>OX371223.1:187014728-187636441 GCA_947310385.1 Nephrotoma appendiculata
ATTATTTTATCAAATGGTTCTAAGAATTAGTTTTGAACAAATTTTTTTTATTATACAAAAAGGAAATTTGATTCAATTTAAAACTGAACAAAAAAAATCCAATTGTGAGATTCTAATGTCGAACGATGCTGATGCGCGCAATGAGATAAAACGATAGCAAAAACTACATATCGAGATCAGAGGGCTATTGTTGATGTAATAATACGATTTCCTTTAATTATTATTAATTTATCTATATCTGTGTGTTGTTTTGTATACATATAGTTATAGACGTTGATTAATTTGACTTTGATTATATAAATGTAATGACAAAAAATATATTTTAATTAAGTTTAAATTACAGTAAATAGAGAGAGAGCCAAAGAAATGATCATTCAACTAATTACGTAATTATGTATTTGATTCTCAAGCTAAATGCAATTTTTGTTGTTGTTGTTTTGTGCTTAGATTTGATGTGTAGGGTGAATTATATATCCGGGCATTATGTAATCTGTGAAATGGAATAATCTGTGTGTGGTGTATAATCATTTATTTATCTAACTTTTTTGCACTGTGGTTGCAACGGAAATTTAGGTTACCGACACAAAAATGTAAAAATGGTGTTAAATTATATTTCATTTCTGCGTAATCATCTAATGTTAGTTAATTAGAAGGTTCTGATTGTACTTTATAAAGTTTCATGGTAAATGATCATAAATATATGTTTCATTGAGGTATACATCAAATATTCAGGTGACGCCACGCATGTCGGACTTTTCGAACCTAATCTTAATTTGGTAGTAAATTATATGTGATATCAACATCACATTGATTTTAAAACAAGAAAATTTGTAATTCGTACATTAACTTGACCCTATAATTGAACTTAAACTCAAAAATAAATTTGAATTTGCAAACTCTAACTTCTTTGAAGGATCTATTGACTGGATATTGAATGTATTTATTCAGTTATTCAAGCATTTTATTTCTAGTGTAAAACGGCTCAGGACAAGAAGTAACAACGACTTTCCTTTGTCATTAAAACCAGTAAGGTTTATAAAAATTGAATACAATAACTATGTAATGTTTGGTGCAAGTTGGCTGAGCAGTTCACAATTATGTGGAGCGAGCAAACGCAAACATCCTTTTGTATTTTATGTAAATATAGAAATTAACTCTGAAAATTGCCAATGAAAAGGTGTATTTTATACCCAAAATTTCTGATGAGCAAATCTAAACGATATTTGTTGCTCCATCCCAGCACAAACACCAGTAAAACCGAAAAATTCAACTTTCATATACCACCATTACATAATAAAAATCCGTACAGTTTAATTCGTAGAAAATCACTATACAAGTTGAAAATTTTAAAATCTCAATTACCGTTACGTTGTGTAAAGAATGACGAATGTGTTTTACGCCAGTGAAGAAAAATATATAAACTATTCTACGAGGACTGCCTTTTATATTTTGGGATTAGAGAACAAAAACAAATATTAATCATCGAAAATCGCTTTATTGTTTTTCAAAATATTCCCCATGAAGATCTATACACTTTTGCATGCGTTTGAGCCAATTGTCAAAGCACTTTTTCTACTCTGATTGAGGTATCTCCAAAACATGCATTCCGAACGCAGCAACCGCTTCTTCAGGTGTCGAAAAACGTTGACCTCTCAGTTTGTTTTTTACGTACGGGAATAAAAAGAAGTCATTTGGTGACAAGTCAGGACTATACTGCGGATGACTCATCAAATCGATGTTTTGAGTGCTCAAAAATGCAGTTGTTTGAGCCGATGTGTGAGAGCTCGCATTGTCGTGGTGAAGAGTGATTCGTCTTCGGCAGTTGGTTTTCCTGATTTCTTGGAAGGCAACTGGCAAACAAATGGTTGTGTACCAGTCAGAATTGACTGTTCTGTGTTGTTCTAGTGGTCCGGTTGCGACATGTCTATTTTTTCCGGAGAAAACAGGTGATCATTTGCTTGCAAGTGCTTCGAGCGCGAACAACTTTTGTTGGATTCGGCTCATCTTGAAACAGTCGACTGCTGTTTACTTTCGGGCTCATACGCATAAATCCACGATTGATCACCTGTCACTATGTCATAGACGTGTTTTGAAGCACTGCGATCGTATTTTTTGAGCTTTTCTTTCGACAAATCGACACGAGCGAACAAATTTTTTTGACATTCAAATGTTTATGCAATATTGAATGTATGCTGGTCCCACTAATGAATAAGGTTGTCTCAATCTCACGATAGGTCACATGACGATCTTGCAATATCAGTTCGCGCACAGCATCGATGGTTTCCGGAACAACAACTGATTCTGGACGACCTTCACGAAATTCGTCTTGGAGTGAACTACGACCTCGGTTGAATTCACCATACCATCGATAAACACTGGTGCTTGATGGAGCTTCATCGCCAAAAATTGAATTAAGTTCATCCATGCACTCTATTAAGTTGTAAAAAATAATCGCACGAAAATGTTCACGATTTAATTCCATTTTTTCGCCGAGATGTTGAGTTAATGAGTACTGTAAACAACACAAATAGCGCTCGAATGTCAAAACGTTCTGAGTACGTTTAATTTCAAAAATGTCAAACTTTACGATAGAGCTGTCAGTTGCCAGATTGCAACACTAGGGTTGTCCAATCCCGAAATATAAAAGACAACCCTCGTAACACGGTTCAAAGTAACCCAATACAACAAACCCCTATTTTACTCGTCCACCCTCCTGGAAAATAAGGGGTTAGTTAAAAAATCATCACTCAGTAACAAAGGAACATTTTTACAGCTTTATTATGTAATACGACCAAAACCTCGCCAACTAACGTGAAATTCGAATTACCAGTGCAATACCAAAGAGTAAGAACAATTGAGTAAACAATTGTAAAGATGTATGAGTGATTCTTCATTCTACTCTTCATGGTAGTGAGCGCAAACTCTATCAAAATATCTACAAAGCTGACAATAATCCCCGTACAAACTGTTATAATCACAGACACAAGAACTTTGGAACAAGATTGTCTTTCATTTTAAATAATTAATTAAGTCACAATCGGTTTGTGTTTTTTCGTAATACCTGGGTTTAATCACCAGAAATAGTAATACGGTTACCATACTTAAGATAAGATCGAAACACACAAAAAAAGTTAAACACAAAAATGTAATGTACTCTAAATACAAGTACTCTGGCGCAAGGTCAATGGAATGTTGTGTACAGAAATAATCTTACCCAATTTTGTTAATTTAGCTGTCGGTCTTATTCGATTTTGAAGTTTCTTAGAAACTCCAATTTATGGCCAAATTTTACTGGGGCCTTTCAACTTATAGAAAAAGCTTAAGTATAAAATTACATCACTATTAGTCAATCCGTCTAAGCTGTCTGTACTGCGGCAAACGGTTTGGTGGAGAAACATTTTTATACCAAAAATCGGGATCACCAAATTTTTCAAAAATCCTTTAGCTTGAAATTTCACTTTGATCCAGCCTTCGACCCCGAATCTTTCAGTCTGCACGAAACCAGAGGCATCCCCACCTCAATAAGATTTTTTCAGAAAATATTTTTTTATTTAAATTTATTTTATTCAAATATTAAATTTATTTAATCTTATCACATTGCCTATTGCCGCAGTTCACTATAACCAAAATATACCCGTAGTAAGTGTGAACCACTAAAATAATAAATATCCAAACACCAATTTGTTTCTTTCTGGCATATTCTTTAGGCATTGTTGTAAACCATCGGTATCGAAATAAATTATCGTCCGTATTTTAGTGTCCATACAGTGATTGTGAACCATACGTATCATAGGTAAATAGAGTTACAGTTTTTTATGATATTTCCTAGTCAATTTTTACGTGTTAAATATTACTTCCTATAGTGTGGGGCGGTAGATCGCTATACGCAGCTTAGATTCTACGTACCTTAAAAGAAGCAAACAAAAACAATTGTGGCTTTCTTAAAAATATCGTGCGTTGAATAAAACAGAAGCCAAAAGCAAACACTTTCAAAATTCCATGAGGTACAAGTGCATAACATTCCGAACCGGTGGAAAAGTACCGTAGTTGTAAATATAGTGAATACAAACAACCATATCACCGTTATACGAAAAAGAAGCTCATCAACATATACCTTCGGAAACCATAGCTTGGGATAGTGGAATCTATAAGCCCGTTAAGATTATTATTCGACAAAAGGAAAAAAAATATCGGAATTGTTGTTAGTTCCATAATAGTGGTTAAACTATTAAGTTTTGTTGTAGTATTTGTGTTGGCTTTACGACCAGGTTGTATAGTACATACATGCTTTTTTTATGATAGTTCTGGATATACATATAGTGTTTTATTAATACAGCACATGCAGTGTTACCAATCGAAAAAAATCAAATGTATCCATTTATTAAACAAAAATGTATCCATATGTATCCATTGTAATTATTACAAAAAAACTAAAAATATCATTTTTTGTATTAATTTTCCGATCATGTATTCATGTCAAAAAATTTATTTATTGGACCAACATACAAATTTGTGCATACCATTTAACCCCTTGCCTTATGAATCGAGCGACGATGAACACAACTCTTATATTGCAACTGTAACAAACAATTACGCAAAAACAAAAACATTATCGCGTAAAAACAATCACGTGTCTGATACGAGCTTTTCACTTTTGGCCAGAAAGAATCATCACGTGTGTGATACGAGGTTCTCATTTTAGGCAAAGCAGTACGATCACTTCTCCCATACATTGTTTTAAGGCAAAGGGTTAAGTTTGTCGAAAAATAACACTATAACTATAATAATAAAATAATTTATATGTTATCAAATTATTATACTTTAAATTTAAGCAAAATAATTTTTTTTGGCCGAAAAAGGGATATATACATTTATTCTAAGCGTCCACGCGGGATTTCCAAAAAGCTGCTTCTTCTGCGTTTCTTTCCCTTACCAATAAACCCGTTTTCTTGCGCCGCATTAAAACCAGTTTAATAAGTAACGGGAGAAAGAAACGAAGATAATGCCGCTTCTTTGTCCTCCCATGTGGACGCATAGATTAATAGTCAATTAATCACAATTGCGATTAATTGTGACGACAACAATCGATGTCGTTGTAATTAAATTAGTTCTTTAATTTATTTATACGAGTTAAAAATCTCTTTAAAATGACTGTCCTGTAACTACTACTGCAACCTGTCAAAGTACAATTGAAATAAAATTAATTTCAATTTGGAACTTGTGTCCAATTGTATCCATCCATAACAAAATGTATCCAAAACAGTACGTTCCGTATCCATGTATCCAAATCTTAAATTTAATAACAAAATGTATCCAATGGATACAATTGTATCGAAAATGGTAACACTGAGCACATGGCTTTAAATAACGTTTTGGAAAGGACATCCGAGCGCTCGAGATCCGGACGAAACCGGTAAGAATATTTCAATTTTTTTATACCGCTACATATAGTTTGCTTATTTCTCGATATGAATATTCAAACTATCGTTAAGATAGCGTGTATCCAAAAAGCTTAGGCAGTAATAAAATGTTTATATACTAATGTTTAGTCTTAAATTAAATTTATTTAAATACACATTTGCGTTTTCTTTGGCCATTGTTATGGAATCTTAAATAATGTTACGTTTCTAATTAAGTTGGGGATTTCGAGATGAGAGGCAGTTTTTGTTGATGGTTTATCGCATAAATAATCTTATTTCTGGTTGTCTTCGTATACCCAACCAAACTACCGTGATAATCTTCCAGATCACAAATTTATACGGAATGTTTCATTCTTTACCACAACGGAGCACATGTTACAATTACTATAATTTATTTTACTACGAAAATTAAAGTAATAAGGGTCAACTACTACAATGATGGCTAACGAAGACCGGACGATTGTTGTGCTCTACTTAAATAAAATAATTTGCGAAAAATATAAGAATACTGTAACGGTAAGAATATTGCAATCAAATATTGTAATCGTACATATGGCAAATGTAACAACTCGCATTCTCAACGCAATTAGTGGCACAACTCTCAATCTCAACCGGTTGCTTTACCACGCGTAACTGGTAAGCAACATTAAACTAAACTCATTTTCAAATTGCCACCCATGTTGTTTACCACAATTTCTGATAAATATCATGTACAAAAGACAACGGAAACAATACGAAGAATATTCCAAAACAAAGGAACGACACGACAAATATAAAGATCGCAACAGACGATCCAATTTATCGAACCGACGTTCGATACGATTTTGACAATTTTCTTTCGGCCTCATTTATAATATACATGTTAATGTTAATCTATTGTCTCGTTTTATGTTGCAAAAACGAAATTCATAAGTTTTATTATAAATCAAATTAATGATAATTAATATAATATACAAAAACGCATTTGATTTCAAATAAATTCTATAATATTAAAATTTAGGTTTCTAAATTTGTTAATACCATAGAAATACGTTGTATAATATAATTTGTTGTAAATAATATTGAATTAAAATTGAAATTTGTGTGTTTTTCGAAATTTGTGCATCATGTAATTGACAAAAAGACAAAAAATTGGTGTGGCGCTAGCAGCTTCACTAACAGTCAGTACTAGAAAACGAAAACTGTGGGCCAAAAAATGGTTAATCGAGTGAAAAAATTTGCCATATGATGTTACTAAAAGAGTTTAATAGTTATAACATTCGTAACTATTTAATAATGGATTACAGCGGTTTCGGTTGAATTGCTACGTTTTGTGAGCCGATATAGGCAAGATACATTAATGAAAGAAGCAGTAAATGCTGATGAACCTTTGATAGCTACGTCTAGATATTTAGCAAGAGAGATTATACCGATTTGAAATTCAGAACCACAATATCACCACTATTATTGTCGGAAATAGTTCCAGAAACATGTAAAGTGATTTATAAAGTTCACAAAAGCTATATTAAAGTAAGTGTTACGACACCTTGAGGAATAATCGAGTTATTTTATGCCTAGTTTTGTTTTTGAATTTATAATTTCGATACCACCGAATAAATGATACCTTTTACTGATAGTATACATACCCATTTGTTCTCGAGCATTGACAGTAAGATTTTTTGTGATTGTGAACTGACCTTTTCACATTCTGTTTTACGTTTTGCTTACCTTTGCTGTATCGTGTAAACGTCGAATAATTTTGAGAGCGAGACCAATGTGCACCTTGTGCATGTGTGCGACCAGTGAAATATAGAAGGATATTTTGTAGTCCGTTTTTCGTTTTGGCGTGTGGATTGATGTGCGGTGTGAAGAGGTAGAAGAGTGGCGCGCATGAAAAAACGAAAATATTCTTCTACAATGTTTGGTGCGAGAATTAGTTAGCGTCTAGTTTTTATTGGATGAGTTTAATTTTTGAAAAATTGAAAAAAAATCGATCAGTCGGGTTTTAATTTAAAAATAAAAAATTTAAAATAAACTAAAAAAGATGTGAAATTGTAATAAGATAAAAATATTATTTGATTATAAATAAATTATACCGAGTTATGGTTAATAATTTAATTAGTGATTTTTTTTTGAAGAACTTGGTAATGACGAAGGTGCTGCATAATCATATGGGTGTTATTTAAATTTATAGTAGTGTGTAATGTTAATTTCTCCAGTTTTCCATAAAATATTATTTCCGAAAATATGTTTTCGGCAGTGCATCTTGGACAATTCCTTTAATTGCAGCTCCATACCCTTATCATAAGCCTCGACAGCGCTTTCTTCGCCTGTTAGTAAATTTTATGCAGTGGCTATTAAGTTATGTTGGTTTTTTAGTAGCGATGCAGCACACTTTTCATTGGTTCTTGTTAGAGTTTCACTCTCATTGCTTTGTATTTCAGATACCTGCAAAAGAATTGGATTGCATTAACACAACAAGACAATTTGCGACAATGTGACAGCACAATAGTTGTGTCGATACCATGGACGGCAAACATATTTTAATAACTAAACCACCAAAAAGTGGATCTCTATACAACTACAAAAGAACATTCAGTATCGTTTTATTTGCAAAATAAAATGTTAATGCAAAATATGAATTTATATAATGTCCACACGGGCATAGACGGCAGTATTTCTGACGGAGGAGTTCTAATTCAAACTGCACTTTATAACAAAAAATAATTTCAGGTTACTTAAATTTACCAACATCTTCGGTATTAGCCTGGTACAGATGTATCGGCTCCTTGTGTTATTTTTAGGATAAAATGCTATGAATGAACATCTTTTAAATTTTCGCAGAAGAATTTAACGCACGAAAAGAGAATAGTTAGTTACAGATTATCGCAAACAAGGCGGGTATTCGGTATTTTATCATCTTGATTTGGAGTTTTTGAAAACCAATGTTATTAGATATTGAAAAAGTTGATTGGATAGTTCCTGCCAAATGTGCCCTGCATAATTATTTAAGGAAAAAATCTAAACGCTTTAGATTATGAAGATGTCGACAATGAAACATTCCGAGAGCAGGCGGCGAGAAAATACTTTACTAAGTCCTAATAGGAATACCCAAAGAAAAAATACAGAAAATGGTAAACGCGTGAGAAGTATATTCACAAATTATTTTAGTAACCAAGGTAGAATAAATTTCCAAGAAACAATTATTAACGTTAGGTGAAACACATACCACCATTTAAAAAATTTACATACCTCATCATCATAATTGGTAAATGAGTCCACGTCGCTTCTATTAAGCGTTTTCTATTTAAATAATTAAAATACCATAAATTTTGGTTGGTACAATGTCACCGTGGGCACCTACACCTGATGTTTTATTTTGTTTTACCTAAAATGAAAACATGTAACACTTTAATTATTTATTTTATAAATAAAAAAAAAATTTAAAAAAAAAATTGTATTTACATTTTCAGCTCCCTTCTGTAGACGGTCCTCATGTCCAATTTCCGATTAACAGTACTTTTTCAATATCTCTATCTAAGTTATTCTAGTAATAATTCTAGCGCCTTATTTCGCGCGTTCCTATTGCAATATAAATTTCTTGTTATATCCCATATAGTCTCTATAAATTTCTGAAAAACCTATTAAAACCGCTGAGTTCTACAGTTACCGCCATTTTAATTTATTAATTTGAGTAGTATTGTATTTTTGAAACCGCTGAATTAAGGTCGATTTATTATTATCCATTCCTTTCAGTTCCTTCACGTATCGTATCAGACAAAAAAAAAACATTGTTACATGTATTTTTCATAGGAGTATTTATATTATCCGTTCCGTTTAGTTCCTGCAAGTCCGGAACGGATAATATAAATACTCCTTCGTAAAATACATGTAACAATGTTTTTTTTTTGTCTGATACGATACGTGATGGAACTGAAAGGAAAGGATAATATAAATCGACCTTTATACGCACAAATACAAAATATTTCTGGCTCCACTAAGAAATAAGCACGTGTTTAACAAATGAATTTATTTATTTTTGTCCTTTATGTTTTTTGTAACACAGACGACGAATAATTCTTATTTTTTATTTTTATTTGTGGTTTATTCTCCGAAATTTCACACACAACTCACTTAAAATCGTCCGACAACAATACTCACCATCCGATTAATTTGGTCAAGCCTCAACCAGCGAAAACTTAAGAGGTTAAGTTGTGCTCCGTTTGAACCACTTAGAGGAGCGGTATGACCACTAAAACTTTAGGGGTCATTTGTTTATTTGTGATGAGAAGCCTATACGATTTTGGTGATTGTAGCACTAACCGAAATGGTACAAACAGCGTGCTACTTAAACTCTTAAGTGTTCGCTGGTTGAGACATTAGTTGGACGGTCGGACGGAATTTCCATCCGACACATCCAACTTAATTTTATCAGACCGACAGGCATACGCACTAGTTGATTTTATATCCAATCCAACCAAATCAGTCCGAAATTATTGATGCGATCAATTTTATTCTAAATATGTAGTATACCTCTTACACCACCATTTCATATACGCCACTACTAGGTAATTTCTCTTTGATCTAGAGAATAATTAGTACACTGAAGTAGTTGAATCAAGCCTTTTTGTAACAATAGGATTTACGAATAGTGTTTGTCATTTATAACCAATAATATAATTGCGGTCTTACTTATGGTACAAGCTAATTCCATTCTGGTATAGAATTAATTTGTGCTCAAAGTAACAACCAAAGAAGTTTTTAATTTATTATTATTAGTTGGTAACAATTACATTTTGAATTTGAAAACAACGTAAAAACGCAACTAAATATATTCAATTAAATAGTAATGTGCTAGAACATTATTGAATATTATTACAAATCATAACTAATTTTTCGTCTTGTTAAGAAAAATGCGATGTCAAAATAACAAAAATCACTTTTATATTTTTATTGCCAACATTTAAAAATAAATGTATTCAATAAATAAATGCCCTGGTGGTGAACATTAAAACTACAGGTAGAATAGAATAATTCTATACCAGCAGAAAAGTTGGTTTAAAATAATCCCAAATTGGAATTACATATATGGGATTGTTGTTGTAAATTTCTCAAAGTAAGACCGCAAATATTGTTTGTCTGTAACCGAATCAATTTCCATGCTACTTGGATACTGCGGAGAATTAAAAATATTATTTTGCTTTTTCGTGTGTATTTGTATTGTAAAGGTACTACTATTTGGTGGCCTACCAGTAAAAATGCCATTCAAAAATACTCGATCACGTTCACTAATAAATAAAATACAGTTTAGAACACTGCGAAAAACTTTAGTCTAATTGATTAAGGAATAGCCACCTTCATTCTTCTTAGCTACCATATATTGCTCAATTATTCAAATTAGTTGTCTGTCATTGTTTCAATGAGTGGCGTCAATTATTACTTTGCTAGATGCACGCACGGTTTCATATTTAGGTAGTTCTGACTTAGTGTATCTTTAAGATTTGTGCAGCCAACGAAAGAACCTTTAACACAAAAATGGTTACAACGAGTTAGTTTACGCGTAATAACTAATTTCATACTTTGTTCTTTTCTGTTTTTAATTTAATCAAAATAAACAAACTTGTACCTGTACACTACTCAAATCAATTAACAAATCAACAGTCAGCTTGATTAATCACGGCCACTTATTTCTTACCAGGAAGCATTTACGTAGGCTAGGGACATTTTAATGTTCTAGCACGAATCCAAATGAAGAGTGAATATCTGGGCGTCATTAAAATATTTCATTTTCTTTGAGCATTACATCTTTTCTTGGACAATATCTTGAAAACGACTCAATACTTTTCGAGAACAGATAATTTGTAGGTTATATTTGATATCACAGGGAGGTTTGAATGTTGAACACCACAAAAATTCTGCCTTGTGATGTACCGAATTCGTTAATGGTTTTATATTTAGCCCAATATACCAAAATTCTATACCATCATCTGTTATACATCAATATACCATCATCTGTTATTCAAATACAATTTACACATGTTTTAGTGTAAGTCGTGTTAGTATACTATTTTAAGTACTAATCTTTAACACTAGATTGCATCATTGGTGTTCCAGAAACCAAAGAAATGCTGTCCGTGTTATGTCGATATCCAGTGATTCGATAGAGCTGACTATGTACACGGATCTTTCCGATAATCACCTCGTGGCAATAATTATGAAATCGTTATATAAAGTCAAGTCAAATTACGTTTATCAATCAAGTTGTGTACCCCGCGTTAAACTGAAGTGCTATAATATCTCGATAATCAACCAAACTTAACGTTTCATATAACTGCACTTCATCATGAACATAAACAACAGTAACATGATTTACTTCGATTATATATAATTTTTTTCACTTTCCAATCAATTTATCGTTGGTTACGCGATATGTGTTAGTAATTCGTGCACCTTGCACTTATATTATCCACGGCTTCGCGCAAAGGTAAACAATCAACATGTATGTACATTGTTCATATAAGAAGTAAATTGTTTAAATTGTCGCATGAAACTAATTTTTTGTGCGTTTGCGTTATAATACGTCTCCAGTACCGGAATCGCGTAAGCGTATAATATGTACAAGTTTTAAAATGTAAGTATATCAACCGACACTGTGACATGTATTAAGTAATTTTCCATCATCATCATACATCAAAAAGCATTTAGCATAGCAACGACACTTTAATAACTTAATTGAAATTCCCATACAAAAAATGCGTAAGTGGAAAAGCGAAAAGGAAACACGAAAAATTGTAAAGTAAAACCAATCACCTACTTCTACGTGAACAATTAACAATCAACATGAAATTATTTTTAATTCTTGGCGTTTTTGTATGCGCCGTCGTTTCATCTTCATCCGCAGCATGTTATATCGTTTCGACAACAACACAAAACACATCGCGATATGAAGAACTGAGTTACATAAATGCTGAAGCATAGCATATGTCTTCTCGTAGAATAATTTTTTTTTTTTTTGATGTCATTATCATCGTCATCGTCAAAATCATTAAAGGAATTTTGGAATTTTCCTTTTCTTCTTATTGTTGTGTGCTGTGTGATGACACAAAATAAAATACAAATAGGCGGAAAACCTTTTAAGAAATTTATCAGTTTTTTGTATGTTGAATTTGCGGTTTCAGTATTTTATTATTTTTTGTTATACCTACAAATACGATCAGCAATATGTAAAGGTTTGAAATGATCGTCTATACAGTTATGCCACTTTTTTATGTGCGCCTCGCATGACCATTTGAGAGGGATAATTAAAGTATCATAAAAATTCTATTAATTGATTGATCTTTTTTTTATTCGAATATGTACCTTGTACGGTGTCTGTGCGGCGACGAACAGATATTGTCACGAAGTATTAATTTTGTTAAAACTTTTAGTTAAGATATAATTTACAAATCGGTGCAAAAATACTATAAATAGTTATAAGATGTTTGAGTAGATATATCTATTCATATTTTTTACACACGACATGAGATGAAACTTTTGTTTTTAATTGATTTCAAGTACGAGGTTATTTGATATTGTTGTACAATTACACGAACCAAATGGGTATACAAAGTAAAATGATCGACAGTGTTAAGTGTTAAAATAAGATATTGTCATTTTTGACTAAATTATGTATATTGAAGATAATTAAGCATTAATTAATATTGATTTCCAATATTTCATATACCTTGTGTTGTTTGTATTTCAAAATCAGAGTTTGAATTTGGAAATTTAATTCTAATTTAGAATTTAAAATTACCAAAGCACCACAACTTTAAAGTTACTCTGTAAATAATTTTTTAGAAAGGACTCAGGCGCGGCCCATCGTTGGCTGGTTATTCGTTTTCTACTTTTTCACGAGGTGTTGCAATATAATTATAGACAACACATGCCATAAATTGGCTTAAGTCCGTTTATGTTTAAATTGAGATAGTTAAGAGGGTACATTTCAATGTCATTAAAAATAAACGTATAGGATACCAATGTATCACACTCCTTAAGCGTATCTAAGAGAGTTCAATTTCCAAACACGGCTATAATTTCTTTAATATTCACAATTCATTCAACGAACCATTTGACGTTCCATTTCATTGGTCTACTATCTTCCAAGTTTGCAATATTTCCAAAATTTATGTACTATACAATTAACTTAGAAACAATTTACGCATAAATTAAAAATGCCTATTTGTCTTACAATGGCTTAACAATTAACATAATATCAGAATTTGGTTTAAAATTAATTTTCAATTCGCTAATAAATCTATGATTATAATAAGAATTAGTTTATAGTGTCTCTTTTGCGCTAATTGGCCACATTCCAGAAGCAGGTTCAAAAACTTTCAGAATATCAAAATGTAGCCGATAATTCAGCTAAATCAATTTAGAAATTTCGCTTAAAATATCACAACTTTTATACATTGACCTAATTTCATCATAATTCGTTCAAAA
Source organism: Nephrotoma appendiculata (assembly GCA_947310385.1). Classification (NCBI taxonomy): domain Eukaryota; kingdom Metazoa; phylum Arthropoda; class Insecta; order Diptera; family Tipulidae; genus Nephrotoma; species Nephrotoma appendiculata. Next base: position 187,028,612 of record OX371223.1, read on the forward strand.
TCCAGTTGAACAGCCTATTTTGCCCAGTGGTTTAATTATATAATTAGCCGCTATTAGCTAGGTTATTTTAAAGGATTTTTTCGAGCGAGATAAAATCCACCGTAAAAGTTCGATAGATTATTCGTAACATCGTTGTTCTCAATAGCTATGTACAATAACAGAACTGCATAGAACTAGAAAATTTTAAATTGAACTTGCATTTTGCTAGTCTCAAACCCACGACCTTTATATCGTCGCTATATAGAATTATTTCGGTCAAATTGAATTATATACGCTCACCCACTAAATTGAAAACGACAAATTCGAATCTGCAGTTAAAAATCGTTTTAGAGTTAATTAGCAATGATTTCAGTTATGCTTTTACTAAACTTTGTCTAAGTTCTAAAAACAAAATTGTGTCCATCTTCAATAGAGAACAATGCAATGCAATTGTTTGAATCATTTTTTACTAGTTTTGTCTATCTCCACACTTACCATCTCACTCACTCAAACACATCGAAAAAGATGATAGATTGTGTGTTTTAAGTTCATTCATTATTAATCCTTTGCACTCGGCACCGTTTCGGACGTTACCTACCGCAACTCGACGCCACTTTTTAATGAAAACGTACATCCTGGAAACGTGATATTATACAGTATAATTTTAGAACCAAGGCTGTGGGCCAATTCTCAGGTAAATAGATTAGTACAGTAAATTGAAATTTTAGTACAAAATACTTTTCAAATCGAACCAATTCTCTAGTAAATAAAATTAGGTAAATGCGGCTTAAAGGAACACATGGTTTCTAGGAATATATAAAAATTGGTATGTAGGTACACGAACTAATGTCATAAATTTTATTGTTGTTGTTCCAATTATTTGTATTGTTTATGCGAATAAATATAAATTGTATATTTGCTCATATTTGTTGCGTAATACATTGCAAAAATAAATAATAATTTTAACAAACAAAACTGTGTTCATAAATATACAAGCGCATTTTTATTTCATGGGAAATGCTAGTGAATATAAGAAAAATCATGTCTAGAAACATGGCCGCCATATTTTCTTGATTTGTTTAGCAAAAACAAAAACCACTACTATTTACGTTTTGTGGCTTCGCTTTACCCTGCTTTTTAGTACAGTATTTCAATATACCGCATACACTGTTAAAAACGGCATTTACTCTAGATTTATTTATTTATTTATTTATTTATTATAAATGTAATTAAGCTAGGAAGCTTTTATTTACAAAATAACCCAAAACATTAAAATACATACAAAATTAAGAATATAATACAAATATTTACAATACATACATTGAAAATAATATAAAAATAATAATTTAAATTTAAAAATTAAATAATGATAATATTGTAATAATAAACATAAGGTATTTTTTTTTTTTTTTTTTTTATTTTTGGTAGGAAAATACAACAAAAATTAGATTACGGAAAACAATAAATGCAATGCAAAAACTTCAAAAGTGGATTTCAAATCCTAAAAACTTTTTATAATTATTTATAAATTTTTGCTGCGTATCACTTAAGCGAACCGACAAGGGTAATTTATTAAACATACTCATTCCGAGAACAGAAAATGAAGAATGAAATATACGATGGTTATTATGCGGTAATATAATATGCTGTGTGCGATCAGAATTAGAAAACTTTATTTTATTATACAAATAAGAAGGTTTCTTAATAAGCAAAAGTTTATGAATAGACGCAGGTTCGAAAATCGAAATAATTTTTAATATCACAACCAAGTAGTAGATGGCTAACCATAGAAATATGGTCAAATTTTCGAAGTGAGAAAACATATCTAACGCATGCATTGAACAGAGATTTTATTCTATCCATACAGTAGCCATACATACCGAACAATACAACATCACAGTACAATAAATGTGGTAAAACATAAGCCATAAATAATTTATGTCGCAGTCTAGAATTTGCAAAATCAGTCAATTTCCAAAAAGAGCGCAAAATACTATACACTTGACTACACATTTTATCAATATGTTCGTCCCAAGTCAAAGTTGAATTCATAATGAGTCCTAAGTTCCTAACTGTATCCGAGTAAGTTATTAACTCATTACCCAGAATCAAATTTTGGAAATCATTCTTGTTCAACTTTCGTTTATAAATTATAATAGCTTGAGTTTTCTTTGCATTAAGTAATAAATTATTTTGTATCGACCATTCTACAATTCTTAATAAATCACTGTTTAAGTTTGTTATACAAACATCTTTATTCGATATTTCACTATAATTATAAACCTGCAAGTCATCAGCATAGAGATGAAATTTTGAAAATCTAAAGCAAGTAGAAATATCATTAATGTACAACGAAAACAGTAACGGACCAAGAACTGAACCTTGTGGAACTCCACAACTTAGCTCCATAATATCAGAAAATATTCCATTAATTTCAACAAGCTGTGATCTACAACTTAAGTATGAATAAATAAATCTACATGCAGATCCTGAGAAGTTAAAAAACGACGACAATTTAACACAAAGTTTATAATGATTTATTGAGTCAAACGCTTTAGAAAAATCCAAGAGTGCTAATGCGGTAAATTTATTAGAATCAATATTACGCCGAATATCGTCAGTAATGTTGAGCAAAGCAGAGGTGGTGCTATGCATTGGTCTGTATGCTGATTGATAATCCGAAAGTAAGTCATTTTCCAGCAAAAAACTTGTGATTTGATTTTTAATAATAATTTCTAAAATTTTAGAGATAGAAGATAACGCACTAATTGGTCTTAAATCAGACATCATATTAACATTCTTAGTTTTTGGCAATGGAGTAATTTTAGCTAACTTCCAACAACTAGGAAAATAAGATTTAGTAATAATATTATTAAAAATATAGAGCAGATATTGAGAAATATAAGGAAAAAGTAATTTAATAAATCTAATGGAAATATTATCCATTCCAGAAGCTTGAGATTTAACAGAATAAATTGCTTTAAAAAGTTGGTCTTCAGAGATTACACTAAACGAGAATTTTGAAGAACTAAAATTAGGTTGAAAAATAGAACAATCAATTGTGTTAGCTCCAGATGATTGACATTTAACAGATTCACAATAAAACTTATTAAGATCATTAGGAGTAAATGGAATCTGTGCCTGCTCAATAAATTTTCCAACACCAAGACTTTTTAAATTATTCCAAAAGATTTTAGGTGGAAGTTTAGGACCTAATTTACCTTAGAATTGGCCCACAGCCCAAGTAAAGAATTGTAATGAAATTTGTTTTATATGAATTTGTGGACATTGAAGAACACATATTTACAAAAAAATATCAAAATTTATTTTTTATAATTTTCTACAGTATGGTAAAGTTTAAAGCAATTCCCAACATGCATAGCGGGTTGATTTGTACATGTTTCACAATAAAATGTTGTTTGCCTCCTTCCGCCTGGTGTTTTTCTGTCAGAACAGACAATACAATCCCGTTTTCTTTCTCTCACATTTGGAATATGCAACTTATTATTCAGTCTATTGTCTGACATCGATGTAGATGGACGTGATCGAGATTCTCGAAAATCACCTCTCAACTGCTTTACAAGACTTTTTACAAACTTGTGGTGTGTCATTGGTTTTTGTTGTTTTCCTTCTTCTGAGATTCGGTAAAGTATAAAGGAATTTATAACGCTCATTTCCAATCCCCAAAAAAATAATTTTCTCCACCATTTCAAAGATTTCCGCAGAAAACAATACGTGGAGGCGTATTGATCTGCAAGATCGACACCGCCCATATTTGCGATATAATCGAGAACCATTTGAGGCTTATCAATAGATATAATATTACCACCACATGTGCCAATGAAGTATGTCCTAACTTTGTCCTAGATGACGTCATTATATTAAGTACAATTTTGGGACAAACTTCATTCGCCTATATAAGGTAATGAAGTTTTTCCTAAAATTGTACTACTTTTATAATTATTGTCAATGTATTGGTAGAAATGTATCCTAACAAAGCAAACATTTAGGCGAAATTACTCTATATGAATGTAATAAGAATAATATAAAATTTTGTTAATAACAATTATTGTTTAACAGTTTGAGTCCTAAGCAGCGCAATCGCGCTGTTGAGATTTCATGCCGAGAAAACCCATAAAACGGAATTGTAACAAAATGAAAACCAAATTTTTACGAATGTTAACTTTGTTGTTTTGCATTAATATCAGCGATTGTGTATGATATTCATATTGTGAAAACAAATTGCTATTTAAAATTATTAATCTAATTTTAATTTTATATTTTCTTTGAAATTAATTAACAATTTTTCTGTTCTAACTTTACACACAACTTTATATAATAATGAGAAAAAAACGTAATTTTTTTTTCATAAATATTTCTTAGGTTGTGTAACTCTTTTTTCTTTTAATATTCAATAAAATGAAGGAACGCACAATAATGAACTTAATAAACTATTTTTAACAAATAACAAAATTTTTAATACATATAAAAAATACAGTAAAACCTTGATTTAACGGACTAACTGGAGTCCGTTAAATCCGAATGTCCGTTAATCCGAAAATTTTCAAATTTAATTTACTATGGATTTTGCACTTGTTCTGGAATATGGCCACCTAGGACAGCACTCGTTTATCTCTTAAACGATTATGAAGGGATTTTTTTGTTGGTACAAAATGAGAAACAAAAACAGTTTTTTGGAAGAAGTTCTGGAATATGGCAATCTGAGAAGGAACTCAACCATTTCTTATCTGATTATGTTGGGATTGGGTGTGTTGGATGGAAATGGGATTATTAAATGATTTTTGAAAAAATTCTGGAATATGGCCATCTGGGACAGAACTCAACCAATTATAGACTGATTATGATGGGACTGGATTTGTTGGATTGAAATGAGATTCTTAAATGATTTTTGGATGAAGTTATGGAATTTGGCCACCTGGGACAGAACTCGATCAATTTTAAACAAATTATGATGGAATTGGGTATGTTGGATAGAAATGGGATTATTAAATGATTTTTTGAAGAAGTTCTGGAATATGGCCATCTCGGGCGGAACTACTTTTAGATTTTATGTTTTAAATTTATTGCCCTAGTTTCATCATCCTATCTAGGCTCCGTGATATCCAGAAATAATCTTTCTTTGTTGAACTGAAAGCAGAGTTTTGAGTATTGAAGTTGTTTTGGAGATCTACGATTAAGCGAATGATAAATTTTGTGAAAAATATAGTTTGGCAACCATTGAACAGACAGCAAAACCTGTTCATGGTATGAGAAGACTAGATACGGATAGAGCCACATTTTTATTTTTACATTTACAGTTTTTGCCCGATTCATTTGGCACCCAGGAAGCACCACGAGGAGGTATGAATCTTGGTCTTAGCTTAACTCTTACTTTTACTCTCTTCTTCTCCCTTCCTCTTACATACTATTTTTGGCATTTTTGCCTTACTTTACTTTACCCTTTCACCATTTCTTTCCCGCTCCATTCCCAGCGACAAAATAAATACAATTTTTTTCTTGTTTAGCTGCAATATTTGCATTAGATAACGGTTCCGTAATAGAATAAATATATTTTTAGTTTGGAAGTTGTGTCCGAAATCGTGAAAAAGCGTCCGACACTTCACAGGCTATAACAATATCATTCTCTGATAATTTTCAAGAACTTGCCTTTCTTAACACCGATGGCTTAATCATACGTTGTGTATTACCGTCATCTAACAAATCCTTCTGTACTGCCGTGTCGTTCTCTAAATAAGCTTGGTATGATACGTGGGTCATTTTAGTTTTAATTTCATCTCGCCATGTTCCTCTGAGTTGAGTTAATTCCTTCCTAGCACCATGCGATTCAATGTCCTCGCCTTTGGTAAATATTTTCATGCAATGTCCTAGAATAAAAAATTTATATTTCTGCTTATGCGTGGAATATTTGCAATTAGCAAACTGGATAATTCTATTATCCCTTTTATTAAAATGCATGCTTCTAAAACTTAATACACAGTTGTTTTTAATTTCAACTAGCGCATTTCGTATACTTTCTCTTAACATTTCTTTTGTCCAGTCCCCGAAAACGTCAATAGTAAATATTCATAAGCCCACGAGATATCCATTCATCTGTCGGTGGATTAACAATTACTATGGGACATTCGTTAATATCAATCAAGATTTCGGGTGATGCGTTATTTTGACTGTTCACATTAATTGCTGCTAATGTTACCGGTGTAGTTATGTCATTTGCGGTAAATACTGCCTTAGCTGCGGAAACATTATCGTCGCTACTATTTCCATAATTAGATTCGGTGGTTGGCTCCGAATTAAACGAATTACAACTTACAGGAGAACGTACATCGTAAATTATACTATTAGTAATTTCGTCTCTCGAAATATAATTCGTAGTAATGTCACAGGTAGGTAATATTTCGTTGTGAATTTTTTCAATAACACAAGTATCTTTAATATTTCCGTGCCACGTATTATATATTTGCATTCGGTTCTTGATATTATCCAAAATATTTAATTGTTTACATATTTTGGTCATAATTTCATTTTTATAGCGTTCGAGGTATTTCACAGTTCTCTAAACTTCCGTCAAACACTGACTTTAAAATATTTTTAGAATCTCAGAATCAATTTTTACAACATTTTTTTTCCTGTGAGTATTGAGCTGGATCCCTTCTTTTGCTTTACAAATTTCATTGCGACAATTTGACGCTGATTCACGCCCAATATAATTCGCAGCTGTATAAGTAAAAAGGCTCACAAACAACTTTTAGGTTTTCTTGCTAACCTGAAATTTTACTATATTTAATTCTTTTTATTTATCTTTTAATAATTAATTTTTTTATCAGTATAAAATTTTATATTATATAGATCTTCAACTTTCGTTTAACACGAATGTATTAAAACAAATGTTTATTTTAATTCAAAAACTAAAAACACAAATTCACGACACAATCACTATTTTATGAATCCTTAACAACAAAAGATTTGTTTATTTTTTTCACTATGCTAGATAAATGTTCACTGTTATTCGCAAAAACAAAAACCAAAAATTCTCAATTATATGTATTAATATAGCTTTTACCATCTAATGCCTTACGGTTGTAATTTGAAATATTCAAACAAATTTCATTACACGAATAATAATAATAATAAAACTCAAAAAAACTCTCTTTAGTTTTAATTGTCAAAACCTATTACGCTCTCATATTCAAAATATTAAACCCATTACAAAACTATAAATATAAAATTTAGTGCAGAAAAACATATTTTACGAGAAAGTTTCGTATTATATAGATGTTATTTTCAATAAAAGACAAGAAATTAATGCCAATTAATGTAAAACTTAATACCTAAAATTAAAACCAAAATTAGAAGAAGGCTTGCCGGGTAGATTTTTCATAGTAAATCCCTGAACTTTCAAATTATTCTCATTTTAATCATTTTATCGGTGTATTATCGCGTTTTGCCGTATCTGGATATCACGGATCCTTGCTAGGAGGATGAAACTAGGCCAATAAATGTAAAACTTAATATCTAAAAATAAAACCAAAATTAGAAGAGGGCTCACCGGGTAGATTTTTCATAGTAAATCCCTGAACTTCCAAATTATTCGCATTTTAATCATTTTATCGGTGTATTATCGCGTTTTGCCGTATCTGGATATCACGGATCCTCTCTAGGAGGATGAAACTAGGCCAATAAATGTAAAACTTAATATCTAAAAATAAAACCGAAATTAGAAGAGGGCTCACCGGGTAGATTTTTCATAGTAAATCCCTGAACTTTCAAATTATTCGCATTTTAATCATTTTATCGGTGTATTATCGCATTTTGCCGTATCTGGATATCACGGATCCTCGCTAGGAGGATGAAACTAGGCCAATAAATGTAAAACTTAATATCTAAAAATAAAATCAAAATTAGAAGAGGGCTCACCGGGTAGATTTTTCATAGTAAATCCCTGAACTTCCAAATTATTCGCATTTTAATCATTTTATCGGTGTATTATCGCATTTTGCCGTATCTGGATATCACGAATCCTCGCTAGGAGGATGAAACTAGGCCAATAAATGTAAAACTTAATATCTAAAAATAAAACCATAATTAGAAGAGGGCTCGACGGGTAGGATTTTTCATAGTAAATCCCTGAACTTCCAAATTATTCGCATTTTAAACATTTCGTTTGTGTTTTTTTTGCATATTTTGAATATTTGAATTATATTTTGCTATGTTTAAATATTATGGTAGCTTGGTTGATAAATTAATTATTAGAGTTTTATTATATTTTTGTATTTTTGTCTCATATAAATATAGAGAATATTGACTACATTAATTTAAATGTTATTAGGTATAATATTTTAATTTGTGCGCCTGAATGTTTACATAATAATTTGTTTTACTAATACAGTTACAATACAAGAAAATCTAGTACAATTTAGGACAAACTTCAAAGTCGTCCACCACATAACGTTCTGGAGGTTGATTGCATTCCTGTGTTGTTATAATTACTTAGCATTGTGACAGTTCTTTTATCCTTCCACGCAAGAAGTGTAATATTATTTTTTCCATACGCCACTGTCTTTTTTGATGAAAATTTTGGTTTACGAATTGCCATTGTTATGCCTTTTCGATTTACTTTTATTGTGCCGGTAAGATTACATTTCATCTTTAGCAATTCTTCTGCTAAAGGAATACTGGTATAATACCTATCAGTGTACATATGGTATCCTTGTGCATCAGGAACCTTGTCTGTCAACTTTTTATATAAATGCAATGGAATTCTCGATGCTTACAGGAAGATCTGGCCAGGAAATGCTATCGGATGTGATGCTGCTAAAATAAGGAAGAATTGAAAATAAATATCCAGTATTTGCATCGGCTAGTGTATATATGCGTATACCCCATTTGGTCGGCTTATTTGGATTATATGTTATAAATGATATTCTGCCTTTGAATTTGATCACGCATTCATCGACCGAAATTGCTTTGTATGGTATGAAATATTCACTAAATTTAGAATCTATATATTCTAAATAATTGCTGGCCTTTTGAATACAAGTTTTGATTGTGTTATCGCTTCGTATATCTTTCTTCAAATGAAGCATCCAAAAGATTTGTAGAAATCTGTCCATAGTGAAAGTTTCGGGAAAAAAAGAATTTTACAGGAATCAGTAGACCAATAGACCAATATTCTTGGAGATTTGGCAGGTGGATCAATCCCATGTTTAGGTAACATTGTGCCACTTGTGCCAAGTTGATTTATGTGACAATTGTTTGTTCCTTATTTTTTCGTTGGCATAATGGTTCATTTCTTTCATTATATTGTCTATTAATTCATTTGTAAAATATAAAGTAAAATAATCTATGGGTTCTTTTATATTGCTTCGTATTTGTGATGCGGGTGTTTGGTGATGTATGTCAAACTCGATTATTGAAGAAGAATCGGTAGATTCACTAACGTCTTCCCACTCTTCACTTGGTACGTCTTCTACGGGGATTTTTTCTTTTTAACTACTTGTATCGCTATCACTATTTATCAAATTTCTTCTTTTTCTTATTGGTTGGATAATATCTCCATCACTATCATTACTATCATTTTCTTCTGCTTGAACAATTATTTTGTTAAATCTGTCTGTATAAATGTCTATCTGGAACTCATCTTTACTACTGCTTCTTCACGAGATTCACTGGTACTTGGTCGTTTTGCCATTTTTAGAAGAAAAAAAATTTGATTATATAATAAAAAAAAGGGCAAACAAATATGTACTTTGGAAATAACTAATGGTAAATTACGAAAACACAACACTGTCTTATTACTGTAGAGATCTTTTCTATTCGACGCTTCAGTACGAACTGAGATCTTGTACATTTCTTCTCTCGGTTATCGGATTTCTTTATTATCGTATCAAGTTTCCCACTTCATTGAGCCATACCCTTGTTTGCTTTGTATGCCTTTGTACGCCACTATATCTACAATTTGATCAACGGATCAGAGAAGTGTACAGTCCGTCGTGAACGCACTTCGCACGTTCTTTTTCGACGTGTAAAACGGTTGATTTATTTATTATGCATCTTGTTAATTTTATCATATTTCGTTTAGTTTTTTTGTGCCATTTTAACAGAAAACTACAGGAGAACACGTGTTTCTTAAAAAATTTGCGGTGGAATAATTTTATTGTCTGTAATCGCTCTAACAAACTATCATGTCCCCTCAGAGGGGACAACCGAGTGATATGCTAGGCTTACGTTGTCCCCTCAGAGAAGACAGCCGAGTGCAAAGGGTTAAATTATAATTAAAAAAAATTCTTTGTTGTTTATAATAATTAATTAGTTTTCTAGAATAAGAAGTTTTATATTTAGGTACTTTATTGTGATTTTTTTTTATTTCAAATATATTAGTTTAATTTAATAAATAAATACATTTTATGTAGCACCTTAAGGAGTAGACAAAATTTTGTATGAGATAGACAAAGCGTCGATGAAAATGCATCGAAAATTGTGATATAGGCAAGCCAATGAATCTTTAAAATTAAAATAATTAGTAAATTTATAAAGTTAGAGCTAATTTTTTTTTGAGATGACCTGCCACATACATTTGTACAATGAGACCATAAAGGGCTTTTAAAGTAACTTCCAAGTAAATCACGATTTTCATACAATAGGGGTGGCCATATTCGAAAATAATTCTATGGTGACGATATTTTGTTTCAACTGATCAAGCAATTATTACCGATTAATTTGAAAGTTCTCTGGGATGACATGTTATAACTTCACATTTTCGATAATTCACCGAAGTTTATGTCCCGCTTCTCTAGAATAAAATGGGATACTGTTTCATTTATTATAACATTTTTCAGCCTTCCAGATTAAAAAATTGTGATATTTCTACTTTATTTCTATCACCAAATAATTTGTTTTCGATTCTTGAACGAAGTTGGAGAAAGAGGGTCTAGTAGGTTGTGATAGCAATAGAAAAGAAATAATTCATAATCGAACCAGTCACCAATTTCAGTTTAGAAATCAGTGCCGACCACACCAGTTCTACCATCACAATTTTCGATACTTTATCGAAGTTTATTTCTCGTTTTTCTAAACTAAAGTGGACAACTGTTTCATTTATGAATTACTTCTTTCTATTCATATCACATCCTACTAGTACTTAATGCAAAACAATTGAGTTTCTCAAATTTCGTTCAAGTATCGAAAACAAATTATTTCGTGATAGAAGTCGCGTTTTTTCTTCGAACTAGCTGTCCGGAACAAAGAAAAACAATTGGTAAAATACTGGGAAATTTTTTAGAACTAACTTGTAGCTAACTTCAAGTCAATATTTTGACATCGCCAGTATTGTTTGTTTACGCTTGTGTAATATTGGTTTATTTCATGAAGAGCAATACATTTTATATTTATACGACGAAATTCGAACAATAAAAATGAACGTAAAGGTAATTTTATGTATCTGTAGTATATAATAGTATACAATGTATAATACAGTTAATAAATAAAATGTTTGTAGTATTTTTTTTGTAGATTACTTTACGAGCCATAATGAGGACACGGAAGATGTAGATATGCTGTTCACATCAGAATCAGATACAGATTCATCAAACAAAGAGGAGGATGAATCGCACTATAAAGTTTCAAACTTTATTAATACTATAGAAAGCTACAGTGAGATGAACTTTAAATCGCATTTTAGATTAAACAGATCAACTGTGTTAGATTTGATTCGTAATTGCATTTATAAAAAAAAAATTTAACATATTAATTTGCTGTTCTTTTCTTTTAGTCTAATACAAAGGAATTACAGATCCACATAGTTTTAAGTTAGACCCCAAATTAGACATCTATATATTATTTTATGGTATATAAGTAATACAATAACATTTCGGCAGCTTGGTAACCTCTTTGGGGTGGCGAAATCAACAGCATGGAATGTTCTAGTTCGGGTATCGCAGTTTTTTGTTGATAATGGTATACCTTTATTATAATAATTTATAAAAAATTTATTATAATATAATTAAATTTATAGGCCGAGAATATTTAAAATGGCCGTCATTGGAGGAGAGAAATTTATTTTCGGCTAAATTTGAGGAAATGAAAAAAATTCTAAACATAATAGGAATAATTGATGGAACTCACATAAAAATTAAGATGCCACATGACAATAGCGTATATTACTATAACCGGAAGAAATATTTTAGCATCTCAATGCAAGTAATTGTAGATGCTAAAAAAAATTTATTGATGTCTATTGTGGGAAACCTGGTTCCTACCATGATGCAACAGTTTTAAGGAGCAGCACTATATTTAAAGAGATCGATGAGAATATCGGTAATTATTTTTAACGAAATCAGTTCATATTAGGGGACAGCGCTTATCCTGATAAGGAATGGCTAGTTCCGCCGTTTAAAGACAACGGGGTATTAACAGATGGCCAGCGTAATTTTAATAAAATTCACTCGTCAACTCGAGTATTGGTCGAAAATGCTATTGGGCTATTAAAAAACCGTTTTCGGAGGCTTCTGCATTTTACAGAAACTATAGATTTAACATTTTTAACTTTCATAGTTTATTCGGCATGTGTTTTACACAATATTTGTTTGGCTCAAAATGACGTTCTTGTGTTTGATGAATTTATCCAGGAACCAGATATAAATGAGGTAGAAGACGCACATGTATCATCAAGAACTGAACAACATGACAGGCGTGAAAGACTTAAACATGGAACTTATAGAAAAACATATAATTTAATTCAATCAGTTCATTTAATTCATTACATTGTATAATAAAACTAAAAATATTAAAATGAATTTAATATACTCCGAATCGGAAATTAGATACTCTACGTGTGTAAATATTTGATCATTTTCGGAGATGATTTGCTGCGGTAAAGTTATTGTTGGTTGATGTTGGCTCCTCAATACATTCATCATCTCGTTGTGCCTTTTATTTCGCTCTTCGTTGAGGAATAGCAAAAGCTTTTTTTTTCCTCAAATAATTTAAATTTGTGGTCATTTTTTTGTTTGCGTTTTGGTGGAACTTCTATGGGAGAAACATTAGAAATGGGGTTGTTGAACGGGGAACGTGTATATGGGGTAGGATTATGGGCTCTATTAGAAGTGGATGATGGAAGACTTGTTATGCTGGACGTTATATGAGAACAACCAGTAAGTGATTTGTCTCCAAATATCTCGTCCAATCCCTTCTCAAAAGGAACGATACTCGAAGACGCACCAGTTCGCTTCTCGTTATCTCTCCCACATTTGTAGGCTCGCAACAATGCCTTCATTTTATTCTCCAGCTGGCTGCTTGTTACTGGTGATTTCTAAAACAAAAATAAATTATAATTAAAATACATTAATTACAATTCTAAATTTTGGAAAATTTTACAATTACGTTCATTGAGAGTAGATCCTCCAGAGTATTTGAAAACGCATATTTTTTGGTTGGTTTTCAAATTCGGCTTTTCTTGCATTGTAACAATGCAAGAAAGCCCGGGTTTCTGTAAAAATAAATATCTTAAATATTGTACAACCGGTTGATGCTTATTTGCATCAGGATTTTATCCCAAGTCGGCCTCTTTCTCCATTTAGATACATATTTTTATTTATTTTAAAATATAAAAAACGAATTAATTTAAATTTTTTGTTTTCTATACATATGTAATATACATATATGACATCTAAAAATAAACATACATGAAGATAGTGTTAATTCTAAAAATAGTACTAAAAATGTCCCATTGTTTATTTCCCTCACCTACTCGCTACAATTCTGAACTGCTCTCGATAAAACCATAGATTTGTTGCGAACTGGTAAAAATAAATTTAATTTGACAATTTATTTTAAAGAGATTAATTAAAATGTGTGGGTAAACGATAAATACCTCACATGTAAGCAATCAAAATTGAAATAATTTTAATTTGAACGAAAAAATATACATCAAAAAATCGCTGTCCTGTGGCCCTATTCCGTCTTTTTCTGGGAATAGGGATTGGGAAAAATATTTTCATAGCGTTTTGGTCTAAATTGTATTTTTGTGGCCTACTGAAGGAATAAGTTTAGTGTAAAAATTTTCAAAACAAAGTGAATTGGGAAACTTTTATTCAACAAAATTTTTATTGGGAAAAATATTTTCCCATTTCACTTTGTTTCAAAAATATTAATACCAAACATGTTCCCTCACTAGGCCAGAAAAATACAATTTAGACCAAAACGCTATGAAAATATGTTTCCCAATTCCCTATTCCCAGGTAGAGACAGAATAGGGCCACCGGACAGTTGTCCGAAGAAAAAACGCGACTAGAAATGGAATAGAATATCACAATATTTCAATCTAGCAACCTGGTAAATGATGTAAAATGTGAAATATATCTTGTTCACGTGGTCCGTAGTGTAGTGTAGTGTAGTAACGACTACAGTAACAGTACATATATGACCGTTCACTTGAAAAGGTGTAGTGAAACTCTACCATTACGCCCTTGTTGTTGAACTATTGTACTAAGAATATTTGACATTTCTTTTTTTATTTGTATATTGACAATTGTGTTTCGCGTTGGCATGTTCTTGTTTCGTTGTGAAAAAGTAAAATATTAAATTTTAAAACCTAAAATGGAAAAAAATGAAGCGTAGATTGAAAAGAATGAAAGATGATCAAAACCAGATAGTTGTACAGTTTATAAATATCACAATTATATACATCATCTGTACTCTGGACACAACAAATTTTAGCGTCAGTAAAAGTAGATTATGGGAAAGTATACATGAAACCTAAAATATCCACAAATACATGGGAAAATATATTACTGCATTTTACACAAAATCAATGGATTGAAATCTTCCAAATGTATTTTTATTTATTTGTGGCGTTTTAAGGGAAAATCTTGAACCAAAAACACATTTAGCGCAGTGGCTGATAATTTGCAGAGCTTGTCCGTCGAAAAGCAAGTAACTATTGCCAGTTACTATGATTTTCGCGTGGTGGATTCGCTATTGTTTTGGTGTCGATAAATCAACTAAACACAAATGTTTACATAGATTCTGCGAAAATATGAATAAACATACAATATAAAGAAATTTATTTATATGACTGATGAAGAAGAAGCCAAGACGTTTAGCTTAGATATCGAGAACATTTGTAAAATTCCACAGGTAATAGAATGTATCGATGGAACCCATATTCCTATTCTAGCACCTAAGGATGGCTATAAGGATTTTGTAAAGGTACGAAAATTAAATTTTGTTGTGGTGCTTATTTAATAAAAAAACCTACCATTTTTTTAGATTTCTAGGCATAAGTTGCAAGTTTCCTGGTAGTTGCCACGACGCACATGTTTTTGTAAATTCTGGCCTGTACAATAATAATGATATGATTTTACCTCGTGTAAGATTTTTTTATGATCGTTAATATTCAAATTTAAAACATAATATAATATTATTATTAGGATTTAGGATACAAAACAAGTTGAAGGACATACCATTTTGTCTTCTTGGTGATCCTGCCTATCCTTTGTTGCCTTGGCCAATAAAAAAATTTCCAACCACTGCAGATAAAGAAGAAGTATGTTTTAATGCGTGGATGAATGAATACTAGTCGAGTGAAAATTGAAAATGCTTTTATGCAACTGAAATGAAGATGGCACATATTGGCCAAAGGATGCGATTTATATTATAAAAACGCTCCAAAACTTATAACGACATGTTGTATATTACATAAGTTAGGTTAGGTTAGAGTGGCTGCTATCGCACACTTAGGCCAATAATGGCCCATTGTGATACCACAGGATCCAATCTCCCCTTACTCCCGCTGAAACCAACTAGAGCTACTGATGTAGCGTAAAATATCTCGCACCCCTCAGTCCGCGAGTTCAGAAAGGCTGTCCATGTTGTACACACCCAAGTACTTATATCTTTTGTATGATAGTGCCGAACACGAGCATAGGAAGTGAACTAACGTCTCTTCCTCCTCTTCGTCCATACAACTTCTACAAAAGTCATTCGTCTCTAGACCCAGCCTTCACGCATGTTCCCCAAAAAGGCAGTATCCTGTTAGTATCCCTACGACCAATCCTAAATCTCGTTTTCCCAGGGATACAAGTGCCTTGGAGCGCCGCAGGTCCAGTTTTGGCCAAACCTGTTTTGCTACCCTGCACGTGAGAGTGTTGGTCCTCCTCTCATCTGCCAAGGCGATTGCCTTTTTACTGAGCGTCAGTTTGAGCGCTGCTATAGGCCTCCCCAGACCTGCCCTTTCCGGTTGCATCTGGAGAGTCATACCGTACATAGCTAGTTCGTCTGCCCTGCAGTTTCCCGTGACGTCCGAGTGCCTAGGGACCCAGATTATCTGGATGTTGAAATACTCGCTCATCTCATTAAGAGATGATCGGCAATCCAGCGCCACCCGTGACTTCAGAGAAACCACCTCTAGTGACCTGAGTGCCGCTTGACTGTCCACATAAATCGCGATATCCCTAACGGATACCACGTTATGCTTCAACCATGTCACGACTTCCCCTATCACCACCACTTCAGCCTGGTACACGCTGCAGTAGTCAGGGAGACGAACACAAATATTAACATTAAGCTTCTCACAGAAGACTCCGGCTCCTACTTTGCCGTCTAGCTTAGAGCCGTCCGTGAAAAATTTCAGTGCCTCGTTTTCTAGTATTGATCCGTTCCTTCAGGATTCCCTATAGAAGGACAGATGATCCGGAAACCTATATCGAAGCACAACGTTGGTTTAATATAATCTAGATTCACCAGTTCTTCCCTTAGAGACAGCCGAGAGCCTTGTTGCCACATTGGCTGCGATCTGCTTACCGAAAAATTCGATTGGAATAAGATGGAACATAACCTCTAAAGCGCGTGTAGGTGTTGTCCTAAGCGCCCCGCTTATAAGCATACAGGCCGTTCTTTGCACCTTCTCCAACATCCTTATGTAGGTTACCTTTTCCAGAGCTGGCCACCACACACCCACCCCGTACATCAGCACAGGCCTTATCACTGCGGTATAGAGCCAGTGTACCAGCTCTGGTTTCAAACCCCATTTCTTCCCTATGGCGTTTGTACACGAGTAAATGGCTACATTAGCCTTATTCACCCTTTCTACAATATTAAGCTTCCAGCTGAGCTTACTGTCCATGATTATGCCCAAAAATCTCGCTCTGTCAGCAAAAGCTAGTCTAATGTCGTTCACGGTAGGAGGGCTAACTACCGGAATTTTATATTTCTTAGTAAATAGTACCAGCTCTGTCTTGGAGGGGTTGATCCCTAATCCACATTTGCTGGTCCATTTCGTAACTATCAGGAGTGCATTCTGCATAACATCCCTAATCGTATCCAGATATTTGCCTGAGACAGCTATCGCTACATCATCTGCATACGCTACAACCCCCATCCCCTCTTTCTCCAGTTCCAACAGCAATCCATTCACCACTGCACTCCAAAGAAAGGGGGACATTACTCCTCCCTGCGGAGTTCCTCTAACCACCCGCCTTCTAATGGTAGACTCCCCCAGTTCCGAGATAATAATCCTGCTTACCAGCATCTGATTTATCAACCTACATATGGGGTAGTCCACGTTCAAAAATAGCAAGCCTTCCATGATCGCCTCCGTTTTTACATTATTAATGGCACCCTCAATGTCGAGAAATGCTACCATACAATACTCTTGCGAGTAAATTGACTTCTCAATCATGCGTACTAGATCGTGCAGAGCTGTGTCCACCGACTTTCCCTTACAGTACGCATGCTGCGACATTGCTCAATTCCTTGGCTAAACTTTTGTTCGAATAAGTACGTCGGTATCCGGGCCCACCGATTTATAAGGCTCAAAACCGTTCAGCGCCCACAGGATTCATTTCCTGCCCACGATGTTATCCACATCTGTTAAAGGTGTTCCTCGATGAGCTCCAGGCTCCATAGAGTCATCAATGCTTCCCGGAAAATGGGTCTCAATGAGAAGCCCTAATGATTCGGCACTTGAAGCTGTCCATAACCCGTCCGGCCTAATTAAGTAACTAGGACTGGTTGGGTTAGTAGATAGAATTTTCCTTAGGCGAGAAGTCTCAGAGACCTCCTCCATTCTACAACAGAAGAGTCTCCAAGATCCCCTTTGTGCCCTCCTCAACTCTTTTTTGTATTTTCTCAGGTCTTCCTTATAGGAATCCCGATTTTCCCTGGTGTTCTTAGCCTTATTAAAGGCTGTCCTATACGCTCTCCGATACGTTTAATAAAATTTCGATAAAAGCATTTTCTTCAACGTTGGTTAAAAGGGTTTAGACCAGAACAAACTAGACGGTATAACCCATATATCAATAAGTAACATAAACTAAATAAGGCGGTGCAACGTCAATTGCATGATTAAACATATTTCAAAATTGCAATCAAATTTTAAATCTTGTATTGATTTAATTGATAAATATTGATACAAAAATATAAGTTTTATCATGTAGTGTAAATTTTTTTTCTATTGCCAGGTTATCTATTTTATTTTTGGAAACCCATTTTAGCCTCGCAAGAACTATGAATTAGAAAATAACTATGGCAATATATTTTTAAAAGATCTGTTTATGGGATAAATAAAAAAATGCATGTATAGCCTTGTCTTGACACTATAATTAATTACAGTACTAAAAATTAATGTTATGATCATAAATTGGATTTTCCGTCTTGACGGTATAAGTAAACTACTATACTCCCTACTATCAGTGAATACGCGAACCTACATCTTAATTGTTAGAAGTGTCAAAATGTGAATAAATAAAATATTTTTAGTTTGTTTTGAACTAGTAAGCGTCTTTATAAAATCGAAAATTGTTTAACAATAATTACAGAAAATTAAATTTAATAAATAAAAAGTGTTTAAAGTATTTTAAAAATATCTTCGGTAAGTTCCAAATTATTTTATTAAAGGGATTAATTGGATTTTATAGAATACGTATATCCGGAACTCCTAAATTTCACTAATTTATATTTAAGAAGATTAAGGGACAAAAAGATCAGGAAAATACAAAATCAAAGGCTTCGACTTCTGATTAATCACTGTGCTGACCTTCAAATGAAAATAAATGCGGCTATAATTTGTCTAGTGAAATCAAGGTCCAGTAATTCAAACAAAATTTCGGTGATGCCAAAGTTGTTGCCACCAAAGCACGAAGGGTACTGGGAAATGGTGGGTTGAAATTTACCGGACAGCAGATTTAAAAAAAAATATCGTGCAAATAGGAAAACTTTCGTGAAGATTTGTATCGGTCCAATACCATTATGAGGGAAGCTATGAGTGTCAATAAACGTGTTATAATTGCTCTACACATATTAAAAAGCAACTGCGATTTAGGTACAGTTGCGGACCTATATAAGGTTGGTAAAAGTAGCGAGGGTCATATTTTACAAGAAATTTAAAAATTTATATGAGAATGAGGTTCGTTTTCTCGTGACAGAAAACGAACATGATTCCATAAGCAAAATTTTTTTAAATAACTGGAAATTTCCCGGAACATTCGGCGCATTAAATGGTACGCATAGTCCAATTAAGAAACCAGAAACATCAGGTGAATACTATTTCAATTACAAACACTACTACTCTATTGTAGTATTAACCCTTGTCGATGCTAATTATTGCTTCGGGTACTTATGTTGCATATTTATTCAATTTTAATGTACATTCTTTTAATTAATAATTATTGTTTTATCTTATCTTTTAGATATATTAATGTTGGTACACCTGGCGGAGTTTATTTCGAAAGTAATACTATTAAAAATCACATAATAGCAGATGGAGCATTTCCTCTGCGTAATTGGTTACTTAAACCATATCCTGGTACAAAGTTGACGCCCGTTCAAGAGCATTTCAATTTTCATCTAAGCTCAGCAAGGATGACAATTGAAGATAGTTTTGGTAGACTGAAAGGAAGAATGAGAATTCTTTCAAAGAGGGTGGATTTTTCACTGCGGAACATACTAAACAAATTGTTAAAGCTTGTGTTATAATACATAATTTATGTGAACGCCACAGATGCAAATTTTATCCCAGTTGGCTACACAAATCCCAGGTTAATGCTGCAGATTTGCATGTCCCCCAAAGAATGATTTCGAATAGGATGAATGCAGATGGCCTGAGTAAACGTGAGATTACGTGAGATTAGCATTAACATCTAAGATGCTATTTCAAGAAATACAAAACTAAGATTATATACATTATCATTTATATATAATAGAAAATTGTATATTATACCATAAAATATATTATAACAGAAACTAACAAAAATTTTATTTTATTTCATCACAATTCATCACAATTTGGTTTAAGTTCAGTCACTACGTATAAAAATATTTTTATGGTATAAAATCTACGTATAAAAAATATTTACATGGTAAAATAATAGAAGAAGTTATTTAGCATTTGACTCCAAGAAACGGATCAGCCTCTGCCACTTTTTCATTTTGTTTGTGTTCTTTTTCTTCCCTTTTATCTCGTTTTTTTCGATTTCCAATAATTTCTCAAAAATAGTTTGGTTTTTTTGGCTTAAAGCTATAAGGCTTTCGATGGCATCATCATTTTTTTTTGCGTCGTTTGCTTGTTTTAGAAGCGAGGCGCACAGAATTGCTGCTGCTACTAGAATCCAATTCTTCTAAGGGTTGTGACTCCGATAAACTCCTATTACTGAAAGGAATTGAAAAACTGGCCTGAGGGATCGAAAAACTTAACGCGAGATCAATATTTTCGGTTTCTTTCTCCAAGTATTGCACTTCATCATACAAATTGTCCATATCAATAATGGCATTCGAATATCTACAATAAAAATAATTATATTTGATATGTGTGAATGAGTGTATGACGTATAGTCAAACAACTTACGAGATTTTGGTTGTGCCGCTATTAGATCCTTCTATGTAACTTCTCCTAGATGACTATTGTACTTGTCTTTGACTCAAATTATTTCGTGTAATTTCTCGAAGAACTTCCAAGCTGGTGCAGCTTCATCTAAAATATTTAATAACATCATCTTGAAATTCAATCCTTCATAATTTAAATTTTTGCAATTTAATCATCCACAATTTCAATTATTAATGGAGAAAAACCATATGTACCTGATTTTGGCTTTGTTTTGTTGTATATTTGTTTAAGGTTATTTATTTTGTTTTTGATTTCTGTTGGAGTCCTATTATAATTATACAGACGCATTTCATCAACAATTTTGGCATATATAACGCTGTGCTTTTTGCATTTTTCAAACATGCTGCTTATTTCCTGCTCACCCCATATATCAATTAATGTAATAGTTTCATCCTCACAGAAATGTTTTTGTGTTTTACTTTTTTTAGCCATATTATTTTAGTTTTTTGTACACAAATATTTGACAATTCTTTTTATATAGCGATTGAAGCGATCCACGCGCATTTTCCGGCAAGTAAAAGTATATGTGCCAATTAATTATGGGTATTTAGGATAATTAATTATAGTACTAAACTGTATTAAAACAGAAAAGTTATGATCATAATTCGAATTATGATCCAATTAATTATAGCGTCAAGACAAGGCTTATTTAAATAAATGAATAATAACTATAAAGT
Source organism: Nephrotoma appendiculata (assembly GCA_947310385.1). Taxonomy (NCBI): domain Eukaryota; kingdom Metazoa; phylum Arthropoda; class Insecta; order Diptera; family Tipulidae; genus Nephrotoma; species Nephrotoma appendiculata. Next base: position 187,050,164 of record OX371223.1, read on the forward strand.
GCGATTAACCTCGCAAGAGAAAATGCGTGTTTTATAACAGTTAATTCGACGACGTGCGGTTGCAAACATAATCTAAAATATCTGAAGGCTAAATGTATCAACGAAATTTTATGATGGCAAATGACAATTAGCTTATCAGTGTTGCCATATACTTGGTGATATAGCGAAAGTATATACAGATCTCATATATTGAGTTTACCCAATTGTTAAGAACCAAATTACGTCTGCATCTAGAAGATACATATAGAATATTTTTTTTGATTACTGCAATGAAATCGTTCAAAAGACTCCATTGCACTGTGAAATAGAATAATTGAAAGTGTAGTATAACAATGTTTCGGGGGCGATTAGTCTTAAATTCCCCGTATATTTTACCTTCGACACAAATAGGACTAATCTACCTTCAATGTCATTAACACAAACCTATATCGGTTTCTAATACGCAATCTAAAAATTCGCATGTGGATAAATAAAAGCGGTCGATGTACATGTTACACACAAACACAAAAAACATGTTGACCGAAACGAATGACCACAATACAACACATTCAAAAAAAAATCTGCCACCCGCTGCTTATAGATTTATTACAGTTTATTTGGTGATTTATCACATATCTCGACAAATAGCTTTAAGTCTATTATTTTTATTTATTTTTTTAGAAATTCAATTATCTCGTCTTAATTTATATATTTTTATATTTATACGTATTTTTAACAAGCACTCATATGTTAGAGAGACGTCATCTACACCAAATGTTTTCCATCATAATATTAGAACGCGCAGCAGCCGAGAAAAATTATTATCACAAATCAATCAAAGACATGAAGTTTTATTTAAAAATCCATCTAACAGTTTGTATTCGTATTTGAGCCATTACACAAAAAATAAATATTAAATTAATGTCATTGTCTTATATGTATGGTATGACTGTACAAAGTTTTTATTGTATTTTGTCTTAAGGAATTCTTCGTTTTATATACGTATAGTAAATAAAAAAAATTATTGAACATTTTTCTTGATATCTTAATACAACAAAAAATATTAATTCTTATATGATAGGTGAAAACTTGAAATGACAGGTTTTATTCTTAGCCGTTTGTTTTTATTGTAATTATGAATTACTGTTGGTGTACTTATATGTACGGATCTTTTAAGCTCGTTTTGTTTTTATGAAATGTGTCAAAATGGGAATGTCAAAACAATGAACCTAAGAAAATAATTCTTATTAATATTAATGATTTTGTGATTGACCCAAATTAATTAGATCGAACTCCTATAAGCATATATGCGAAGGGGATTGATGAACATTAATAGTTAAATTGATGTATGTATTACCTGAACTTTACATCTGCCATGAACCTGTATCTGTATATATTTTGTCAACGTATAAGTAATATCACATCCAACCATAAACAAGACATAACTATGTAGTAAAAAAGTCAATAAAATACTCATATTTCACTTAGGTTGGGAATTTGCAAACAACGTCCAACCGTATCGCAAACTTCATTAAGATGATATCCCATCCATTTTGAACCGGAAAACGTATTATAAACAGCTCGTTTACGTACATAGAAACCATTATAATAGTCAACCGTGTATTTATATTTTAAAAGCGAAAAGTGTTTGAACGTAATGATCATCATTATTATAAACAAATAACATCTTCATTTTTTGTCATCTGTTCTTTTTCTACATTTTATGTTACTTTTGTTTAATTTATATCCTCTAGCACTCTACTCACTTAACGATAAAACAAATAAAATAAAGATCTATATAAATAACTCACTTCATTTTTATTTCAACAATTTCATCTTTTGTTTTTATGATCATCATCCATTGTTTTACTTCAAAAATTTAATCAAATATTTACATTGAAAAGCTAAAAAAGTTTCGGTCTGATATACCTGAAGATGTTGTATGTACTCATCTATATAAATAAATAAACATGGATACTTGATCTTAAGGAATACCAAAAATATTAAATGTCATAAAAATGCGATCACAATCATGTTTTTGTTAGGGTTTTCATCAATGTTAAAAAACACAAATAAATAGATTTTATTGGATTGCTTTATGCTATCATACATTTAAATGATTTTTAAAATTCCCACAGATTAACATGTCAACAGGAACACTAACAACACAGGTACATCGAAAATAATGTTCACGATGAATAAACTGTTTGAATATCATAAATTTTGCAAAAATTTATTTGAATTATTGAGTGAGCGGCGGAGTACGTGCTCTATCCTTGATTTGCATCACAAAAGCTAATGGTTTCAAAGGTAGTGTCTTAATTGGATTGAAAATATCTGTCTGATAATTTAAACTTTTGAATTGTATAAAATGTATTAAATTAAGACTGGACTATCTGGTTTTGAAATTTGGAACTAAATACTTTTGAATTTTTGATAAGCATATTATGTTAAAGCATCTTAAATAAGAGTTACATTTCTTATTTTGTTACAGAAATTGAATAATTTAAAAAGAAAGATTTATTCTATATTTCTAGAAATATAAAATACTTTTAACGAAACGTAATCATAAGATTTTTTTTAGAATAAGCTAATTCCAGAATAATTCGAATTTGTAATAGTTGAAAAACAATGGAGCATCAGAGTTTGGAAACGCTTGCCTTGATTAAGTGATAATCCCGTCAATTTATCGGAATTTACTGTTGACTATTTACCTAAATAATCGACTTATATTTACATAGATAAATGAGGTACAGAGGTGAATTGCATATTGTCATTATTCACTTAGGATAAACGTTAAAAATTGAACATTTTTTTATTTGGTCTGTGTTCAAGATCGTCTAAAGTGCGGTTTGAAATACAGTTTTGAAGTGTTCAATATGCTAAGATAAATCAAAAGTCGATAAATTGAAGGTTGCAATTTGATTGGGCGATTAAAGTTTGAATTATGCGTCGATATTACCGGGTCAAATATTCTTTCAATACTGATTGGAATTTGAATTTTTACAATGGATAATTCCATTGGGGGTTTTAAACGGCTATGTTTAAATATATATAATTAACAACGATGTTAGTTATCAATTCAGGGGGAAAGCCGGAAGAATTGATGAACTGAAATGTTTGATAATTCAACTACACACGAGTGGTTCAAAATTTCACGCTGGATTTTATCGCCATTTTACGCCAATTATAAAGCAAACATATAGAATTTTGTTGTAAAGGCTAAAGGTGGTAATAAATAAAGTATGGGAGCTTTACGCTGAGTGTTTTAATATATAAATTAAATTTAATTGGTAAGTAGAAGCATAATACTTATATAGTTTTCTACTATTACTTCGCCTGAATAGTTCGTGGTGAAATAGACTGGACTTTAGCTAATGCTAAAACCGACCTGATTCCACAGAATTGCCAATATATTTTGGTATTCCTGCGGCATTGGTTCCCGCAGCTCAGTCAGTTAGAGGGAACGGTGTGGGTTTTAGGATACCTGGATATTGGCCTAGATTATCGCATTAAAACAAATACAAAAAAAATTTGGGGAAAAGTGAAATGGGTTATCGGACCCGAACATGGTGGTTTAATGTACTCTTAGGAATTGGGGTATCCTCGTGGTTGTTAATCCAAGTATTTAGGGAAACATAGTTACCCTAAACACTTGTCATTACCCGACTCAAAACAAACAAAAAAAATAAATAAAATAATTCACAAGCAAACTGTTCTTGTGCAATTAACTTTATACACCAAATCAGCCGGAGGAGGACCTTAGCAGAAAGGAAGTGTCCTGCCTATGGGCAAGGCTACTTTCGATGCTTCCGCTCTTCGCTTATGCTCGGAGCAGCCAAGGGACCTCGCCGGTGTTTGATGCTTTTCCCGATTACAATAGTTCTCATGAATTCTACTTACCAGTAGTTGCTGCACACCTTACATATGTTGAATCACAAATCACCAAATTCTCAGTTCAATAATTTAAAAAAAAAACACAACTTTGTTCAATAATTTTTAATTAACAAAAAAACTTTTTTTTTTATGTAATTACAAAACAAAATACAAAAAAAAACTCTTCTAAAACTGGAAAACCAGATTTTTTTTAAAGGAAAAACACAAAATAAATTTTTTTAAAGAAAAAGAAAACACAAATTTAAACTGCAAATAAAAACTTTTTAATTTTTTTTTTTAATTAAACTCGAAAAACGGATATAAAAATAAAGTTGACCACCCGTTGGTCTAAAAACTCAAAAACTGACCCCCACACCAAAAAAATGTACAATATTTATACTCATATCGATCATACATTTTTTGTGCTTTCAACGCAAGAAAATAATGTACAACCACGATGTACAACAACGTGCTATCAATTTTTGCAGAATCGGCGCACGCGAAAAACCATTTTTCTGCAATGTAAGTAAACTGCACGAAGCTTACAATTATTAATTATTTGCAATAGCAGAGTTCATTACTCATGCCATTTACCTCAAAAGCATTTGCCTTTGCGAAATCAAAACCAGCGATCGTGTTACATTAACTTATAATATACGTCCATTCAACCACTGCATGAGTATATGCCGTGGTGGTATATACGTATATTTTAAAATAAATGTGCAAACTCGGCATGGTAATTGCTTATGTTATAATTTTGAGGTTTTACCTCGAAAGTTATGCCGATAGGTAATTCTTAAGTGTTTAGGTTTTTGCTAGTAATGGAATTGAATAGAATTCCGTTACAGTGGTCTGGTGGACACATAGATGGTGACACAAGTTTAAAACCCAGATGATTTTTAAATTTTACCAATTTTCAAATGATACCTGTTAAAATTTCATGACATTTTGATCACAAAGTTTACACGTTACAGTTGTTTTAGTGACGCTACTTTTGTTAATTTTAAAACAATGAAAAAAAAAGAATTTCGTGTGTTGATTAAACACCGTTTTATTATTGGAAAAATACCATTCAAGGAAAGCAGTGGCTTGATAGGTGTTATCGTGACTCTGCACCAGAAACACCAAGAAAATCAACCTGCATTGACTGGTATGCTAAATTTAAACATGGTCGTACAACCACCGATGATGCACCACGCTCTGGACGCCCAAATGAGGCTATGACTCCAGAACACATAAAAATATCGACGAAATTGTTTTGAAAGACCGTAAAGTGAAGTTGTGAAATAGCTGGCATTGTAAAGATATCAATGCAATGTGTTGGTCATACTGTATAAGAACATTTGTCCATGAGAAAGTCGTGTTCGAAGGGCGTATCACATTTGCACACTATGGATCAAAAAATACAATGCGTGGATGATTCCGTTTGGAGCTGTTTGGAGCTGTTTAAGTGCAATAAGAAGGATTTTTATGCAGTAAGCGCTAATCTGCAATCAGCTGAATAGCGAGAGGCGAAGAAATCAAAAATTCAAAAAAGAGCTCCGCAGGGAAAGGGATTTGGCTCCAATGAAGAAGTGATTGCCAAAACTGAAACTTATTTTGAAGACAAAGATAAATCGTGCTACAAAAAAGGCATCAAAACGTTGGAGAGGCATTGGACTGATTGTATCGCTCTAAAAGAAAATTATTTTGATGAATAAAATGTATTTTTCCCCAAAAAAAATGTGTTTTCTTTCTTAGACCGGGAACTTTTCAGGCGATTGATAAACCGAGTACAAACACTGGTCACTTTCAAATTTAAATAGAAAGTGTTGTCACCGGGGATATGCATATGTGCAAAACTTCTATAAAATGGGATTTAGGCATGTTATTAATTTTCGTAGTTGTGTTGAATAATGGGGTAGATACTCGATCGGCTAGCAAGCAAGCAATTTGCTAGCCAAAATCCTGGCTACTCAATCAATTTTCCCAATGAAATTTGAATTTCAAATTATCTGTTTCAAAATACTTTTGTTTTTTTTTTTGCGATTGTACAGTAAATTTTGCGGCTTCGGAAAATGAACAGAAAATTTTTGTGTTGTTTTACTGTGCAATTGCAAAAATGAACAAAAATTTTATAAAAAAATATAATTTCAATTCATATTTTCTTGGTAAAATTGATTGAGTAGCCAGGGTTTCGGCTAGCAAATTGCTTGCTTGCCAACCGATCGAGTATCTACCCCAATATCTTTCATATGTTAAAAATTATTATTTTAAATTATTATTTTATACTTATTTTCATAATAATTTTTCAGTGCGATAACAACCCGTTAGGCCCGCATTTAGGTTAATTATTTTGCGTTTTAAAATTCTAAATGAGGAGGGGGGAGCGAAGTGGGTTCATATTAAACTAGGTAGTTGTTATCGATTTGTATAATAAACGTTTATACCTATTTATTGATTGGTTCCTTTATCCTCACGTGAAACATATCAGTTTATTGTTAAGTTATCAGTTGCAGTTTATATTTTTCGTCTAATCTGTGGTTTGTAATACAGTGAGGTAATTTAGAAAAATTATAACTTTATTGCATCCCATTAACTTAATATGAATATCACATTTCATTTTCTAATTAGGTACTTCGCTTTTATTATGTTGCATAAAAAATAAAATAGAAAAAAAATAATTCTAAGCAAAAAAATCATAAGAATATTTTTAATAATAAATAAAATAACGGTAATGAATCCAATATTTGTCGCATTCGTGAACTTTTTTTAATAGATTTTGGTTCTCCTTAAAATGAAAATGTTCGCTCTGCATTAGCATTTGTTCCTATGGCAAGCCTAACTTTTTAAGAGACTAAAAATTGTAGACCATTTTTAAATAAGTTCATATTAATCTCCCACTCATTGCTTTTTGAAAATATTCCTAATTTTAGTCACCTCATCAAATAATAAATCGTCTTGTGTTGAAATATCGAATTTTTATGTTATAAATAAAACCGTTTCGATTATTTGATTCGATTCAGTTTTGTCATTCAATAAGACCCAATCTCACGAAGATAAATATTTATCACGCTGAGTCAAATTGTCCAAATATTAAAACCAATTTTTATTAAAGTGTATTGCTTCGTTGATAAAACCTCTTCTAATTCCTGGATTGCTTGATACTTTAACAGCGCTTATATTGGCCTTTACATTTTTTTATAGTTAACTGGAACGTGGTTACCATACCTGATACCATAGACAATTGGGTCTGCCAATTCATAAAAAGAAAACTTGTAGTTTCAAGAGACACTTCTCGAAACAATAAAAGAATACCATCATTTAATTGTAACACCAGTCTAGAGTACCTAAATAATTTTGTATATTCAACTTCGAAAGGTTGCTTTTACAGTAAACCTTTCGAAATATAAATATATTTGTGGAATAATAAACCCTTCATATATTCCAATTAAATTCGAGAGAACCAAGGATTGTGAAGTATTTCCATAACCTTAAAAATTCCCATATTTTTGTCACCTTTGCGATGCACACTGCTAAAATGCGTATTGGTGTTATTTGCACAAATAACAATTATTTTTGTCTTTTGATTAGTTATTTATTATTTTTTTAAATGATTTGACGTAATTTCCGAAGCTTCACCTGAGAAAGCTTCCGTTCCCTTCATAAAGTGGAATTCGATTCCTTAATCGAAACCTCACGTATAAAAAAAAATCAAATCAACGATAATTAAATTTTATTAATTCCGATAATCAATCACTTTAATTCATTTCACAACACATGACACGTTGTTAGTTATTACAGTAAACTTCACACAGATGGAAAAATAACAATAAAACTCATCCAACGATGATGACGACTAATGTGTGAGGGAAACTATTATATCCATTTTCTGATGGCGCCTTCAGAATAACACATACAACAACCAATATAGAAATGCCAACAGAAAAACAGGAAATCCGATTAATAGATTTTAGATTTTTTTACTTTCAATCAGAGATATATTTTGACAAAATACAAATTGATCCGAAACCGAAACGAAAGTGAATTTATGTTAGGAAAAAATATGTTGTATGTTTGGTATCGTGTTTCATATGGAAATGGAATTTCATATAGATTTGGATTTTATGTTTATGAACACTTTAATACATAACCGTAATGCGTGTGAGCATAAACTCGTTCTTTCTCTATACTGAAGGTTCAAGTCACATTACGTTATTTATATAAGATGTATGTAGGTCAAACTGTGATTGAAAAATATTAATGTCAGAAATTTCACTCTCAAATACCAAACCAAATAGTACCAATTTCACAATAGCACAATAGGGGTGGAAAATTATAGGTACACGTCAACACTGCGATACAATACATACAAACATATTATTGAATTTTCATTTTAACATTATCAGTACTATTGTGTTGTTTTTGCTAGATGAAGAGGATGATGATGAATTAGAAGAAAAGAAAGCAAATAGCACAACAGACAACAATATCCCAACTCTACCATATACATACTAGTGTAAACTATACAGATTGCGAGGCACACACAACAAACTGAGAATCGAAGACGATACGATTTTTCAAGTTGGGCGCAGATGAATAATAGAGCATCGCATGTAAAAGAGATGAGATGGTACAGTAGGTACAAGAGGGAACAATAATCGATTTGTTTGTTAAACAAAAGAAAACATTTTAATGATTTTATGATGATGTTGATTCTGTGTACATCGTTGTGATGATGAGGATGATGTTAGGAGTTGTTGATGATGGTCTTTTCTGTTTATATACACTCATGTACAATAAACATCTCAATTGGTGAAGAAGAATATACAAACCGTATTGTATGTATACTCGTTCTTGTATTTATTAAAAATTGGATATTCAAATTATTCAAATATTTTTGATTATTATGTATGTTGAACTGATGTATTTGTTAATAGATAAGTGGCTGACTGCTGTTTCGGTTATATATTTGTTTATTTATTCATTCTTCTGTTGTCCGATTAAACGTTATCTCCAATTTATTTATTTTGAGATCAATTATGTTGTTTTGATTTGAATTCTTTTTTAAATATTTATTGATGTAATTTGTAGCATTTTAATGGGATTTCAATATACATAATTGTTTTTCATTGGTTAGAAAACAAAATGCCGGATTCATTTCATTGTGGTTTTAGGATTTTTTTTCAACTACATACATAGAAACGGTATATATAATGAGGAATATTTCATGGAATGCAGGAATATTTCAAAAACATATAATGCTCCGAATTTATTTAAATCCTTTTTATCGCCAATTTTATAATTCAAAATCCACATGTCTTCACTTGCTTCAATCAAGATTACGTTTCCATATTACACAATCCCGAATTGAAAACCTTACTTCTACGAAACATTACCCGGAAGGAAATGTTTAACATGTAACTACTTATTTAATTGTCATATTTTAAACCAGTATCTTTTTATTGTCAACAAATAGTTTGGATGAATTCTCTAGGTTCTAAATTTGATTCTAAATAGTATTCTACTAAACACAACCAATATTTCTTTCATTCATCAAGGCAAATTTATTTCCTCCTCTAAAATTAAAGTTATTCCTTAGATTAGATTTGTCTTTTATGAATTAAAATATTTAACATTATAGAATATTATGTTTTCTAGTTCAATACAGCAAATATCAGATCGGAAGTGCTCCCAGAATCCAGGCAAGCTTCTTGACCAAAGTTAATCAACTGCGCTAATAAACAAATCACCTTAATGTGCTTATTTTAGTAAGGTGTGTTACTAATGAAGAAACCCAGGTAATGATCAAACTTATTCTAGTATATTAGGTTCCAGCTGAAATAAAATAGCTATTGAAAAATACTGCTTTTTAATGGAAAAATTACCACCGGTAATTTGCTGAGTTCAAACGTAGCCATATACAAATACCAATGATGTTGAACATTCTGGTCGCCTTAATTTCAGCAGTTATTCCAGAAAAGGAAGAAAATACATAACATCGTTTTTAATGTACTATAAAGTGAAGCTGCGTGAAATAGCTAACACCTTCAATAGATTAGAAGGCAGTTTATACACTATTTTGCATGAAAATTTATCCACGAGGAAGCCGTGTCGAAAGTGGATGCAGCATGTGCTCACATTTAACCAAAAACAGCAACACGTCGATGATTCAGAGTGCTGTTTGGAGCTAATAGTGTATGTGCTAATAGATGAAACATGAACCAATCACTTCACTCCGGATCAGAAATTCAGAACGTCAGTGAGCTGAGTAGATAGTAGCAGGTATAAGCCGTTCGAAGCGAACTAAAACGAAAATTTCAACCCTTAAGGTTTTGTCCTCGATATTTTGGGATACGCAAGGTATTTTATTCGCCTACTTTCTTGAGAAAAGAAAAATCTCAACAGCGAATATTTCATGGCATTACTGGTGCGTTTGAATTGCGAGAAAACGGCCATAAATGCGAAAGAAAACTTGGAGAGGTGTAATTGTTGAGGCCAACCCTCCACTTTCTTTTACAATCTTCTATCTTTAAATCTTGAATGTTTCACACCTAATTGTTAAGCAAAAAATTGAACCTACTGGCTTTGTGATAAAAGTATATACGATTAAAAAAATATAATCGATAAAAATATACGATTTCGATTATTGGATTTTTTAAATAAGCATTGGATGCTGTATAAGATAGCGGAAATTTGACAGCGGAAAATAAGAGATTGCGCTACTCGCCGCAAGTGGCAGCACTATCACTAAAGAGTATTAATTTTGTTATGTAATTACCAGCGGAAATTTTTTATTCATTATGTATCACTATTTTCACTAAATAAAACATATCAGCGGAATAAAATATTAAAAGTGATCCTTAAAATGACAAATTGATTGATTTCCGAATTAAAGGGACTCGGTATATGAAATCTTGAAATTTAACAATATTCCGTGTTTCCTGCATTTCTTCCACTAGTAAACAATACTTTCGTTTGTTTTTCTAATAGCTTAGGTCATACTGAGACTATATGGGAAATTTGGGGAAAATTCATGGTCTAAAATTTCCACTAGAATTTTTTGATTTTATGCGGCCGAGTAGTGCAATCTCTTATACAGCATTAGCATTGGTCCACTTTCAGGACCCGAACACTTCGTATCGTGTTTAATTCGATGAATTTTTGCAATAACTTGAATCGTATTTCAACGTACCGATTTATTGGGACAATTCGTTGAAAACTCATTTCTCACTCACTCACTTTCCAAACGGAAACAACTAGTGCTTAATGACAGATTGCAAAGCGATTATGATCGTTGGATTTGTGATAATATTAGGAATATCCAGAGTAAAACGTTTGTCTTAGTGCGTTCCTTCATAGTATTCTAAATAACGTTTTACGTTTTGTTATCAATGATTGAATTGAAATATGTTGGCCAATCCTTATCTAACGAATGCCTAAGGAAGTTTTATGAAAACCGTAAGAGTTTTTAGCAAAAACTAATCGGTTTTTTTCAAATTTTCATTATTTATTTCTCATTTAATCGTAATTAACCAAATGATGAAAACTAGTGTCCAAACAATGACCAGATGAAAATCATCATTTTTATCAAACCCTTGGATGGATGTTGTATAAGATAGCGAAATTTTGGCAGCGGAAAATAAGAGATTGCGCTACTCGCCGCAAATGGCAGCACTATTACTAAAGAGTATTAATTTTGTTATGTAATTACCAGCAGAAATTTATCATTCATTATGTACCACTTTTTTCACTAAATAAAATATCTCAGCGGAATAAAATATTAAAAGTGATCCTTAAAATGGCAAATTGATTGATCTCCGAAGTAAAGGAACTCGGTATATGAAATATGGAAATTTAACAATAATCCGTCTATCTGCCAATTCTTCTACTAGTAACCAATACTTTCGGTTATTTTTCTAACAGATTAGGTCATACTGAGACTATATGGAAAATTTGGGGAAAATTCATGGACTAGAATTTTTACTAGAATTTTTTGGTTTTCTGCGGCAATATAAGTGATTTTCAGTTTTTGACCAATATCTTTAAAACTTCCACTAGTAACCAATACTTTTGGTTGTTTTTCTAATTGCTTAGGTCATACTGAGACTATATGGAAAATTTATGGAAAATTCATGGACTAGAATTTTCACTAGAATTTTTTGATTTTCTGCGGCCATATAAGTGATTTTCAGTTTTTGACCAATATCTCAAAAACTTCCACTCGTAACCAATACTTTCGGTTGTTTTTCTAAATGCTTAGGTCATACTGAGACTATATGGAAAGTTTAGGGAAAATTTATAAAATTTTCACTAGAATTTTTTGGTTTTCTGCAGCCATATAAGTGATTTTCAGTTTTTGACCCATATCTCAAAAACTTCTACTAGTAACCAATACTTTCGGTTGTTTTTCTAGTAGCTTAGATCATACTGAGACTAAGTGGAAAATTTTGGAAAAATTCATGGACTAGAATTTTCACTAGAATTTTTTGTTTTTTGCGTTGACAAAAAATTCAGAAAATCAAAAAGTTCTAGTGAAAATTCTAGTCCATGAATTTTCCATAAATTTTCCATGAATTTTCTGTTAGAAAAGTAACCAAAAGTATTGGTTACTAGTAGAAGTTTTGAGATATTGGTCAAAAACTGAAAATCACTTATATGGCCGCAGAAAATCAAAAAATTCTAGTGAAAATTCTAGTTCATGAATTTTCTCCAAATTTTTCATAGAATCTCAGTATAACCTAAGCTATTAGAAAAACAACCGAAAGTATTGGTTACTAGTGGAAGAATTGGCGGATAGACGGATTATTGTTAAATTTCAATATTTCATATACCGAGTTCCTTTACTTCGGAGATCAATCAATTTGCCATTTTAAGGATCACTATTAATATTTTATTCCGCTGAGATATTTTATTTAGTGAAAAAAGTGGTACATAATGAACGATAAATTTCTGCTGGTAATTACATAACAAAATTAATACTCTTTAGTGATAGTGCTGCCACTTGCGGCGAGTGGCGCAATCTCTTTTTTTCCGCTGTCAAAATTTCACTATCTAATACAGCATCTTGGATGGAGTGCTAAAAAGGCGGAGATGAGGTTTTGGGCTAGAATCTGGAAGGCGGACATTACAGTTCATTAGGGAGGTTATTACATTTAAGTAAAAGGAATAATGGTTTTCGATGTTCTGAATTTAATTTTAAGTCAAATGTGGAAATTAGAACTGAGTTTCAATAAAATCACTCTCTGCTCAAATTGTACACGCACTTCACACCAATATTTTATGTGTTTGTCACAAAGTTATGCCGTTCATGCTTCTCCGCTCGTGCAACACATCGCATCTGAAAATTTAACCCATAAGAAATAAGTATGTAATTTATATAATAGTAAGAAGAGGAAGAAAGCCGGATGTCGGTCACATGTAACTTACAATACAATACCGTGAATTCTAAAATAAAATTGAAAATTGATCTATAATTTCATATAAAATATTCCAAATCTAAAACCAAATTTTTTCAAGTTAAACTGATGATATATTATTTTGTAGAATTTTCGATACTGTTTCACTCCCATGTTGGTTGGTGCATATAAATTTTCTTTCAATTTTTCCTTAATGATTCCTCCAGGGAAATTTATTATTTTTATATTAAATTTTCTCAAGTAAAATTATTAAATTTTCCTTTTTTGTTTTTTTTAGATGTGTTTATTACCATACATACATATTACAATGACCTAAATTAATATCATTTTCAATTTTCATATCAACTGAATCAAAATAATTCAATTGTCGTGAATATAGAGTTTGACGTACGGGTATATCCTACACATAAATCAATATCACCCTTCAGAAAATGTTATTACCCAGGTTTTGTTATACTCGTATACGAGTTTATACCGCAATTGAGATGCGATATCAAAAAGTAAAAACAATTTATCCTATCTACTCCTTAATAAAAAAATTTAATTGACTTATAATTTTTGTTGTTGTCATTGTTAGGATTCTATATACTTTTAGGTTGATCCTGAAAATGAGTAACAACCAATTTGTTTTTTTTTATATTTTTGATTAGTTTTCTTGTTTGACAAAAAAATGATAACAGACAAAAAACGTATATCGTTTGTCTTTAGGCAATTTTTGTAGAAGAGACGCAACGACAAGCTTTTATTCGATTCTATATTATTATCCTTTCGCATGAAAGGATACTTTTATTATTTTTATGATGTTTAATGAAATCATAAAAATTAAATCAAAAATTTGTTTCGTTACTCTACTCTACATAAATCCTTGTTATCCTTGTATAGTTTTCATTACATAACTTTTAAATTAAAGAGTTTGAAATGAATTTTTTGTGGGCCTTGCAAATGATGTTTTTACCGCAACACATAAACCGCATTTCTATTGATCTGCACTTGTGAGAAATTCTCACAGTATAACACAATTTATAAACGTCTCGCATTTCAATAATCGCAATGGATAAGAAATATGGCACAACTTTGAAGTAGGCACTTTAAAAAGTAAAATCGAATTTAAATAGTAAGAAATGAATATCGACTCTCATCTACGCAAGCAAATGTAACAAGAAAATAAAAACAAAATACAGAAGAAAATATGTCGATCGTTAAATTCATTTACATAACCCTAATCGTTTTATGCGGTTTTCTTTTGTTTTCATGGAGTACTGAGTATATTGGGGTGACTTATATAATCGATATAATCTTTACTGTTACCGTTTTTGTTAACTTGTGCTGATTTTTTTTTTACTTCGCAAGATGTTAAAATACAATAATAAGGTTTAAAACTTTTATATTATGTATTTTAATAGTTAACAATATTTAATATTATTTAATTATAACACATAAAAGAAATGTTCGAATATTCATGAGAAAAATTAGGAAATCCAATTCACGGAACAAATTGCGTCAATCATGTTGATCGAAGTGTAATTATTATGATTTTTTTTTGTTTCGCGGCTATCATTTCGGTAGTATATATTGATGAGGATGTTTCTGACATTTGAAGAATTTATGTATAAATTTTTTAGTTTTCCGCTTTAATATTATTATTTATGTGCTTTTTCATTTCCGGTACGGTTATGAATGAATTATTTGGTATGAATGTACATTTTTTGTTGCCTATTCTATGTGATCATATAGCGGGGTATGAAGTACAATATATCAAAGGATTAATCATTCATGAATCGCATTGCCAAAATACAGTTAAGTATTGCCGTACCGTTATATACAATATTAAACAAATTTTGCCCAGGTACAAAAATAACGTAACTTTGTTAAACATTCAAAAATTTTGAAAGATTCAAATGTTTTTGGAAAACAACCTTTAATGGGTTTTCAGGTAATTCTCATTATTATTCGAGGTCGATCTGTAGTGACGAAATATTCATAAAAGTCAATACGCAATAATTATTCAGTATTGCTTCAATCATTTTATCAATATCGATTATCGTGATAATGATTAATCAGAATGACAACTATTCTTAAACTTTAAATGGGTAAGATTCTTTAAGGTGCTCTAGTGGGATGTACTAAACGTTATGATATATTTATATCTTATGTTATAACTCGTGTTATCCAAATCATTTTAAATTAACATGAATATTATCCACATATAGTGTACGGTAGATCATAATATACATACAGGGTGTCCCAATAAGAAGTTCAGATTTAAAAATTTAATAAAACAAAAAACGGCTTAATATATTTCCAAATGTATTTTGACATTTGTTCTGTGTTCATTTATAACGTCAAAATAACTTTGTTTGCATTGTAAAACCAACTCAATACCAAACTCATGATCGATAAGGCAGATATCTACCTTATCAACTAAGGTGATGTGAATGCAGCGATTATAAGTTTGTGTGTAGAGCTCTTACTGTATTGTTTTTATAGCTGTATAACTAAAAATCAGTTCTTGTAAATTATTAGCATTCCAATTTTGTCAACCACGCAACTTAAATGTAATTTAAAATAAATTAAAATTAAAAGTAACAATTCGGCATCCGTTTTTTTTCTATTATATTTTTTCGTCGGTCCAATTTCTGAGCACATTTTGGACTGTGTGCGGATTTATTTCGGCAATGCTTGCTTCAATATTGGCTATCAAATGCTCAATTGTTTGTGGATTGTCCGTATACACTTGTCCTTCACGGCACCCACAAACAAAAATCCAAAGGCATCAAATCACAGATCGACTGATAATGCAGCCATCGAAATTTTGATGTAGGTTCGCTATTGTATAACCCGATGTGTGGCATGGCGCACCATCTTGCTGGAACCTAAAGACGTTCAAACCAATATCTTCAAGATATGGTCACAAAAAAGATGTTAACATGTGGCGGTAGATGATTCCGCTGACCGTAACAGTCGCACCGGCCTCATCTTCGTAAAAATACGGCCCAATAATGTCGCCACGCCACAAACCGAACGCCATTCTCCACATGTTCTTCTGGATTTTTCGATCTCCAAATGCGACAATTTTGTTTTTTTACGAACCCACCCAGATGGAAATGCGCCTCGTCCGAAAAGATGATTTTTTGAGCAAAATCCTCATCAATTTCGAGATGGTTACTGACCCACACAGCGAATCGATATCGAGGCAGATGGTCACGGGGCTTCAATTGCTGGACCAATTGAACTTTATGGGGCCACAAACCATAATCTTTACGCAGAATTCGTTGCATGGAAGACCGGCTGATGTTCACCTCCGATGCACGATGCCGAATTGATGTTCTCGGCAATTGTCGCACATTGTCGGCCACCGCGGCGATATTTTCGGCTGAACGAACACGACGAGCACGAGTACGCATTGGATTGTCGACTAAATAGCCCGTACGATGCACTTTATGCACAAACTTCTTGATACCGTTGGGTGTGAGTCCCGGATTTTGACCAAATTTTGTACGACATTTTCTGGCGATTTCGAACCAATTGGCTTTGTAATGGAAGAAAATTTACAACATTTCCCACTTTTGTTGAAGCATTAAGCGACTCATTTCAAATAGAAATAATATACTGAGGTTTTGTCAAAGAAAGAATGATATTAGTGTTGCCAGAACCAAAATAACCGATATGTCAAATCGGAACCGGGTATTGTGACACCATATACATGTTTTTAGAAAACCTAACAGTCAAAACGTGAATTTTCAAGTTTGTTGTGAAACGTGTAGTGGTATCATTTTATACAACTACACGTTTCACAACTAACTTTCTCTTTTCGTGACTTATCATTGCTCGGGGTTTAATCAATTGATTTTACATCAACACATAATTATTTCTATTTTGCAAATTGGTATTGTATACTTCTTCAGGAAAGCCTTCCTTTGGGAAGGCCACCTTCTGGCGGTGCAGTGGAGGCGAGCAGACGAAATTATATTTATATTCATGGACATTACATGTTACGGCGAGTCATTGGCGCCCTAAAACCAATACCAAATCACTTGTTCGAAAAGTTAGGAGCGGTTGAACAGAGCGTCTGTTGTATATCGAGCGATTCAGTATTTAAGCGCGCCAAGGTAGGATTGGATGCCTTAAGATTCATCACCAGTACGTGAAACATATGCACAACGAGTGAATTGAGCGGTAGGCTAAAAACCTTCTCTCACTCAAACAATTATTTTATGAACCCTAAACTAAGGCCTCGGACTACCATATCCGATTCACCACAAACACGACCTCGAAAATAATACACGGACAACATGGGAACATGGAACGTGAGGAGACATATTAGACGTACTTGCACTACAAGAACTTAGATGGTTGGGGAATTGGATCCATGACACCATACCAATGATTACACTCTTCATTACAGCGGGCATCAGAATGGATTAGAATTTGGAGTTGGTTTTCTCATCCATCGGCATATGAAGCAACATATATTATCTTTTTTATTAACATGCGGATATACACGGTCAGACTCAGTACTAAGAAGTTTAACATCACGATCGTTTTGTATGGGGAATCGAAAATACATCGCACAACGGCCTTGCACCTCGCTAGTAACAATAACAACCAACGCATCACCGACCTGGCTGTAATGTACGACTTAGTTTATCAGGTTCGTTTTTTCCACATAAGAGAATCTATAAAGTAACGTGGAGATCGATTGATGGAAGAATGGAAAACCAAATCGATCATGTCGAAAACTGTATTCTACGTAATCACAGACTATTTAGACTAGCACAACGAAGAAACTCCTCCTAACATCCAGAAGCAATGGTATACGCAATACAGTTAGCCGCAACTACTGCGGCGCAAATACTATCGGAAGAAGACCTCCGAAATCCCGCAATGATTAGTTTTTTTTCAATGCAATCTGTTTTGGAGCACAAGACTCTCTCTATACTCTTTCGCCGTTTTGCTTATTGCGTCCTTACTTTACGTCTATTCAACCAACTGCACATTGCATGGCTTCATGCCAGCCTATACTGGCATGGAAGATGGGTGTCTCTCTCTCTGGCACAACCCTCAAATGAGGTTTCATAATCATATTGATGAGTGATTAATTCATTGATCCTAAACTAGCCATGAAATTTTTTCCTTGTCACCACCGGGAATCGAACTTGGGACCTCTGGACGCTGGAGCAAGCATGCTGACCACTTTTTCATAGGGGCGACGAAAGCTGGATCGGCCCATGAGTTTTGCACACCGACAGGGGGTCATAGATGTACTACATTTCACCACAGATCGTA
Source organism: Nephrotoma appendiculata (assembly GCA_947310385.1). Classification (NCBI taxonomy): domain Eukaryota; kingdom Metazoa; phylum Arthropoda; class Insecta; order Diptera; family Tipulidae; genus Nephrotoma; species Nephrotoma appendiculata. The sequence continues at coordinate 187,068,703 of OX371223.1, forward strand.
ATCTGTTGTTGAAGTTTCACTTTGCATCCTGCCCCTATCGGGATTCAAACCCGGTACCTCCCGATCCAAACGAGAAAGCTTTAACCACTGTGCCATTTGGTCGGTAATGATGATCGGTTCGATGATCAGTATACCATCAGTATACGATCAGTATACCTGTGGCACTATTCTTGCTTTACCTGAGAACAGAGAATTGGCAAAAATATTTTCATAGCATTCTTGTTCAAACTGCACCTTTCTATGGCCTACGGAGGGAATAAGTTTCGAGAATATTTTTCCCTTTAAAGATTTTGTAGAAAAGTTGCCCAATTAACTTTGTTTTGAAAATTTTGCACCCAACTTATTCCTTCAGTAGATCAGAAAAATGCAATTTGAACAAAAATGCCATGAAAATATTTTCCCAATTCTCTGGGAAAGCTAGAACAGTGCCAGTGAAGCTTCGTAAAAAATGGTATACCCGCAACACGCACTCTAGCAGAACATCTCCGTGCTATGAAAGCTACGACTAAATACCTCTGAAAACATCGGCTTCCGAGCGGCACCTGGAAATTCAAGGGATTAGTTTGCAACAAGAAGTACAACCATCAAAGACGGGAATGGAGAACTGAGAAGAAGATGTTCTCTCATGGTAACCCTACTTCCAAAATTTCAATTACGATCTGTTCAGATGCATAGCTGTATTGAACACTGTCTCCGAAGTGTTCGCTACTATCAATGTAGCTTTCATCCCAACCGATCGACCACTGACCAGTGTTTTACCATGAGGATGATTTTGGAAAAATGTTGGTAGTTCAATAAAACCACACATCAACTATAATATATGTAGACTACCGACAGGCAGTTGACAGCATCAACCGGGAAGCTAAGAATTGCCCTCATAGGTCTAGGAATTCCAGAAAAACTCGTTTCTCTGTGTAAATTAACTGGTTCAGTATGTCGTAGTTGGAGGAACTGTATCAGATTCCTTTGAAATAATAGCTGGTGGTCGACAGGGAGATGAACTCGCACATCTGCTGTTCAATTGGCGCTTGAGTATACGTAGTAAGGAAAAGTAACATCGAAACTTGGTGCTTCTATTTAATTAATCAGGCCAAATTCTTAGATATGCAGATGATATCGTGTTTTTGGAGGAAATTCTAGCGATATCAAGGGGTGTTTCATACTGCTTGATTGCTACGCAAGAAGACTTGGTTTGGAGGTGAACAGTAGAAAAACTAAATGTTTAGGAAAACCCAGAAATATGTCCGTGGCAAATCTCTGAATCGGCTACCATAATTTTGATAGCGTTGAAAACTTTAAATACCCCAGGTCATTTATAACATCGTCGAATGCCGGATAACGAGTTGTCTACGCCCAATCAAGGTTAATGACATCTAAATATATATCGCAGTCATAAGACCTGAGCTGGCATCCGGAAGCGAGAGCTGAACTCTGACCTCCAACGATTGTAAATTTCTAGCTTACCTTCGAAAGGAATTGATTTGTTCTATATGGTTCAACCAAAGATGCACAAACCGAATATCGTATTCGTATGGAACACGAGATAAAGCCACTTATGTTGCTAGATTAGATGGCTAGACCTCGTTGTAAAGTTCCCACAACAATGTATGATTAATAAAGTGTTCCAACAAAAACCGGACGATGTGAGTCGTAGAGGAAGATCCCGACTACGCCGGCGTCACGACATTGAACAAGATCTACGTATAATAGGATGATGAAACAGGAGGGGATAGGATTGGATCGAGACGGATGAAGGACCACAGCCCACGCAGCAAAATCGCAGAGGAAGAGAGGTTTGCCCTTTAATTTAAAGGTCGTTTTAGGCTATATAATGTCCTGAAGTTGTTGAATTCGTTCCGCGTTTACAAAGAACATATACGCAACCAATTTTATTGTACGCCTAAATGTACACATTTTATAAAATACTTCACCTAATAAATTTTAAACTACTGGGCCATTAAGAGTTTCAACAGATAGCTTCTCAGGTTTTTCGATCGATTGTTCACAATTTTTACCATCTCGCCCTACAAATTTAAAGATCACGCAGCAACATATTTTAACCCACTTTCTCTAAAATTTACATAATCACTTGACAAATAAAACTAATCGATGTCACGTTTCATGAAGCATTTAAATTCCCCTTTAAATTTGTAATATTAAAATAATTAAATAATAATTTTGTTTCTTCCTCATACTTTTCCCAGCCAACACGTTGACTTTGCAAACAGCAACTGGAGACGGGTAACAAGGTATTAAAATTGAAAGAATCCGGGATATTAGTTATATAGGACCTTATTAAGACGAAGTGCTTGTCGCCAATATTGTGGATGCAATCATTTTAATAATGAACTTCATGAGACCAAATGACTTCGTGTTGGATGTTGGACGAGCGATCCAACTATGATAATGTGAAGATGCAATTAAGGCTTAGCGGCTGAATTGTAACGATGACACAAGCTGATCGAAAAAAAGCTGTCACCAAATGCAAAAACAATTATTTGTAGAAGATTAAAAAGTATAATCTGGGTAACCCAGGTGGTTAACCCAGCCAAGCGACCAAAACAAGAAACCGGAGCATTCTCCGGTCATTACCGGAATTCCCTTATAAGAAATCCGTTAACATAAGTCAACGCGGCAGTGTAGAAATAAATAATAAAACAACTTATGCATATTTCGTATAGTTCTTAACTTATGCATATTGTATGAAACTGGTATGGTTATATGAACTGGATGTTTTTGACAATAATGTCAAAAGAAAACAATGGCGCCGAAGACGTGGTTTGTCAAAAGGTACATTGGCGTGTGGAACCGAATAGCGATGCAAAGTGGTACCTAAGTGTATTTATTTTTTTCATCTCATATTGAAGTTACAACGAAGTGGGGTATCAAACCGAAATTGGGGGAACAAACTAAAAAAATATTGGAAATATGTACTTTTGTATATTCAAAGTAGACACAAAAATCCTTAGCTGGATTAAAATTATATTTCGCTACGCCTTTGTTGTCGATTTCACAACAAATGTCAAATGGCATTATTTGATATTGCAGTGTTCAAGTTGGTTGAATGTTGGTTAATCGAACCTAATTTAATTATGATTTTACTAATAATCAATATTATTTTGGTTAATTACGAATAATCGTTTGCTTATCCAAAATTTCCAAATCATTTCATTACAGGGTGGCAATTTTGTTTAAGAAAAAGTGCGTCTAATCGGTCGAACTAACATAATGACACTATACATGTATAAAGAAATTAATTTTTCAAAATATGTATGTATGTATGATAATTAGAAATCATATTATTTACACCATTTATGCATTATTAAAATTAAATTATGAAATGTAATATTCGAACCTTTAACATATTATGGAAAACCACATAAAACAATGAAAACGAAATTTGATATATTACCAAGGTACAACACCATGAACATATAACAGACTAACAAAGGGTTAATTATTTAAAATTTTTATGATTATTTAAAATTTGGCCTATTATTAACATATTAATTTCGCGTTTTGTTAATTCATAATCATAAACCACCATGCAAAACCACAATATACAACGAATATACGTATATGTATATACGAGTACCATTAATGAATGCTGTTTAATATTTTAGGAAACCTTTCAGCCGGGTTTAAAACGGTCGACGTTATGTATATTGAATTGCGAAATGAACAATAGACAAATCTAATTCGCACGATTATTTAATTTAATCATATCTTATAAATTTAATACAATTTAATTGGTATTGTGTTTGTTTAATTGTATGGTCAGTTTGTGAATGTCATGTATTAAGTCTTGGACGTGGGCTGGGCTATTTATTTAATTATATGTTTCCGTTTGTGCAAAAGTTTTTATTTGACTTTTTCACCGGCAATGGGGCTTTTTCGATAGGAACTAATGAAAAATATAGAAATCAATAAATTATTTAAAAATATGCCGCTAATCAGGTGGAAAATTTTAGCAATTTACAATTTAACAGGAAATACTAAAAGGAAACTAATGTAATGGCCATCACTTCCAACACATTAGGTTATTCGATCTCGATAATGTACAATTTATAATATAATAGCTAGTAGTATTCGTATATAAATAAAATACAAGAATACCGTCAAAAACAGAAGTGTTTGGACTTTTATTTAATTGTTTAATGTTTCCAAATTTGAGAATCAATTTATTATTTCTCGTTAATATTTTCATCAGCTGAGGTTGATAGTATATGATATTGTTAATTTTGCACAAATTGAGATTACCATGTGTCTGGTGGCTTGAAAAATTTCAGTCTAATCATCTCGATATAAAATAAATATCTGGCTATCAGCTACCGAAACTAATATTTCGTATATAAATTACATGATCTACTAAAACATAAGAAAACACTAACGTTTCTTTTCTACAATCACTTCATAATCAATCCCTCAGAAACTTCCGGGATAGTATCATCCGAAAGATGAACAAATCGGAAAACGGTCGTTTAATCATTATAAGACCAAATTGAGTAAAATAAATTAGAGCAGCAATGGTCTAAACAAAATAAAAAATCTCTGATATGTTTCACGCAATCGAACTATTTAGATGAAAAATCGTAGTCAAGATTGGTGCGAATGGGAAGGAAGTTCCCATTTCATATTTAATGATATTTGCTGAAGAGCAGAGGTGGATTTTGGAGAAAGAGCTTTATTTAAGCATAGGTTCTCGCTCATCAATTAAAAAAAAACGAATATTCCGTATATAATTTTCGCCATCGACGGTTGTCATAGTTTCATGATCAAAGAACGGTTATCTCCTAGTTTCGGTTAAACAAAATCACTCTAGTCGCTGTATAACGCACTATAATGTAAAGTAGCTGTAATTATAATAAATCATTAATAAAAATCTGAGGCCGATTTTATCATATAAATACCGTAGTCACCTTGCTAGGCACTCACATTATAAAAAACTCATCAAACATTTATTAATTAAATAAAAATTTTACTGTCTGTCATTTTACCATATAGTTTCCTGTCCCAGACAGACCTATTATCGTGAAAATAAATGTATTATTGGATAATAAAAATAAATTTTTTCTTTTTAGATTTTTTAGACAAATAACAATATTACGATCTTACGGACCAATTGTTCCGTAGTCACTGTATTTGTCCGTACCCCCGTAACAAACCCACGAGTGATGCCGTTGTATACTACTATCGGTGTATATGCACTACTTTTTGAATATGTGTGCTACCGAACAAGGATTGCCTGTTATAAATCGGGATTGGGCGACCCTAGTGCTACCATCTGGTATCTGATGTCTCTATCGTAAAGTTTGACATTTTAGACGGTATATTTACTCAGAACGTCTTACATTTTCATGTTTTTTACAACTTCCGACGTATAGAACAACTCAACAACAGTGCATTGATGAACTAAATTCGACTATTGGCGATGAAGCAACATCACAGACCAGTGCTTATCGTTGATTAGAGAATTCAATCGTGGCTGCAATTCGGTCAGCGACAAATTTCGTGATGATCTTCAAAATCGGTTGTTGTTCGGAAAACATTGATGCTGTGCTTGAACTGATACTGCAAGATCATCATGTGACTTATCTTGAGATGAAGGTATCATTGGAAATTAGTGGCACCAGCATACATTCAATATTGCATGAACATTTGACCGTCAAAAACATTTGCTCAAAAGAAATGATCACGGTGACTAATCTTGGCGCATGAGCCCGAAACCAAACAGCAGACAATGGTATGGGTGTTTCAATATGAGCCAAATCTAATTAAAGTTGCTCGCACATAAAGCACTTCGAAGCAAATGGTCGCCGGTTTTTTCGGAAAAGCTTTACATGTCGCAACCATACCATTAGTGCAACGTAGAACGGTCAATTCTGAATTATACACTATTACTAATTAGAAAAACTAACCGCCGACAACGGATCATTCTCCACCACGACAATATCGGCACAAACAACTGAATATTTGAGCGGTCAAAACATCAAATTAATGGATCACCCGACATATATTCCAATAGTTGATGCGTTCAAAATGCGATGGATGTTTTAGAGGTACCTCAATCAGAGTGAGAAAAATGCTTCGAAAATTGGTTCAAACGCATGCAAAAGTGTAATGGCCTTCATGGAGACACAGATACATTATTCTGTAGACGCACAGAATAATATTCCTCATAGCAATCTAATAGGATTTGTAAGCGATGAGGCATCCGCCATTGGGCAAAACATGTGGTTCAGAACGCGGACTATACAACATAATTCTGTGTTATAGGATACATTCCCTGCATTTCATGGGCTAGAATCTTTCGCAAAATATTTGTCAGAAAAATTAAATTATTTCTACAAGAGACAAGCGGAATTTCTAAATTTTAAAATTTCTCAAAAATTTTAAGCCTCATCTACACGATTGTTGATCTTAAAAAATGTCGTGCCTCAGATATTAAAACGGTGCGATTCCCTTACAGCATTATTTTATTTTATTTCAACTGGAGAGCGACGATATATGGTTCATAACATACCAATGGAATGGTAGAATCATAAGAACTGTGTTTCGATTTTTTAGCTTGTACGAGGGCAAATCAAAAATTCTTGCAATATCATATGAAAAAAAAGAGTGAGTGAGACAGCAATACTTTTATTTTTCGACATAATCTCCTTTAAGGTTTATACATTTGTCACATCGATCAATTAACTTGCCTAAACCCTCTAAAAACAAAGATTTCTTTTGCTCCATAAAATATTCATTTACAACAGACTGTACTTCATAGTCACTGGAAAACTTCCGGCCCCTTAGTGTTTTTTTCAAATTGGGAAACAGAAAGTAGTCACTGGGTGCCAAGTCTGGACTGTACGGTGGATGCGGAATTTCCACGAAGCCGCAGTCCTTTAATGCAGCTTGAGCAATATTAGCCTTGTGCACTGGTGCATTGTCGTGAACAAGCAAAATTTTTTTCTTAACTTTCCTTGGCCGTTTTTCCCGGATCGCTTTTTTCAAATGTCGCAAAACCTCTGCGTAATATATGCCTGTGATTGTGGTTTTCGGTGGCAAATAATCGATTATCAAAATTCCTTCAGCATCCCAAAAAATTGTTGCCAAAACCTTATCAGCAGACGGTTGAGTTTTGAATTTCTTTGGTGGTGGTTCACTACGTTTAATCCATTGCATCGATTCTTGTTTGGATTCCGGATCCCAGTGATGGAGCCATGTTTCATCGCCTGTTATTATGTTATCCAAGAGATTTTCTGGATCTTCTTTGTACATATCTAAAATCGCCTTTGAAATTTGAACACGCATTTTTTTGTTCTGCATTCAACAAACGGGGAACGCGCACTTACTTTCAACATGTGAAGGTGGTCATGTAATATAGTATATGTGGTACCGTATGAAAGAGAAAGTCTCCACGCTAACCGCGGAACAGAAATACGCTGGTCCTTCAATACAATAGATTCGGCCAAAATTACGTTTTCATGGCTAATAGCATCTGCTGGCCGACCCGAGCGGTTGTCGTCTTCTAATGACTCCTGACCACTTTTGAATAATTTTACCCACCTTGCTACTGTGGCATATGATGGTGCAGATTCGCCGAAAACTTTTGATATATAATTGAATATATAAATTTCAATTCGTCCATCTTTACCGAAACATTTAATAACGGCGCGATATTCAATTTCATTTATTTTAAGAAAAATTCAAAACACGTGTTACTAAATTGACAAAAACAAACGAACTGTAAAATTTACATCGAAATGTTCTTCTAGAAGTTTTATCGCGACAAAAAATGGTTTTGAAAAATATATCGTTGTCTCACTCACTCTTTTTTTTATGATATTGCAAGACTTTTTGATATACCCTGAATTTTTACATTTATCTCTTTCTTACCATAGAATTATACATGAAAATAGAATTAATTCTCTTAAACCTCTCTTTACAACTTCAAACTCAGATATCTCTTTTGTGTTTTACTAACACAATTGTGTCACATTTGTGCAGTCCTGTCAAACTTATTTTCTTCCGAAAAAAAAATACTTAACTATACACACAATTGTGTTGTTGTACTTCAAATGAAGCGAATTTTTTTTATCAAAAACACCATTACATACTCTGATATTTTACTCACATATTTGTGTGGTTTGAACTTAAGTTGAGCCAATTTTTTTTCTTGGTTGAAAAAGGGATATCAATCATTTTTGTACTCGAAATAATATTTTTCACCTATAAATACCGTTTAGGAGGAAACGCGGAGATAATGATATTTGGTTGTATAAAATATTAAAAAATTAAAGGCTATAGCAAGCAAGCAATTTGCTAACAAACAAAAAATATGTTTTTAGTCAATGTAGCCATCTTTAGCGCGGATAATAGCATCGACCCTGTCCGAGAAGGTTTCACGCGCTGCACGAATGTGATGATGGTATTGCTCCCATTCTCAGAGAAGAGCAATCTTTAAGGCGTCGACCGTCTCACATTTTTCAGTTAATACTTTGCTTTGATTAATACTTTCCAGAATGGACCATAAGGAAAAATCCATTGGGTTTGTTTATGTCTGGGGAGTTTGGTGGTCATTGTCGTGAAGAAATGAAGTTAGCAACTTTTCCTTAGCGCAAGCCACCGCTGTTTTTGGATTTCGACCTCCTTGGCGTTTTTGATGCTACCGTTATCATTGCAACTGGTAATGGTCCGATACACAAACATTTTGGTCACATGTAAATTTCATCATGTCATGTTGGTTGCGATTTTTCAGCCAAATACAAAGCAATAACACTGTTGCATTTGAATTCCATTTCGATAACTTCTTTTAACTGCGACGTAAAACTATATGTTTAGTTGCTGCAGCAGCGTGAAGTAGGGAACACTTCGAGCGGAGACCCCTGTATTAAGATCTTATTTTTAATTTACTATTAACTTAGTAAATCAACCAAAATGGTTTGAAAAACCCGAACAAATTATTTATGTAAACGAATAATAAATTTCCTAATATTTATTTACTTAAAAAGATGGTTAGAAATAATAATTTTAGGTGTGAGACAATCCTACGAGAGCGATAAAACGTCTATTACATTTTTGATTTACATATCATCATCATGAACCAGAGAATTTATTATATACTTGTTAGAGGATTAGACACTTTTAAATCAGCTAATGAAATATTTCTTTAGTAGAATGTCTTAAAGCAATACCCCCATTAATAATAATCACGAATTTTCCATAAACTTTAATCCGTTCGACTTTTTGAAAACTATAATTCCTCAATCTTATTAACTTGCAACACAATACTTTTCAACTGAACTGTGTTTTACCTCTTACTTATAATATTTTTAATAATAACTATTTTTTACCATAAATTTCTAAAATATAAAACAACAGCATAAAGCTAAACCTTCAATACGAGTAAAGAAATTGTATTCGGTCGACCAGCTAAATATCGAAAATCTGTGTAATTTGAAACCAAAATGTAGTTGTTGTTGCTTTAAAACATTTGAAATGTAATCTGTTATATGAAAATAAAATGCATGTAGATATAATATGGAAGATATATACACATATACGTACAAATTACTTTCTATTCAGCCATCCATCAGGATCATATCCATAGACCAGATTTTGTTAAAACAAATTTAAATATGAGGAGTAAATATTGAAAAGACTTTAATCTGACTACGGTTGCAGAAAGAATCGGGATAGTAATCTGTGTATTCAAAATGCATTAAAATATATAATTCAAATGGGTATTATTATTCTGCTGCAGATAATTTAGTAAATTATGTATTTAGATATCAAATCAACACTATATGTGGTATGTATAGATGGATTTGTAATTATCCGAATCTAAATTTCCGGAAGTTTGTAAAAAAAACATTTTTTTCTAAACATTTACCTCACGCTATAATCCAATTTATCATACAAACGAATATGTTGTGAATGCACATAGACATTTCGAAATAATAAAACAAAATGTAATATCAGAACCCATTTAACAATTACCAGATCAAACAGCAAAAATTGACAGATTGCTATTTCCCAAATGAGAAGAAAACGCGCAACAGTTGTTTCCATTTTAATTAATTTTAAAAATTCTCAAGGTAGGGCACGCATAAATTTGTAATTAATTAAAATATGAATTGATTGCGTCACATTCTACAAAAATAAATGAGCATAACGGAGGTTTGTTGTCATGATGATCGAAAGAGGTTTAGCTTTGTCATTTAGACTTACAGTTACAAAGATAATCAGCCCTTCTCTAGAAGTCGTATCACTGTTTGTAAGAAGTAACCTTGAGTTGGTTACACTGTAAGACACGGAAACACCTGCGAGTTTACCGTGTAATTAGATTTGACTGATTCGCATTCGAAAATTTAGTATCGTGATAAATCAGAATTTAAACAAATTGTATTGCATCTAACTTTTGCTTGTGATGGCGGTACCGTCTAATGCGAATATTAATCAAACTTTTGTAGTAAATTGGGGAATAACTGAAATGAAATCTGAAATATACAACGTTTTTAATATATACAATAAATAATTTTAAAATAAATAATCTTGCTTTTGGTTTTTTCGCTTAGGAACAAACAAACGAGACCAAAACACTTTGAAGATATAGTCGATTTCATGGTAACTCATTACCTTAATTAAAAACTCATTAACCCACTTAAAAAGTTCAGTAGCACACCCAAAAATAAACCATTTATGGTTACCGGGACCACCCGTTAAGGATGTTGTTGCATGGAAAAAGAAAAAAATATTAGTCTATAAGTAATTTGCAAACTTAGGTTACAAAATTGTATATTGTAGGTGTGGGCCAATTTTAAAACGCACATTAAGGCCAAATTGCGAAAAGAGGAACAACATATTGGTGGAGCTGATGGTGGTAAAATGCCCAAAATTGTTTTGTACCATTTTGGAAGAAAAGGTGATTGATATTCTTCAATTAAGGGAAACCATACTTGAGGAGCAAGTGAGTGGTCAAATATCGTTAAATTGCAAGGCAGCAGGAGAAGCAGACAGATTTGATAAAATTAAAAATTACAAACAAAGCCAAAAATGAGCCACAGAAAAGTAATCTATCTGATAATATTTTTTAGTTTTTATGAATTTAATATTTTTATTTAAATATAAGATGCACAACAGAAGGAGAATATGTATCAGATACACATCATAAGATAGAATAGACCCATTTTCTGCTAGGAAATCACCCACATCTACATATTCATCATCTTCATTAAACTCCGGCCGTGGAGCCGTGGTAAGCAGCGAAAATGGCATTTCAAAACTCCAAAAAGCTTTTCAATTGTTATCCGTAGTTTGGAGTGGGTATCCGGGATCGCCTAAAATTAAAAGTGTTAATGTATATTAAATCAGTTACAATTAATGGCATGTATGAAAATTTACCTAATATCCAAGATTATTTGTCACCGTTTCTGTAACTAGCTTCTAAGCTTCTTGTCCTTCAGAACTTATATTCCAAAAATGCGAATCATGTGATGAACCCCCAAATCCAGCATCTGTTGTTTTTATTCACATGTTATGGTCACAAATCTATAAATTTTCAAAAGGAGAAACTGACCCTTAACAATCTTTTAACAATAACATACCACCATTTATGCTGCGTTTTTGTTCCTATTGAAGTATATATGTTCATTTTGATGCGGCCTGATAATTTGGATATGCGTCCCATCTATTACGCCTATTATTCCAGGAAACCCGGTTTTATTAAAACTAAAATGTTTTTTATCTCGTTTTTTTCAGATTAACTCATAAATCTAATTGTATTTGGACAAATTTTGTTTTCAATGACAGAACACACTTCACTAATAACATATGATACTGTTTGTTGAGCTAATGAAATTTTCACTTCTTCTCCCATGCCATGTTGATTGTCACCTTCTACCAGGAAACGTAGCGTATAGCTTTAAATAAAATATGTTTAATTTTCTTAAAATTACTTTATCTTCTAAACCCAGACCACGAACCAAAAATGTAAGTAGAATTAATAAGGGTTACTTTATTTAAAGCATCGGGCCCCTGAAAGCAAGCCCGATTTTGTAAAGTGCCTAACTAAAATTAATCGGAACATAACAAACAGTTACATAGATTGTTCTGTTTGTCATAATATCTATCACAGTAAATGTGCGGCCTTGACCAACATCGACGTAGAACAGTTCAAAAGTGAAAAATTCCATTGGTCTTGCTCTACATGTAACTCAAATGTTCGGGCTACTAGAAATGATGATTCACCTCTTCCTAAACACCAACATAAATCCAAGGATAATTTAGTCGAATTTGATACTAATAACGATAAGTGTACGATGGAGAAAATTACAACAAATTGAAGGAGACTATTTCTACTATGAATAAACGATTCGATGCGTTGGATGAAACAACCAAGGTCATTGCTACTCTTGTTGAAGAAAATAAATACCTTATGGATAAAATTGCTTCTCTTGAAATGAGAACAGACAAATTTGAACAACATACATTATCAAATTCAGTGGAAATTGTTAATTTCCATATACTACCTAATGAAAACGTCCGTACATCAGTTGTAAAGCTGATAGAAAATCAATTAAATATACCGATACAAGACGCAGCCATTGATAGGTGTTTTCGTGTTCATAACAAATTGCCGGGCAAAGTTGGAAAGTTATAATTTGTTTCAACCACAAAATGATCAAGTCATCTGTAATGGAGAAATTTAAACGTTTAAAGAAATTACCGCCATCTATTTTGGACCCTGCAAGTAATGGAACAATATACATTAACGAGTGTTTGACGCTTTATAAAAAAAAATTAATCTTATAGCTGCTAAAAAATGTAAAAAAGATAACGGATATAAGTATTTGTGGATGAGAAATTATTCAATTATGATGAGAAAAACGGATGGTGGGGTTATTCATTACATAAATTCAATAGCTGATTTAGATAATTTATAATTTTTATGTCTGATATATTTTTAGAAAACGAAATCCTAGTGGATTTGTGTGATGATTCTCTGAATCATGAAGATAATCAGTTTCAAATATTGGATTATAATAACGATAATTTTTTTATACATCAATTTATACATCAATATTCGGAGTATGAGAAAAAACTTTGGTGAGTTCACTTGTCATTTGCAAAGTCTTAGAAAGCTACCGCATATTATATTTTTAAGTGAAATTTTTATTGATGAATCCGAACTTGACTTTTTTAAAATAAATAACTATGAACTTTTCGCTAATTGTAACACGTCTAATCGGAATGGTGGCGTCGCTGTTTACATTTACAATAGCATAAAGTATTTAAGCATTGAAAAATTAAACTTTAGTTGTGCTGATACTTTGAAAATTAATTTAGTTATTGATCGAGAAAAATTTAGTTTAGCCTGTTTTTATAGACTTCATGAGTTTAGTGTTAATTTGTTTTTAAGTGAATTAGAGAATTTTCTTTCTACGAATAGGGCGGGAAACATCGTGCTGATCGGTGATATGAATATTGATTTATTGAAAAACACATTAATTGAGAAAGATTATTTGCTTTTTGTTTCTGCTAATGGGTTCAAGTCGCTGGTTAATCAGCCAACTAGAGTATCTGAGTATTCTTCTACTTGTATAGACCATATTTTTGTTAGGCAAACTGTAAATGCAAAAACTTTACTTAGTTCGTTAGTTCTTGATTTTAATGTTACTGATCATTATGCTACAGTTCTTCTAGTGAAATATAATAGTAAGGTAGTGATTGAGAATATTAGTATGTTATGTTCTAAAATAGATTTTGCCCATTTATCAGAGTTACTTACTAATATTTCATGGCAAAACCTGTACAATATATCAGATGTCAACGTGGCTTATTCTTACTTCATTGAAACAATCGAAGGTTGCATTAATGAGTCTAACTGTAAGACAGTTTGCCAACTGTAGATTGAAAAATTGGTTAAATTTTGAACTATTTAAGAAGATAAGGGTTAAAAATAATTTGTATAAAAGAATGAAAAACATCCAGCTAATTATAATTTAAGGGAAAAAATATCGAAAAGTTAAATTACTTGTGGAAAAAGAAATTATTAGAACAAAACATGAGTACTATAAAAAAAGTTTCAAAATTGCTTAAGGAATTCATAAAGGTCAATGTAATTTGGTGAATGAACTTGTTGGTAAACATTCCTCGCATGTTACCATTAAAGGTATTGAAGATGATAATGGGATTATACATGATGATCATTTTAAACATTCAATGAATTTTTTGTTAATATTCCGAGAAATTTAACCAATGCACATATTGAGCAGCAGACACTTAGTGAACTCGAATTATGTGAGTTTCTTTATGGAAAGAAAAAATCCGATTCTAATAGTTGTTTCTTTAATCCGATTTCTGAAAACGAGATTTATAGCCTCATTATGAATTTGAAGAATTCCAACTCAACTAGCATTGATAACGTTCCCAATAACATAATAAAACGTATAGCTTTATTTCTATTAAACCCATTGGCACATATACTTAATTTGAGTTTAGGATCTGGGATTTTTCCAAGCAAATTGAAAATGGCGGTTGTGATACCTCTTTATAAAAATGGCTCCCGCATGAATGTATCTAACTATAGACCAATTTCCCGTTTTCTGTAAGATTTTTGAAAAATGTTTGAAGTCACGCTTTATTGACTTCCTTCACAAAAATTTATTTTTTAGTAAAAGACAATATGGTTATCAACATAACCGAAGCACGGAGGATGTACTTATTGACTTCTTGTCCCCAATTTATGAAGGTTTAAAAAAAACAAGAAAGTTGCAGGATTGTTTTTAGACATTACTAAGGCATTCGATACTGTTGATCACAAGAAATTATTTTCTAAACTGTATCATGTCGGTTTTAGGGGTATTTCGTATTGGTAATGTTTATAGTGATTATTTAGAAATTGATTGGGGTGTTCCTTAGGGATCTGTACTGGGTCCAGTGTTGTTTTTGGTGTACATTAATTCAATTTGTGAGTTAAACCTTCAAAGGAAAATTGGTAGCATTTGCTAATGACACCGCTCTATCATATTGCAGTGAAAATTGTGCGAATGTTTGTAGTCTTATTGATCTCCTGATACTTCGAAAATGGTTCAACTTACACAACATGGTTATTAGCCCTAAAACTAAATATTTGAATTTTGACTTGGTCAATAAACTAGGGACACAATCAAATCAATATCAACCATCACATTTTATTTGTCATATAAACAGGCACTAGTTCAGCTTGTACTAAAACTTACAAAGTATCCGCATATAAATATTCGTGAATTATAATTGACACTAAGTTAAAATTTTCTTCACATGTTTCCTATGTTAATAAAAAGTTGAACAGTGCAATTAGGAAATTGTTTATTCTTCGCCCTGTGTGTCCTAAAAATATTTTACGACCATTATATTTTTCTCTCATTCACAGTCACTTGGATTATGGCATTTCGTCATGGGGTGGGATTTATTTAAGTAATCTGTTTCCATTATTTAAAATTCAAAAAGCAGCTATTAGAATTATCAACTTCAAGAGTTCACGTTTCCATACTTTTGATTTGTTCAAAAAGTCGTATGTAATATTCGAAATTTATATATTTATAGGGTATTGAATTTATTTTATAGAAGAGGTGGCTACATGAAGCAGCGAAATGCAAAAACTCTTAATTTACGTAATACTGAACATTGTCTGGTACCATTCACTAGAATTGAGGCTTGTAGAAGGTCTTTTGTGTTTATAGCACCTTTATTGTATAATAAGCTCTTTGCAAGTGTCGACGAGATTTTGAACTATTATAGTTTTCTTAAAACTTTAAAAGCGATTTTAATTGAAACTCAAAAAATAGAAGAATTATATTTTTGATAGTGACGTCAAATCATTTTGAGATTGATTTTTCATCGTTACCGATTCCTCATCATTCATTGCTCGTCATGGTAATTTTTATTTTTACTGTTATTTATATGATTTACTTGTTCTCTTACTGATATTATATTTCTTAGTATTTTAGTTTATTAAGTTTTGTATTATTTTTATTAACCTTTTTATATGACTTTTTTTTTTTTTTGTTTATATAATTTATTTAATTTTTGAATTAGTGCACCTCACGCATCTAATTAATTTTATGTATTTATATATTAGAAGGGGCTTCCAATATAAATAAAATGTAATATTTCAGGAAGTTTCTATTATTTTATCCTTTATTCGTGTTTATGTATTATTATTATCAACTATTGTATTTTTGGGATAAATTTGGGATAAATAAATTTAAATTGAAAAAAATTCAATAAAGATCGACCAATCAAAATAGCCCGCAACATAATCGGGATGATAAAGCGCCGGTACCTCAATATGCCAGAAACAACTCCACATAATTTTCTTTACAATATTTATTTAGAAAAGACAGATTTTCACAAATGAATCACACCCAACCGACTACACTATTTATCTATATATATATATATATATATATATATATATATATATATATATATATATATATATATATATATATATATATATATATATATATATATATATATATATAAAACAAAGTCGGGTTAGTTACACCATTTATAACTCAAGAACGACTGGACCGATTTTTATGATCTTTGTTTTGTTGGATTTGTCGTCACTCCGAATAGCATAATAACTATTCACCAAAAAAAAATTTACCAAAAAAAAATTTATCAGAAAATTCATTTTCTCATACATTTTGTATGAAATGGCTTTTATGATGATATCTAGAGAATGGATTCACTGATTTCGATGATTTTCTTTTAATTTTTCTTTTACTGTGGTTTAGGAAAAAAGAAAAAAATATAATAAAAAACCTTTTTTATATGAATTTTGTATGTGTAGTTTGTATGTGACGAGTGGTGCAGTGGTTAATGCTTCGGCGCTTGGGCCGTAAATTACTGGATTCGAATCTGAGTGGAGGCTGCATGCAAATTTGTATTTTATTTTTTTATCCCAATCTTTTTATTTTATCTACTTAGCTATATCATACATGATGGAAATGGTGGATTATTTTTCTTCGATGTGCCCGGTGGAACTGGGAAGGCATTCCTCATGCCATTGATTTTGGCCACTGTTCGTGCGAGATCCGATATTGCTGTAGCAGTTGCTCAGCTCTTGAAATTGTCGTTAGACCTTCAATCGGCTGAAAACCCAACTTGCAACATTGCGAAACACTCAGCAATGGCGAAAGTTTTGATAGCAAGTAAAATCATCATCGATGATGAATGTACAATGGCGCACAAATGCGCATTTGAAGCATTCAATCGAACTATGAAAGATCTACGCAATGACACAAGATGTTTTGGAGGCGCAATGATTAAACTGTCCGGCGATTTCCGTCAAAAAATACCAGTCATTCCAAGATCGACGGCTGTCGATGAAATAAACGGTTGCCACAATTCATCGACTCTGCGTGGGGCTATGTGATGAAACTTCAGCTGACGACAAACATGCGAGTTGCATTGTTAAACCATATAGTCAACCTAAAAGAGATATTTCATCCTATGTAAACGTAAAAATTTAAACTGCGAGTTCATTTTTTGTAAATAGCCGCAAACAACCAAAAATATTTTGTTTTTTTAAAATGACAGATACAACGATGACATTGGAATTATCAGAAATATATTTTGTTTTCATTTTTTAGCTCGAACGAAACATTTAATTTGATGTTAAACAAATATTTGTAAATATAAATAAATATAATATAAATAAATATAAATAATTTCCAAATATTTCTAGCAAAACACAAATTATAACAATATAATTAAATTTTACTAAGTGACATAATTTGTACTAATCGAATTGCGTTGTCCCAAGCGTATTGCATATGTTAAAACCTAACATTAATTTTATCTTTCGTCGCTTGATTCACTAATTGACTAATGTGGTCAACATTCGAGTTAACACATCCTTAAAAAAGCTGATCATTGAGTGTTTCAATTTCAATGTGATTCGAAAATTGTTTGTTATAACGCAAAAAATAGCCTTTTTTAGAAGATAAAATATAGATATGGTAAAAAAGAAAAGTATGCTAAAGTGGCAACAATGGTTAGCCCGTGTATTACTCACATATTTCGCTCCAAAGAAAATCTATAAAATAATCACGATAGTTTTATATAAAATTCCTAATTCCCGTTCCGAATATTGATCTATCACTTAGCTATCATCGAGAAAACTAAAATAACTAAAACAAAAAAAGTTAAGTATTTTAATACTCAAAACTATTTGAAACAACACGATCGCGCATGAAATTAAAAATAAAAGGCAACAACAAGAAAATAGTTTGATCAATCAAATTATAAAATAATAAAATTCTTATTTCATATTTCGAACTGTCATTAAAATTGATGATCATCAACATTAATTTTTTTTTCTTGTTATATTGATTTGAAATTATATACATATTTCTTGCTATATATACGAATCAATTTGATCGATCATCATTATCATGTCTTTAAATATAAATTTAAATATTTACATGATCATATAAATTTTTTTCATCATTGAAAATGATCATTATTAGATGAAATAATAATTGTTTGTTTTTAGATTTAGAAATATATGTGTGTGTGTGTATCACGAGACGAAGAAATAGACAAAAAACTTGATCTTGATCAATTGAGCGAACACAATGATCGAGGGAATGTGAAATAAAGTTATGTGTACCAATAAAAATCCATACAATATAATTACATGATCATGAAAGTAGATTTTTTTTTCTTTTAACGTCTTACGATATGTGAATCTTGCCAATTAGTTAGTCAGCGTTAACAAGGTAAATAAGTGATCGTACTTTTATTTCGAGATTTCATTTTACTCAGAAATAATACAACCAAAAAAGGGGTTGAACTCGACCGTAAATAGAAATTAAATTTGTAATGTTATAGTAGCCACTAGTTTTAAGTCGGAAAGGGGGTTTAACTTGTTTATAATGCCCAGAACAGATTTGATGAACTCGGATTTCAAAGATGACGTTTAATTTATGAAATTTGTAATGGTTGTCTGAAATATCATTTTCAAGTAGACATCGTTATATATCTACCTATACGACGGATAAACCATTTTGTATATACAGTTGTTCCGCGTTTACTTCTGAATTATCACCAATTATACAGAACTCTTGCGAATTTGAACTTACTACTATATACGAAATCTGATTTTATTAAATACTGAAACTGTTTTTATAATAACTTAAATAACATAGGGTAGAATATGTATGTATTGTTATTAAAAAAAATTTAAATGTGTATATAAATATGTATTTAGTTATAAAATCATATACAATATACCTACGTAGGGTTCATTATACAAAACATATACGGTAGAAATTCAAATCATGAAGTCTATTAAATTTCATCCTAAATAGAGAGCAGGCACATACACAATGGAAAGGTGTTACTTTAATCCCAGATTAAAATGATGAAGATAAGCGAACAACAAATTTTTTATATTCCAAAACCAAGCGAAGGGGAAGTAATATATATCGTATAAGTTTTTACCGTGTATCGAGTACAATAATACAATTCAAGTTATTTTCGTATTTTTGTAGACATGTTCAATGCATTTTTACTCCATTTGTGGATTGATGGATTTCGTATTTATCTCAAAATAATATACAGTTTTACTAGAGACGAATATCAAATTTTTTGAAGCTAGAGAACAATTAAGAAGCGAGGCGAAGATGAACTTAGTATAGCATTCGCGAGGTTCAAAAAATGGTTTTTATAGAGTGAAACCCTTTTTTTTTACGATGAAAATTAATTACGATTATTTACTATGAAAAATTATTATAAATCCGAAAAAAATGATGATTAAACTATTTAAGTTAATTTATTTGGAACACGTCAAATTTCAACAAGTAAAACCAGACTGCTAGATGTTTTAGTAATTTAGTAACGTCACTAGAATTTACTTTTTATAACCGGTCGTAGAAAATTTTTTTTTCAAATTGTTACTACTAAATTTTACAAATTTAGAAACACCTACCCATTTGGCAAACCAGTATATCCAGCAGATCCAAGACCTAGAACAGAAGTAATGTTCAGTATATCTGCGAAGATTATAAAAAAATCAGTTATCTCATGACAATTTACTCCCTACTGATAAGTATTTAGACCTCACGACTACCAGTTATTATAGCGTAATTTATTTTAACTTTCTAACTTTGTTATGTTTAGCTTTAGTTCGATTCCGGTGTAAGTATTTAATTTTTAATTCGCCAAATTTAAAATATAATTTAATATCTTCACTACACCCACTAAATCACAATATTACTCACAGTTAATATAATAAACCACCACATCATTTAAAAGGTCACATCCGTTCACATATATCATGTTACTCTTAATACAACGTATTTTAACATTCACACAATTTATCAACCTGTCAAAATTAAACATGAATATTTCTGTTAGCTCATGATATTTCAATTATTAAACAAAAAACTTACCTCGTTTTTATTATTTTTTCTAATTCATTCACAAAATTTCTTTAAATATAAATCAATAGTCCCAAACATAATGTATTTTAATGAAGACATCATAAATCGATCCTAATCGATCATATCATCAATTTTCCATATATAACTACAAACTACACAGCGAGCACAACAACTATCCACTTTTGTTTTAAAAAAATATGTTTAAAACTCTAAGATGGACTTGTTACAAAAAAAGGCTTCCTGTGGTGATGCCCAAAAACAAAACAACTCTATGATCATTATCAGCACGATCATAAATCATACATTAAAAACAAAATAAAGATTTTAGGTTATTGAGATGGCGCATTCATCATGATCGCAGTTTTTTTGTAACATTATTTCATCTCATCTTCATCTTTTTCGATCCATTCTTCCTATATGTATTGTTTAGGTAATGAATATCCAAACGAAGATTAATCTATATAAATAGGGGATATCCATTTTATATTTTGAAGATTAATCGATTTCAATATACACTTCAACCATAAACTGAAGACGTTTAATTAAAATTCTAATTTATATTAATAATAATTAATAAATCTCACCTTTTTCAAAAATTGATCACTTATTTACGATCGAGATCATTAATCATACATTTTTTCCTTTTTTTCAATTGTTGCATTGTATAAAATTAGCATTTCACGAGTGATCCCTAATGAAATTACATGGATCGAAAGACTATTACGCGTATCGTGTTCTCTATATTTCTGGACCTCACACACTCTCTACTTTTGTTTTAATTATTTTTCGTTATATAATATGCCATGGGTTTTATGCCGTACAAAGTTAGTAACTAGTCAGTTACTGATTGAAATGTGTTTTTCTTTCGATTTATAAAACAATACACAAAATTTTGTTTGTGTATCTAATCGTTATATGTATCGGAAAATTTTGAAATTTTCTTGGAATTTTTAAGTAAGTAAATTTAAATTATTTTAATGGATGTATAGCTGACATGAACCGGGCGCTAAATTTATAAATAGATGCGTAACGTAGATGTGAACTACTTTTTCAGAACAGAAATTTAAATAAATAATTTTTGATTTCATTTTTAATCAAAATTTAAAATATGTTTGTACATACGGTATTTTGCTCCAGCCACAGCACGAGCACATTATACATCTGGGGCCGTATTCTTGAAATCGGTCGAAATTTCCCCAATCGGAATACAATTTGCTTTGAAATTCTCTATATTCTCTAAAAAATATCGCCGGCTCCTTTGATCACTTTTTTAAATTTCTTTTCTTTTTTTAAAATAAGAATAGTATATTGTATAATTAGGAGGAAAAGTACTGTATTATTGGACGATAATGGAAATTGGAGTACGAGGCGATAGCCGAGTCCGGCAACCACGGGACTCCGGGAATGTACTTTTCCTCCGAATTGTACATACTATTTTTTCTCCGATCGAACTTTAAAACGAATATAAACACAAAAGAATTTTTCGTATTATTCATTAATTACATATTAAGAAATCAAAACAAAGTAAAAAATCGAAAATAACATAAAATTATTGCTTAGCTAGCCACAACATCATAAGACATAAATACATTTTGTTTTTTTTTTCAAAAAACCTTATAAGTGTACTTTTATTTCTTCTAAACAATTAAAAATCCATACGGGAATATATTCCCGGCCTAGGCCGGGAATATTAATACTTGTTGTCTAGCAACAAATACAACATACTGGAATCATGAGCTTTTCGTTTCGAAAAAACAACGGAAAGATATATTTTTTCCTATGATCGGAGAAAAACATAATTGTTTCCCCTTAGTAAGGGAAAAATTCCGACTGGGTAAATCGATTCGAAATTATTCCCTTAGTAGATAGGAGACAAGTATTAGTAAACTTGAAAACAAATTTGAAAAATGATTAAAGTAGCTGGCAAAAAATTATAGAGATTATAGAGATCTTCAAAGCAAATTGTATTCCGATTGGGAAAATATCCACCAATTTCAAGAATACGGACCCTGGTAAATTTTAACTTAATTTACGGATCAACCTACAATTTTTATTAATTTGAAAGGTCATGTTCTATAATATGCTTAGGTTCATCGTCGTGTGTAGAAGAGTCTTTCAAAGTATTATTAATTCTACCCAGCTTTTCTTGCAAGTTTTTAACCATATAGCATCTTTAAAGTAATAGCAGATGTTTCGGGCATTTTAAGAAATATTGTAGTGTAAGTAGAAAAATAGTTTACAGGTTTCTTTTTAAAAACAATGTCAGTTACAGAAATTGTCTCTTATATTAGAAATTTATTACACTCTAGAATTCTCGTCAATCAGAGAACATCTATCTATATTCGATCCTTAATTTTAATGACGTAGAGTAAGTAAGAGAAGTTTGATTCAATAAGACACACAATATTTTTAAAATCTTCTAGTCTATACATTATTATGTAACCAACTGGGATTCGGAGTTTTCTTTAACGTTAGGTTTGTTTGGTGGCCCAATTTTTTTAGCATAAAATGTATGACAAATTGACAGAAATCCTCACAACAGTTAAAAAGCGTAGATGGACATATACTACACTTAGGTACACTACCGCGCTCATAAGTGTTTAGACACGGTCAAAAACAGCATAAAACATATAAAACATGTAAAAATGTGAAAATATTTATTTTTTAGGTACATACACACATATATGTATGGCAATATACTAAATAAATGTCAAAATTAAAACGCTTAATTTAAATGTTACTTTCATCTATGTGATCTCCTCATGATTGAACAATCGCAGCGCACAGTCGAAGCATTCTCGCAATAACTGTTGCCAGAGTTTCTGGCATTATTGAGTTCTAAATTGATTGAAGTTTGTTCCATACGTAACACTAGGTGATGTTGGAGCTGATTGCTGTACTTCCCGTTCAGTACTTCTCACATTAACTCAATAGGGTTCTAGTAAGAACTCTGGGGAGGCCATTCTATAATTTTAATCGTCCCTTCCTCCTCTAAATGGCGAAGATGGCCTTCGCATAATCTAGATGAATGTTTTGGGTTATTATATCTTGTTGAAAGAAAGATAAAATTTTGACCCAAAAGTCAAATTCCTAAATGTATTGCGGGGTTCTACAAAACTTTTCGGTATCCTTCTTTTCTTAGTATTCCGTCAACTTTTAAAACATCGTCTACACTAGTAGCAGCAAAACAGCCCCAAATCATCACTGAACCACCTTCATGCTTTACGGTAGCGGCAATACACTCTTTTCTGGCACGTTCACCTACAGGTCTTCTCACGAATATTCGTCTTCTAGTACCGAACACTTCAAATTTGGACTCATCCGTCCATAAAACCTTGTTTCATTCTTCTATCGTCGCTTTTGTTCATTTTGTTTACGTAGTGATGGTTTCTTCATAGCAATACGGCCATGGGGTCCGGCTTCCTGTATTGGCGTCGTTTAACCGTAGAAACACTTCATGTAGTCCTGCGGTTATTTCCGGGGCTGTTTTACATCTATTCATCTTCTTATTAATAATAATAATAATGTTTTATATTAATGCATAAGCCTTAGCTTTTGTACATGAACAATTACAATAATAACAAAAACAATTATGCAACATCTTAAAAACTATGGAAATAATACATACAGAAATAAAAACAACAAAAAATATTATGAAATATTTACAAATATGTGCAATAACAATAGCAAAAATTAATTATCCATAATTAAATTAAATATAACGTTTTTAAAATTATCAACAGAGGTTAAATTTTTACCGCAGGTGGCAAGCTGTTCCAAGTGACAATCGCATTTGTTAACCGTGAATTACTATAAATATTAGTTCTGTTGACGGGTAAGTTAATATTTTTTGTTCGTAGTGATTTGGAGAAATCCAATTTATCATACAAATACAAAGGACAACCTGATTTAATAACACGAAAAATAAAAAGAGCAGTCCTATAACGATAAAACTCAAACAAGTCATAACCAAGAACCGAATGTTTAAAATCAGAAACGTGATCAAATTTCTTTAGGTCGTAAATATAACGTACACAATTATTAAAAGTAATCTGAAGCAAACGTTTTGATAAACTATCACAATTTGAAAATATCACATCACAATATGAGAAAATTGGTATAACCAAACTTTTCACCAAGTATATCCGCAAGTCAACTGGACAATTTTTTTTTATTAGCCTCGACGAGGACAAACTATAATTAACTCGCTGACACAATAAACTTAAATGATCACTCCATCCCAGCTTAGAACTCATGATTAGCCCTAGATTATTAACAATTGGAACAAATAAAATAGTATCATTATTTAAGAAGAGTTCAGGTACAATACCGTGGGAGCTATTTTTGGAGAAAAATAATGCTTTACTTTTAGAAGGATTTATGGTGAGCACATTATTCTTGGACCATAGCGAAACACTGTAAAGATCATAATTCAGAAGTCTCACAATTTCATCTAATTCGACAAGTCCCCACCAATATACAATTGCAAATCATCAGCATAAAAATGATGACGACAATTTAAAATAAACCAGGGTAGATCATTAATGTAAATAGAAAAAAGTAAAGGACCTAAAATTGAACCTTGGGGAACACCAACAAAAACATCCCGTAGGACGGAAATATCATCACCGTGCTTTACAAATTGTTTACGATTATCAAAATATGAATGTAACAATAAAATAACAGAATTAGAGAACTTATAATACAACTTAAGCTTTTGAAGCAACTGTATATGATTGACACAGTCAAAAGCCTTAGAAAAATCCAAAAGTACTAAAATCACAAATAAGTTACATTTATCCAAAGTATCTATCATCAACTATATGAATAAGTGCGGTTGTAGTACTATGACCAGATTTGAAACCCGATTGGAATTTGCAAAGAAAATCAAAACAATTAAGGTGTTCAAGCATTTGTATTTGCATAATTTTTTCCAAAACCTTAGAAAGAGCAGACAAAATGCTTATCGGAGGAATGTCAGAAAAAGTAGAAATAACATCCTTCTTAGGAAGAGGAATAATCGAAGCCACTTTCCATAACTCAGGAAATACTGATTTCGTTAAACACTGGTTCGCAATGAATGTGATGTGGCAAAAAGAAATCAACAAATAATTTTTTTTTTTTTTTTTTTTTTTTTAAGAAACCTTTATTTCTGTATAATATTACAACTAATCATATGGATTATCTAGTAATTGTTTTATAAGCTAAGTAGTTCACTCTTGTGGAATGAGACCTATCAGTTCATCCCAGCTCTATCAGTCCTTTGATTTAAGCGGCGCAAGGAACCACTAATTCTAAAGGTTTTGTTCTTTTTAGGCGCTTTGGTCCATTGGTGCGATGCAGTAGGTTCCGTAGCTCCTCGTTGTCATGCTGCTGCAGTCGCAGTACATGAATCCTTGCACATTTTTGTATTTCATCGTTGACGTTTTCCATGTTTAAGTCTCGATGGAGATTGTCGTTTCTAATGTACCAAGGAGCATTCACAATGCTACGTAGTACTTTATTTTGAAATGTTTGAATGATCTTCACTGTAGTTTTCCTTGCGCAGCCCCAAAGCTGAATACCATACGTCCAGATAGGTTTTAGGATTTGTTTATATAACAGCAGTTTGTTGTGCGTTGTCAGTTCGGAGTTTCTTCCAATAAGCTAGTGCATTTTTCTGAATTTTAAATTCAGTTCTTTCCTTTTCTTTTTAACATGCGCTTTCCACCTGAGTTTAGAGTCTAGC
Organism: Nephrotoma appendiculata; assembly: GCA_947310385.1. Taxonomy (NCBI): domain Eukaryota; kingdom Metazoa; phylum Arthropoda; class Insecta; order Diptera; family Tipulidae; genus Nephrotoma; species Nephrotoma appendiculata. Next base: position 187,094,860 of record OX371223.1, read on the forward strand.
GTCATGCCGAGGTACTTAGCATTGTCAGAATATGGTATTTGTTGTGAATTCAGTCTAATCGGAATATATTCTAATTTCCTATTTGTAAAGTTGATGTGTGTGATTCGTTAAGTGTAATTCTCCATTATTTTGTCCAGTTATTTATTATATCAACAGCATTTTGAAGTTTTCTCGTGGACTCAACTATACTAGCATCGGTGGTCATAACAGCTGTGTCATCAGCAAACGTTCCTATTCTAGTTTCTTCTATGTTTGGTAGATCATTTGTATACAGGAGGTATAAAACGGGACCTAGAACACTGCCTTGTGGAACCCCTGCCAATATTTTCTTCAGTTTAGAGTATTCCCCTTCCTGTCTCACCACCCGGAAGTAACGGTCGTTGATATAAGACTTTAACAATTCAGAATGTTGTTTTGGCAAATCTCGTTGGAGCTTAAATTCTAGACCACGATGCCAAACCTTATCAAATGCTTGGGCTACGTCTAAGAATATTATTATATACTTCCTTTTTCTCCAGCGCCTCCTCAATTGTATCAGTAATCCTATGTACCTGTTCTATCGTTGAGTGCCTTTCTCGAAACCCAAATTGATGTTCAGGTATAAGATTTCTACTCTCTATAATTGGCTTTAATCTCTTGAGAAACAGTCTCTCGAAAAATTTTGATGTTGTTGTTAACAAAGAAATAGGCCTATACGATGTTTTGTCATTTAGTGATTTATTAGGCTTTGGAATCATTATGATTTCCGCTACTTTCCACTGTCTCGGAACATAACATAGTCTAAAGATAGCATTGATTATGTGCTGTAGTTTTCTTAGTGCTTTTTCTGGTAGAGCTTTGATTATTTGCCCCGTTATCAAGTCGTATCCAGGGGCTTTTTTATCTTTGAGATTTTTTACTTCTTGTTTGAGTTCTTTCAGAGTAACTGGTAGCACAGCTGGTCTACTTTGCTTATAGGTGTTAGATATTCATCATTCGCTTGTCCAGTTGGTGGTTTGAAGGTATTTTCTAGGTGTTCGGCAAACAGATCAGCTTTTTCGTTTTCGCTGCGAGCCCAGGTTCCATCAACCATTCTAATGGATGGCTCTTGCATTTTAGGCCGTTTTAAACCTTTGGTGGCTTTCCACAGGGAATAGTCTGTGTCAGGTTTACCTGTCAGATTACTTAGGAAGCTTGCAACTGACTCATTTTTAATCTCCTTTATAAGTAGTTTAAGTTTTTTGCACAAGTTGTTTAGGATTGTTTTGTCTTCAGGGGCCCTGGTTCTCTGCTAAGTCTTACGAGCTCTTCTTTTTTCGTTAACCAACTCTCTCACTTCAACTGGATAGTATCTGCTTTTTTGTAATATTTCTGGCTGATCAGGAGTCGCTTTTTGCACATTTTCAATGAGGTTTTATAGTTCTTCTTCTATCGTATAAGCATTCGAGATCTGCACCTGTAGGTTGATGCTTTCTTCGACTAGCTGTCAAAAGTATTCCCAGTTGGTTTTGTTATTTGTTAGTCTTGGAGGGCTTGCCTTCCTTATTACCGTGTCACTTATTGTCATTAAAACTGGAGAATGGTCTGACGATAGCCTTTCTTCATTTTCAACTGCTAAGTAGTTTTCGGAGATAGCTCTTGATATATAGAAATCCAGTAGGTCGGGAGTTTTATTTGGGTCCGTAGGCCAGTAGGTTGGCTTTCTACTGGAGTGAAACTCACATTTTAATGTCCTGTCTGCTTCAAATAGCTCCCTTCCTTTGGGTCTAGTTCTGTTTGATCCCCAGAATATGTGTTTCGCGTTACTTAAAGTCGCCTCCAATAATAAAATTATTGCCAAGCGATTTAAGAAGTTTGATATAGCCTTCTTTTTTTGGGTTATATCTGGGTGGACAGTAGATTGCTGATATACTATAGCTCTTGTTATTTTTGGTTTCAATAGATACAGTAGCTACTTGCACAGCTTCCTCCTCTATTTTTAATTCTTCGTGGTGTTTTATATTATCCTTAATAAAGATTGCTGTCGCGCCTCTACCTCTTTCTGCTGGATGTAGAGCTTGATAGCACTGGTATCCACGTATTTTGGCAAACGAGGTTCTGGTAAAATGACTTTTTGAGATTAGGCATATGTATATCAATTTTTTTGTGTTTAAAAATACTTCTAATTCTGAAATGCGTTGCGCTAGGCCATTTGCATTCCAGGTAGCAATTCTTAAAAAGTGTGTCATTATTTTTTCTTGATAAGTTTGTTTTGACTAGAATTAATGCTTTTAGTGGAGTTACTAGTTTTACTTAACGCATCCGTTATTCCTTTATCTTGGATCATCGATACATTTTCTAGTGTTCCTAGTCTCTGTTCTTGTTGTTTCAGTAGCTCGCCCATAGATTCTAGTCTTTGGTCCTGCCCAGCCAGATGCAAATTGATAGAGTTTAGCTTCTGAAGTATTTCTTGCAAAACATGGGTTTCCTGACTCGACGCGTTCCTGATATTTTCGTTCTGCTTAGCCATTTGTGCATATGATATGCCTTCTCTTACTTTGCCGCTATTTAGGGGGATTTGTTTTGAGTAGGATTGCATCCTAGGTTGAGAACTCTGACTTGTTTGATTTCTCTTGTTGTCTCTCATTCTTTGCAGCTCTTTCGCTACCTCGCAGCCTCTGTAATTTGCTGGGTGATGATTACCACAGTGTATGTATTTCACTGGTTCGTTCTTACTTTTATTGCATTCTTTTGTTAGATGTTTCCCAGCGCACTTTACGCATCTGGGCTCCCTATTACAGTATTTGCGTGTGTGGTTATACGCCTGACAATTGTAACATTGTGGCATTCTACTATGGTTCTTTTTTAATGCTTCAATCTTAACTTTCATATTAAGGATTGCTTTGATTCCATATACCCTATCAATGCTCTCAGCGTTTTCAAATGTTAGCATCAACAAATAATTTTAATATTTTGAAATCAACCATATCATATGCCATTGAATCTGATTTAATAACTTTAATAGCATTCAGTACCATCAAAAGAAAATGTATAACCATCAGAACTACAAGAATTAGAATTCGGCAAAGGCAAAACGCCTAAAGATTCACTAAAATTACTTATACCATCTAATATGTCATTAGCAGAAAAAGTAATAATTCCTTCAGTAGACGAACATGAAATAACAAGCAATCTCAAATTGTTCCATGTAAGCTTAGGATTATGCATATTCCCAAAGTAAAATTTATTTTTCGCTTGATTGACGCAAGCGTTAGTTTTATTTCTAAGAAATTAAAAAAATGTCATTAAAAAAATAGATTCCACTCCAACCTAAAGAAAAGACATGATCTATAAAATGTTCATAGCTAACAGCGTTATAATCACGAACTATGGAATAAATTTTGTCTCTAGTACGATAGAACTTGTAGCAAGCATAAATCAAATCATGATCCGATATGGCAGGAACTACTAATTGACCAAAAGAAATTATATTGCATTTATCTCTCTCTCTCTCTCTCTCTCTCTCTCTCTCTCTCTCTCTCTCTCTCTCTCTCTCTCTCTCTCTCTCTCTCTCTCTCTCTCTCTCTCTCTCTCTCTCTCTCTCTCTCTCTCTCTCTCTCTCTCTCTCTCTCTCTCTCTCTCTCTCTCTCTCTCTCTCTCTCTCTCTCTCTCTCTCTCTCTCTCTCTCTCTCTCTCTCTCTCTCTGGCAGTATATCCCACCAAGGGATTTGGCCGCCTCAAATGAGATTTCATAATCATATTTTCATTTCAGATAATGAGTGATTAATTCATTGATCCTACACTGAAAAAAATTTTGTGTATTTTTTTTACGAATATCATTCGTTAACTCGAATTCCTACTATTAATGTAAAAATCTTTATATAAACGTAGAAAATAAAATAAACAAAACAAATTCTACAACTGCATGCATTAATAGTAAGAATCGCAGTTCGTAAATTTATAGTTCAATTAATAGTTTTTTTGTATTGTTGCATTATATTTATATTTGTTGTTAAAGGATACTTTCAATTGTAAAATTGTGTTAAAAGTCTTTATACGAATAGGTTCGCAATAATGAATTTTTATTCCTTAAAAATATGAAATTATACGTAGTAAAGATACAATAGCGAAATTCGAAAATTATGGTATACGAGTATCTCGATATTCATATCGATGTTAACTTTTACGAATTTTATTATTAATATTACAAATTATAATATATAGTAGCTAATTATGACAAATATATAAAAATTTTATAGAACATGTTTAAAAATATTTATTAAAGATATAAGGCTGTAACGAACACACAATTATTTACATAGTCTCTTTTTATCATTAATGACTTGAACATGTAGAAGTTGTATGCAACATAATATTAATTACATACTGGTATAGTTTATTGAAAATGTAATTCAAATGATCGAATTTGTTCATAACATATTCATCCAAACGATTCATCTTTTTTTAAATTTGTCTTCTGTTTACGCACATTTTCTTTGACCATAACTTATCTTCGACTCTCTTTATAATTTACCCATCCACAATTATAAAATAATCAGGAAGCACGCGCATGATTAAACTTTAGAACGATATTCGGAAGGTGTGCCTTTTTACGATATAAGTTGAGGATGTATTCACATACCACAACCACGAGTAAAACTTTAGGCTTTGTAACCAATGTATTTTAGAGTGTGCGGATAAATTGCCGTTTTGAAAAAATGCTGTTTTGAAAAATCTTATTTTGAGAAATACAGTTTTGAAATATGTATTTGAGAAGATATCCTTCTATACACCACTCCAACGTTAAATAAAAATTAATTTGTTTGTACTCGTTTTGAAATTTCATCAAATATTTACGCACTATCCACGAATTAGTTCGTATTATAGATAACGATAGAAAAATATTCTTAATATATACGAAAAGTTCGTACATCTATGAATTAGTTCGTATTATAGATGACGATAGAAAAATATTCATAATATATAAGAAAAGTCCGTATATCTACGAATTAGTTCGTATTATAGATGACGATAGAAAAATATTCATAATATATACGAAAAGTTCGTATATCTACGAATTAGTTCGTATTATAGATGACGATAGAAAAATATTCATAATATATACAAAAAGTTCGTCATATTTATATTTTATACGTATTATATTTCATAAAACGGTCATTTAGTTCATTCGTTCTTAAAATTTGTTGCAAGTTTGTTGTGTCTTGGTGGTAAATTAAAAAGAAATAATTTATTGAAATCATAGTGTTTTATTTCGTTTTCATAATTAATTATAAAATAAAAACAACTATTATTTTGTTTGTGTAATAAAATAGTGATAATTTTAGTTGCATATCAGATAAGTATTATATTTAAAGGTATTTTTTTGGATCATCCGGATAGAACAGCATTCATTTTTATTTCACTATGAAGTCACAAAAATTTATTTATTTATAGGCATTTATTATTAAATAATTCTTAAATAATTTTATAGATCCGAAAGTTGACGCTGCTTTGCTTGCTTAAAAAGCACATTAACTACGACGATGTATCAGCTAATGAGTTCGGGAGTATTTGGCACGCTTGTAGCCGATACAAAATTAAGGAAATACAACACGACCTAACATCTCTTCAAAATATTTTAATAAATGAGGAAAAATCAATTAATGAATAAAATCAATTAAAAGGGTTTCTATAAAGGTAAATTAAATTCAGAAATTAACGTGAAAGTCAATTCAATATGTAAATATATAATTCAAACAGTACATTTATTGTAACTCTTTTTTACTTTTAGACGATGCCGCTCTTCAGCTTTTCTGGTGCTTCCATTGATTCCTAACTTCTATTCAAAAGGAATATTAAAAAGGATGATACCGGACAGGAATCAATAATTTACACAGGATTTTCCAGGAAAATTAGATGAAGAAAAATTAGAATGCATTTAGCCATTTGTACTGGGTATAGGAAACGTGGTGCAGTGTGAAAAATATTTTATGTTCATTTTTTAACAAATCTTACATATTATAAAACAAAACAAAAATCCTCTAAAGCCAGTCTGATATTACAAGAGCTTACAAGTTAGAGTACTGTTGGTTTAAATTTTTTATTATCCTAACTGATTATTTTTACTATTTTAATGCTGAGCTGATAGACATTTTAACTTATTTTGTATTATTCGAAGTATATTATTAAAATAATATTGATCATTTGATTAATACTTATAACTTGTATTTGTAGGAAACATTGAATAAATTTCTATGTTTCTATTATTTTATTAAGTTACATAATTACAGTTACATAATTAAGTAATAAATCATAAGGTGGAGCAAAACTGAAATTTACAATTAAAAAAATAAAAATATGAATCAAATAAAACTGATAAAAATACAAAAATAGTTAAAATTAATTAATTATTTGAATATAAGTGTAATGGTAATAGCTGTTTTGAATAATTTTTGATTTATTATTTTACTTAGTATTAATTATGCATTAAATTATATTTTATTGTGAATATTTTGTAAAGATATTATAAGTGTTAAATTATGATTTAATAAATAAAACATTCTCGTCGTATGAAATTAAGAAAAACATAATTGTGCTTATTATTCATGAACTGCATCTTATATTTGAATAATCGTCATCAATATATTTACGAAAATAGTTGTTTTATTTATGAATTATTTCACATTCTATGGGCATTGTCAACTTACATATAACATTAGTTTCGTAAATATCAGTATTGATACGTATATAAAATGAATTTATTTAGTTACATGTATGAATTAGACGTTATTAAAAATTTTAATTTCCAAAATGTTATGAAAAATTTCAATTTCCAAAATGTTATGAAAAATTTCGTGCTATCTATGAATTTAATCTTTCAACAAATCATAATTTTGTACTATGTTACAATGCCTTACGTTAATAATAAGAAATTATTCATCCATAAACGCTTGCAATTGCATTAAAATTATAAACTTTTTCGTATCGTATATGAATCAAATCATAAATAGTACAGACTAATTCGTAGCTACAACAATTTATTAATTTGTCAGTTTTATGTTATTAATGAACGTAATTCGTAATATTATAGAACTCCTGCATTGGCGCTGTTTTCACGTATTTTTCGTACTATTAATGCAGCTTTTGTCTCTATAGATGCAGGATTTTTTTGAGTGTAAACCACCCGTGAATTATTTTTTCCTTGTCACCGCCGGGAATCGAACCCGGGACCTCCGGTCGCTGCAGCAAGCATGCTGACCACTTTGTCACCGGTCAAATGCAATATTGTATTTATCGGGCACATATAAAATTATTAAATCTAATAAAGTGCTATCTAATCTAGTTGGATTAAAAGGTAAGTAGCACAAGTTATGTAACCTCAAGCAATCACTTAACTTATTATTTATCAACATGTTAATATTAAAATCTCCACAACAAATAACTTTCTCATATAGTGATAGGTATTCTAAAAAAATCAACTCAATATTATTAACATCATCAGCACAAGCAGGTGGAGAATAATAAATAGGGCAACCAAAAATATGCTCTTAAAAATAGGTTTTAGGGGTATATCCTCTATCCGGTCGCAAATTATTTAATTGCGAGGCGAAATATGGTTACTAGATTTATGTTGCCATGCCAATTGATTCATTTTTTTTAAATTTAAATTTGTTTTTCGATTGTAAAGTAGAAATACACGAAAAGACTGCGACGCGTAACAGTCTTTTCGTGTATTTCTACTTTACAATCGAAAAACAAATTTAAATTTAAAAAAATGCGTCAATTGGCATGGCAACATAAATCTAGTAACCATATTTCGCCTCGCAATTAAATAATTTGCGACCGGATAGAGGATATACCCCTAAAACCTATTTTTAAGAGCATATTTTTGGTTGCCCTAATAATAAATAATAATAATAAGGATTTTACCAATACATTCCGTAAGCTTCAACACTAAAATTTCTACTTTACCAAAGGGACACAGAATATTTTTTTGATATTTAATTCATATCGATAATAAATAGCAACACCACCCCATCGCGTATTATTAATTCGGTCAAAACGAATGATATTATAATTATTATTGATACGAAGTGACTTGTTTAAAATTGTACAGCTAAGATGGGTTTCAGTTAACACAAGGAAGTCAAATTTGTACTCATTTAATAAAACAGTATCGTCATAAAAATGCTTTACTAGACTTCGAACATTTAAGTGGTCGAACTTTAAACAAGAACCAATATTTACCCGCAGATTGTCACTTGGAACAGCTATACCACTACATACGTTACATGAAAGGAAATTTAAACAATTAACGTGTTGATTGCAGCTAGAATCCGAAACTTCGTATGATGAGGCAACCTTGTACGAAAATTTACATTATTAAATTCCCGAATATTAACTCCAATAGGCCAAATATCAGGATCAAGAGCCTTATCTCGTCATTCCGCAGGTAAACCCAATTTAAAACATGAATAATGCAAGGAACCAAGATCTGTTCCTTTAGGCACCAATTTAAACACCTTACAAAAATTAGTATCCAATTCACTATATACAATTATTTACAGTTATATTCAATTATTAACACTATATAACACAATTGGTAATAAGCAATAGAATTAAATATAACTAAACAATTAAATATTAATAAAATGAAAATTCATATAATAAAATAATTTTCATGCGCAAAAAACAAACACGACCAGCTTAGCTTGCTTCAAAATTATATTTATAGTTATCATCTGCAGATGATCAATCATACTATTCTATGGTCATTTGCAGATCCACTACGTCTTTTATTTAGAAAACTGCCCCTTTGGTTTAATTTCATTTTTTTTGGCTATCTGTCGATTACTTATGCCAGCTATATGGTAAGCTATTATAACGCTCGTGTTTCAGTGCTAAGAATTATCTTCTTGGAGGCATTTTAAATAATTATCATTCGATATTTCGCTTACGATGTTAACTTAACAGTGTAAATATCAGACTACAACTGATCGTCGACGCATTTCACTGAAGTCTTAAAAAAAACAATTTAAACATCATTACCTAGAATAAACCAGTGGCACTATTCTGGTAATTCCCTGGAAATAGGGGATTGGGAAAAGATTTTATATGTAATTTCTATTTAATTTTTTTCTGGCATACTGAGGTAAAAAGCTAGTGGCAATTTTTTTGAAAACAAAGTAAAATTGGGAATAATTTTCCCTGCCAATTTAGATCTGGGAAAATTATTCCCAATTTATAAATATGTATTTGCATCTAACTTTTCTCCTCAGTAGGCCGGAAAAAAATATTTGAACAGAAATTGCATATAAGGGCGAACATTATTTTATTAAATTTTTTTGTCATTCAGCAGCTTTTCCCATCAAATTCCCCTTCATGTAATATTAAACTACATATCCAACAATTCTTGCATATTCTATCAGCACACTTTTCGATACTTTATCGAAGTTCATGTTGCGTTTCTCTAGGATAAAATTTGTATCTGTTTCTATATTTTTATCTATACCAACTAATTTATTTTCGGTGCTTGACAGAAATTAAGGAAATAGATATCGTTAAAATATTACCATGTTTCCACACAGAAAAAAAAAAATTGTAAAAATATACATATAAAATGAAAAAAAAATCTACATATATTTTTTATTCAAACAATGTCGTTTTTAAAATTAAAAAGAAAATCCTTTTAATTTTAAAATAAACTTTTCAGCAAAGTTTGTTTATAAAATTAAAAAAATAGTTTTTAATTTTCAAAAATGTTTAATATACTTCTTTTTCTCCGACAATTATTTAATAAAACTTATTTTTAGTTACTATTTCATTTTTGTTAGACCAAACGATGTTTACTTTTCGAAACGTCGTTGTCAATTAAATTGTAATTGTAAAAAAGTATCCAAGAAGAATAATTTACATTCGCCTAATTTCCAAAAATATGTGGCTTGAAGAAAACCTGCCTGAGTAGTTGTGTCTTAATCAAAATTAATACCAATTATTATTAGTGAAATTTGTATACATAAGTACATATTATTGATTTTATAAATGATTTGGAATTTCCGGTGCGAGTATAGGTAGTTATACAATTTTTACGTATCTGACCAACGTCCAATTATTACAAATAATGAGAGTTATTTGGTTTGGTGCCCCGAAACAACATAAAAATGGGTCGAGTATATGAATATTTTCTAAATTGAATATAACCTAAATAATTAGGAGATCAAAATATTAAAATATGAGATCATTCGATAAAATTGCTTTTAAACTTAATATTTTGGATGAATCGTGCAAATATTTTTTGTTGTTGAAACAATTTTGATTGATTCCGAAAACTATTTGATTGACTTTTATTTGATTTATGTTGAATATATTAATGTTTGAAATTGATAGTCATTGTAATAAAGCTTTTAATTGAATTTTAGTTTATATGACTACATTATTGTATACATAATAGTCCATATGAATATGAGTAGGATTTAGCTTAAGAAAATCTATTTTTATTAAACAATATACAAATTTAGACTGCGTTTACTCAGCTGTATGAACAAAACAGACCACCCTTTATGCACAAAATAACTACTGTGCAATAATATATTATATATACACAAAAAATAATCCTAAATATATTTTGAGCTTAATTAAACTTGATAATCATAAAAAACCCTATAAATAAAAATGCCATTCAACCGTTTTTTCGGTATACACGTACGAATGATCTGTTTTAAACGGAATTTGTAATATGAAACGATCCTCATCCAAAAATAAAAAATCTGTTCTAATTTCATATCACATGATATCACATTGAAGAGGCCACTTTTTCTTGTCTCGTCTATAACGAAGATCGCTCTACGCACAGACAGAAACACACAATAGAGATATTGTTTACCGCACATTGATCGCTACAAGTATTATCATTACTTGATCATTCAAGTATGATCGATATTCTATAACTTATTGTTTAAATCTACAAAAACACGAGACAATGATTTTCACGGTGAAATTCATTTTTAAAAAGATCATATGATCACCACATGAACATCTTGTATATACGATCCTACTATTCGCAATATATTGATAATGATCATCACATTATTACGATCACTGATCATATGATGATCAAAAAAATTCTCGAAAACCACATTATGGTAGCATTTCGATACAAACCCGTGAACAAAATAAATATACAAATCGGATTTTACCAACACAGAACAGAAAAAAGTCTACTTTTGAATTTGTTTGGAGATTTTAAGGATTATACAAAATATAGAATAATAAAACAAAGTTATGAATAGAAAATAGATTAGAGGTGCTAAGAATCAGGATAATAAGGTATTTTTCTACTTTTAAGAAATGAACAAAGTAGAAGTTTTTACGGATTTTTGTGGATTAAAACACATTTGTGTTGTGTCGATGTATCAACAGATCAATTGATTTAATGTAGATAAACACACATACGCACGCAGGATATAAATAAACATAATATTTTTGTTTTGATATACACAAGAAATTTAAGGAATTTAGAGGATATTTAAACGGATCAGTGGAAATTATAAAAAGAGGACAATAACGAATTGATCGGTTGATATTATGTATACTAGTTATAATGGCATGTGTCGGATAATTTCATCAACTGCTGCAGTTTTAATGTATATACAGTAGGTACAACACTAAATAAATTCAATGGGTATTGTTTAACAAACACATTGATCTGATTATTGCCAAGGTGAATTCTATGTTTGGTTTTATCAGGAGATAGAACAAAGGCTTAACCGAGTAGAGCACACTTCAGCTAACATAACAGATCTCAGCTGGAATATATAGTCCCAGTACGGTGCCCTTTCTACGAATCTCACAATGACAGAATTGAAAGTATTCAGAAATACGTATTATTGTTTTATAATGAAAAAACTGATTGGGACGTTGAATATGATCTTCCTTCCCACGTACTTGGGGATACTCCTGGGAAAAACACACTCATCTTACATTCTTGGAAGCCTATTAATTTATGATTCTATAGCGAATCTTTGACAGTACGATTTTTAAAACCAAAGCTACGTAGATATAATTATAATGATTATGAACCAATTAATGAAATGTCAAAAATTTATAATGAAGAAAACTGAAGAAAAACTTTTTATAATTTTAATGTTAAATTGGAATCATTATGTTCTCGATTGCATTCAATAAATAAAGTGATTTAAACATTTCATTTTTTTTCGCCCAAATTAAAAAATTTTGAATTTCAAATAAATGTCAATTGGAGATAATGTTTTTCGACATGGCTTATTTTGATTAAAAACAAAATTACCACTTGTACCACTAATCCTATGTGCGCTCACACGACTGAAATATTAATTGTATTGTAAAATTACGACTGGCATCGAGGTCACAAATATATAAGCATCGTTTATTTATTATTGAAAACACATTATTATTAAAAATGTTATAAATTTTAATTTTATTTAATTTCATCCACCATATACAATGGCGGAAGGCGAGCAGCTGCATGATAATGGGGAGCGCCCGTGCTGTGCGGTGAGAGGCGAACCAAAAAAGTTAATTCTATTTTTAATAAACTAAGTTTGTTATCGTTAGTCTTCTTTATGGTTTCCAGTAGTACAATGTAGCGATTAACGAGGTATTTACATGTAGAAAATTGTTTTCTTGTACTAATTTTTCCAGCTAAATAAGAAGGATCCGCTATATAAAAATAATCAATATGCCAGAAAGAAATGAACACGTTGTGAAATGCTATGAAATTAGATTTTGTGCCATTTCATTTATTTGTATCGTAAATGTGACAGAAAGAAAAATTTTCATTCTCCTGAGCGTAAGCTATGTTTAATTACCTTTAATTTTGATAAATTGTTTTTCATTTTTAAGTTGGTTTTCATTCAGGATTTTACGATTTTTCGCTTTGATGTCTTTATTTTCCGCGTTTAATAGAGCAATGATTGTGTGCACGCAAATACACAAATCATGCCGTATACATTTTATAACACATACAATTAACGACATCAAAGCGGAAAATGGTAAAATTCTGAATGAAAACTAATTTAAAAATGAAAAACAATTTATTAAAATTAAAAATAAATAAACAGTGAACTATGTTCTCAGGAGAATGAAAATTTGTTTTTCTGCCACATTTACGAGATATAAATAAATAAAATTAAAACAAATCTTAATAAATTATAATTTACATATCATTTGTAAGAATTTTTTTTTTCGTGTTTACGTTTATTGGGCCTGCACATACAAAGTTCATATATTGTGATAAGGCCGTATAAAAGCATAGGCACTGAATTTTGCTATCAGTGCACCTAGACAATGCCTCCTAAAACTACAGTAAGCGGCCTGTATCAAATGATGACGAAACGCTATGTCGATGGTTCAACATATATTATTCAGGAGGCAAATAAATTTTAAAAAAGAAATATGTACACATTATAAAATATATTTAGGTGAAATTATTACATCAAAGAAGAAGGTTATTCGTGTTTTATTTTCGTTTTCCAGTGATTCTAGTTTTATCTCTCCACCTCGACCTCGTTCTCTTAAAATCGAAATAAAAACGAAACAATTATTTCTTTCTCCAGTTGTTTTGTAGTTTTGTTAGTGTCGCACAAACTGCTGAAGCCGAAGGATATGCGTTTTATAATTTTTTTTAGTAATGCATGTACATTTTTATTTTAGATTTTTCAATTTCTAATATCAATTCGAAATTATTGTAGCAAAAAAAAACACGAATATCAAAGAAAATACAGAAAAAATATGTCATACTGCTTCGATTAATTGTGCGACACTAAATACATAATTTTTTTTTGTTTTGTTAGACCGAACATTTTTGGAGTTGGTGTTCGAAAATGCATAATAATTTAATTTACTTTATGTATTATTAATAAATATTATTATACATTGCTTTACTGGAAATTAAAATTTGAATTTTTTTCTATATCATTTAAAAAATTTTAAGTTGTGAAATAAACGTTGAACTTAGAAAAAATAAATTTAACTTTATTTTACATTGTAATTGAAAATTTTAAGTAAGCCATTTCCAAATTTTCAAAAATTGATTTTTAAATTTTTTGATAGTTATTTAATTTTAAAGTTTGACCTCGGGGGTAAAGATGCGGTTTTAATGCGGGGGTATAAATATCTTAACATTATGTCGCCCTCTAGGTTTAGACATAAATTAAGGCCATGCTCATGCGCTAAGTCGAACGATTCAACATATATTATCCACGTAGCCGAAAAGTTTTAAAAAAGAAAATTACATTACAAAATATATTGAGTTGTAATTATTGCATCGAAGTGGAAGGTTGTTCGTTTTCCAGTTTTTTCTAGTTTTTGTCTCTCTCCGCTCCGCATCGTTCTCTTAAAATCAAAATAATATTCGTCATAGAAAATTACAGAAAAATTAAAATATATTTCTTTCTCTAGTTGTTTTGTAACAGCGCATACCCAATAGAATTCCTTATGACTTTTTACTTACAGAAAAGTATGAAAAACAATTTTTTGTTTTCTCAAATTTTTTTCATACTTTTCTGTAAGTAAAAAAGTCATAAGGAATTTTATTGGGTATGCGCTGTAATTTTAGTGTCGTACAAACAGTTGAAGCCGAAGGACATGCGTTTTCTAGTTTTTTCAGTATTGCGTGTACATTTTTATTTTAGATTTTGGCATTTTTTGTCATTTTTATGTAACATAAGTCGATTTCTAATATCATCCAATTCGAAATTATTTTAATTCGTATACCTATACCGGATTCAATAAAAATTGTTGCATTTATATTTTTGTAGTGGAATACACTAAAACTTCGTATTACGTTATCTAAAAGGCGCATTTCTTTAAGTTCGCACTAAATGTATATTCAAAAACATTTAGTGCGAACTTAAAGAAATGCGCCTATGCGGATAGAAAAAATTCAATTAATGAGTTAAGAAAATCAATTAGATTGTTCATAATTTATTAATTCATTATAAAATAATTTAGATTTTTGTTAAGTTTGTGAAATCTATTGCCGTCGTAATAAGAAGGCAAGGTGCATTATTAATTATGCTGCTCTCTACTGTCTTCCCTCGAAAAAAAGGACTGGTTGTTATTCTTAAATAAACGGACCACTAGTCCTTTTATTTGAGAAGAAGGACTGGTTCGTTTATTCGTAAAAATTATATATTTTTTTTAATTTTAGTCAAAAAAACTTAGGTTATGCTTTTTGTTAAAATACCATTATTTTATTAAATTAAAACTATCAAAAATATTTCGCTTAATCATTAAAATAGTTTTTTATAAAACTCAATTTATATAATAAAATTAATTTAATGTTACTTTACAAGTTTACAATGACATCTATTTAGCATCATACAAAATATTGTTTATACTTTCGCTCTTTGAAGGACCCCTTAAATGGTATTAATGTATGATGTTATAGTATCAAACCGATCGAACCCTCTCGGCACAAAAATGTGTTTGTTCATCAAAACTGTTAAATTTACGAACGATTTTTTCTACACTACTATACTTATATATTAACTCCATTTGTACGTTACATTTTTTAGTTTATGTATTTCTTTCCCTTTCTCATACATCATCCAGTAGCTTAATTTTCATGTGAAAACAACAAACCGTTTGTGACGTGTAAATTACAATATGTATCGTATTTTAGTTATGTGTTTTGTTATAAATTTGAGTTTTATAGTTTTGAAAACACAAATTATTTGTATTTTTTATTAAACTATTTACAATTATAAATTTCATTCTAAAATTATTATCATCCAAGATAAGCTTAAGCATGTGTAACGAATAGGTGCCCTCTAAGTAAAGCGTAACATAAGCGAAACGAAAAATGAGTTAACTTCATATATAAGACTTCGCAAAAGTAAAATTTTGGCGTTAAGAAAGTGAACCGTTTCCGTAAATTTTGAACTATGAATTTTAAAATAAAAATCGTACCACTGATGTATCACGTTTTCGGTACGCCAAAGCGACCTATTTGCGTATCGTAAAAATGAAATGATTTTATATCGAAAAAATTATTTTTTTTTATAACGCCTAAGCGATATATTTGCGTAGTGCAAAAGAGGAATGTCTTTGTATCGCAAAACAGAACTTTTTTATAACGCCAAAACGTATTATTTTCGATTCCATTTGGGTAAATTTAGAGAAATATTCTTTGTTGAAATAAAATAAAACTATTTTTATGTGTAAAACATAACAAATTTACTATTTAATTTTAATATCATTGGCAATTTATTATCACAACAATTTGCTATATGTATATCACAACCTCATTTATGATTTAATGCTACTTCAATACAATATACTATTAAAAATTATAGCAAAACAATTCATTAAATTTCATTTAGGTACTTATTTGATAAATTATGAAATAATAAAAAATTAAATACAATATGTATTTCAAAAATTTTACTAATTAGAAAATTCAAAAATTCATTAATTTACTTATTTACTAAATGTATTACCTCAAATGGTTGGATGATACTCGTAATGATTGTGACGATCGAAAAGCAAAAATACTATTGAAAAGAATGACAAAAGGAATAATTACAAATAGCGGACTCTTTATAATCTTTAAAGATTATGTATGCATACGATGACGTTTTGCCAACCGCGTCACGTAAACGTTCTGTTTTCATGCCATTTTAAGCAGCTCGCTTTTTTCTTTAGAGGGTGGTTCGTAAATATTACTCTTTAGGTATTGAACAATTTTATTCACACACGCATAGACAAGTCTTCGCAAATTTGTTTCACTCCTCAAGTGACAAATGTATACTTTACGTGCAATATCCGTACGATTTTAGTATAATGTTTACACCTCGTTTTCGTGAAGCCTTCGTAAAACATGCTTTAATGTTACACCTTGTCTGGAGGGTTGTTTTGTCGGTGATATTCTAACCACACTCAAATTTTAAAGAGGTCGAATTGTAATGGCGTTAAGACCAAATTTTATTTTAGATTTTTTTTTTTTGTTTTGATGAAACAAAATGTTTTGATGTAACAATCTCAATCTGTCGGATTTCATTGTTATCATGTTACGAATTTCTCCGACCAACCGTGTGGCGCGCGCATAACGTTATTCATTTTTATTTCTCGTACTTACTGTCAATTTCAAAACTGCCCAGAATGGCATTAGTAACTTTAATAAGGTGAGGAAATCATACACTGTTCAACAAAAATTAAATATGATTTCGAAATATAAACCAAATGAATTTGGTTTTCAAAAACTTTCAAACGAGTATGGAATTTCAGTTACAAATTTGAAACGATAGTACATATAACCAAAGCGAAGAGCTGAAAAAATTACTCAAAAATACGAAAATATCAGTGCAAAATGTGAGGCGTTTAAAAGGTGGTGGCAGAAATGAAAAATTTACTGAATTTGAATCATTATATTTGATTGGGTTGCAGAACGAAATAAAAACGGGCTGAGAGTGAAGGATCTTTATATCCAAATGAAAGCAAGAGATTTGTGTAGAAATCTTTATGAAAACATGGTAATGAAGATTACTCTATACTTTCAAAGCCAGTGGAGGTTGGCTCGATAATTTTAAAAAGCGAGACAATTTGATATCTCGACGCCAGACAACATCAAGAAAACTTCCTGATAACGTTACAAATATTATAACAAACTTTGAAGAACAAATTTTTCAAACTATAGAGATAAAAAATATTGATGCTATAAACATCATAAATATTGATCAAGTTGCTGGTTATTTTGAAAATCAAGCACAATCATCAATAACTCAAAAAGGTCCACGTACCATTTTACTTCGAAACGCTTCATCGTCTCACAAGCGATGTACGGTTACATTCTGTATAAGAATGGCTGGCCAAATTTTACAGCCACATATATTATTCTCAAATTTGAAGAACAAACCTTTGGTAAGTAGAGGTTGTCTTGTAGACGTCAATAAAACCGGTATGTGGAACGACCAGATCCTTGACGAATACATCAAGAATATTATCGTAAAAAGAAAAGAAACTGCGTTTTATAAGCAACCAGTATTACGGTTTATTGATCATTATGGGCCTCATGTTAAATTATTCAATAGTAAAAAGTGGGAAAAAAAATATTTTTATAATTCTGATACCAGCAAATCTTAACAGAATTTTACAGCCACTTGACGTTGTACAGAATCGCAGTTTTCAAGAATTTTACAGTAGAAAATATGATGAATATATCTCAAGAGCAATTTTAGATACTGAATTGCAAACAAAATCAGGTAATCCTAAAGTATAATCCTACTTAGCTGTTTCAGAATGGGTCTTAGCGTGGATTAGAACACAAACGATGGAAAGTGTAAAGAATGCATTTTCGACTTGTGGAATTGGTCCTAGAGAATGTTTTAATATAGATAATTTGCATACTCCATTAAAAGCATTGCTATCACCATTAACGGATATCCATGACTGGATAGAACAGTATGATATCACATTGATAAATACATCTTATTTTGAGGAGGATCCTTCGGAATGGTTCTTTCCACCAGATGAAAAGACAGAAACAAGTTTCTTCCGATGTATCATGCCATTGCTAAAAACCAATCGTACGATTTCCGACGGTATTAAATTTATAGATTGGATCAAAATATATTGCCCAATAATCGCTGACATTATAAAAAAACACAATTTTTGACTCGCTGTATGGTGAGTTAGATATTGCTACCATATTGAAACTAGAGTGCACAAGCTCTCGATTGGAGTTAAAGGCCGTGTCCATTTATGAAAAATGGGAAATAAAACTAATTGAACTGAACGAAAAATTTACCAAAATAGATGAGGTTATCTATAAAGTTGAGGGTTCCTTAAAAGTTGTATTGTTTTAAATTATAAAAATTTATTATTTTTAAACTATAATTTAATATTATGAATTATTAGTGATTTTATTTTAATAAACTGTGATGAAATATGTTGTATTTTTTTTTATTTATTTAAATAACGAATAAAGAATAAATCAATTTCGATTTAACTTAAACTTATTCTTATCAAATTTTAAAGCCCTTTTATTCAAATATTTTTGTGAAAGTGCTGCCTCTAGCGGTGAATATCAAAAGATATTTATTTCTGTTGGATCGAAATGGGATTGATATGCTAAATAATAATATTACTAATCACAGTCATAGATCAACTGCGATTTCTATTTCTAACAATAATTAAAATAATAGGCCATTCTAAGCCATATTTGAATATGCAGCCCGAGGTACATAACAATATTTTCGGAAAGATAGTCCTACTGAATTATCGAAAGCTGGAACTCAACCGTTTCACGTTAATTCAGTAACAGAAATGAAATACGAATCCAATTTGGAAATTGAGCCTTCAACAATTGTCAGTTCTGATTGTGTTTCAATGATGTTTATGTTTATATTTTCTTGAATATTTTATTTAATATAAATATTAAATAAAATAATTACAAAAGTTTATTACAAAAATATTCTTTCATGTATCATTTATTTTTTGTCGATATTTATCAATTGTTGCAAATTCATTATATTCCCTATCTAGATATAACACGTGGTCGCTGAAAAATGAATAATTTTTTGACTTGTCACTCATGTGAATCCGAATCTTTGGAAAATACAATGAATACGAGTCGTTAGGATTTGTCGTTGGGAATTGGGATTCACATTTGTGATGTTTCAAAAAAAAATACGGTTAATAAGCATACCACTAGGTATATTACGTATGCAGAAACTGTGTTTCCCAGTTAAAACTATAACAATATGGCAACGCTACCTTACTAAAGAGTAATTATTGATAAAAAGTATAGGAATGGATCACGCCATAAAATATTTGCACTGAATTACAAAACACCCTGCACTGCATGATTTGCTAAATTTTAGTTTTCTAGCATTTGCTCAGCGACTTATACAACTTTTAAAAATTGATATTGTTGATTCAAGTTGATAGACTTAATAATTCTTTCTCTTCATTCGATGAAATTGATTTTTTTGTTTTAGAGTTTCGTTTATCGTTATTTTATATTTTTTCGAATTCCATTTTTCTGGATTTCGTATACCGGGCTAATAACACTAACTACTTCCACTAGGGGCATTTCATCGAGATTGTTGGTTGTGGAAGCTAAGTAAAACCAGAACAAGAAACCTAGGAATGATCGGAAAGCCTTAATCATTGGAAATAATACAGATAGATTAATGGACAAATTAGGGCTAAATCTTTTACAATCAAGGAAGGGACAATCATCTTAAAGTGTCAAGCTGATAGAGATATCAATCATCTAACAATTCAAAACCAATAAGATCATGTTTTCAAAATCGCCGATGTTCATTAATTATTCGATTTTATGAACAGAATGAGTTATTTTATATAAAAAAAACATGGAAAAGCCCCAGAAAACGGGAGCGGGCAATTGTTGCAGAGCTCTTCCAATGAAAATTAAAAATTGATTTAATTTAGAAAATTTGTCACACGCCTTGGTCAGGGTAAAGTTTGGTCAGGGTAAAGTTCAGTTTCTCACATTTGTCTAATACGCCTAGTAAACCTTACGTACTCTTAAAATACGAGGGTATATCAAAAAGTCTTGCAATATCATATGAAAAAAACGAGTGAGTGAGACAACAATATATTTTTCAAAACCATTTTTTGTCACGATGAAACTTCTAGAAGAACATTTCGATGTAAATTTTACGGTTCGTTTGTTTTTGTCAATTTAGTAACATGTCTTTTGAATTTTTTTTAAAATGAATGAAATTGAATATCGCGCCGTTACTAAATTTTTCTATAAAGATGGCCATGAAAACGTAATTTTGGCTGATTCTATTGTATTGGAGGACCGGCGTATTTCTGTTCCGCGGTTAGCGTGGAGACTTTCTCTTTCATACGGTACCACATATACTATATTACATGACCACCTTCACATGTCGAAAGTAAGTGCGCGATGGGTTCCCCGTTTGTTGAATGCTGAACAAAAAAAAATGCGTGTTTAAACTTCAAAGGCGATTTTAGATATGTACAAAGCAGATCCAGAAAATTTCTTGGGTAACATAATAACAGGCGATGAAACATGGCTTCATCACTGGGATCTGGAATCCAAACAAGAATCGATGCAATGGATTAAACGTAGTGAACCACCACCAAAGAAATTCAAAACTCAACCGTCTGCTGGTAAGGTTTTGGCAACAATTTTTTGGGATGCTGAAGGAATTTTGATAATCGATTATATGCCACCGAAAACCACAATCACAGGCATATATTACGCAGAGGTTTTGCGAAAATTGAAAAAAGCGATCCGGGAAAAACGGCCAAGGAAAGTTAGGAAAAAAATCTTGCTTCTTCACGACAATACACCAGTGCGCAAGGCTAATATTGCTCAAGCTGCATTAAAGGACTGCGGCTTCGTGGAAATTCCGCATCCACCGTACAGTCTAGACTTGGCACCCAGTGACTACTTCTCTTTCCCAATTTGAAAAAAACACTAAGGGGCCGGAAATTTTCCAGTGACTATGAAGTACAGTCTGTTGTAAATGAATATTTTATGGAGCAAAAGAAATCTTTTTTTTTAGAGGGTTTAGGTAAGTTAATTGATCGATGTAACAAATGTATAAACCTTAAAGGAGATTATGTCGAAAAATAAAAATATTGCTGTCTCTCTCACTCTTTTTTTTCATATGATATTGCAAGACTTTTTGATTTGCCCTCGTAGATTAATTATTTTATTTTAATATTTTAGCTGGAACTAAAGCCTACAATAAAATACTATTCTGCTACGGAACCGACGTTCCGTACGTTAACTTCATTTACAATTTTTTCTCTGTTTACAATAACGTATACGAAATATTTTAATTTATATTAATTTTTTTTAAGTTTATATTTATTTTTTTAACTTTTTGTCAATATTGTGATTTTATAATTATTTTGTTTATAACCCTGAAGATAATCGTAAATAAATGATAGAAACGTCGGTTCCGTAGCAGAATAGTATTTTGTTGTAGACTTTACTTCCAGCTATAATATTAAAATAAAAAATTTTGAAAGCCTAATAACTATAATTAGATTAATTATCAGTTTTATATTTACACAAATAAAACACCGTTTATCTATAGGATTTATTTTATTAATTCAAGCCTATATAAAAATATAAAATTAAAATTTAAATGATTTGTTTAATTTTTTATTTATAAATTTATGTTCAAAAAAATTCGAATTACCACGGTTTCTTATAGTAACTCAATAAAAGCTTTCCTCTATTTAAAGCTCTCATTTTAATATTACGGCTCTTTAAAATCATAGATGGCTCTGGTTCAAGTTATAAACTTGACCACCACCGTTTTCTTCACGTTGCTCTTTACAGACGGGACCGTTGCATCGAGTCTCAATCGCCAAAATCGAAATTCAATACTATAATTTGAAAGAAAATTAGAGATGTGTCAATATCATTTGAAGAATTTTAAAATCTCAGTAGTTTAAACTTGGTAGACAGATTTCTAATTAGCTGAATTAATAAATTTCTCGGGATCTCGTGAACTTTTTACTTTTTCCAAAGTAAAAAAATTAAATTTTATCGAGTTATCTTTATTATCATAAAAAAGAACCATTCTTTACATTTATTTTTTAAAGATTATTTCTATCAAATGTTGCCCATAACTGCGCGGCTAACATGATTCATTCTGAAGTTCCAATTTTCGATGACGAGTTCGAGCATTTCGAGCAGTGTTTGGCCAATGACGCGAGAAATGCGGCTTCTAATTCCTCAATCGTAGCCGTTTGGACTTTAGTTAACCCTGTAAAGGAAAAAGTTCAAAGGTGTGACATCACATGATCTAGGTGGCCAATTCACTGGTCTAACGCGTGACATTAACTGTTCACCGAATTGTTCTCACAATAAAGCCATGGTTTCACGGGCTGTGTGGCAAGTACACCGTCTGGTTGGAACCAAATGTCGTCGAGATCACTGGTTTTAATTTTAGGCAGAAAATAGTCCGTTATCATAGCGTGATAATGGGCGCCATTCAAAGTTACGCTCCGGCCGGCCTCATTTTTGAAAAATATGGACCGATGTTTGCACCAGCCCATAAACGGATTGCTCTTCAGCCCAATTATGGCAATTTTGCTTATTAACGTAGCCATTAAGCCAAAAATGTGCCTAATCGCTGAACAAAATTTTGGTCGAAAGCCTAGGATCTTCTTCAAGCTTTTCAAGAGCCCAACGTCTGAAAAGGTGACGATTTGGAAGCAAGTTATTGCATACGACAAGTCAAGCTGTTAAGAACGGCGCTGAATTGATTCATCACGGTCATCACGTACACTCTCAGCTACCGCTGCTATATTTTCTTCACTACGTGAAGGATGTGGTCTATTTGCTCGCGTAATATCCAATAATGATAATTGGGTTTCAAATTTTTCGATGGTATGGGGAATTATGTGTTCGGTAGGCGGATTATGTGGACCATAAGTTGCTCTAAGCACACGAAACACATTCCACATAGAACGCCGATTTTCGTAATACATCTGAATAATTTGTAGACGCTGTGTCAGGCTAAGTCTTTCCATGATAAAATGTCAAACAATACTGAACAAAAATACCACAACTGTTTGACATGAATCACACGTGATCTGTCATAAAATCCCTACTGAAAAAGTACCACTAAATGAATCATCCGTTATCTTAAAATATGGTAATCTCATCCAGAAAATTCCTAGTCGGTCAGCGAAGTAAGATATTATTATCGTATCTACCTTATGTTTATCAGGCATAGCTTCGATTAACAAAGAACCAGTAGGATAATATTTGTGGGGTAGTAACTTGCATGCTATCTAGTGATTACTGTGTCAAGCGTCTCC
Organism: Nephrotoma appendiculata; assembly: GCA_947310385.1. NCBI lineage: Eukaryota > Metazoa > Arthropoda > Insecta > Diptera > Tipulidae > Nephrotoma > Nephrotoma appendiculata. The sequence continues at coordinate 187,118,635 of OX371223.1, forward strand.
TCATTAATACTTTGTTAACGTGATTTTTCTAGTAATTAAGTGACTGGAATTTGCGTAAAGGACATTTGATTATAATTCACTTTAAAAGAATTGGCAAATTTACTAATACAAAAAATTATGCAGTTACGATTAGATCATAAACATTAGGTTGCCTATTTAGAACACAGTTAATATAACCTAAGAAAAAGACATCGTGGTTCAACAATAAGTCTGATAATTCATGATACAACTGTTTCCTTTCTATTATTGTATTGCAAAGCATGCAGCATACATATGATATTGCATCTTAACTGGTGCCACCAAATGGCGTTCATATAAAGATTGTTACATATTATTTACGACTAGTTACGTAAATTATATAGAAATGCAACGATTAGTGGTTTACAAAAATCATTTTACTTTGTGCTTTTGCCGAATGTTCAGAGAGTTTTGCTCCAGTGGTTTAGTGAGTTGTTTAAAGTACGAACATAAAACGAATAATTAAAATTATATTTCCATCGGCATCGATATCTTTATTCGTCAGCCGCTTTAACAATAAAATTAAATAAGTTCGTTAACCATTAACTGAGGCGCGAAAACCGTTTAATTTTATTACACAAACCTGAGGATAACCCTTTCCGTAAATACATTTACAGTAAACGATTGCAATTGTGTTCATATTCTTATATCAAACCATAATTTGCCTACGGGGGGTCTTCTTTTCCACTTTCAATTATTATCAATTTTATTTGATCTTTTAAAAGATCATTAAAACACTAAACAAAAGTAAAAAAATACGGCAAAAACAAAAGAAAAATTCGCAACACCAAAGTATACCAACAACACAATGTTAAGGTATACGAACATAAGCTTTAAAGATTTCCAAGCATTATTTATATAACCATCCAGTTTTTAGGGAGTGTTAGTAATGCGAGTACAAAATGCTTTTGGATAACATGATTATGGTTTAGATTCGCATGATACGATCGTTTAAGCGATAATTATATTTACGAATGTAATCTTAATCGGGGTCCATTAATCACGCATTGGTTTCTCACCAATCAAATTGGGTAGACCGTTAGATAATTCATATATGCCGTAGTTATTTATTATCAATCAAAATGGTTGAATACACAAATCAGTATTTTTTGTACATTTATTTATCATTTTTTTTTTTATTGATCAATTATCATAAATAAAATTTATTGGAATCTGGAATTTTTGCAACGATATAAGAGAAACGTATGTATGGACGAATGTATTGTATTAAGAAAATGTATATTAAATACAAGTATTTGAAGATGAAAAGCAATTCATTTTTATTTGTTTCTTGTGCAGATTTATTTTTTGTATTAGCTGCATTTTACGATTATGATCGCTGACCGATTCGATCGTAAATCATATTTCGACATATGGGTTATTATTATTGCATTTTCGTTTTATAAATGAATAAATTTATTGGTTTTTTTAAAAGATGAGACGGGTTTATATTGTGGATCGGCTGATTAAAAATAAAAATTAATTTACTGGGTAACTTTTAAAATAGTTCAGCATCAACTCATGATAAACAGAATAATTCTATATACTTAAATTTCTGGTAATTGAGATAATCAACGCTTATGTAATACTTAAATTAACTTATACAGAGTTAATTCGCTTTTGGATTTTTACTTTGTTGCGTAAATTGGTTTAAGTCACATCTCTTTATCTCTTTTTTCCGACAATTTGTAATAATGTGAAATGAGAACTTTTTTTTTTTTTTTAATTTTCATACAATAGTTTTATTTTAGAAAGTCCAATCTTATTAAAGATATGTCTGGCTCCGCAAGGATCACACATCGGGCCCTGAACTTTTATTGTTTTCATTGAAAAATAACCGAGATAATCAAAAACTCCAACGTGCTCTTATTTGCCGATGACGTGAAAACTTTTCGTACTATTAATGGAATGCTATACAGAAAAAGTTCAAAAAGATCTAGATAGATTAAGTGAGTGGTGTTTGAAACTCACTATACTTAAATGTTAAGGAATGCAAGATAATATCTTTTCATCGTACAAGGAATTCGTTAATTATTTCATACAAAGTTAACTGCGAAGTATTGCAAAGAGTCAATGAGTCGGTTTCAATGGGCATATTGAAAATTGTATTGCGAAGGCGATGCCATGTTTGGGTTTGTTAAACGATGGACAGGTGGATTTAAAGATATTCAAACCTTAATTCACTCTATTTCGTTTACGTTCGATTTCAACTGGAATACGCCGTAGCGGTGTCTGGAATCTGTACTATGCTGTGCACATAAAAAGAATTGAAAGCATTCGAAAGAAGTTTCTGATTGCTTCATGATCGAAATTTACCATTCCATGAAAATGTAGCTAGGTTACTTCTGTACTCAACGAGATGTCACGTTGATTCAGCAGAACATTTCCAAACGATGAGTTTTTACCACTAGAACACCATTCTATAAACTATGGAGAAAACAAGCCCATTATATTGTCTAAATCATTCAAAATTATCGATGATCTATTTGACTTTAATTTATCAAAGGATAACTTCAAAAAAATCCTAAAGAATTATTTTTAAAATTTTTAAATGTTAAATTAAAATTTAATTTCTATATTTAGTTCATTTTTTTGACGTCGAACAAGACCTACTCGTATTAGGATGTCGAAATTGGAGGAAGAGAGCGATGGACTGTGACGGTTGGAGGACCATAGTGCGGGCGGCAAAATCCCTTCATGGGATGTAAATGCTAGAGAGAGAGAGAGTGGCTTCTAAAACTAATTTTGAATGTTTAAGTAGAATTCGGAATAGACTCATTCATATGATTAATGAGACTTTTACATGAACTCTTGAATTCTTGATCTCAGAGCAGAGATACAACACAATTGTTCTGCAGTATTTACAGATTTTATTATGGCAAATGAGACACTAAATTTCTCATTTCGGTTCCTTTTTCAGTAAAGCCATTACGTGACTTTGGTAAAGGTATCATATATTTGATTTAACGTTTTTATTAATGATACTGCAATTAAACAAATATAAAATTAAAAATATAAGCTTAAAATATTCAACAAACACATATTTGAAAATCGGCCATCATATAGTGTAGTATTTAATTATGAAATTTAAACTACAACGGAGGATAAATTTATTAATTTTCTATAAAAATGAGTATTCCGTTTCGGTGTGTAGGTTAGTAAAGTAAGTTAATAAAGTGTGTTGCCACAGATTTCTCTTATATCAAATTTAAAATTTAGTTTTATAAAAATTTAACTTCTTTAGTAAATTTTGGTCCCAAGCACATAATTTTCGAAACGAACGATGGATTTAATAGCAATCTAAACGATCACATTTATTACTAAATTAAAGAGAAAATGTTAGCTGAAACGAGATTTTATGAATCACCATGTAGGCACAATAGTTATTATTCATATAATAAAAAATTTTCATCAAAATTGATTCTTCAACCTTCAGTTTTATGCGATTGCAAAACCAGACTTCTGTAATTTCAAAATCCGTTTACAGATGTCTCTATAATAAATTTACTTGCAATTACAGAAAAGATTAAAATATGTAATTAAACAACTATTTACGAAAATAAACCATTATTAAGTTAAGCGCGAACTCTTTAATATAATAATTTAACATAATCAATAAAACTCAAATCAATTATAATTTTTATTTAGAGTTTTAATATTTTATTTATTTATCATAGTTGTTGCGCGTTGTAAAACAATAATAGAAAAATGTCACAGAAAAAGCCGAAAAAAAATCTTAAAACAAATTAAATTCACGGACGTCTTTAATATTTCATCTTAAATTATATGTGTTGGCTGTTATACACATACATAGTGAGAATTTCCTGTGGTTTCTGATTTAGTGATATATAATTCGCTAAATCAATATGTTCTTGTTTTGTATTATCGGTACAAAGCAAGATTTTGATTTTTGCAGTTTGGTCGTTGCCAAATGATGAGTAGACCAACTTTTTATCAGTACGAAACCAAGCTGCCAAGAAGCTACCTAAGGGAGTTCTCATTTTTGTAAGGGTTTGTGTATCTTTGTGTACACAAGTGCCCTGGGGTTAAACGTGGGGGAGGGGAATGCATTTTTTCTACTTTTGTGGTAGAAATATTGTTAATAAATAGCCTCTTTGTTTTTAAGCGACAAAAAATGTCGTAAAACATTGTATGGGTGTCCATTAAAATGATATTTTGTCCGAAAAAGCCGAAAAAAAATCTTAAAACAAATTAAATTCACGGACGTCTTTAGTATTTCTTCTTAAATTATATGTGTTGGCTGTTATACACATACATAGTGAGAATTTCCTGTGGTTTCTGATTTAGTGATATATAATTCGCTAAATCAATATGTTCTTGTTTTGTATTATCGGTACAAAGCAAGATTTTGATTTTTGCAGTTTGGTCGTTGCAACCTGATGAGTAGACCAACTTTTTATCAGTACGAAACCAAGCTGCCAAGAAGCTACCTAAGGGAGTTCTCATTTTTGTAAGGGTTTGTGTATCTTTGTGTACACAAGTGCCCTGGGGTTAAACGTGGGGGAGGGGAATGCATTTTTTCTACTTTTGTGGTAAAAATATTGTTAATAAATGGCCTCTTTGTTTTTAAGCGACAAAAAATGTCGTAAAACATTGTATGGGTGTCCATTAAAATGATATTTTGTCCGAAAAAGCCGAAAAAAATATTAAAACAAATTAAATTCACGGACGTCTTTAATATTTCTTCTTAAATAATGTTTTTATTTTATGAAGCTCCGTTTTGTTTATACTACAGGATGAAACAATATATCCTGCCAATTTGTTGTGATGAAAAATCAAATTTTTAACAAGTAACGAAAAAACAGTTTTCGAAATTTGTTCATCAACAATGTTGAAATAGAACCCAAAACGAAATTGACGATTGTAAAAGTAAGAAAAGCGCCGATCTAGCGGGAAAAAATGTAACTAAATTAGCTATTCTTTGATGTTTATTTGTTACCCTCTAAACATTGCGATTCGAAAACGATACGTAAACTATGAAACTTCTTCATACAAAACACTGTTTTCGATTCGCAATGTTTAGAGGGTATGAACAAACAAACGTCAAAAGTACAGCTCATTTGGTTTAGAAAAAATCCACTAGATGGAATCCATGAGACTGTAATTGTCAATAATCTCCATATTACATTACTACTACAAAAGCGTTTTTTAACGAACGTTCGTTTTGGAAAAATAATGCTGAAATTTTTGATGGAACACTATACTAATTTCTTATTTTCTTTACATACCCATATAAACAAAATCTTGTTTCTACAAAAAAAATTTGTGTTAGACTAATTTAAATGTTTTTGTGTTAACTCGACATAATATGACTCAATTTAAAATATGCTTTTCCTGAATATTGAACCAATGGAACTAACCATTCAAATTGATAATTCAAACGAAGCATTTATGGTTTTATATATAAAAAGCTTTTAAAAAAAATATTAAAATACACTCTGGATGGTTTGAAAAATAATAAAAAGCTTCCCCTCTATGGAAAGCTCATGAAAAAATACCGGAATCTCACGGTTCTTATATTTAGGAGGCTCTGCTTGAACTTAAACAAATATTTTTGACATAAAACCACGAAAACAGAGGAAACATATCGTCGTGTGAATATTAAAGTGTCCTACAGACCATTTTTAGCAAAAATGAGTTTTAAATGTAGTCCCACTAGTTTGACTATGCTCTTTCAGAATCGCTTATCAGAATTTTCCTATCTATAGTAGTTGCCAAAATATTTTTTTATGCTGTTTTCCTATAGACCACAATTTCATGTTTTTTTCGTCTGTTTTATGTTTAATTGGCCTATATCATGTGTGTTACCTCAAAGTAGTTAAAGTTTCTACAGAAACTTAATAACTATGAGTTTTTACACTTATATGTCGCATATCCCATATACATATATGGAAATAGGACAAAATATCATAACCAAAAAAAATGGCAGTTTTTCTTTAAATGTCCTATATCCATAAAAAGTAGGATATAGTACTATGCGCAAGGCAAAATAGTTCCTGTCAAATACGTAAAAGCCCCAAAATATGAGAAAGCTTGTGAGTATAATTGTACAATATTTTTTCTGGAGTCAACCATTAAACAAATCCACAGTAATTTTGGGGTATTGTGTCTGACCTAAAAAAAATAATATTTTATACATAATATGTGACTATATACCAGTTAAGCGAAACAAGAAGCTCGTTTTTTCTAAACACATTATCCATATTTCAGCGAACAATCTACTATTTTTTCAAAACAAAATTTGACCATAACACTGGTGTACCAAAAAACCGACGAAATGGTTTCGCATTCGTGAAGAAAACTGAGTAGTGAACATATTCAGAAAATTTGAGAACACATTGAATTATTGAATCATCCTTCCATTCTCATTACTTGAGAGCTGATACGCAAAGACAATATATGGAGGCTGGACTTTCCATAAAAAATGTATAAATTGTTTAAATTGAAGAATGATTCAGATAACATTAAATACCATACATCTAGAAAACTCTTTAATATGAAATAGTACAACCTATCGTTTTTCGTTCCTAAAAAGCACATGCTGTAAGTATCAAAGTACTTGAAATCCAACTGATCAGCAAACTACAGCAGAATATTTAAAACACAACGAACTCAATGGAAAAGGAACGCAAAGACAGGTAAGGACTTGGCTAAACTCTATTCGACTGTGAACATTATTTCTTACGATTTGCAAAACGTGTATAATCTACCAAAAGGAAGTACATCCGACCTCTTCTATAAGAGAAAATTAAATTTGTTTAATTTAACAGGTTATTTCCACATAAACAGTGTTACATATTGCTCAATTTGGTATAAGAGCCAAAACGGCGGTTCGACCGCTTCATCGAGAACGATATCTACAGCGCTTGAAAGCTGCTTCAAGCGATAATCCTAGTATAAGAAGAATTATTCTGTAGTCGGATTCCTGTGTTCCACAAAATGAGCGCCGTATAACGTTTCTAGCATTTTTGAAATTTTGTGAAAATAATCAAATTCTCAGTTTAATCCAATGTTTTTCTGTACCAAGACAAACGCGAGTTCAAGAGGTAGATGCAGTCCATAGTGTAATCAAGCAGCATCTTAAGCACATTGAATATCATAGCTCTGTACCACTTGTGACATTATAAGAGCCATGGACTATGACAATGCCCTTTTAAAACTAATGCATATGCATCCAACAGATTTTCTCAATTATAACAAGACAGAACTAGGACTTAATTTTAGCTCGGCGAAATTCACACCAGTTACTGAATTATTATTCGAAAAACACGATTTATGTTCAGTTAAATGTAAAAGATGCTATGAGGAATCTGAGCCATATAAAACTATACTTTTGATGGTGGATGCCAATCGAAGACCAAGGACAATCATAAACAAACATTCTTTGGTGGTAATGCCTAATACTCCTGGAGTAATTTCCAAAGAAAACAGCAAGAACTTTCAGTCTAGAATCAAGAAGAGTCAAGACAGTCAAGAATCGTCGAAAGTATTTAGGCTTCGTAAGGTGCAATTTACTGGTCTCACCACTCTGGAGTATTACTGTATTATTAAAGCAGTGTTTTGGGAGGTACTAAAAGAAACTCACTTTCTGAACTATTTTGAAACTAGTCCATGCAAGTCAAAGATAAAAGGGCCACATGGTTATAGTAGGGTCGCAGGATTCTCAAGTCTAATAAAATAGAAATAAATCCTGCGCGCTAGAAATAGATTTAAGTACACGTAAGATTTAAGTCGCAAGTCGATACATGATGGTACCGTGACTGTAGGTAGAATTTCTATCAAATGGACCGAAGTAAGTTTAATCCCAAACATATATGAATATGATAAGCTTGACCTTCACAGGTAAAGAGAAGTATCCGGTTCTCAAACTCCTCAAGTGAATACTGTCGTAGTTACGTACATGAGGAGAAAGCAGAAATATTGCTCTAGTTGTTTTGCACGTCCACGTCTAACACTTAGAAGAATGGAATTTGTTGAAGCTCCCCTTCCAAATAACCTAACGGATCTTTGAAGTTTGAACGTAAGAGCTATTCTATGCTTCATTGAAAGCCCTGTCTGATTTCGTTGAGTAGGATAAAAAGAAACTATTTGTTACGGATATGAACCACATGGTTTCTATGCTAGTCATTTAAACCTTCATAATCTAACTTAACATAAACCTAAATGTCTCTACTTATATTAAAATGACAATAAACATTAGTGATTATAGCCACCGCTTGTCTCATATTTTGCGGTATGCTTGATCCACACTTCTGAAACTTCTACCCAGTAGTTCGATATACTTTCAATTAGAATAAAAAAGTACAGCACAAAACAAGCAGCACGTCTCTTTTGCGTACAATATATTCTGCTTCCTTACCAAAATGTTAAAACTATTAAAGGGCATTTCATTTCGAAGTATAGAACTTTGAATTTAAATAACAATAATTAGAAACAGAAAAATTATTTTATCGGCTACCAATCTGGCTTTATTTGAAAGATTATTTTATGCCAGTAATGTTTCAATATGATTTCGGGCATGCGTGGCCGCCGCGGCTGGTGCGTACATGCCGTAATCTGGAGACCAAATTTTCAATAACTCTTCACAGCATTTTTGGTCGTATTGCGACTACAACGCTTCGAACGTTGCCTTCCAAGTATTCAATAGTATCTGATTTATAAGCGTAGATAAGCGACTTCACATACCCCCAAGGAAAATAGTCCAGCAGTGTTAAAACACACGAACGCGATGGCCAGTTGACAGATCCATTTCTGGATCTTAATCGCTCATCAAATGTTTCTTTCATTTAATTAATTGTGTCGAGCGCTGTATATCATGTGGCCCGACTTGTAGGAACCACATGTCTCTGATGTCAATAGGATCCAATTGAGACACAAAAAAAATAGTAATCATGTTTCTAAAACAGTCGCCGTTGACTGTAACGTTTTCACAGCATCATTTTTGAAGACATATGGTCCGGAAACGGAATCTTTTTGTGGATGCAATCGGTTTTGAACAATAGCTCATGGATTATGTTTACTCAACACCACCGCCTGTTCGGTGCATTATCATTTAGTTTCACGAACTGCAAAATTATTTTCAAAGTAAATTTGAACAATTTGTAAACGTTGCTGGTGTATTTCTACTCATTATATGAAATGGAAAACCAAACTAATCAACTGTCAAACCGGCTTTCGGTAACCCTTTACTTCACTAGTATGATATAATTAAGTTGGCCCCTAACGAACAAGTGATAATAGTTTATATACATAGAGAGGTTTATAGAAAAAATTAGTTAAACATTAGATAAAGAGGTTGAACAATAAATTGATTGCTTGAACAAAGAACCAAATTTGGTGCAGTAATACAGCAAATACACTGCTTTAAATACTGCATTTATATCACTTTGTGGTATGTAATAAAAAAATGCTTAGTATTAGATTTAAAGATTCCTTCTTATTTAAGACTTTGTAACAAATCCGGTATATTTTATATAATTAATAAAGTGTTAATGATCTTGCTTGTATTTTTTATGTTTCTTACATAGAGCGTACAAATATGTATTATGTTAATGTTGTAATTTACGTATGCCTATAGTTTCGGAAGGATTAAATTTATCTACTATAGCTATCCATTATCTTACATAATTTTAACATAATCCTTGTGTGAAATACATCAATCTTAAGAGTTTCCGTTATTTATTTCGTTCCAAACACCAAGTACAGAGATTCTAGAATAGTTAACGGCTATAGTAGCTCTTGCGAATTATTTTCATTTGGTTAGAATACAAAATTTGACTTATTTTTGACTAATGGTTTTTGGGAAAATGGCATAATGGTGAGAAATCTGAGTTTCCTGAATTTTTCTCTAAATGACAACCATAATTTATTAAAATTTGCTTCAGTTAGAAATTGACTTAAATCATATTATTGTTCACTGCCAAAGTGACAAATGATTAAAGATAAAAGTATAGCATAAACACCGATAGGCGCATATATTGCTCATACTGCATGCATATTTAGTGTAAAGTTCTTGAAAGTCTTTCAAATCCATTTATTTTCAATGTTCTCCTTTTTATGCAAGAACTCTTCCAAAACAATCTTTTAAAAGTAATAAAGATATTATTTTAAAAGAGGCGTAACTGTGTATTAAAAATTCAGTTAATAATAAATTGCAGTTTCTTTCATTGTTGTATACATATGTATGTATATTTATTTAACTCACTGAAGTCTTGAATTTGAGATTTAAGAGAAATAAACAAAAGATTCTTGAAGCAAAGCAACAATATTTTAAATTATAATGATTACAAAAAATATCCACTTTTGTCGGTGAAATTCTGTCGTTAGATATGCTCGATTTTTGAGATATACATACATAACTTACATACAATAGTATCAAATTAAAAGTCAGTAGTTTATGTACTTATTGCACGGAAGATTATTTGCATGCTAATGTTATTTTTCAATCTCATCTCGATAAGGGTAATACTGATATAGGATGTAATAAATGTAATGAGCCAATCTGATAGGTCCAAAAAATGCTATGTTGAAGAAACTGCGACTGGAACCTGCATTAGGACAACTAAACACTTTGGTTTGTTGAATCCCAGTTTTGATTGCTGTTTGCCCACCATAGAAAATTCTAATTGTACTTCTACCAGCGTTCACATTTTATTACTAATTACAGCTATATTAGTCTGCTAATCAGGAGACGTGAACTGCAAAACATTTAAAAATCAAGAAAATTGTAAAATAAACGAGAAAAGAATTAAAACAGCATGCAGCGTCCAATTTTCTTCTTCATCCATCTTAATTCATATCTTTCTTTTAAAGACCAGAAGTCCAAAATATTTATTTTATTATTATTTATTTTTTATAAACTATTATTTTTGGGTTCTTTGTTTATAGTTTTAACATCTTATTTTAATATTAATACATACACTGTTTGGTTCTGCTGTCTACGATCTTCGTTCTGATCAAAATGTTCATTATCATCATCGTGATAATCAACAGTATGATTTCGTTTATGTAGGTACATTTTATAATAAATTATTGTTAGATTTGTCTGTGTCCATCACAGTGTTTTTGCAACCTGTATGAAATGACCTCACTATGGTATATAAGCTCATGATTACATATTAATCCCATCAATTAAATGTAAAATGTCAGAAGGTTTAAGACACACAAAAAAATAATCAAAATTCAACAACAGTAGGAGTGGTGTTGATGAGATGAGTTTATTTCTGCCATGACTTGGCACAAAATACGCACGCCAAAATACACTCATGCTTAAGTTATAAAATACATATTACCGTGGTATCTTCATTTTTTAAGTTCATTAAAATTGTCTGTCTATCAATTTAACTGGAAATCAAGATGAACACAATAATAAAAAAAATAAAAATGAATCAGTTAATCCATAATAATTATAATATGATCATCATCGTGTTCATGAGCATGATCATCATCAATATCCGATGATCCAAGAAAATTTTCTTTTAAAGAGAAATGATTGTGAAAATAATTCCACATAGTACGATACATGATTTTTTATTCAATGTACATTATGATCGTTGATTGCTTATGGATCGATTAAATTCATTTATAGTCAATATAATATGTGATCATTAACGATCAATTAATTTCTAATTGATTCAATCTTGTGAATTTAAATTGTTCGTATTGCTAGATTAACTAATGTTTAAATTGTAAAGCAATAAACTAGTTCACAAATCAATATTAGAAATGAACTATAAAAATCAATTTATCATTAATTTTCCTAATTTATTCAAATATTAGAACACGAACAGTCATAAATTACAATCCGAATATTATGTAAAACATACAAACTTCTAAATCGACTTTGATTAAATAAAAGTAAATAATTAATTCTACCAGTAGCAAATCGAAAGCGAGCACAAGTGTCTCAAACTCATCACGTTGCTATTTTACACACCGTCGGCCGCCTATAACATATTTACCGCCATAAATCATTAAAATAATAACGATAATCAATCGTCATCGCGCTTTGTATATATGTATATGTACAGCGAAATGTAAGTATACAAATACAACAGAGAGATATAGTCGTCAGGTTGACACTTTAAGTAAATTAAAAATGACAAAGCTGTGTGTAATCGAAGCACACAAAAAACCGAAAACCAACAAACAGAATCTGATCGCATTCTGTTTTTTTTTTTTTTGTAATATTTTCATAACATGATTAATGATACTCGAGAATTAAGCAAATACATGAATGCCACCACCATCGCTTGCCGCTTTAAGTACGCGACAAATGAGAATTTGTTTACATTTTTTTTTAAATACATAATAACAAATGGATGTATGATTATTTGATTTTGTTTTAATTTTTTTATGTGATTTAAATAGTTTTTAGTTTTAAGATTTAAATCACAGATAAATTATGTTCATATAGGACTTGGTATACGAGTTGCATTTTATAAAATTCTATGCGTCGACGGTCTTATAAATATGATAAACTATAGTGACTAGATTACGACTCGCTTCAAAACGTCTTTACATCTAAACCAACTGCAATTGTTTTAATCATTTCACCCTACCACAAAAATAATTAAATTCTCATTAACGATAATGCTTGATAAGCAATGTAAAATAAAATTGAGCTTCTTCAGAAATTATTTTGCCACGAGAAAGCAATGTCATGACGAAATATTACATTTATACATTAACATGTTGATGATGTATGTAAAATTTGTTTTCTCTCGAATATTTAATTGAGAATAAAACTTAATATTGTTGTTAATAGTGGAACTGGTGGGGGAAAACCAACAACAATTTGAAGCCATATACAAAGCTCGGAGCGCTGCCACCAATACAAAAAAAGTACAGAAAATTGTGTAGGATCAGAGCACCTAAAATACTAATAGTGCATTGCTTTAAAAATTTTGATTTATGACGTCATTTTATGTCGATGATTCCGAACTTTGAATAGATATCAGTACAGTTAGGTTAGGTTAGGTTAGGTTAGAGTGGCTGCTATCGCACTCTTAGGCCAATAATGGCCCATTCTGATACCACAGGATCCAATCTCCCCTTACTCCCGCTGAAACCAACCAGAGCTACTGATGTAGCGTAAAATATCTCGCACCCCACAGCTCGCGAATTCAGAAAGGCTGTCCATGTTGTACACACCCAAGTACTTACGTCTTTTGTATGATAGTGCCGGACACGAGCATAGGAAATGAACTAATGTCTCTTCCTCCGCATCGTCCATACAACTTCTACAAAAGTCATTCGTCTCTAGACCCAGCCTTCTCGCATGTTCCCCAAAAAAGCAGTGTCCTGTTAGTATCCCTACGACCAATCCTAAATCTCGTTTTCCCAGGGATACAAGTGCCTTGGAGCGCCGCAGGTCCAGTTTTGGCCAAACCTGTTTTGCTACCCTGCACGTGAGAGTGTTGGTCCACTTCTCATCTGTCACGGCGGTTGCCTTTTTACTGAGCTCTGATTTGAGCGCTGCTATAGGCCTCCCCAGACCTGCCCTTTCCGGTTGCATCTGGAGAGTCGTACCGTACCTAGCTAGTTCGTATGCCCTGCAGTTTCCTTTAACGTCCGAGTGACCAGGGACCCAGATCATCTGGATACTGAAATACTCGCTCATCTCATTAAGAGATGATCGGCAATCCAGCGCCACCCGTGACTTCAGACAAACCGCCTCTCAGGTCACTGAGTGTCGCTTGACTGAAGCACAACGTTGGTTTAATATAATCTAGATTCACCAGTTCTTCTCTTAGTGATCTAATTATAGACAGCCGAGAGCCTTGTAGCCACATTGGCTGCCATCTGCTTACCAAAAAATTCGATTGGAATAAGGTGGAACATAACCTCTAAAGCGCGTGTAGGTGTTGTCCTAAGCGCCCCGCTTATAAGCATACAGGCCGTTCTTTGCACCTTCTCCAACATCCTTATGTAGGTTGCCTTTTCCAGAGCTGGCCAACACACGCCCACCCCGTACATCAGCCAGGCCTTACCACAGCGGTATAGAGCCAGTGTACCAGCTCTGGTTTCAAACCCCATTTCTTCCCTATGGCGTTTCTACACGAGTAAATGGCTACATTAGCCATATTCACCCTTTCTACAATGTCAGGCTTCCAGGTGAGCTTACCCAACCAACAAAATAAAACCAAAGTTTCCAAAAAACCTTTTGGTTAATTTTAGACGATTTTGATATATTGTTGTGAACGTTTCACAATAACAAAAAAAATAGAAATAAAAATCTGATGAGTTTGGTTTGTTTAAAACGATTTAAATGCATTTGAAGTACGTGTTAATAAAACGATTTTTAAACCTTTCGTTCAGTTATTTTAAAACGTTTTTATCTCGCATCAGTATACACTTTTACGTTTTTCAAAAACGAGTTTAAAACTGCAAAACAAACGTATTTAAAATCGAAAATTTTACATTGAAATGCTGTTTTAAAACGTTTTAAAATGGATTTAAAAATCCCATATCATAAAACCCTTTTTGATGCCATTACTCGTGCGTAGAGCGTAAAATTTTGAGCTGAAATTATTATTTGTTTTCATGCGATCAAATGAGAAGGTGGTTAAACAAATATTTGTTTCTATAGGTCATAATTTTTAGAGTGTTTAATTATTAATAATAATCGATTAATTTGAATTAAGATGAGAGTTGAGATGAGTTGAGATATACACGACGCGACCGACGTGACTAAGTAAAAATAAAAAGTTAAACTATGAGAATTTATACTAAAGCAATTATACTCGACGTGATTCAGACGTGATACAAAAAAAGTTGATTTAACTTTAACTTTTTGTTGTTGTTTAGTACTAAAGTGACATCTTACAGAAATTTTATGAAATAATTAACCAATTTTATTTTATTTTTTGTTACCATTTTGGCATTTTGGAAAATCAACTGCGCGTTTTTCTTTCAACTACTAACTTTTAATATTTTAAATTTTTATTATTTCGCAAAAAATTAAATAAACAATTGGGTATACTCGTAAGCGCGTTTTTGACATTTCGAAGCTTCTGAGTAACGTCGAGTATATCTCCAGCATAATAGCTAGTGTTTTGTGAGTAACGGTAAGTTTTGCGCGAGAGAGGGATAATTTTTAGATAAAATGTGCTAACGCTACATATGAAAAAGTGTATGTAATTTAGAATCTGCATGTGTTAGTGTGTGTATTTTGTTTTAATGTGATAGAAGAAATATGTTTAATGCATTGAGAAAGAGAATTATTAGTTACGATATTAATGATTATCAAACTTTAATTGTTAATTTTGTATTAGTTTTATTCTAAGTTAATGCATGTGTCATTATATTATATTATTGAAAAATTATTGAAATTTGCTAATGTTGCTTGTGAAGTTATTTCTATAAATACTCTTTAAAAATGTTAAAAATACCGTTCAGTGAATTGTCTTCATTAACAAGTTCGCGGACACCTTCTAAATGTGTAAATCACAAATTTCAATCACACTCATTCATTCACAAAATTAATCACATTTTTCATAAATTCACAACACTTTCGATTTAAAAGCAAACTTCTCGTAGTCATTATTTTTTATTTTTTTTTTAAATCAAGTCCAGAATTCAGTAGTCAAATCTTACGAGAATATACATATGTAACGCAGTTCATTATGTATTGCATGGTAGAAACCATTAGGATAGCGGACCAAATTATATAGCAGTACCCCAAATTTGGGGGTATGATAAAATGATGCTGCACTATCCGTGTAATAGCAAGGATGTTAACAAGGCTAGACGAACAAGCATTTCACCACAGAAGGATTCGATTAACATGCAATGCACTATTTTACGGGATGACATTGGTAAGTTTTAATCATGCTAATGTAACCGAATATGTAATTAATCTTATTTTATTCTCTTCTTGCGATTTATTAGCCACTCTTAAGGAAGCTTTGGAGAAGGAGAGAGAAACAATGATTGTTTCATGAAGCGAAAATGAAATATTATCTCAGATTATTTTCCATGAACCTGCTAATTTTAATGAAATTTTTATACAGAACCTTAGAAACGACCAAAAATCATTATCATTTAATTATATATTGATGTATATTTTAATCAATTAAAAATTATTATTTTTATAAGAAATCCAATGAAATTTCAAATAAATTTTTTTTAGAAATATTATATTTCTGGGTTTTAATTTTACTCCATTACCTACAATAGACCAGTTTGCTCTTTATGTGTGATTCCAAAAATTTATTTCAATATAGTTTTGAAATCGTTACATAAAACTTGGTATAATTATAATAAACGATTTCAGCTATTAACTAACACGTTTCTAATAAACTATTTTTTTTAATCGGAAAATGTTAAAATTTAAAACCGTTTTTGAAACGTTTCAATTAGTGTCTGGTTTAAAAATTGCGTTTTTATCGTAGTATAAAACCGATTTATGAAAGCTTTATTAAAATGTTTCAGTTTGCGAACGTTTCAATTACGTTTTAAAATAACGTGATTGTAGTACCAGAAAATCACGAAACTGTAAAACCATATAAAAACGTTTTATGAGGGTTTTAAATTTTTTTAAAAGTTTTATTGAACCTGGACAAAATTGGGTGTCAGGAGGTTTCTAAAACGTGTTTATGCGGAATCTGCGACAAATTTGGAACCTAGATGGTTTTGAAACCAAAGTTTCAAAACCAGATTAATACTGGTTTTATACCAAAAATTGTTGCTTGGGTACTATCCAAGATTATGCCCAAAAATCTCGCTCTGTCAGCAAAAGCCAGTCTAATGCCGTTCACAGTAGGAGGGCTAACTACCGGAATTTTATATTTCTTAGTAAATAGTACCAGCTCTGTCTTGGACGGGTTGATCCCTAATCCGCATTTTCCGGCCCATTTCGTAACGATCAGGAGTGCATTCTGCATAACATCCCTAATCGTATCCAGATATTTGCCTGAGACAGCTATCGCTACATCATCTGCATACGCTACAAACCCCATCCCCTCTTTCTCCAGTTCCAACAGCAATCCATTCACCACTGCACTCCAAAGAAAGGGGGACATTACTCCTCCCTGCGGCGTTCCTCTAATCACCTGCCTTCTAATGGTGGACTCCCCCAGTTCCGAGATAATAATCCTGCTTACCAGCATCTGATTTATCAACCTACTTATAGGAAAATCCACCTTCAAAAATGATAATCCTTCCATGATCGCCTCCGTTTTTACATTATTAAAGGCACCCTCAATGTCGAGAAATGCTACCATACAATACTCTTGCGAGTAAATTGACTTCTTAATCATGCGTACTAGATCGTGCAGAGCTGTGTCCACCGACTTTCCCTTACAGTACGCATGCTGCGACATTGCCCAATTCCTTGGCTCAACTTTTGTTCGAATAAGTACGTCTATCAATCTTTCCAAGGTTTTCAACAGAAAGGATGATAGAGTTATAGGCCTCATGTCCTTTGGATAAGCCTGTGAGCTTTTTCCCGATTTCGGGATAAAAACAACTCTGACCTCCGTCCATTTCCTGGGAATATAGACCAATTGCAGACAGCCCTTGAAGATAACCTCCAGCCAGGGGAGGATGACTGCAGAGTTCCTTTGGATCTCTGCTGGTATAATCTGATCCGGGCCCGCCGATTTATAAGGCTTAAAACCGTTCAGCGCCTACAGGATTCGTTTCCTGTCCACGATGCCATCCACATCTAGTAAAGGTGTTCCTCAATGAGCTCCAGGCTCCATCGAGTCATCAATGCTTCCCGGAAAATGGGTCTCAATGAGAAGCTCCAATGATTCCGCACTTGAAGCTGTCCATAACCCGTCCGGCCTAATTAAGTAACTAGGACTGGTTGGGTTAGTAGATAGAATTTTCCTTAGACGAGAAGTCTCAAAGACCTCCTCCATTCTACAACAGAAGAGTCTCCAAGACCCCCTTTGTGCCCTCCTCAACTCTTTTTTGTATTTTCTCAGGTCTTCCTTATAGGAATCCAAATCCCGATTTTCCCTGGTGTTCTATAGCCTTATTAAAGGCTGTCCTATACGCTTTCCGATAGGTTCCCAACTCCGTGGTCCACCATGTCGGTTTCTGCCTGCCCCTAGGTTTTATCAGGGGACACGCAGCATTAAATGACAGATTGCATGCCTTTGTGACAATATCAACTATGCCATCTAATTCCTCTACTTTCGCCGGAAGTCCAGGAACCTCCAGCGGCAATAGTTCCTTCAACACCTCACCATATTTGTTCCAGTTTGTCCTTCTGGGATTCCTGAAGGCTTTCCGGGCAACAGGTTTGATGTTGAGGTTATATGTAATATATCGGTGATCAGAGAATGAGTGCTCGTTCGCCACTCTCCACCCACTGATCATATCAAAAATTGTTTCTGACGCACAGGTTACATCTAGAACCTCCTGTCGATTTCTAACAACGAATGTTGGTTCACACCCAATATTGCAAACTACAAGGTTAGTATTTAAAAAGTAATCAAAAAATAACTCACCCCTTTCGTTAATGGCTGTGCTTCCCCAGATTGTGTGATGCGCGTTTGCATCACATCCAAGTATCACACCTACCTTTTTCTGACCTGCTTCCTGGATCAGTTCCCCCAGGTTATCCGGGGGAACCTTCTTCTCGCGATCCATATAGGCTGAGGCTAGCCATAGTTTTTCACAGCCTACCTCAGCGCTCAACGCCGTAACGTCCCCGCTACTAAATTGTGGAAGAAGAAAAATATTCAAATTATTTTTCGCTAAGATACACGATCTGATCTTTTTAGAGTTGTTTGAGTATAATAATTTATACCCTTTCATTCTGAGGCCACAAATCCTATTATTATTAATCCAAGGTTCTTGGATTAACATCAAGTCCTCATCTGACTTAGTCAGTTTGAGCACGAGAGCTGCCGAGGCAGCCTTCGTGTGGTGTAGGTTTATTTGTACAATGCTAACCATTATAATCTACCTTACTCACCACTTCATGCACTCCCTGCATTAGGATAGTGCCATCTGGCTCGTTGGTTTGGTCGCCAACCCCCTCTCGTCGTGTGTTCGACGTGTTTCCTCCATCGGACTTCACAGAGAGGAGGCTGCCTCCCATCACCAACTTCACTTCGTCTGAAATATCGGAACGGCTACCCTGGTCGTCCACAGCCCGCTTGACCATTTCCTGCCGGGTCCGTTCGCCGTCACCCCCAGGCTGGCGCCCTTATCGACCTCGTCTTTCCTATAAACTTTAAGAGTGATCGACCCGAAACCGAAGTTGATCACTCCCTTAGAACTAGCAAGGGACGCCAAGGATTCCTTATTGATCAGCATGATTGCCAATCTAAAGCCCCCCTTGGCCTCCTCCTGCTTCACAATCCTCCATCCTTCCGTTGGAAGATCGGGATTATTGGCCCGGATAATCTCAATGATCTCCTCTGGCTTATCCGGCTCGGTTGGTAACCAGATGCGTGCCCTCGGCCTGCTCGGGATTTCCCCTCTGCTGACTGCTTCAAGCCTCGCGCCCAGCAACACCTCGCCTACCTCGGCCACTGCCCTTTTACAGAGATCGACCGATCTCTGATCCGAGCACGCAGTTAGCTTAACGCGCCCTTGGTGCCATCCCGCATCTCTGCAGGACGGGGGGGGGATCCCGGATTTTCTCTCAGGATCCTCAAGAAAATGGAGTTTAGAGCATTATACACTACCCTCCACTTTTCCGACGTGATGCTCCCATCTTCCTGACATTTGTCAATGACGGCTAGCACCAGCACGTGCTCCTTCAGGATTTCACTGAATAATTTCAGTTTCAGGAGCACCCGAGGTCATGTCTGCTTGCACTTTGGTCCGCTTACTGCCTTCTGCTTCAAGCTCATCCTAGGACCTCTGTCTTTTAGACACAAGGACCCTCTCCGAGCTATCGCAGCCGACAGTTTTCTTAGCCCACGCTACAGATTCCTTCTGCGCAACTGTAAGCTGCCCTTCAGGGGTCGCAGCCAGTTTCTGCAGAAATCTAAATGCCGACCGTCTCTCTCTGTACCGTCGTTTTGCTGGGGGAATCTCTTTCGGTCCCCCGCTCTTCTGTTTGGCAGTTCCGCTTCCACCTGGCTTCGATGCCATGGTGTTGCTTACCCCTGCCTCAGTTGAGGGAGCCTCACCTTTCTGGTTAGAGTTACTCCCCTCTATAGTACTTTCCGGTTTTTGGTGGGTACCGGTCCTTTTATTTTTATTATTTTGTTCTAATTCTTCCATTTATTCCCACGAGTATCGGAGAAATACGTCCACCAGCGCAGAGATCCGTATACGCAGGTAACGCTAAATACAACTGGAGGTCGCCAGGTATCCAGAGGGCTCCGTTCATGACTGGGCTTTGTTAAATGGGCCCCAGTCTAGTCGATCATCAGCACGGGTCTCATAACACCTTAATCCAGCCCATTGGCCCACCGAGTACCCCGCCTTCCACGCCCCCGCCCCCTCCAACATCCACCCACTCATTCACCCATCTATATGGATATCCCAAACAAATGGGACCCATTTCATTTAGGGGATTACCGTTTATAGGGTTCCCTACTCACTACCTGGATGCTCGAGAGCGCAGGGAGACGTGACGCTCAGTTCACCGTGGTTGTGGTCGATGGTTTTAAGGCGCCATCAGTTCGCCTTTCCCTACTGGGTATCATAGGCACTCAGAATTTAGTGAACAGAGGTTAACCACTCCCCCGTTCTCTGAGAATCTCCTTCCAGCAGAACTGCGGTTGGGGACGGCTTATTTAATTCACCGCTAACCTACCTATCGATAGGCCGTTCACAATTCACCACCTGTGATCCCCCCCCCCCCCCCCCCCCAAATACATACGTTCTCTTTCATTTTACGAACCATCCTATTTTTGTTTTTAATATTTCCTGGAATTCGGGTGTGATTATTGGTTTTTACAAACACAACCGTCATCTACAGTTCAGAGAAGAAATAGTAGACATAAATATTGACGCATCAAGCAGTAGGCTTGATAGCCTACTGGCTGGTAGTCTAGATGCGTTGGTTGATGGTCCACTATAAATGAAACAACTTTCTATATTACATTACCCTGCTAACCTTTTTCGCTTCAATCTACTACTTCTTAAACTAGTTATTTAATTCAATATGTTAGTTAACTCAAAGCTTTCTGTATACTGGCCTCACACTACTCTCATTTTTTGCATATGACGTCAATTTATGTTAACACCTAGGTTTTAAAATTAAGCAACTAAAAGAAAATTAAAAAATTAATTCTTGAAAATTATTAACCCATTACTCAAAGTTTTAAATCACAATGAAAATAAAATTATTTATTTTATTATTTTATCACAGTTTATTTCACAACTTTAATATGTCTTTTTATTATCTTAAAATAATCAATTAAAATTTCAATCTCTAGTAATTTTCAATTTACAGTTTTATGCCATCTCGAACAGCACATTAATGAAATGTTTGGTTCCAATCGTGTCACGCACAACGAGAGCAACATGTATTTGTTTTTTTATTATTAAACCATTGCGTATATGTAAGGCCAATTAGAAAGCAAATAAAAAAATACGGTTTGTGCGTATGCAGGCCCAAAAAACGTAAAGACGAAAAAAATAAAAACTTTCGTACAAATGCTATGGAAATAATTGTTTGCTAAGATTTTTTTGACTATTCATTTATATCTCGTAAATGTAGCAGAAAACTACATTTTCATTCTCCTCAGCATAAACTTTGTTTATTTATTTTTAATTTTTATAAATTGTACACAATACATCCCCTACATCATATCCCCTACGTACCTCACAAGTTCCTCTCGGTTCTTGTCCACTCACACAATTTTTTTCTTTTGGGCTGTTTTTTGTCTTTTTGTAACTTTTTTAGGCAATGCTATCAATTTTAAACACCAAAAACAATTGAGTCGCCAAAATAATGGTATCTCGTACCATTAGTCCATTAATTGCTTCCAGGAAAGAAGTATTACTAATGACCGCCCGATAATTGGATGCAATCGCGAAAGAGAGAGCGAAAAAAAGAGCATTCCTCGAAATATCGTTTCATCTGCAAAAGAAGCAGCTAAAAAACTATCAACCGTGAATCTCGTCAAAAACTTAATCTTTTTTACTTTGGTACGCTGATGATTAAATTATATTTTCTGATGAGAAGTTATTTGTCCCGAGCAATCCCACAACCCCCAGAAAGACAAAGTTTAATCTGCTAGGATTTTGAACATCCTGGATTGCACAATCAGTCCCAAAAGAAAATTAACCTTAAATTTTATATAAAATTCACAGGGCAGCCATTACTCAAGCAAAATGTAATATGACGAGGGGTCACCTGTGCAATTGCACAATTTTATTATTAATTTATTTTCGATTTTTTTGAGTGCACATATTCAATACAAACGTCCATAATTTTAATATTTTACCGCTTTCATTTGAATCAGAATATAAAATTCAATTGAAATTAGTATAGCCGTTACATATAGAAAGGGTTGGGCTCCCCTGATAAAATTTGAAATGTTGACCAAAAAATTATATCGACTGTAATTTAATCAAACGGCACGAGCGACAAAATTTCAAAATTCGGATTTTGATGGTTAATTGTTCCCCTTTCTCTCTTCTTCCGAGAACTGTAGTTAGAATAAAAAAAAAATCAGAATCATCGTTTTTTGCCGTTTTCCTACAAGAAAAATGGCACAAGTTTGCTCTTTCGTCAGTTTTCATATATGCAATCGGCATAACGCATAAAATTTCATACGAAATGGTTGTGGTCAGCGGTTACATATTATTTAATTAAATCATTGTATTTAAAGTAATCCGTAAGTATCTTTAATTTACGTTAATAAATAATAATAATAAAGGAACTACAGTAAATTTGAATTTCGTGTGGTTTTGTGGAATTTATAATAGAATAACTTACTTGAATAAAAATTGTTATTTTGCGATCACTTGTGCCACTTATAATAAAACTTATCAAGAGCACAAGCGACGTCTATTACCAAGGGAAAATAACATATTTGAATTGTTGCTTATCTCGATCAACGTTAAAAGTGAATCAATTTTTTTTTTTTTGTTTAAATGATTTTAAATCTATGTTTGAATAGTTTATTAATAGTTTAAGTTATATTTCATTAGTGAGAGTTCTAGTTTGCAAAATAACTTATCTGATACATGGCGCTTGTGCCAGGCCGATTTTAGTAATTCTTTAGTGGTTTGTTTTATTTGGTTATAAATTTCCCTATTATTTCGGTTTAATTAATTGCTAATAGTTTTATTAAAATTGAAAAAGTATGAAAATTAATTTATTGTTTCGCACAAGGAAAATAAACATTAAATATTATGAACTATCAATAAAACATTTAGAGTAATATTTTTACTTTTTACTGTATTTAGGACTTGTGCCATTTGGGTTTTCTTTTCAAAAATGGCATCTCGCGGTAAAAAAAATTACAGATTTGGTGCGAAAAGCGAAAGAAAAAGCGGCAAAATAGAAAATAGAATTGAATCTACTTCGTCTGTATTATTTGTGACCATAAACAGCGATAGCACACATAAACAAGTTTTACACGCACAGTTAAATCAGTGCACCTAGAATACTACAGGCCACACTGCTTGCTATGTCATTAAATTTATGTCTACAGTTTATTCTTTGAACTGTAGACGGCAGTCATGTTCATAAAAATAAAAAACGAAAACAAACACAAAAAAAAATTTCTATACGAGTGCTAAAAGTAAGGTTATGTCTTCTCGTAAATTATACGAAATGAGAACACATTTTATACGTGTTTACATATTTTACACAATTTAGAATGCATAATTTTATAATAATATTATGAATTATTACTTTTACCAATAGCTTTTTATTGAATTTTAAAACATATTATTAAAATATTTTTCTTTTTGTTTGTTTTCAATTTTTTCTTATCAATATGACAGCAAACACAAAAAAAATCAAAACAATCTTTTTAATTTTAGTGCTGCCTATAATAGCCAAAGAGAGAACAGTCGACATAAATTGACGTCATATAGCAAAATTTTTAAAGCAGTGTGGCCTGTAGTATTCTAGGTGCACTGGTTAAATAAACTCTTTCATAATAACGATATTTGTTTCCCAAAACTTTTTTGATTTCTACGACTGGAATGGAATGGTACCCAAAAATAGTAAAATATTTATTAGGTCAACAAATAAATTTCCAACCGTTTTAGAAATGTATGTGTCGTTAGTATCACTGCTTGCATATTATTCAATCAGACAATACATGTTTTTTGGAGTTTAGATGTCAAGCTTGAATAATTACTAGTGACATTTGTTCAAAACGTAAACAACAATTATTTTCATGTATTTGAAGATGTCGAATTTTGTGCCAAAAAAACAACATTTGCGGGAAGTTTCACTTCATTATTTTTTGTTAAAGAACGGTGAACATGCGCCATCGAAAACAACATGGAAAGAGTGGTTTCAACGATTCAAAGTTTGTGATTTTGACGTGAGAGACAAAGAACTTGTATCTTCAAATTTTCTTGGTATGCCTTCAACCAAGAAAATTTGAAGATACAGAATTGGAAGAATTGCTTGATGTGGACCCTTGTCAGACTAAAAAACAATTGGCAGTAGAAGAGTTGAATATTACCCAACAATGTGTTTCGCAACGTATACATGCAATGGGATTGGTTCAGAACAACAGAGGAAGGGGTTTTTGCATCGGATCATCACTGGGGATGAAAAATGGATTCATTATGGCAATCCAAAGCGCAAACCACCGTGGGTCAAGCCAGGTAAACCAGGCCCGTCGACGCCAAAAGCAAATATCCATGGTTCGAAGGCGATGCTTTGTATTTGGTGCGATATGCAGGATGTCGTCTATTATAAGCTGCTGAAAGAGCGTGAAACCATTACGGGACAAGTTTATCGACGACAATTGATGTCTTTAAAGCAAGCTCTAGCTGAAAAACGACCGAAATGGGACAAAAGGCACAATAAGATTATTTTGCAAGCGGTAGGCCACATGTTGCTATATCTGTCAAAACATTATATGAACAGGCAAAACTGGGAAATTCTACCCCACCCGCTGTATTTACCAGACATTGCTCTCTCTGATTACCACTTGTTTCGGTCGATGCAATCAGCCCTGGCACAGCAGCACTTCACTTTATATGAAAACGTCAAAAAATGGGTCGATGACTGGATCACCCCGAAACCACCAGACTTCTTCCTTCGGGGAATCCGTTTATTGCCTGAACGATGGGCGAAGGTTATAGCTTCCGAAGAAGCATACTTTGAAAAAAACATTCATTCATTCTCTACAAAGTCTAATCTTTTTTAATTCAGTAAAAAAAGGTCGGTAATTTATTTGTAGACCCAATACTATTGATAAACCACCTCAAGAAATAAAATTTAAAGATATCCATCAAATCATATTAACGAAGGATTGTATAAAAATTATAAAAAATGAAAGAAAATATAAAAAAAATTTAAAGACTTAAAGCAAATGTGTGATAAAAAATGCACTCCAAATGAATATACTATAACTACCTGAACTTAAACACTAATGAGGCTGAGGCTGATGTCTTATCAGAAACTGACGATGAAGATGAAATAGGACATTAACAAGTTAGAATATTGTTCTGTTAACAACTTAACTAATTTCCAACTATATTTGAGCGGTTATTTTATTTTTATTTTTTTGTTATTTTAATTATATTAAATCATTATTATATAATCATTCATTGTCAAATTGTTGTAGGGTACACAACGTAAATCAAAATCTAACAAAATAATCTAAAAAATATTGTTTCCAATACCAGTTTAGTGCTCATAAAAAAAAAATAAAAATTTGGTGTAGTTTATTGAACTAAGTTCCTAAAATAATCATAATGGATTAAATAATTAAAATAATGTATTTCAGTCTTAAGTTCATAATTTCTACATATTAATTAAAACAAAAAATAAAAAGTATTAAATTCTGACAATTCTGTGATATCGTAATCATATAGTGAATATCTGTAGTTATGAATAATAAAAAATATATAAAACCCTGTTGCATAAGTGTATTTGCATCATATATAGTGGTAAATTTTAACGCCTTCATTGCCATGGCTTGTATTACCTGCCAAATTAAAATTAACCGGGAAGCAGCTAAAATTACCTGCTGCCAGTGTAATAATATTTTCCATCCTGTATGTGCAAAGCTGAATGAGCGTGACTTGGAATTTATGCAAGTCGAGAAAAAACAGTGGCAATGTCAGAGTTGTACATCAAAATCTAAAGTAAATCGTAACAATAATAACTGTCCAGTTTCTCCTGCGCACACTAATAAAAGTAATTATGCAGAAAATCAAAATATAACCTTGGAAACACTGTTTAATGAAATCAAACACAGTCAACAGCTGTTGTCAATGATTAATAATAAAAAAATTGATGACCGTATTACGATTTTGGACAAGGCGTTAGAAAAAATTGATCAGCTGTCATCTGAAATTAAGTGTCTTCGTTTGGAACTATCTAAAACGCAGAAAAGGGTAGTTTTCTAAGAGCAGCAACAGTATTCCAATTCGTTAGACATTGTGAGAGTTGAAGTAACTGAGAGTGAAGATCATAGCACTATATAGTGACGAACATAACCAACACACCTTTAAACTTGGATGTCAATACATCTTGTATTGATTATGTTTTCCGTAAAAAAAACAAAGATGGCAAACCATCAAACATTATACAAGTGAAATTCTGTAGCCGGCAAGTGAGAAATGCCATGGAAGAATGATGGTGGAAAGGTGTGGTTGATAAATGATGTGAGTGATCTTGACAAACTAATTTGAAAAGTTTTTTTTTCATAATTTTGATTTGATATAATGATTAATAATTCTAGTGCAGATCTAGACCACTCTAATTCATTTGTTAATAGTACCTCTCCTTCAGGTTCTTTTGTGCATGTTAATAATAATTTTTCAATTGTCCATCAAAATGCGCGTAGTTAACGTAAAAATAGTGATTCTTTGTTTGCTCACTTTAGTGCATACAATTCATTGCCATATATATTATTTTTTTCTGAAATTTGGATAAGCAATGACGAAGTGTCTTCTTACCAACTCAATGGATATTCTTTGATCGATGGCTGTAGCAACAAATACTCAGCTGGTGGAGTAGTTGGCTATGTTAAAGCGGGTTTCAATTTTAGCTATGTGACTAAAAATCTATGTCCCGCTGATATTGTGCAATTAAATCTAAGTTTTCGAAGTGACGTGTTTAACATAATATGCGTTTATCGGTTTAATTTTTGTTCAATTGTTGATTTTATTGAAGAATTTTCTTCCTACTTAAACGGAATTCAAACCAAAAATGTATTTATACTTGGTGATTTCAAAATAGACATCTTAAAATTCTCTGTTAATGACCAGGTAAAAAATTATCTAACAATGATGTCTAATTTCGGTTTAAAAAGTCTAATTAATACTCCTACTCGTATAACTTCCTCTACCTCATCATGTATTGATCATATTTTTGTTCGTATGAAACCTCATTCAAATTATGAGCTCCTAGGGGAATCATTTGATTACAAGCTTTGTGATCATCATTTGATGTCACTTCAAATTAAGCATATGCCAAAATATGTCAAGCAGACAGCCGAAGGACGTCCGATTACAAAAAAAGATTTTCCGAAGTTAAATTCTCTTTTAATGCTCGATCAGTGGACTTTGCTTCAAGAGACTGATCCAAATACTTTAATGAATAAATTTACTGCGATGGTTACTTCAAAAATAAAGCAATCTTCATTCGAATTTAAACCCGCCGCCAGCTTTAGGAAAATTAAACCTTGGATGAGTATTGATTCAATGAAATTAATTAAACTTAAACATAAATTACTGAAACTGTTGCTGAAGCAACCGAATAATGCTAATCTATGCAAAAGAGTTAAATCACTTCAGCATAAAATTAATAGTAAAATTATGGCTACAAAAGAACAGTATTATAATAACAAGTTCGTGAACGTTAATAACAATCTAAAAAGATAATGGCGAATTATTAACGAAATTGTTGGTAAGTAAAAATCTTATTCTGATATTGTGTCTATTTTAGATGGAGAAGGTAAATTCGTATCGGACTACATCACAGAAATATTTAATTCGTATTTTATTAATGCATCTAATTCGTATTTTATTAATGCAACTATACCGAAACGGTCCATTTTGCGCAGTAGCCATGATTCGGAGGGACACAGTGATGTTACGACGCAAGATAGAATCTAATTCTCTTTTCTTTTCGGATATCACGCCGCATGAAATTCTTATCTACATTAATAGTTTAGATATAATTCAAATTCTTCTGGATGTGACAAAATCAGCAACTGATTTCAGCAACAAATTTCGCATTCCATTGTTTATATATTAGCTTATATCTTTAATCTCAGTTTGGAACAAGGAATTTTTCCAGATTGCCTTAAAATTGCAACTGTCATTCCCATATTCAAAAAGGGTGATAAAAATGATCCATCTAGTTATAGACCGATATCATTGCTCTCAGTATTTTTGAAGCTTTTCGAAAAATGTGTGAAAGCCAGATTGTTTCTATTTTTGAAAGATATTTCCTTCTTCTCTGATCAGTAATATATGGGTTTAGAGATGGGAAAAGTACGGAACTTGCGCTGAACGATTTTGTTGACCATATTGTAAAATTTTTAATTTTTAGATTTAGGTGAAAATGTTGCGTTATTGATCTCACTAAAGCTTTTGATACGATTGACTACAAAATACTATTATATAAGCTTCATTGGGCAGGAATTCGAGGCGTCGCCTATAATTGGTTTGAATCTTATCTTAAGAATAGGTGAAATATAGCAGTGCTAGAGTCATTCGGTGTGGGGTTCCGCAGGGGTCAGACTTAGGTACCATATTATTTATTATTTAGATTAACTCAATTTTTCAGTCAAAATTGAAAGGTAATGTTATTGGTTTTGCAAATGACATCGCAATTCCTTATACGGACGTAACTAATGAGGCCATTGTTAATCATATAAACTATGATTTGCTGATCTTACGAATTTGGTTGGATGTTCATTTTATGGTTCTGAGCAATAAGTCTAAAGTAACGTTTTTCAAATTAAATGGTTCTATAACTATAGATTCTGATATTATTTATCATTCCAATATTTGTCAGAATTATGAATTTAATAACGTTACAGCAATGATCGCCAGCTGTTCAGACAAATGCAAACTTCTTGATGTAGTTGACAATTTCAAATATCTGGGTGTAGTCTTGGACTGCAGACTAAATTTCAAATCTCATATTGAAGTGACCCAACATTACATCTATGCTTGTAACAGAAAACTTTATCTGTTAAGACTTTTATGTCCGATAAAAGTTTTATTACAGCTTTATTATGGTTTAGTTCAGTCAAAAGTACTGTATGGGTTAACTGTCTGGGGAGGAGAATGCTTAAGCTCGATACAACTTTTGATTGTTGCCCAAAACACGAAAATTCGAATCTTATTAAAGCGTAAGAGAATAACGTCTGCTTTACCATTGTTTCGATTGATAAAAGTTCTTCCATTGAGATATTTGTTTATTTTTAAAGTTCCAAGCTGTTTTTTTTAAGGAGCGGAAATTTTAATTTTAAAACTACCAAATATAACTTGAGAAGTTTTAATAGGTGTATTTATTCTACACCGAGAAATGAACATTTTAGAAAATTCTTCGTATTTATTGCACCAGTTCTTTATAGTAAGTTGCCGGATAGCATTAAAAATATTTCTCGTGTTGGTGAATTCTTTATGCATACTTAACTTTGATAACATTGAATCACTGTTTGTAGTTTTGTCCTAATTGTCAATTTAAATTTAATTTTATTGAACATTTTATTCATGCTCTTTTAGTCATATTTTGTAAGTTTTCTACCTACATATGTGTCACTATCATTTTATATATTATTTATTTTTCAAATTAACTTTTGTCTTTATTTTTAATATTATGCTACTTGCACGTATCAATAAGGAGACTGTTTTAATTCGGATTCGCTCGAAACGTGATATTTCAAAACGCGACATTTCGAAACGAGATATGACAAAATGAGATATGGTACAAAACGCAATACTTCAAAATGCGATATTTCAAAACGCGATATGGTACAAAACGCGATATTTTAAAACGCGTTATTAAGCGACGGCAGCGTAGCGACCCGATTTATACCGATCCTATATACTCTCGCTCCTATCGATTTTTAAATTCCTATAAACTTAAATTAAATTTCCCCTTCACCCAACTGATATAACACGATCCTAAATTCCCGTTTTGTACCATATCGCGTTTTGTACCATATCGTGTTTTGAAATATCGCGTTTTGAAATATCGCGTTTTGTACCATATCGCGTTTTGTACCATATCGCGTTTTGTACTCTATCGTGTTTTGAAATATCACGTTTCGAATGGGACCCGTTTTAATTATATGTACAATTATATATATCATATATTATTTTAGTTTTAATTATTTTGGTTTTATATTCCTGTACCCTATTACTGTAATAACATAAGAAAAAGGAAAAAAGAATAAAATAGTTGTCTTTTTCTTTTTCTTTTTTTTGTTATATTAAATAAGGCAGTTGATCTCAAAACTGATTAATAAATCTCAGAAATCTCCTACCACCATCCTTCTTGTTTTATAAACATTTCAATTTTATTATATTGTATCATTTATTGTATTACATGCAATTTGGTAGTTCTGGTCGAAATTTCATTCACGTTTTAGCGGTTTTTAAAATTATGACATAAAACACACTTCTCAAATTTTGTATTTGTGGGTGTAAAAAAAAGAATTTTCCCAAGAATATTAGGTATGTGAAGCTAATACCTAATATTCCCGGGAAAATTCTTTTTTGCATATTACGGTTGCTAGAACACATAAGCTCATCGACTCAGTAAAATTTGTGTATTTATATTTCAGAATGTGTTTGTATGTATTTGTTATAATGTAATCATTTATTTGAGTATGCTTCCAATTCGAAAGATACTTAAGGTTCTGTTGCCCTATTTACTTTATCAAAGGTGCTCGTAATGTGAGCGGGCTAAATGACCGGGAGTAATGGCGGGAAGTAAACGATGGAGATAATGGCTAAGTGATAATGAACCAAGGGGGCATTGTCCTGTTACGATGGTTGCTTTTTAAAGAAATAGGGGTTGCCATTTTGAAGTTTTAACTGTTTGTTGAGGTTTTTTTACCTCTGAGAAGTATTTGCAGTTTTTCTAAAAATGAAGTTGAAGTTTAAGGTTTTTTAGAAGTTTTCATTTTATTTATTATTTTATATTTAGTAATTAATTAACGAAAAATTAATTCCCAACATAGCGAAGATTTTTGGTTAAATCATATTATTTCTAATAATTAAATTGTTATTGAGCTTTAATCTTATTTACTTTTTCAACTGTCTATAAGTAACTAATAGGTGCTTATTATAGTAAATATTTGCTTATGACCAACAGAATTTAAAAATTAGTAAAATAAGAATAGAGGCACTTTTATTTTTTAAATGAAGTTTTTATTTGTTTTAGATGAAGTTTTAAAATATACGGTATATTTTGCCCCTGAGTTTTATTTCGAATGGAATAGTTTTTTCGTCTTTTCTTTAAAAGTATATAAAACGGTTTTAAGAAGTATACAGACAATTATCTCAGATTAAGCTTTTGGAACGGGGAGCAGGTATTCGAAAAACTCTATAATTGAAAAATCAATTTGAAACAAGAACAATTAAGTAACATCAAATATAAATATTCAGTAATTGGTTCCTATATGCCACGGTCCTCCTTATGAGTACATATGTTCACAAGAGAAAGTATGGCTCACAAAATGTTTGTAAAAATAAGTAAATTGAACACAAAAATAAAATAAAAAATGGCAAGATACAATTCGGCAAGATTCACATATTCCAAGAATACGATTTTATAAACCGAACCATTTTTTAACGAAAACACGGAATCTACAGATCAAACAGGATGCCGATTTGTTCGGAAAAATTTCGGAACAAATATTTTTTTATTCTTCGCTTTAAGCTTTTTTACATAGTAAAATAAAGTATAGTAATCATATTTTAATCTCGACATTTTTGCGGATTTACCATTCCCTTCAAAAGGAGTTTTTAAAAAATCTCTAAGTGTGGATAGGGCGAATTGAATATAATCGAAGTGAAACTTCATACTAAAGTTTTCCTCACAAATTAGAAGATCCCAGTGATGTTTGGCCGAAATCTGTATACTGAAAGTGACTGCTTCCAAAGCATCTTCTTCGTTGTATGTCAATATTTTAAAAAGTATATCATTGCCGACTAAAACGACCTTGATCTAAAAGATTCAAAATTAAAACTGCAACAATACTGGTTCAAAATTTAAGCGCAAATGTCGATTTTTAACAAAAAAACTGTTTTCAACAGAAAATTCGACCCCAATACAGCCTGCTGCACTGGATTGATTGATCAGGTTGAAACTTCATACTTAAGCTTCTACTTCAAACTTAAGCTTCACACTTAAGTGATGTTTGGCCGAAATCAATCCACCGGAAGGGGTAGTTTCCATAGGAGTTTTTTCGTTTTGGAAAATATTTTGAAAATTATATACAGTGGGTCGCACTCGTATTCGTAAATCAAATATTTTCCAAAAACAACTCGATTAAAAAAATATACAAATCATATTATAATTTAATCATTTGCATAATTCTTAAGTTCACTCTTAATCTTCATTATAGAATGAATAACAGGTTTCGATAACAGTGCAATTCAGAGAAAAAAAATAAAATCTGTACATGAGAGAAAATAAGCGTCGCATTCATATTCGTAAAATTCCATTTGTGTTTGAATTTTACCGTTATTTATCATTATCCTTTTTTTTGTTTTTGCGGTTTCGCTTTGCACTCAATATCAGTATAGCATTTAGTTTCGAATTGACTAGAAGTTATCTTAATTTAATCCAAATTTTAGTTAGGGCCGTAAGCAAGGTTGAATTACGCAGCAATTGAATAGGTGAATAGTGGTGCATATCGTTTGATAGGTGAATGTTTAAGGACCGTATATGATTTTTTTTAGAATTTTTCTATGTATAGTAGTTGAGATATAGTCCATAGAAGTTAGGAAATATTCGTTGGCCCAACTAGCGGTGCACATCGTTTGATAAGTGAATGTTTAAGGAGCGTATATGAATTTTTTAGAATTTTTCTATGTATAGTAGTTGAGATATACTCCATAGAAGTTAGAAAATATTCGTTGGCCCAACTAGTGGTGCACATCGTTTGATAGGTGAATGTTTAAGGAGCGTATATGAATTTTTTTAGAATTTTTCTATGTATAGTAGTTGAGATATAGTCCATGGAAGTTAGGAAATATTCGTTGGCCCAACTAGCGGTGCACATCGTTTGATAGGTGAATGTTTAAGGAGCGTATATGAATTTTTTTACAGTTTTTCTATGTATAGTAGTTGAGATACAGTCCATAGAATTTGGAAAATATTCGTTGGCCCAACTAGTGGTGCACATCGTTTGATAGGTGAATGTTTAAGGAGCGTATATGAATTTTTTTAGAAATTTTCTATTTATAGTAGTTGAGATATAGTCCATAGAAGTTAGGAAATATTCGTTGGCCCAACTAGCGGTGCACATCGTTTGATAGGTGAATGTTTAAGGAGCGTGTATGAATTGTTTAGAATTTCTCTATGTATAGTAGTTGAGTTGTAGTCCACAGAAATCAGGAAATATTCGTTGGCCCAACTAGCGGTGCGCATCGTTTGATAGGTGATTCTTTAAGGAACGTGTATGAATTTTTTTAGAATTTTTCTATGTATAGTAGTTGAGTTGTAGTCCACAGAAATCAGGAAATATTCGTTGGCCCAATTAGCGGTGCGCATCGTTAAGGAACGTGTATGAATTTTTTTAGAATTTTTCTATGTATAGTCCTTCTTTAGGGGAAGTGTATTATCAGGTAGGTACATTGCCATAAATATGGCTCATTTAAAAAGATGGTACATTAATAGCAAAATAACAATTTTAAAGGTAATATAAATCTCTATGGTATAGATAAGTAGATGACGTAATACTATTATTTAACGGCAAGACATAAATAACTTACAACCCATTATAAAATTTACCTTTGAAACAGAAAACAATAAACACATATGGACCTCACCATTGAAAATGAGAACTAGTGCAGAGAAAGAATTCATTAGCCTATAATACAATAAAATGACTACAAAATAATAGAAAAGATTTTCAAAAAATTCAGAAACATGATACCCTACAAAAACAGTAATAAATTAGAACCAAAAATTTAAAACGCCCCAAAAAATAGACGCAGCAGTATACAAACTAACATGTGACGAATGCCCAAAATTTTACATCGGACAAACAGGTAGAAGTTTTCCAGAGAGGGGCAAAGAACATATCAACGACATAACAAAAACAGAACCGAAAGCAAATTTTGCACTACATATTAAAAATGAAAAAATCACAAATACCCCTTTCCTGACCCACATACACAATTGTGTATGTAAATTTCGATTACGACAAACGAAGATATCAAACATAGAATTAAGTGGTAATTGAAGACCAGTGTACACATTTGTGTAAACCTCTCAATTTTGTTTTCGTCCGAAAGATAACAGTAACTATAATAATGATAAAATAATTAATTGTTATCAAGAACAAATAAATTATGTGTTATATAATTAATTTGTTAACAAATTATTATGGTTTTTTCAAAAAGAAGTCCGATTTAACTAAGATCCGTTAAAATACGGAAGACATTACAACCTGTCATAATTTACATACACATTTGTGTATAGTGAACTTAAATTGTACCAAAAAAAATGTTCTCGAAACAACTCGAAAGGGATACACTGACATAAATACAAAGTTAACAATATTATACAAAATCTCAATTATCCCTTTTACAACGAAGAAAAAAAATTGGCTCAACTTAAGTTCAAACCACACAAATGTGTGACTAAAAAAATAATAGTACATTTGTAATGGCGTTTTTGATAAAAAATTTCGCTTCATTTCAAGTACAACCAACACAATTGTGTGTATAGTTATAGTAATTTTTTTCGGACGAAAATAACATAAACATTCACCTATCAAACGATGTGCACCACTAGTTGGGCCAACGAATATTTCCTGACTTCTATGGACTATATCTCAACTCCTATACATAGAAAAAATCTAAAGAAAATCGTACATGCTTCTTAAACAATCTATGGACTATATCTCAACTCCTATACATATGGACTATATCTTAACTCCCATACATAGAAAAAATCTAAAAAAAAATCGTACATGCTCCTTAAAGATTTACCTATCAAACGATGTGCACCGCTAGTTGGGCCAACGAATAGTTCCTGACTTCTATGGACTATATCTCAACTCCTATAGATAGAAAAATTCTAAAAAATTCATATACGCTCCTTAAACATTCACCTATCAAACGATGTGCACCGCTAGTTGGGCCAACGAATATTTCCTGACTTCTATCAAACGATGTGCACCGTTAGTTGGGCCAACGAATATTTCCTAAGTTCTATGGACTATATCTCCACTACTATACATAGAAAAATTCTAAAAAAAATTCAGATACGCTCCTTAAACATTCACAGTATTATTTCTAATAAATAATACTGTGCCCTGAAAATTTCAACTGTTACGACATTTTTAAATGCATAGAAAATTCTAAAAAAAAATCATACATGCTTCTTACACATTCACAGTATTATTTTTACTCTCAGCCCCGAAAATTTCAACTATCATGACATTTTTTAACTATCATGATAGCAAATATTTTCGGGGCTGAGAGTAAAAATGTCGAGATTTTTTGGGCTGAGAGTAGAAAATGTCATGATGGCAATAATTAGTGTTGCCATCGCATTTTTCGGGGTTGGAATTTGGGCTATCTTCACATACATGAAAATTAGTAATTTTACATCGGGAAGCAGGGAAAACATTTAAAGAAATCAGCCAAATAGTGCAAAGAAGTATTTCTACAGTACAATACATCGTAAAACGACACCAAATTGAAAATCAAGTAGAAAAATTACTGCGAAACACAAACTGCAAAGCGTTTACTGTTGCAGAGGAACGGTATATTGTGCGCGAAATTAAAAGAGATCCTCGTGCTTCAAAGTTAACAGCGCAAATCAACATTTCTTTTAATAAAAATGTATACCCAGATACTGTTCGGCGCGTGCTAAAGAGAGCTGGTAGAGTAGCCAGAAAGAAACATGGATCAGTAAGAAGAATCGGAAAATAAGATTAAATTTGTCATGTGAACAGGATTTTCGAGTTTTGAAAACAGGTTTTGTTTACAGACGAAAGCAAATTTAAAATGTTTGTGTCTAACTTGTTGCCCGTCAGTATGGAGAAAACCAAATACCGAAATGAATATAGAGAATTTACGATCTACAGTAAAATATGGCGGAGGATATGTAATGGTATGGGGTTGTTTCTCGGCATCTGGAGTGGGAAAATCGAAGTGTGATAAAATTGGGCATACGAGACGATTTTATGTTTTACCAGGACAATGATCCAAAACATAAAGCTTACGATAAACGACAATGGTTATTATATCCCATTTTCAACCAAGAAAAACAAAAAATCGTCTCAATTTTAGTCCAACCCACACAAATGTGTTAGTAATAAACCATTGTATGTAATGGCGTTGTTGATAAAATGTTTTGCTTGATTTGAAGTAAAACCAACACAATTGTGTGTATAGATATAGTGTTTTTTTCGGACGAAAATAAGTTAAAAAGGAATTCACAAATGTGTAAGTTGGTTCAAAAAACATACAAAACTAAATTTTTGTCATGGTACTTTTGCCCTACCCGCACAATTGTGTTAGTAAATCACTAAAGAGATATAATTGCCCAAAAGTCATGGAAATCCCACCGCAATCGCCCGATATCAATCCCATTGAGAATCTGTGGCAAGAATTGCACAATAGAATTCGAAAATATTCGATATCTAATAAAAACGATTTAATACATCGATTGAGGACAGAGTGAAATAATATTGATACGAAAATAACGGAAACGTTGGTGCCATCGTTTGTCAGAGGTGATCAAAACTAAGGGAAATCCAACTAAATATTAATTATTAAAAAGACTTAGCTCTTTTTTATTTAACTGGCTAATTTAGTAACCTTCTGTGATGAATTACGAATACGAAAGCGATATGAATTTTAGACTAAGTTCAATTTATTATTCTTTTCTTAAAATATGTAACACATACCTCACACATTTTTATATTAAAATGAAGTTAACTATAGTGTTTCTGATTTAAAAATAAAAAAAAAATTTGATGCACGTAAGTGTTTTTTATTCATTTATCGTTTTTAAAACTGCAATTACGAATACGAGTGCGAGTTGCGACTCACTGACTGTAGCATATTTTACAAATAGACAATTAAAACAAAAAGACTGTAAATAAAATTTCAAACAAAAAAGTTTATAGCAATTTCTTTCCAAAAAAAAATTGATTTATAAATCAAAAAAATTGATTTGAAATCAAAAAATTTTGATCGAAATACCGTTGCACGTTCTTTCCAACTAAAAAAATTGATTTTTTTTTTGATCGCAATCAATTTTGAAAAATCGGAATATTTCATTAGATTTATTTTTGAAGTTTACAAACACATAAATATGTTTACGTCAAAAATATAAACATAAACACTTCAAAAAATATAAACATAAACATTATAACTTTTCGACTAGTTGGCCGTGAGCATTTG
The DNA here is from genome assembly GCA_947310385.1 of Nephrotoma appendiculata. NCBI lineage: Eukaryota > Metazoa > Arthropoda > Insecta > Diptera > Tipulidae > Nephrotoma > Nephrotoma appendiculata. Next base: position 187,156,360 of record OX371223.1, read on the forward strand.
ACATAGGAAATAATTTTATTTTTCGTTTTCACTGTGTTAAAATAATTGTGTTGACAAAAATTGTGTTGATAATTTGTTGACAATAAACTGTCAATATAAAATTTTGAAAATTGTATGTCAATTTTTTACAGATTCATTAACAAAAAAAAATCAATCGCGTATCGTGTTCTTTGCCACACAAAAAAATCAATTTATTTTTGATTTTTGGAAAGAACTTGCTATTAGTGTATTTGCAAAAAAGACACAGGCCTGCTTAATTTATCCAGATTCTCATTTTATTCAGCAAGAAGTTGATCTAATTATTCACGTTGCGTTGGGGCTCGTATTCTCTGATATCGGGTACCCGATTATCTTATCACCTCACAATTTCAACTATCCGAATTAATAGTAGCTTCGGATGACAGCTTTGGGTAATATAAAAAAAAACTCATAATCCGTATCGCCAATAAAAATTTTAATTCATTCAGCAACTTTTCCGTTATTTACTTGATTTATATTCTCCATTAAAGGTACTATTAAGAGATATACACCGCAGTTACAACAAAATAGATTTTTATTGTTTGGTAACCAAAAGTGTCAGCTAACGAGTTACTCCCTGTGATGATAGGCACACTCTACGCCATTAATACGCCAGTATTGGAGCCTCTAAATCCAAAGAGCCCACAATGTAACCCGCTTATCTCTTAATTCTTGTAACGTAAAGTAATTATGTTAATCATGTTGGATTTTATTATGACCAAACGGCAGTGCTTATGTTATTTAGTCTGATTCAAGTATTTTTATCCGTAATAAATGGAATGCTATTTCAAAAATGCATCATTCAATCAGTGTAAAAGGCAGAATTAAGATCGATTCGGCAACCCTATGGATGATAATATTTGGTAGTAATCATACTACAACAAAGTGTTGTACTCCTTGTATCCTGTGCATCCTGTACATGCGTTATCCTTAATTCGAGTATGTATAGGTCCATTGAGGCAATTGGATTTAATCACGACTATTTCAAAGCATAGGGTGTTTTTATATCTGGGTTGGAAGAAAAATGTTCCCGGTAAAAAGTAATTTATTCCTACAATTCTTAATTCAAAATGAACCCTAATACAACCGTTTCAATAAATATTTTCTACTGACCCAACAATTCAATACATAATTTCTATAATATGAATGTATTGTAATCAACCAGTCTGACGAGCGTCGATTATGAATAGAAATACATATATGTACATATATACAAAAAATATTTTTTAGTGTGTCAGATCACCTGCCACCGAATTTATTAAAATAAATATTTCCATTTAATATTTTTATTATTATTATAATTGATAATATTTTTATTTATTTTAAAATTATATAAAACATCTATAAAAGGTATACAATGTATTGACAGCAGTTTGGTATACTCGCTTAACTATCACATTGCCCTTTTACATTTTAGTTTCTACCAGGGTGATCATCATCATAACCGCATTATCAATTTAAAAAGAAAAATATTTTTTTGCTGCTGCTAGGTGTAATTTTGTAACGATGAACTCTAATGAGGATGATTTGGTTATTTTTATGTTGTTTTAGTTTTTTTTTTTTTTTTTGCGTCAAAAAGAAAGGTGAGAAATATTTTCATATAACAAAATTGTCATTTCCTTTTTCTATTAATCATATGTAGTGGATGGCTGTAGTTTTTATGTATAGATAGTTTTATTTTACACACAATAATTTAACGGCAGAGAGGGTGTAACCATGCACTATCAAAATATTGATGGATGGCTGTATTGTTGGTGTCAAGGAAGTTGTTGAAACATGTTATAATATGTGCGATAGATGTATACAAAGAGGAAACAAAAGCGCGCGAAATAAATTATATCCAACTGCGGTGTGGTTTATAAAATCGGCTAATCTTAAAGGCATGCTCAAGAATATACATAATAATAATATGTAAGATGATATATTACATATCAACCTTAATGATTACAACAATATCCCTTATACACTCATACCTTCATTTAAAATATTTTTTTTTGTTTATATTAATTGAAAGAATTCGTAATTAATAGATATTATGCCTTGGCTTTTTTGATTTATTAATTTTTGCAGGAACATACGATTGCAAAAAACGACAAAAGAACAGAAACACCGTATACTGTACACTTTGGAAGGAACAACAAAAAGAAAAATGCCAAACCTAAGAGCGATAAAAATGATGAGTTGGAAAGATTTTTTTTATTAAAATAAAGATGTTTTTGGTTTAGTTTATGTATTAACGGAAATCTGTAAAAGTTGGTAATTAACAGTAGCGCCGCTAGGAATTTCTTAAAGTAAATGAGTTCGGTTGTTGTTCAGAGATTAAAAATGCTCACAAATATTTACAATATTAAGTTTAGGTTCGCCTTACAAAGCATATATATCGTTATGGTTGGACTTTTCTCGGTACATGGTGTGTGGATTAAATACCACTTGCAGGAAAATGATGGAAACAAAATCTCTGGTGTAAAACTGTAAAATAAATCCAAATTCTGGAAAGTAAAAATTAGTATTAAAATTTGATGTACAATTTGATTATAAAACTGGAAAGGTTGCTCACCTAGTGAAATAAGTGTGAAATGGAATTAAGCATTTAAATATGTATATTATAAATAATTTAACGTAGGTTAAATGTGTAAAAGTTATTCATTTAGATATTATTAATAATTAAAATTATTTATTAACGGTTTTATTTAAATTTAATTTTAAATTATTTAAGCCCATTAAATTGTTAAATGCGAAACCTACCTACCTGCGGTTAAATTTTGTGGATTTATAAAAATACGTTATATCACCGTCAGAAATAAAATATTCTTTCAATCCAGCTCTAAGATATTTTATTCGCGCGGCATCATTTCTATCATAATGTTGCTCTGAATTGTTTGCCATCATCACTTATCACATTTCCCATAGGGACATTTTTTTATGCCAAAATACATAATTATAAAATATTTTTAACTTCGAAAAACGATTTAACTATTTATTTTAATGAAGATGGTGATAAATTAGTATTAAATTGCTTTTTTTGACAATAAAAAATTTTTCTGTGTGAATAATGCTTCTGAGCACTTACATTTGAATATTTTAATTGCATTTTTTACAAAAATACAGTACGGCCCAGTTTTTTAGTCAGTCGTTTCATAAATACCACAAAAATAATCAATTCATTATTTATTATTTTCATGTCTAAAGTAAAAAGTAAAAGAAATGGTCTGTTTAAATTAGAGAGGACTTTAAAGGGTGAATATCTTAAACGGTTTATTCCGTGGTTTATGGCAGTTCCATAAGACTTGAGCAATTTTCAAGTACCTGGCTTAAGTGCTCTATATATCGAACCTGTCAATAACGTACCGCTCGTCAGTTTTTAAACCACCTTTATTATGATAAACAAGACATTCAACTTATTGTGCTCCCGTAATATTTCACATAAATTATTACTTGCATAACTAAGTAAAATTGACGAGCACAATAAATATGTTGATCGGTCTTTAGAAAATCTAAAATACTGTTGGAACCAACAAATTTTAAAATTGATACGCTATAATCCTAGGGTATCTAATAATTCCAGGAATCAGGATTGAATAATTAGGATTTAAAAAAATTGACAAGTATAAAATTTAATGATATATTATATTTAAAATATTTGTTAACTTCCACTAAGAACAGAAGCAAGGTCATATTACATGAAGTCTAGTTAAAGAGAAGTCAGTTATTCGAAGAGTCATTCGAAGACTGTAACCACAAGATCGAGCTATTTTCATAGGGAAAAATTATCCCCAGTGTAACTTTGTTTCGGAAATATTTAGGCCAAACTTATTCCACCAGTGGCCCTCTTCCCTGGGAATAGCGAATTGGGGAAAAAATGTACATATAAATTAAATTTAAATAATTTTTTCTGGCATGGAAAACAAAATAAAATTGGGAATAACTTTACTGTGTTACTTCGCTATGGTAACTTTTTCCACAATAGGCCAGTTTTATAGAAAAAATCTTTCCCAATTCCCGAGAAATTAACAGAATAAGGTTACAGTAGGTCAGAAAAATACAATTAAGACAAAAATGCTACGAAATTTTTTTTCCAATTGCCAATTCCCTGTGAAAGGCACGATGATGCCACTGATAGGACTCCCGAAAAACAAAGCATATAACCTATAAAAAATAATTGTACGTTAAATTATGTTAATAATTAATTATTTGTGATTTTGAATAAATTTGTGGTCAAATTTGTAATAGTAAATTAAACTTTAATTTTTTACTACTTCAAATTTAAAATACTTTGTCCCACAATCGTAAATTTGATAGGATTAACTCCGTTAAACAAAAATATGCGGCTAATTAGTTTCGCAAAAGAGATATACATAATTTTATAAATTTAAAATTGGCTTAATAAAGCGAACAAAGCTTATAATTAACAATATGTTTAATAATTAAATTTCATTTAAATATGATCCACCATCGAACCACTCTAAATTTTATATACTTGATCTCATACTCTCATTTAAATATTTGTTATTTGCCGAAATTAAATTCTTCTACAATTGTGTGTATCACATATTACTCTATAGAAATTCATATGAATTTTTTTAATTTAACATTCGTCCAAATTGATCCAGCGCACATTTAAAACGAAGAAAAATCAACCAACATAAATAAAAACAATTAATTGTGCCGCCTTATTTATATAATCATTTGCATGATCTTTGGTGATCTTTATCTCGTTATATAAAATACGTCCCTACACCACATATGAGTAGATAACATCATTCAAGTTCAATTGTATTTGCATATTTCAAGTTGTACGTAATTTAAGACTTTTTTTAGTTTACTACATACGATCTCGAATCGGTTACTCACTGCATATAAAAATCCAGCTTGCGCATGTTCACATGTAAAATGAACATCCTACTCGGCAATCTTACAATATAGATTATTTTAATTTGTGCATAAAATACAATGTATTTTAGACCATAACAATGCATACAATATTATGTCTCATGGTTTAACTCCCAAGTCACATAACTACACATTACACCAACAAAAATCATTCAAAATGTTTTACGATCACAAAATTAACGATCATCTCAATACCAATCGTATATACATATTTATTACATAAAAAGACGTTCGGTCTCAACATTTTCATATGCAGATTTGCTTTTCGATTTTTTTGAATACGAGTTATGACATGACGTAAAGAGCACATAACTAAAAAGTGTAATGATAATAAAACAAAAAGGAAGAGACATGCGCTTCATTGATCGCAACCGACATTCTTCCCGGGCTGCATATATACTCGTACTTTAGAAATAACACTCTATGACTGTATCCGAAAGGGTGTTTTTTTTAAGCCTGATAGAACTTGAAATTGTAAAAAATAAAACAAAAAATTAAATTTTTATGAAAAATATGCTCTGGCAGATCTCAATATACTCTGGCAAATCGTCATGAATAGATTCACGCTTGAACAACGCTACGAAATTATTAAAATTTACTTTGAAAATCAGTCGTCGATTCGCGCAACTTATAGACGACTCCGTGATTTTTATGGCGCACATAATCGTCCATCTGATCTGCATATGGAGTGAGACCAATCCACAACAGAACCTACACACTCCATTACATTCAGAAAAAAACCCGTTTGGTGCGGTTTACACGCTGGTGGCTTCATGGGACCTTATTTTTTCAAAAATGAGGCCGGGGATCGCGTTACTGTCAATGGAGATTGTTACCGCACCATGATCAATGATTTTTTGTTTGAAAATATGGATGCCATTGATCCGGACGAGATATGGTTTCAACAGAATGGCGCTACGTGCCATACGGCAACTGCAACCATCGACTTATTAAAATCAAAATTTGGCGGAACCGACTCATGAGGAAACCGAAACCATACAAACTTAAAGTAAGGTGATATATTCTGATTTTAGTATTACAACTTATTTTTGCAGTGGAATATAATTTTTATGTTTTATTGCGACAAAACTTAATATGCAACTTAAATAACACTGTGCTAGTTGAAAAAAGTGACAAACTGGGCACAGGGGGTAAACCTAATTCGAGTATGCTGAATTCAATGGGGCTATAGTCTCATTTCAAAGTTAGTCCCCATTTTTGAGATATCGCTTTCGACATGTTTTAGCTCCTAACCAAAAATTTGACAAAATATACACTCATTTTCACGTTGATAGCTCTGGAACCATTACGACTTTGGTTTTGCTTTTTCAACGAAGTTGTTCCTATTATTCTGGCCAAATAATTACACCCTGTGGGTTTTTATACAAAATGTCGTAAAAAACAGGCATTTTTTTCGTTATTTACCAATAGTATTTGAACGATTAAGATTTTTGTTATGCTTTCTTGAGCAAAGTTATTGGGCAAGTCATGATAAACAACTTAGTCGAACATATCAAGACCGAAAAAACACATTCACCATACATGTGTGTTTTACTTAGGCCAAGGTTAGGTTTGGTTAGGTTGGAGTAGTTGCTTCCGCACACTTAGACCAGTAGTGGCCCTTAGTGATACCACAGGATCCTATTTTCCCTTAACCCCTTTTCAAAACCATTCGAAGCTACGTACGTAGCGCAAAATATCTCGCACTCCACAGTCCTCGAGATCTGAAAGGCTGGCCATACTGTACACGCCCAAATACTAATGCTTTCTATATGATAGTGCCTAACACGAGCATAGGAAGTTATGTAAAAGCTCTCCCTCCTTTTTGTCCATGCAACTTCTACAAAGTCATTCGTCTGTAGACGAATAGGGTCTTGACAGTTTTGGCAAAAGCTTCTCACAGAAAACTCCGGCTCCTACCTTGCCGTCTAGAGAAACATGGGTCCACTTATGCAGGGATCCGTATACACAGGTAAGGCTAAATACAAATGGAGGTCGGCATACTTAGGCCAAACAGGAAGCTCATTTCAAATAAGATACAAAGAACACATCAATGACATAACCAAATTTAAAAAAGTACATAAAATCAAGTTTCGCACAACACATAAAAACTGAAAATCATAGGTACACTAAATTCAATAAAAATTTAACCAAGATCTTGGTATAAACTTTGGGCACAGTTTGACTCATGAGTCGTGAGACATTTGTATACTGTACGTATACAATTTTGGGTGACGGAGTTTCTGTTGAACCGTCGTCGAATACGGTCGACTTACGCAACATGAAAATATAATAATTAATTTTTTCTTATTTTCTTATTTACTTATTTTCATCTTGCTTTTTATGAAATTTTAATTTTAATATTAATTGCTATAAAATTTGTGTGAAAAAAAATTAAGATTACATAACCTAAAAATTGGAATTACTACGTAATTCTTAATGGTAATGTCACATTGCCTTGGAGTACTTGTGGTACATAAACGTGGCTTCGATTCGATGATATATTTAGTGATGGCAGGAGGCTGTATAGACAGTCCCACAGGCCCAGACAAGTATAGAGTTTTAGTCTAGCCATGCTGGGCGTCGGATGCGAACGCGGGTGATTTTTTCGTTACATTGTGGCATGGGGTGGCTTTCGTGAAAAGTTTGAGAATATTGTTTAAGATTAGTTGATCACTTTGATGGAGTTGATCGGACATTTATTGACTAGCGTATTTTGAAACAATTTGTTCTTGGGAGGGAAGGGAGGGGGTGTATATATTTTTATTAGTGTACGTGGGTTTCATGGGAGAAATTTCTTCGCGTTCGTGGTACGCCTTCGGTGTGGTTAGACATGTACAGTTGCCGTAACAAGGTAAGTGAATTTGAATTTTATTGTATGTACATATAGGCAGGTACACGATTACACTTGTTTTTAAAGAAGGGTCAACCAATTATCGTCACTGTTCCAGTATTGCTATTTGGACAAACATTTTAAAAATCTAAATAACAAGCCGTGAATGGCTTGCACTTGATAGTATACAATGTAGTTTTGTGATTGTCATTGTAAATGTTAGTATATTGTTTGAGGTTTCTAAAATTTAAACGAAAGGTGAGCCTGAATAGTGAAGCGTAAGTGGAGAGCTAAACAAATTGGGCTGTTGTAAGACGTATTAATTGTTGTGCATAACATTGTTTCATTCGGATCGAATTGGTAAGGGGCAGATTGTAGCCGGTCATCACAAAACGATATTTTCATGTTATGACAATGCAGTGATTGATCAACGCAGCTGTCGTTGGTTCGAGTTTTTGATTTTTTAATATGCATTCTTGATAAGGTGGTGTATCTGTTTATACATCACCTTGGCGTAGTTTGGGGGATTGTTCACCAATCATCATAGGGTTTTCGAGTGGAGATGGAGCGTAAGCTCATGTCATTTGCATAATTGCTTCAATTCAATGATCAAACTTTGTTATCTCTTATGGAAATCATGTTTAAATGTTGGCGCGAAGTGATGCGGGATTGCTTTTTATGACAATTGACATAAGTTTCATGAGTATGGTGCACGTGTAGGCAATGGGCTCTTAATTTGGGAATTGTTTGTTCGGGTGGAGTTTTTGGAGGGGCGTACTCGGAGTTGCATAGCATTGTTTGTGTAAAATTTGTGCAATCATTTTCGGTCCAATACTTTAAGGCGGATTCATTGTTGTAGTTCGTTGTGTTCGTTCCGTTCGGTATTTTTACTGGAGTATTATTTTAATGAGTTCATTGTTGATGAAAAAACAAAACATCAAAACACAAAATTAACAACGTACTTGACTACAAAATAAAAATATCGAAAATGTGTCTGTTTGTTTCTACTATAATACTATATATCATGTCGTCTCTTTCTTGCCATGTTCCTTCGGTAAAATAGTTGAAGATAGATCAACTTGATGAAAAAAATACCGAAGAAATAAAACGTCATTTGCGACAAATCCTATTGGTTTACAAAAAAGCATAACGAACGGAATGAACACAACGAGCTACAACAATGAATCCGCCTTTATTGTTTGTGCTACTAAATTGTTTGTGTACAGCTGGAGTTCCTCAAATTGAATTGTGACCATTGTTGTTTCGTCTCTAAGTGAAGCGTGCATGAGAAGAGCACTTCTTTCATTTTGAAGCCCTATAATGGAGCCTTTTATAGTCAACCATAACTGAGTTTGCATTGAATGATACACTATAGATTTTAAACAGATTTTGTTCGGTGTTGAGCAACTGTTTTCCGCTTTTTAATTTGGTTTTAACCGAACGTCACTAACATGGGCTTGTTATTGTTGCTATGTTCATGTTTGTTGGTGTCGAAGTTTTGAATTTCAAATTACACTACATATTTATTGAATAAACGCAGAACAAATTTTTGATGAATAACAACATACCATGATTGTCAACTGTGAAACAATTATTCAAAACTAAAAATTGTAATAGGTTGCACCTTAATAATCCTACGATATGCCACCTAAAGTCGAGCACAAAAACTATTTCAATTTTGTGGTGAATAAAAATTAAAATTGTTAGCTCAAAATTCCAATGAGAATCCTGAGTGTATTTTTGAAGGTTTTTGAATTTTATTATGAAGATCAAATGTATAAGTTTCTGAAATTGAAATAAATGGAAACTAGCTTTCGCTTTTTTTGATTTGGGGGTTAAAAACTAATATTTTGGTGGGATTTGGAATTAGGGACCAAAAGACTCATTCGATTATTTGAGGCGAGCGTATGTTAATCTGGTACAGTAGTATGACCTATAGTCTTTTGGGGTTTAGGGGTTGTGCATTTAAAGGGGTGAGGCAGACACGTGTGTCGTGAATTTTAGCACTTGTATTCAAAATGTTGCCTAAAGGTCAATAGACGAGATGATTATATGTAAAGTTTTGGAATGGCTCTCTGTTTGATTAAACATACTGTGGTTGCAAATATTTCATTGTGGTGTGATGTTTTTCGATTGTTTGGGGCTTAGGGAGAGTATTGAATTGGGTTGCATTGAGTTGTATAATGCTTTCACTATTGAGATGATCTTTGGTATCTGCAATAGGCATTTGATGTTCGGTTAAACACGTGAAATTATCACACAGATTAGTCTAGTATTATGTGCCTTGCGGCGGATGCAATTAGGTGTGCGGTTGTGGTTAAGTTTGAATGACTGCTAGAGGAAAAATATCGAATTTGAATTAATTGTATGATGAGATGCCATCTAAGGTCGAACACAGAAACCATTGAATTTATTTTGTGTGTCTGTTTTTATATACCTAATTGAATTTAAGTTGTTGCAACTGATTGTGTCAAACGATTGTTATGCGCGGTTGCATATAGCCTGAAAGATTAGTTAAGGATTTTTCTGTCGATTGGAACAAAGGTTGCATCCAATGTCATCTTGTAAGACTGACGGTTAATTGGATCCGTTGGAATGATATTCATTATTCATTGTAATTTTATCTTTATAAGAATTATTATTTTCTCAAACTTAAAAAAAAAAGAAAAAAGGAAGGGAAAAGCAAAAAGAGAGAAGGAAAAGAAAAAAGAAAAAAGGGGTGGCATGTAAGTGAAACATTGTTTGAGGAAAATAATCATGAGGTAATTGTTCTGGATCATAATAATACTGTTCGTGAATTTTTTTAATTTTAAATCGAAAACCAGAAGAAGGATGTAACAAATCATAAACAATTACTTGGCGAAGTACCCTCCTCATCCTTATGGTGAGTGGAAGGAAGATAGTCAGTAGAAGTGTCCAATCTAACCAACTAACCTCAATAATACAATAATTCTTTATACTAATAAGGGTCTTTCGAAAGGGTTATGGTGCACTTGTGAGAACAAAATACCGAGTTGTATTGTGGAAAAACGACAGCTTGCTCAAGTAGGTTCTTTTATAAGTTAGAACATTTAACAAATTCGTATCCAGTAGTAATAGAGACCCTCGCAGGTTCAGCTGATTCCTAGCCAGTTCGGACACTGAATCGTGTCTTATGTAACAGATTTCATCGAATAATTGGGTGATAATCGAATGAAGCAGCACTAGTTGCATGTGCTCAAGTAATTCAGTAGCCGCGTTGCTCGAATAAATCTGTGATCATCTTGGCATGGCCATACTTAGCATGAAGTATGTTATAGGTAACCAGCCTAACAGCTGCCCTGCGTTGTCTTATCTTATCTTATCTTATCTTATCTTATCTTATGTACGTATACATCGTGGGTGACATTTGTTGGAATTTGCAAAAAGCAGAAGATCCCGAAGACGACATGAACGAATCATAAACTTAAAATTGAAAAAGTTAAGAAAAATGTTAATTTTTAAATTCAATAAATGGATAAAAAATGATAAAAAAGTATTTTTCGTCGAAATGAAAAGAAAAAAAAATAACACAAAAATGTGAATATATAGTTGTGGTTTTTCGGACTTGATATGTTCGGCAAAGTTGTTTGTCTTGAATTGCGCAAAAAATTTGCTGAAAAAAGCAAAACGAAAATCTTAATGGTTCAAGAGTTATCAACGGGAAAATGAGTGTATATTTTGACAAATTTTTTACTCGCGATATTTTAAAAATGTTGGTTCAATTTATGTCTTCGTCCTAACTGCATTCTAAGCAGAAATGGGCTATTTGCACTTATATCTTATAAAATAACCTTTAATACCTCTAGTGTTTATTATAAAAAAAAATCAATTTTGAAGAATAGCAAGCAGAACATCTATAGTATGTGTCTTTTAAAATTGTAAACTAAAATGTAGACGCCATTTTCCAGTGCAAAAACTTACCAAGAGCTTACGGTATGATAAACATCAAACAAACTGAAACATTATTTAGAGCATTATTATATTTATTTATATGTAGCGGCCCGTGCGCACCATGCAAGTATGGGTCGGAATTTATGATTTGATTAGAAAAAAAAGATGAATTAAAGAAATTAACATACCTCTAAACATTGTAATAAGTAGTATTTTTATTGATTGATTGATTGCAATGTATGACCAGGCAATTTAACGAGACTCCCGGATGACGCCGGGCCCGCCATACACCTTTATTACATTTAACAAGATGGAAGGATAGGATAGGAATGTTAAATATGACCGAATCGACCCGGTTACAGACACCTAAGTAGTCGATAGTTAGTAAATTGTTAGTTAAAAATATAATGTAAGACGGGTTAGCACAAAACAGCACAATAATTTTTGATTTTTTTTGGTAATATATATTCACTAATCAGCATCCTAAAAGAAATTTATAATTAATTAAGCTGCCTTCTTAATGGTAAATTTCCTGAAATGAAACGTCATTATTATGATTTACATATTAATTATTCAGAACCGTACGGTATAATAAATAAAATAAATGTAATGTAATGATTGTATTAACTAAATAATATTTTTTTCTTACAACAAATCAAAATAAAATAAATTGCATCCAGAGACCACCAAATATTGTAGTATCAAAGCAGGAAAGGAACGCACAACTTTTCTATCTTCAACGGATCGAATCTTTGTGAATCTGTCGATTTGTCACTTGTCCTTGCCATCACAAATCTAGTACAAATATGTTTATTTTTAAAATTTATGAAATCAAAAAACAGCTATTCTGGAATCTGTAAGGTAATATATCAATAATGAATATTTGGTACAGTTTTAGGATCCCCAATACCCAAACAAATTAAACCAGAATTAAATAAAACTATTGAAGTAATCAGGAATCTGTTCAACGCTTGGGGTATAAAATAAACGACTAAATAAATATTAAATTAAGGCATTTGAAAACACACTATGGTCTTCAACTATTATATCAATAAATTTACAACAGTATTAAATAAATTATAAATCATAAAATGAACAAGCAGCATAATTATGTATCCAACCTATAACAAGCTAACCAAAACCTTTACCAATTTACAGTCTCCCTCTCGAACAAGCTACAAAATAATTTAATTGAAGAAAAGTTATAATCAAACTATCTAAGCAATACACAGTAATATTTAACTGCATTTCAAATTTACTCTGTAGCCTGAAATATCAAATTCATTAGTAAACCCAAAAGCCATTATGATTCCAATGGTGTCTGCTCTTCTGACTATGTACGCTGGAATATTGCTTTTATAAAATTCCTGATGGGACTTCAAACGTTCTTTTGGAGTTGCTGGCATTTTTATAAACTGCCCCGACAATCCCGCGAACACTCGTGATACCTCGTGTATGGTGATACAAGCAGTAGACTGCGTAACACCCATCAAATCTCCCGACACTATTTGAATGCGGTATTGTGATAGCATAATACCGCAAAGCAATCATAATTTTTTGTTTTACGGTTAACGGAAATCCTCTGTTGACGATTGAAGCATCACGGATTCCACGTAGCGGGTTTTTTTAAACTATGATAACTACATATTTTGACATTTATGCCGCATGCATAAAGAAAATAAACAATCAGTAACATTCGCGATAATTCATCTTTTTTACTGTTCTAGCTTTGCTTGGTTTAATTTTGTTATTTATATTAATTAAAAATGATATAAGTTTTGTATAATTATTGATTTTGTGGCTTATATGTAATATAAAAAACATGAATGTATGTATATCTTTAATTTTCCGGCATATCGATCACACATGTCATTTTTTGTAGTTAAGTTAGTTTCAATCTGATACTCCAGTGGCGCTTTTCTAACTTTTACAATCGTCAATTAACGTTAGTCAACTGTTTTGTTACCAATTTTTCCAAGTAACCCAAATTGTTTTTGGAAAAACGAAACCGCCTTTTGAACTTTGCATCCGTGTAGTAGTTATTGTCAGGTCTTTCCTGGAAACTGCGTACTGCATTATTTTTACCGATTTCCAAAAATAATCAGAATCGTCGAATCACACAAAGAAATTAATAAATGCTTCATACCTAGTGATATAGATATAGAACAAAAACTATTTTATTTATCTTAAATAAAATTTATTATTACAGAAAAGCAGCACTAATAACACACAAACAAAATATTATTTGAGAAAAACACTAACTTAAATAAAAACACAACAACGACAATCTATTTTCGAAATTCGAAATATAATTTCGGTATAAAACGTCAAATGTAACAACTTTAGCCACCAATATCGACATCTATAGTCATGATTACTACTTAAAGCAACGCTTTATTTTGTTATTTTAGCTTCGTTTAAAAATACCAAAAGAGTGACTTCAGTCACAGATGCGTCTTTAGCATCGTTTCTCGATTTGGCCCTTAGAGTAACAACCAAACAAACTGTATGATATCATATGATATGATGGACTCACAGGCCAACCATAACGGCGATCCTAAATATGTATAGCACATTCCTGGAATATACGCAATGCAGTCTTAAAATTCTGCATCTTACTATATTCTAAAATTATGCGGGCCCAGGCCCTGCCTACATCTTCGACATAAATGGTTTATAGGAATAGGATGTTAGTCACAAAAATGACCAGGGCGATAACCGCAGCAAAGTTATTATCTAACTACATTGATAGGTTAGCTAAATTTTAAGTTACTTATTCTAAAAATATCACACCTAGCAGGAAAGTTTGTTAGTTTATTAGTCAGTGTTAATTAGGATAAGGATGTTTGAAATTTCATCATATGTATCTGTCGTCATCAGTCATATTACGACTGGAATAATCATTACAATGGCATCTTGAGGGGTTATCTCATCTCATGCTGCATATTATTACCGCTTTAAAATCTAACCAACACTTTTTAACGCGAGAAGAGTTTGTTCGTAAGGACCCACCCGACAACATATATTTATACATATGATGACCTAAAAATTATATAGTCCATAAAGTCAAATATTAATTATATTTTACTATAATATCGTAAACGTTTTAACTAGCTACATTAAAATACCATTCCCTCTTCCTCTTTTGAACGGAACTATCTCATACTAAGTAATATCCTAGTACACATTCTTAATAAAAACATAAAAAAATATAACCGCAATAATAATAATAATAATAATATCATCATTATTACCACAATCATAAATCCATAAATGGTAACGCTAACAACATTAGATTACAAGAGGTACTATTTTGTTGTTTTTCGTTAATTCGAATTGAAAAGTAAAAAGAACGTTGAAAACATATGTATGAGTATACATTTCTGCGTCCGTATATATTTAATCAAGAAATGCAGATCTTCAAACTATTCGCACTATTGCCAGAAAACAGGTAGATGCAGAAAACGAATCAAAATACACCAATCCCTTGCTAAACGAACCAACTCGTTCCCACGCGGAAACTCCGTCAACCGAACCCTCAGCGAATTTTTAAGTACTGGTTCAAATCCCAACCAAGGCAACCAGCAAAAATCGGAGAAGAACAATAATGAATAAGCAATAAACAAATACCATTCAACTAAATTATTCACATATTTGCACATTTACTAATATCAAAAACCAAATTCGCAGATCAAATTTTCTTCGTAAAAAGAAACTTCTTTAAGCGAGGGATTGGTGTAATCAAACCGAAACAGAGAAAAATGTATACAACATTTTATGAGTAAATGTACGTACAAGTACCACAAGAACAATATTCAGAGATGAGAGGTTTTGTGTAAAGCAAAACAAAACAAAAAAAATTTGAGAAAATAAAATAGTAAAACAATCAAATGGCCCGTTCCACACTGCATTTCGTTTGAAATTTCTTTCTTTCATCAAACTAAATTGTAATAGATTTTTTTTTTTTTGCTAATTTAAACCATTATTTTATATTAGAACACCAAATTTATATCATTTTATTCTGCTCTCGAAAATAAAATTTAAACTAAAATCTACATATCAAAAATGGCCTTCAATTTTTATTTCATTTCTATTTATGTTAAAACTAATTCACCAAAATTTTTGTTCAAAAATGAGTCGCAATTAAAACCGGTATCATAGGCAAACGGGAAAGAAACGAAAAAGAAATAATTTCTTTGATATGCCGTGTGGAACGGCTGAATAAAATACATTAAGTAATATAAAATCAAAAAAACTACTCTTTTAAATCCAAAACTTGCACGTGCACATTTTGGTTACCTTCATTGCACAAAAATGTTACATTTTACATAGTGAGTTGAACATTAATGTGCATGTATGCATTCATGCACCGTTGCCAGAATATATACGAAAATAATTACATTATGTTACGTAACATTCTACACAATTGCATACGTGTATTTTATACACAAAATAACAGACTATGCACACAGAACATCACTTATTCACAAACTATGACGTAGTGTATTATATCAATAATCACTTCAATAACACAAAAGCATTTATTTATTATTAATTTATTTATTTATTATTTCTATACACAAAAATATTAAATTAAATTTTAAATTTAGGAGCGACAAGAAATACGTCTACTCCCTTTGAAATCAAAATTCTCACTCCATTGTCCATTGTAATAAGTAGTATTTTTATGATGCAAAATTTAAAAATATCAATTTTTGAATCCCATGTATTTTCAATGGCAAGTTCTGAAACTTTGATCCGCCACAGCTCACTCAGCCCAGGAAGAACCTATCGGTGTAATTTCAACGGCTATGAACTTTTCTCACTGAACCTTATAGAAGCATGCCAAATATCAACTTTCATACCTATTACCCTTCTCGAGTTGAATAAGATTAGAAAAATCCCTAAATCTACTCAGGTTTAGGTCAGCTAATTAAAGTAAATACCAGTGTACAACCGTATTGTGACTTTTGTGTAATCAACAACTAACGACTATTTTCAACGAAAACTGATAGCTCCGATTTATGTTTACAAATAAATTGAAACATTACAAATACTACCATTGTTGAGCTTTTTCCAATTATAGTTTAATAATTATGATATCGTTCTAGCTAAACTACAACTTTATTTTGTAAAGGTTTACAACAGTTCGCGACTCAGCAGGAAATCGAAAATGTTGAATAATGTGGAAGACTGAGTGAAATAGAAAACGTTGCAAAACAAGTTAGCAATGAAATCGCTAAGTTAAAGAAAGAAAAGAGGAGCTGAAGAAGACCTGATTGATACAAGTTCTCGAAACTCCTCTATAACAGCTATAACGAAATCAGTACACTTGTCTGTACTAACGCTGAGTTCCAGACATGTGACGAGGAACTTGTAAGAGAAACTGATTATGGATGCAAAAACAAAAGAAAAAACCAGGTGCAGAATTCTCACCAGAAGTTGCGGAACACACGCAAGCAAAAATTAATGAAACTATCGAACCAGTGCCTGTATCTCAACATCACCAGCATAACAAGAACAACGCAAGGTTGCAATTAGAACTCCAATTAATGTGATAGGCATTACAGAGTTTTCAAATATTCAAGATCTAATAAATCGGTGTTCACAAACACTATAGAGTAGTGATAATGCATGTTTGAAAGATAAACACAAGAGACCCCGATGCGTACAGAGCTTTAGCCATAAAGCTCACTGAAGAAGCTTAAGATCGGCATACCTATGAAGACAAAAATAACAGAGAAATAAAGGTTATGGCCAGAGGTCTTCATCTCACCTGCAAGAATTAGGATATAATAGAAGACTTCAAAATGAAGACCCAGCAAACATCCTTAAACGGGATTGGATTGAATAGTAGTTGAAAATAGTCAGGGAACTAAGATCATTAAAAGAGGGCTCGCTATTCATGGAAGCACACTAAACAAAGGCGAAATTGAAAATATATTTAATATCAAAGCAGTACTCAATATGAGGGTTAAAATAGAACCACTAGCAAAGAACACGACATTAATACTTCCGTGCAACAAATGCCAAGGTTATAACCACATCCAAATACATATATAGCGGGAAGGATGTTAGGTGTGTAAAATGTGCCGGCAGACACAAGACACAACGCGAGAGACTGTTCTGTTTACCGGACCGAACCTGGCAGGTGTATAAACTGTAAAGGGCAACACCCAGCCAAGAGTTGTTTTCACGAGCTGTATAAAAACTCTTTTTCCTTTAGAGGTTAATTACTTGTGTGTAGATCCTCAATAGGAATTATTTGCATTAAAATCACCGCCTATGATAAAATCTGGTCCTAGTGATTTAAAAAGTCAACTGTAGTCTTCTTTTTTTAACTGATGACCCCGGGCACAGTAAATAGAGGAGATACTGAGATCCCTATTATTGATTGATTCAACTTTTATAGTTTTAACTTACATAATTTCTGTCTAATTTCCGGGGTCTTCATAATGTTTTATAATATTTTTAATAGTTACGATAGATCCATCTCTAGTATTTCCTCCTGGATAAAATATATGGTAGCATTCATAGTCACGTTTAATAAATGAAGTTTCTGCTAAATGAGTTTCCGAAACAAGACATATATCTATTTTTTTTTTAAGTTTTGAAAAGGCTCTGGAACATGCTGTGGTAATTCATTCGCTTTCCAACAATTCTAAGTGTTATATCCATTTAATTAGTATAGCATTGACGTGAGCTCATTCGAAGCTTCTTGTCTATCCAGCCACTTATATATAGCTTCTAGACCTCGTTCTTGTTTTGCTTAGCGTGCATTTATCGTTTCTATACTTTCAGTCCTATGGGCTCTGGTAGTGTCGGCGCTCTAAGAGAAATTAAAATTATTTGTAGTTGTACCGCTACTTCTACTGAATTTAACTCTGGCGATAACACTGGCCACAAGGAAGCACAACTATCCTCTTGAGGTCAGAGAACTAGTGAAAGAAAATCGGAAAATTCGTGGAATCTGGCAGCAGACTCGAGCTCCGCTACACGAAAATATCCTCTATTTTTTGTAAAACAAATTAAAACAACCAATAAAGGAAATAAAGAATAAAAGCATAAATAAGCGATTTTGAGGTATTTCTGAACTAAAGGATGACGATTATTCTCTGTGAAAAGCGAAAGGGGCTAAGAAGAACCAAAATGCATGTGCCAGCTATCAAAAATGACGACGGATTATAGGCTTTGGAAAAGACTTTTCAACTGGTGCCGAGACAAATAGCAAATGAAAATACAACTGCCATAAACAAAATATATGATCTTAACATAAGACATGCGATCTTATTGGAACTTAAAACTGAAATCAATAATAACTTAAGTATCAGAAAAGCTTTAGGTTATTACTTAATTACTGGGCAAATTGTGAAAACCATTCCCGAGAAAGGTTTGCGTATTAGTTCAAATAATTAATGAAGCCTTCAGATTGAATTATGTTCCACATCAATGAAAGTTGGCTGAAGTACCAGCCAACCATAAACCTAACCAGCAAACGATAAAAAATCATATAGACCGATGTCATTACTTCCGGCGATAACAAATATATTTGAAAAAATGCTGCCGAAGAGACTCAAGCCTAATAGGAAAGAGGCGTTTAATTCCACCAATTTGGGTTTAGAGAAAATCACTCTAAAGTTGAACAAGTATATAGATTAGAATAACGAATATCATTGAGGATGCACTTGAGAATAAGAAGATATCATCCAATATTTTCTTTGATGTAACTCAAGCTTTCGACAAAGTTTAGCACCAAAGGCTTGAAGCAATTTTTTCAAATTCTTAAATCCTACATATAGCAGATCGATACATTAGAGTCAAATTTGAAAATGAGTACTCTAAACTAAAAAAATATATCAGCATGGTATACTACAAGGTAGGGTAATTCGACCTATTCTGTTTATTCATACGAAAGATTTACCAAATATTCAAGATACTACAGTAACATGATTTGCACACGATACTGTTATCTTATAGCAGTTGGAAAAGATATTGTCAACATGTCAACTCTACAAACCAAAATGTAAACTGTACCTTGGCATGACTGTCGATGCTAAGCTAAAATGGATAGAGCACTTCAAGAAGAAAAAAAGAGTTAAACATCAAATTAAGGAAAATGTACTGGCTCATGGTAAGAAATTCTGAGTTCTGCATAAACCTGTATGGGATTATAGTATCCAACTTTGAGGGTGTGCCAAAAAAAATAATGTACATATTTATTAATTTTTAAAAAAAATATTCGAATAATTACATCGTAGTTTGAAATACTAAAAACTAAGAGGATACCCTGAACAAAATAACCTAACAGCAAATTTGAAAACCGTAGAAAAATTAACTTACTATAAGTAATTCACTTATAAAGATATCAAAAAAATACGAAGCACCGAGCTATCATGAAGTGGATTCTATACAAATATTTTAATAGGAAAAATAAATTCAGACTTATTTGAACGTAACATTTATACATCGTTGCAACATGTTACTGCAACATGTTACATGTATGCTAGAAGGGTGAGTAACATTGCTACAACAAAGGAGCAACCTGCTGATAGTTGTGACAAAGGAAACCCACAGGAAGGGTAAAAGAAGACGCGAAGCGCATTAATTCTCAGTTGGTAAATTCTTGAATCGGTGGGCTATCCACTCAGAATGATTAACTAAAATTAACCACATTTGGATCAATTTTAACTAATAGGAACTTGTTCTGAGATCCTTAATAGTTATCGTTTAAAACTCCATGTTTACCCTCCATGTTTTTAAAGAACGAATTGTATGGCCAAATTAAATTAAACACCATATTCAAAACTAAATTATAATTACTGCTACCGCCGGTACAAACTATAAATAGTGTCGAAACTAATGCGGACAGATTGTCGAAATAAATTTTGCTTTATTCACCATTGCGTTATATTCTCCCGCCGGTAAATTATTATAAAACACTGCTGCACAGTAAACAAAGTAACAAACAATTATATTAAATAATAATGGTTGACATCGTATATTACATATACAAAAATTACCATCTGCTTTTTTATTCTTCATTCTCCTATATAGACATAATACTGATATCACACAAATCAATCTTGTCCTAATATGTCTCCTCGATTAACACATTTTGGAAATCCCAATTAATTCAACCCCTTTTTTATTATTACAATATGTATTTCCTGAAAACCTAAAAATGAAACGAAAATCATGTATTAATATCAAACCAACAAATCTTATGTAAATAACTGTAAAGCGTATTATCTTTATATGTACATTTCGTATACCTACGTATTGTATAATATTAGGTACATATAGGCTTAAGACCCCTATATCATCACATATCCTGTTTATAATTTTACTTCATTTTTAACGTTTATGTATTTATTTTTTATCCAGGGGAATTGATCTAAATCTCTGTCAAGTAGCAGAAACAATCTTTCTCTTTATTTTATACTAGCGCCTCTACAACAAATTCTTCGAAATGCATATATTTTTAGTACAAATGTGTCTTGAATAAAAAGGCGTGGCTTATTCTTCATAAAAGATTAAATAAAACTTTAGAAATGGCTGCTTTATATACTTATTGCTTAAAAGCGAGAGTTACATTAAAACCGTGTAGTTGCGCGTTTAATTTGATTATCTTTTATTGAATAGATCCAAATTTTTCATGGTAAGTATTTTTTGCTGAACCAAAAAACTGATACATAAAATGAATTCGTATTTATATGTATATAAATTAAAATTACCAGTAATCTACAAAATTAGATTAATAATAAATAAGGTAAGATTACGACCGCATATAATATGTTTTTCAAATCGCCATTTTTATTTTAAAAAACCATTAATTTATAATGAATCAGCGTATATTTAAATTAAATTAGTGATAACAATAAAGATAAAAAATCTACCTTTCGTATTTTATATGGTGGATAATGGATATATTTTATAACCTGTAGTATGGTTTGGTAAATAAGGCATACAATTTACTTGAGTACATTAAGTTCATTCATCTGATATTTGCTGAGGTATATAGCACTCAGATTAAATTATGTACCTTTTTATTATACTACACTTATAAAAATTTATAAGTAGACTGAAATTTTGAATGGATGGATGCTTATGGTCAACATAACAGACGACTAACAAATCAATTCGATAATGAATTCACGCGGCTAAATGATTAATTCAAATAACTGAATCATCATCATCATTCATCTCTGCGACGCCTTGTCAATATAATCAGTGAATGGTCGAATTTTTGATTTTTTATGATTCCAACATAGAAAATGTATACACACATATCGACACCCGTCGATGTCATAATTATGTTCGCTTCATCAAAAAATGCGATAGGGGAGTAGTGTACTACACCATAGCTTACTTCGATTTACTTGTATTCGGTTGCACAGAAAAAAGACTAAAGGACTAAACACACTAAGCGTCGACGCCGAGCGGCGAATTTAAATATGCATTAATTTGTGTATGTATTATATAGAAACGATAGTATAAACAATTATACACTAATTATTTATAAAAAACATTACAACTTTTTGATTTTTAATAGAAAAATTGTAATTTTAAGAAATTCACAATTCCTTAATACTACAATTTTTCTATTAAAAATCCAAAAATTGAAATGTTTTTTTATAAATAATTGGTATATAATTGTTTATACCATCGTTTCTATATAATACATAAACAAATGAATGCAGATTTAAATTCGCCGTCGACGCTTGGTGTGTCTAGTCCTTAACAGCCGGTTAGTTGTGCGCCAGTTAATTGTTTTATTATGAAATATGTTTTCGCACAGTCATGAAAAAAAATCAACGCAAACTTGGTTAAATATATTTTATTCCATGCAAATATTTAACGATTAGTTAAAAAGTTATTCGATCAAAATATATTTAATCAAGTTGGCTTTGATTTTTTTCTGACTGCGAAAACATTTAATTGTCGCACAACTAATCGACCGTTAGTCATTTTGCTGTGCAACTGGGTATTAGACAACTCTACGATATCTCGTCAATGGCCTTCGAATAGTTAAAATTTCGATTTTTTTGTGATTCCAACAAAGAAAACGTATGCGTCAGATAGGATCAGCACTATATACACGATAGCATATACTTCGATCTACCTAGGCAACTCTACGGTGTCTTGTCAATGGCATTGGAATGATCGAATTTTCGATTTTTTGTGATTCCAACATAGGCAACTTTTGCTTCTACGTATCGCATAATTATGTTGGCTTTTACAAAAGATGCGATAGGGTAAGTACCATGCGATGGAATACTTCGATTTACTTAAACATCTCCAGGGGGCCAATTTTGGTCGAAAATTGACTCACGGAACATGAGACATCCGTATACGTATAAGGCGTATAATATACTAATTATTATTGTATGCTCCCATTTAATTTTGCTGTGCTAGTGCGACATTTCATGTTGGTTAGTACCAAAAATAATTGAATCGGGTGAATCGGTTCATATTTTTGGTGCATTGGGTTCTTACGTGAGACATTTCCCCTTGTTCTATCGATAGGGAAATAAAGATTTTTTGGTTATGTTTATTATATATACATACATATTACATTCGTCCAGCAACATGGTAAGTACGATATAAAATTAAATAATTTTTTTGGTGCAATTAATAATACAAAATTAAATTTTAAAATTATTTTTACATATTTTACTATGTGTTATAATAATAAAGCTAGTAAAATTAAGAAAAATTAAAATAACTATTTTATAATATTTTTATCCCCAATAAATTTGGGGAAGCCCCTTTTCCATGTATCACATTTTGTTTTAAATATTTTTTATACATTTTTTTGAAATTTTTAATAAATAAATTTTATTTTTAATATGATACATATAATATATTAATTTTATTACACATATTTATAATTACAGAACAGAATAACATTCGAACAAAAAACAAAATTAATAAATTTTGTGGAAATCAATTATATTGATTTATTTTCAATTGACGCCGCTGGTGGCAACAGTAAAAGGACGGAATTGTGGGCAACAAAAACCGCCGAGTTGAATCATGGCTCACCAAGCCAAAAATCTGTGAACCAGTGGAAACGGGTAAGAAAATTGCATAGTAATTTTTTTTAAATATACATATTTATTATGTGGACCGGATGTGGTGAACTTAATTTAGATTTTAATCTCACCCCGGAAGACGACCAAATTATCCGAATCTGCAGTTTGGATAATTTAGATGAGGATCGTAGCATGCCCGAAATGGCTTACGTAAGTAAAATAACAATTAAACTACACACAATAAACTTAGTTTTATTTATATCTACTAGTAAGAAGCCGAAGTTGTAATACCACCCTCTCCTGCCTTTTCTATACCTTTACGACACCCTCATCATCCCAAATTCAAATTCCTTCCTTTTCGTCTAAAATTCAAATACCACAATCCACTCCATCAGACCCTTATCCCTCTCCTCCTACATTACATCAACCTTCCACGATTGAAAGAGGCCCTACTCGAAGTGCCCGACGAGGATGATCCAAGAAGTGTAAGTAATATATGCAAATTATATTCGTAAATAATTTAGAATTGTTTGTTTTTAATAGGAAAGCGTAGCAGTTACATCGGTAATTCGCTCCCTAAACTTGCAAGAAAAATCCGTAGAGTTTTCTGTCAAAAATTTTGGATAAATTAAATGAGAGGCCATAGTCTTATATAATTTAAATATTTTCATTTATATTTTGTAAATATGTACAAAAGTTTGAAGTCTGAATTTAAAAAAATTATATTTTATTTATTATGCAATTATTTAAGTTAAAATTCAAGGCTCTTCTCCTGAATATAGTTAACAATAAATGTGCGGTTTTCTTGTCCGGAATCATCGTCGTCTATATAATTCTCTATTGGCACGTCTACCTCGACTATTTCATCACCTTCCTCGACAGAGTAGTTGTGTTTAATTAATAAGTTATGCAGAACTGCACAAGAATATATTATGTGAGCCGCTTTTTGATGGGAATAGTGTAGGTGTCCCGAAGCTGTTTTAAGGCATCGAAAATAATTTTTGAGAACGGCGAAGCAGCGCTCTACGCCACTCCGAATTTTTGCGTGAGCCACATTATAACGGAGTTCTGCATTTGAGTTCGGCCTACGAAATGGGACCATCATATAAGGCTTTAAAGCGTAGCCATTGTCACCTGCAATAAAAACATGTTTTATTATGTAAAATATAATTTAAATGTACATATTACCAAAAATCATGACTTATTGTCATCACTATATTAATGCGTTGCATTAATGTTTTTATACGGCTACCATCCCATATGTGGGAGTCGTGTGTCGACCCGGGAAATCTCACATTCATAGCAATCATTTTTAAATTTAAGTCGCAAACCTGTAAATAATTTTTTTTTTATATATTATAGGTTCAAGTAAACATAATATATTAAAATCAAATTACGGTTTGAATGTTTATAGTGAATGAAATCCTTTCCTATTCACGTATGCATATTCACTTCTATTATTAATATTTGCGATAGCAATACGCGTGCAGTCAATTAAACCAATAATCCCCGGTACTCCAAATTTCTCGAAAAATTTCTGTTTTTTTGGAGGGCCGTCCGTAAATTGGATGGAAACACTACGTGCTTCATACCCAGTTTCGTACTTATTAAATAGCTAATGCGCGACACACAAAACGAATCTTTACTTTAGCTCATTACCGCAAATGGATCCATTCCAATACGACTCTGATGGCTGCCACTTGCAAAAAAATTTAATGAACAGAGCACTTCTAAATGTAGTGGTATCCGAAGAGAGTTTTCCGGGTCGTTTACAAAAGGCGTTAAATCAGCTATAAACTGATGCACTAACTGCTTCGGTAAGTGATAGTTGTCTATAAAACTGCTAAAACAAATATTTCATATTAGAATAATTTTCATATTTTTAAATATGTATATAACAAATAAAGAAAATAATTGTAAGCTTACCATCGATCGGATACATTGAATGGATCGAGCGTACCGCGCAAATACTCATTATACCTCTTAGTTTTTAATTTGCGATTATAATATTGAAATGCAATGTGGGAATTCATCTTTATATAGTTAAAAATTATTTTATAAAATTAAAAATACGGGAGAAAAGTTTGTTTATCACTGACGCACAAAATATAAATGTCAAAACACGAAGAAAAACAAAAAAATAAAATATGGCGCGGAGACACACACTGTTACATTTAAAAATACAAATAGTTTCCGGGTATTTTTGTCTCGTGAGTCAATTTTCGACCAAAATTGGCCCCCAGGGTGCCTTGTCCAGGGCCTTCGAAAGGTTTAATTTTTAATGTTGTATGACTTAAAACATAATTAAATGTTTTTGATTCAGTCATTAATAACGCAAAATAAATTTAAATAAATATGTTTTCCTGTACTTTCTTTATTTATCTTGTTCTACTAATAATTACAAATTAAGTTTTAAAAGTGTAGCATTCTTAATTTAAAGTGTAACATTTTCTTTTACATACATATTGACTGTTATAAGGGTTTCAGTTGAAACTTCACACTGCCATCAATTGATATCGCTGCATTAATTGAGGTTTAAAGGAGCGCGTTGCTTTATACCAAATAAAATTGATGGTTTGTTACAGTTCTACCCACTGATCGATATACACATGGATACGACATCAGTCATAAAAACTATATGGTGTATAAAACAACAGTAACAAATGGGAGCACTTTTTTTAGTCATAACGCCCGTTTATATACATCTCTTGCTTTAAAAAAATATTTCCGAAAGATAGGATCGTATACTGACGATAGATTTAATTTCGAAATGATATCCTTTTATTTATTTAATATAATTGTGATAAAATTAGTGATTAATTTATTATTCATGACGAAATATAATTAATCTAATTAATAATATAATTAATTACTTGGCTATTGTCTTAGTGTCAGATTATTATTGTTCCCACTTCTGGAACGTCTTGCACAAAAAAATAGTATAATAAATCATTTGTCTCTGTATAGTCTTTATAAAGGTCTTTTAACATCCCAAGCCCTAGGAAGAAACCCAAAAACCGGTAGATTTATTGGTTCCGTAAATTGACTTATTAGATTTCAATCTTATGGAAGTTAAGTAACTCGTAATTGTTACAACAGCGGAGCTTTGGGGTCTTTACCATACCAGATTTCGTAAATTTTGCAAATTTAGCAAACGCTGAATTTATGTTCCTTACATACTTTACCGTTGGTAAAGCTACCTTGATGGCAACTTGTCCAATTAAACTTTTTTAATTTTGAAAGTATGTTACTTATGGATATAATTTTGTCAATTATTCTGTTCAACTGTCTTTGTAATTTATGAATTTTTTTTTGTTCTTCTTGTAACGGAAAACTGGAGTCATAAAATCCTAATGATGTTGATGGCCTATCAGTTAAAGCTGTATGCAGTTTTCTCACAAATGGAGATGTGCATGGTCCGTCTTCTAAATGTTCATCATAATTGGAGTTAGATCCAAAACGGCCGATTACATTAAAACCGCTGGCATTGGATATAATATCGCTTTCATCATGTGTTTCCTCAAATTCATTCAACATTACCTATATGAAATAATTAACAGATGTAAATAACAAATTCAGGAAATTCATAACACTATAGGAAATAGTGCGCTTACCACGGGCTTTGACCACTATTTCTAGACTGCTGTTTGACTAGTTGTTATATAGTTCAATAAATAAAAATTAATTGTAATTGCTGAGTAAGCTTATGCTTACTGTTGGATTCAACACTTACACTACTACTGTGGGCAAAAAACCGTAAGACTTTGATCAAAGTAATCCCCCTGGTCTCATTACACTTGTGCCAACGTTTTTTCCAATCCTCGAAACAGTTGTTAAAGTCAATTTCCGGAATAGCCTCCAATGCGCGTATAGCGATTAACGTTTAATGTCTTCAATTGACTCAAAACGGTTTTCCCGGAGCGGTCGTTTGAGTTTGCTGAACAGCCAGAAGTCACATGGAGCTAAATCAAACGAATACGGTGGTTGCGGAACGATATAGGTGGAATTTTTGGCGAAAAAATCACGTAAAACCAATGCAGTATGAGAAGGAGCATTATTGTGGTGCAAAAACCAAGAGTTATCGACCCATAATTCCGGCCTCCTCAAATAGTATTCCTTGTTAACAGTTTGGCCGGTCGGAAGGAATTCGGAGTGCACCACACCTCGATAATCGAAGAAAACTGTCAACATCACCTTGATTTTTGACTTGCTTCTGCGTGGTTTGGTACAAATCAAAAACACTTGCTCGCGACATACAATTATCACCGAAGGCCTTTTGCAACATTCTGAACGTTTCGGCACCACAAAATTGATTCCGCACACAAAATTTAATGGAACTTCTTTGTTGAATAATTTCACTCATTGTAAAAATCGCCGAATGCACGTTTTGTACTTCAGAAAGACAAGCGTATACTAAACACTAATGATTATTTTGATGTGACAATTGGCACAAATGTCATTGACAGTTTATACCAACATAGAAAAAAAACATTTCGACGAATGGTTTTCCGCGCAAAATTTAAATTAAAAAGTCTTACGTTTTTTTTGCCCACAGTAGTACCTCACAGTACTGTCGTGGTCTAGAAAGATACATAGATGTACCAGGACACATCACAGTTTCTGTATTTAAATTTTCCTGCACCACTTGAAAATTTGATTTATCATTTTCATTTACATTTTCAGGAATTTTATTTCGTACTACTTCTTTGTGTGTCAAAATATATCTATTTTTAGCCCAGATCAAGCAATGTACCGGAAAATGCAAATAACAAGCACGTAATCTATCATATTTGGCTTGCGATTCAGTTTCCACTGGTTCGTGATACCTAAATTGTCACACCATATTTTATTAATAGCGGGATAATTTGGAAAGCTATAAAAATATAATTTCAATGAATAATACAAAATTGTATTAGTATAATTAATAGTATTACTGTATTTACGAGAAAAGTGTAGCATTCGAACATTTATTCATCCGCTTCGTTGAACATCCTGCTATTATACACACACATTTAGAAATAATTTTGATTTTATTTTTCGTTTTATAGTTTTATAGTTGGTTGCTGTAGTGTCTCACTTCGGTTTAAAACTTGTTTGTTAAAATTATCTATTTATAATTCTTATTATTCAGGTTATTGGAATAATCGCCTTATATATAACATTCAGTTTGTTGGTTCTTCCAGCTACTGATTTATATAACTCATGGATACACGGCATACATAAAAAACTGTGGTATAAAAAACAAAACAAAAATTTGTATCTTCCTTGTCTGGAATTTCGAATTTTCGGAAATCAAATTCAAACTAGTGTCAGTTAGACTACAAAAAAATAGGTGACATACACTTGATACAATGGATGCAATGCGGGATTTATGTATTATTTATTAAATATGACTACCTATGTAACCAAATATATGTATTCAAAATTTAATAGTAAAATAATCTTGAAAAAAAAATCAAATTTGTTTATTTTTATTTACGTTTGACATTTATGCCGAATTTTCCATTTGTTTTTGGCTTTTGTATATTGTTCATTACAGATATGTACTTCATATTTATTCATATAAAAATTATTTTAATATTTTTGAAATTAAGCAGCAGTATTTTATTTATTAAATTATGATTTAAAAAATTAACAATTTTGAATATTTTTCTGTCTATCCTGTTTATTATGAAAAAGAAAACGATTTTAAATAGTTTTCGGAAATGTCTTGGTTCCATCCAGTGCGGCTCTTACTTTATATTTTCGGTAATACGAT
The DNA here is from genome assembly GCA_947310385.1 of Nephrotoma appendiculata. Lineage (NCBI taxonomy): Eukaryota > Metazoa > Arthropoda > Insecta > Diptera > Tipulidae > Nephrotoma > Nephrotoma appendiculata. The sequence continues at coordinate 187,185,806 of OX371223.1, forward strand.
TTTCGAGTAGGAGGTGTATATAGCACAAGCGAGTGGAATATACAAAAGTTGTATCATATTTTGTTGTTATTTTCTATGGTAATTTAGTTTTGTGCCGTATCCATGAGTTATATAAATCGGTGGTTCTACCTAATACACGATGCCTAAGAGCCTACTTGAGTAATTTTTTACATAAATTCGCGTAAACTTGTATACTTTACAGTGAAAGCAGTTACAACTGCGTGAAGTGATTCCGAAAAATATCCCGAATAAACACAACATAAGAATATAAAGCTATATTTTTCAGGTTCATCCTGAAAAAAATTGATATGTTAGTTTTAAATATCATCCCGAAAAAAAGTTTAATTTCGTGATAATTTTTATGTCGACCTGAACAAAATTATATTGCGGAAATTTTGTATGTCACTTCGAGAAAACATATGGAGTGGTTTACCTGTCTATGTTGTTTGCTCGGAGCATAATTTCGCTAGGTTGCAACGGTACGATTTTTTTCATAATTTACCAAAAGTGAGGTATAAGTCTGGCCATCTTAAAACTATGTAGCCCTAATCCGACCAATGAATACGTTTTACCTGACAAATTAAAATGTTATTTTGGGTTGAAACTGAATCGCATGTAAATATTTTGCTCGGGACCTAATTTCGCTAGTTTTTGACTGTATACGACTTGTTCATATTTCGCCAAAAGGGAGGTATGTGTCTGATCATCTTAAAACTATATATCTCTGATCTTTTGCCGTAATATTTCGAACGGTCGTATTTTTTTTTTTTTTTTTTTTTTGTAACACTAATGATTACAAGGAAGACTATCTTAACGGAAAAGATGGGAGCTGAATATGAAGTAAAACTACCAACGGAGCTTAAATGACGAGTAAAAATACTTGGCATGCCAGAGAAACTAGAAAATGATGAAATAGTAACTACACAAAATCATTTTCTCTCTACTATAGTGAAAACCTGCTGCAGGAGAAACAGTCAAAAAATCGATGCAATCATACAAACTGAGAAGTTAAATATACATTTTGACAGGTGCCATGTCGTAGGTAGAGTCAGTAGGAATTTCAAGATGCTTTAAATGTAACAGTTATGGCCATTAGAGTAATAGATGTACCGGCAAACTTTGTAGTCCAAGATGTAGGTAGAACCATAAGTTAAGTGAATGTACAATTCAAAAAGTAAAGTGTAGCAATTGCATTGCCGTTAATACAAAACTCAATTTAAAAGTTGTTATTAACCACACCACTTGCGACAGACAATGTGGAGTGTACCAATGAAAGATTAAAATATTTTAAAACCATATCAGTAATCAATAGCAGTTCAAAAGAAAAGACCTACTAACATTCGCAGCTTACCGTAATTTCTCAGAGTTACAACAAATAACTTGTCATTATAAACCGACGGTCGTATTTCTCAGTATATCTATAAGACTTGTAAGACTCAAAATTTTATATTGGAAATTATAAACGTGTACGGAGCAGTTCGGATATTCATCACACTTGAAGGGTTGTCACAGAAATATAAGTTTTAAAATAATTTCCAATCTCAAGAAGGACCGCGCTTACCATACAACTGGGATATTTGAAACAACAAAAGCAGCATTTTTATATAATTTAGACGTATATTTCGAAGGAGTTATCGTCTATAATTAATCCAACTCTATTTTGGGGTTTTTTTGGGTATAGTTCAGGAGTTTACCAGAGCCACACAAACCAGCAAAAGTTTCATATAACTTTTAATAACTATAATTCATCAAATACTTAATGTGAAATATTAAAAGAATAACAAATAAGTGAGCAATGTATGTTAAGTGTGGATTTAAGAGATACTATTCTGAGAATAAATTAAATTGTATTCTAAACAGCAGACCGCAGCAATGTATAGTGTGCAGAATGAATTTAATAAAAACCCCGTATGCTTAATACTGGAGTTAAAAAATGCGACAAATCAACTGACGCGAACGAAAATGATTCAGAGCAGAAATAAAATCACTTGTTCTCAGAAAACTTAACATTGTTAAGACAAGAAAAAGAGAGTAGTTACGGTATTCTTAAAATAATAAATTCAAGTGAAAGTTGGGAAAACTATAGAAATAAGAAAGCGCAGCAATCTGATAAACAAATCAAATAAATAAACAAATAATAGGTCTTTCTCGTAATTGAATGCTGCTAACTTTAAATCACCTTCAGCCGGGCCTCATGATGTTCAATGGTTTCAGTAGCTCTAGAAGAAGACATCCTGCTTCGAACGTTTGTAAGTCGTATTTCGCGCTGTTTAGTTGTTTCATTAGCTCTAGAAGAAGATGTACTGCTTCGAACGTTTGCAAGTCGTGTTTCATACTGTTCGCTTGAATCAGCCACCCGTGCGGCTCTACTCTTCTTCGACTTTGCAGTTACCTGCCCAATTGATCTTTTTTTTTCGGTGGCATTTTTAAGCAAAAATGAAACGTGTAGCTAATTAATCAGGAATCACGGGCATTCAAAACAGAAATTAGTATTAATTTATCAAAACGATTTTAATGTTACCTTCGATACGTTTCACCGCGAACTGTGTGTGAAAATGTCTTTACGGAATTTTTTTTAAGCAAAATCAAATGTTATCTACAATCAAAAAGTAATCATAGATTAACACGTTTATAAACTGAAAACTTAAACCTAATTAGAATGTGTATTCTCTTGAAATAATATTTAATACCTGGAAAATAATCACCAACAATTATTTTATTGCAATATAGCTAACTAATCGGGAATAACGGCATCCGAAACACAAATTAATATTAATTTATTCAAAACGATTAAAACTACGTCCACTTCGATACGTTTTACCGCGAACTGTGGTTGAAAATAACATTTCGAAAAACAAAAGAAGTTTATTCAAACTAAGGCAATTTTACACGTATAATAATTTGAATCCAACGATGTTTCTTGATGCTATTTTCAAAAATAAAACGCTAGTACTTTTCAAAGTAAATCAGTTTATACGTACAATATTTTTTAGTACCCTTCCTAGAATTGATTTTATGAAACAATCATTGATTATTTAAGTAATAAATTAAATAAAGTAATAAACTATTGGTGTTTAGTATGAAACTACCATTTTCATTAAAAGCCGCCGGTTGAAATAGTGGATTAAAATAGAATGTTAATTATGTATTTCTGAAGTTATGTGGAAACTAGAACTCGCTGACTATGGTACATTTCAAAACAGGATATGATAAATAGGATATCAGTAAACAGTACATGTCAAACCAGTAAAAATGGATTATTAGTATGGATAATATAAGTATTCAGAGATTTGTCTTCAGTTAAAGTGATGAAAGATTGTCTTAAATTTAAATTAATAAAATTAATTTGAATAATTAAATCAATTATAGTATGAGAGAGAGAAAGGTATGATTTGTGTATAACAATCGCACGCTAGATATCCGTTTTGGTGTCTAAATTTGCGGCTAAGGCGCTATTTCGGAACATTTAAATAATTGTATCTATACATGTAAAAATGAATTTGATCCAGGGCATATTTCCAGATTAGAGCATGTCACTAATTTCATATAACCCCTTTCCTTAGTCATTCGCGTCAAAAAATCTTAAAAAAATTGAAATTTGAGAAAAAATTTGTACCACAGCCCCTAGACCACGGGGTCCAGCCCCTTCAAAAGTATCGTTGGCTTGGTTCTGAACATGCAACATATACATGGTAAAAATTTAAAGCGGCTAAAGCGTTATTTCAGAACAATCAAATAATTGTATCTTTACATGTAAAGATTAAATTTTGATCTAGAGGCAGACCCCCCGAATTCGAACATGTCTCTTATTTCATATAACCTCTTTCCAAAACTCATTCTCGTAAAATAATTTAAATTTTTGAAAAAAAATTGTACCATGACCCCTAGACCCCGGGGTCCAGCCCCTTTCACAATATCGTAAGATTGGTCCTGAACATGCAACATTTGCATGGTAAACATTTCATGGCGATCGGTTGAGCGACTGAGAAGTCATTTTAAAATAATCAAATATTTGTATCTATACATGTAAAAATTAATTTTTGATGCATGGCTGGGCCCCTCGGATTCGAACATGTCAGTAATTTCATATAACCAGCCCCATAAACTCATTTTCGTGGAAAAATTTAAAGAAAATTAAAATTTTCGAAAAAATTTGTACCGCAGCCCATAGACCCCGGGGTCCAGCCCCTTCCAAAATATCGTAAGGTTGGTTGTGGACATGCAACTTGTACATGGTAACAATTTCATGGCGATCGGTTGAGCGGCTGAGACGCCCATTCGGAACAAACAAACAGGAATTCATTTTTATATAGATAACCGGTTAAAATGATAAATTACAGGAAAATCATTTATATTTCACAAATTTACCAAACGCAATTAAACCCCAGTCCAGTAGGCAGTGTGCAAATCAAAACTATTCTGCCTTTTTTTATTCAACCTGAGTAATTTTACCCTGGCCGCTATTCTTGAAAACGGTGGATATTTCCGTCTGCGGCATATAATTCGTATTTTTCGCCAGCTACATACTATAATCGTTTTTTCAAATTTGCTTGCAAGTTTTCTATTATGTGGGAGAATAAATGCGCAATTGGCTTACCCAGTCGGAAATTTCCACCGAATTTTGTTTAGTAGTGAAATAAATAATAGAATATTTGCAAGCAAATTTGAAAAAACGATTAAAGTAGCCGGCGAAAAATTCGAATAATGGCTGCGGACCAATTCTCGAGTAAATCGTTTAGAACGGTGAATTAAACTTTTAGTACAAATTACTTTTCAAACCGTACCAATGCAATAGTAAATTAAATTAAATAAATAATTAAATACGGCTCTAAGGATCGAAAAGGTTCACAGCAATATACAGAAAATGGTGAGTAGATGCATAAACTAATGTCAAAATATGTTTATGTAAAAAAATTAATTTTGACAAATCTCTCAGAAATTTAATTTTTCGTCTTGCGATTACAGTTATGCATCCGTTTTTTATTTTGTTTTTTTTTTTATAAAAATTTAGAAAGCTCGTACCAAAACATGCCGTTAAATTTTTTTTATTAAAAGAAAACGTTAAAATACGCACAAACGCATTTTTAATTCAAATCAATATTTGGGAGTGTATTGCAATGTTTTTTATAAAATATATTTGCTGGAAACTCATTCGCCATATTTTCGTGGTATTCGTTTATAGCACAAACACAAAAAATATTATTTACCTTTTGTGCCTTCCCAATATGCAATGCCGACGGAATTCCATTTACATTCGCGTTCTAAAACCACACTGCTTCTATGGAAAGAACCATGTGTATCACGCGGAAATTCGTACTCCCAGCCAAAGAAAAGTGTCACAAAAATTCCGGTGTCGGTGTGAATCCCAACTAAAAAGAGAAAAAAACCACAGAAACAAAAAGCACGTGTTTGTATATATTTTCCAATTGGAATGAATAATAATTCTTATTTGAAATAAAACAAAATTTTCCATTTATAATAAAATAAATATTAATTTTTTATTCACATTATTTTTTATTTGTGTACAAAAAAACATAGAAAATTTATTTACATATTTAAATTTCATAAATTGAGTTTTGTATTGCATCCGCCACGTTGTATTGCATCCGCCAGCATATTGAGATCTTGAAAAAAAAAATCATTGAAAATTTACTACGTAAATGTATTTCGCGACGACGCCATTGTGAGACAGATCTCTATTACCATTTTAGTCCAAATTCTAAAATAATAATTATTCTAATAATAATAATTCTAATTTTTATTCTCAAATTTGCACATCGCGATCACTAAATAAGTTAATAATTATTATTATATATTTAAATTTAAAATTATTTATTTTAACAAATCGAAAAACATTATAATGAAACACAACACTTTAAAGTAAAAAAACTAATTATGTAGTGCAACCGTGCACGTCGATTTGTCAGAAGAAACTGAAAATAAAAGATACAATCGAAACTTATAAAACGAAAATAATATTACCGCGAAATAGAAAGAGAAAAACAATTATTTTTCTTCAAAATCAATATTTTTGTGTCTTTGATATTTTGTAGTACGGAATTTTGTACGACATTTGAGCAGTTTTTTCCACACAGTGGAATAATTGCATACTGGGTTTACTTTACCCTACTGTTTAGAACAGTATTTGAATGTTGAAACGATTTGAATGACTGTTAAAAATTGCAGTTACCCAAGATTTATCTTCGAATTGGTCCACAGCCAATATAAACAATTTTAATGCAAATTATAATCCGCAGACGGAAATATCCACCAATTTCAAGAATAGCAACCCTGCTCACCGCGTTTAACTTTGTGAACTGTACTTACGCCGTGTGTACTCGGATCGTCAAATTTTACTCTGAAATAAATGTCAGTACCAGTGTACGAAGAATGTGCAAAGTAAAAAACAATTTAATATTTCACACACTCCCTGGATTATTTGACTCTGCACTTCCTTCGCTCGGTGTACAATACACCGGCTAACTCTGCTCACTTTTATTGAATTATAGTGTTTACCAATCAAAATATCACGTAGGTGAGAGCAAGCAAAATAAAACATTTGAGCAGCAAATTGCGGCATTTTTCGGGGGCAAATGAGGTTATCCAAAGTAGATTAAGCGAATCTAATTTTAAATTATATGGTCGGCCGTACAGTGAATAAACTAAATCTTCCATCAAGAGTTTTCTTGATCCTGATTTTCTAAATGTTCTGATTAATTAACAGTCTAGTATTGCTAATACGTCCAAACTTGCATTAAATATACGTATCGCGTCCAATAATATTTTTTTTATATAACTAATAGTGATACACGATATTCTATTGGCGTAATAACATCATCACATTATTTAAATTAATATTGTATACTGAACAAACACAAACCCATCACTGAAAAAGGATTTCAACGCGCTACTTTGAATCGTTAAGAACAGGTAATATTACCACAACGTATAATATTCTGTACTATATACACCAATAATGTGTCGAGAGATGAAAAAAGTTATCTGACAGGATGGGTAATAGAATCAATGGTTAGAATGAAGGAAGTGTTATTGTTACACAAAAATATATAAAAAGGAAAACGAAATTCAATGAGATCCTTTCAACATTGCAACATTTTTTGTTAATGTATACCATCTAAGGGTGGTGAATGTGATAATGATTTTTCTCCTTCTGAAATACGAATTGAATAGTTGATGATAACAATATAACATTGAACAAGGGGGATATAAAATTTATTATGTCTCTCTATATATAATATACTACAAGTATATATACGAATATGTACATAAAAGATTGATTGAAAATGGGATGGATTATTTCGAATTTATTTTTATTTTTATTTTTTTTTTGGTGAAAATTCAATTTTGTTGATGGCATAAATGGTATTTCAAAATGGATCACGTGATATGAATATACAAAATTTGAAATGAAAACTTTTGTGTATTGTGAATACATTTGTTGGTGTTGTCGGAAATACGATTCTGTGTACACATATACCTATATATTCATGTGAAGAAATAATGTCAATTCAATCAGAATTATTATCTTTTATTTAGCTTGATACCGGGTGATAATCAATCTAAAATTATATATAATATATTATCTATTTGAAAATTGTCACCCGTTTAGGTTTGATATAATAAACATTCTCGAAGAAAAGCATCTCAACTCTCAATATTTTTTTATTTAATTTTCATTTTGGAAAATACTCTTAACACTACTCGTATTCACATTCATCAACCTTAAGTAAACTAAGTAATTTTTTAAAGTTACGTATGTATCTATATACAAAAGAATATATACAATAACATAATATGGTAAAAAAGAAGTACATTAATAATCAAATTGACATTCATTTAGCAAAAAAGTATACACATAAAATAAAGATTTGCGGGAAATTTGGGGAATAAGTCATTTTTTGAAGTGTGGGTCTCCTATTTTAAGTGCACATGTACGATACGTACAATTTAATATTGACATGAAAGATAATGAAAACTATTAGAAGTGCTTGAAATTTGTGGATTTCAAACGTCAAGTGCCCATACAAAAGTTAGACAGGATTTTATTTAATTTCGTATAGCTAATTAAGGATTTATTGACTATAATCCATTTTAGAGAGATGATCGATCGACAGTTAATTATAAATAAAAATACGAATCAGAAATTATTGAAGTTCAAGGATGTACGAGAAATATACACTACAATATTTCATTGTATTTATTATCATAATTTTATATTAAATTATTTTCACATTTTTTGTAACAACTGAATTTTGTGATATAATAGAAAGTAAGGTTTTGGTCGCATTTAAGTTTTTATTTGGTTCGGCAAGACTGTATACAGTGTGAAAACTTTTAACCGAAAATATCTCGAAAACCAGTTATATACCTGGATAGTATGTGCCATACAAAAGCTCTTGGTTCGGGCGAAAGAAGCGTAACGTAACACTAACGATGTTTTCATTCAATTATGCCTTGAAAGTAATTCGATTACTAACTTCTTAATAAGATTATTATCTATTTTTTCTAGGTCACTATCATGTTCAGTTTAAACGCGCGTCAGAAAACAAGAAAAATGGAAAACGAGTTATTAGCCCTAGCTGCTAGCCAAAATTATCAAAAAACCTTAATTAATGCAAGTATAAATGATTTTGAAGTAATTAAATAAAATAGTACTTGATTATTAATGTGTTTTATAGGTTGAGTGCCTTCGCTGACGAAGAAGTTGATTTGATTATAAACAGCATCCGAGTTCTAAAGCGAAAGCCACCCAGAGTAACTGGTTATAGTTAATGTGGTTAACTATTATGATATCCAAGAACTTCAAAAAAAATTTCGATTAAAAAGAAATACATTTAACAGACTTCTTGGAATTATATTGGTGAACAATTTTCTGCAGAAACTGAAACCAGAGGAAGGCCCGCGCCCTTTACGGGATTTAAATAACCAGCTTTTGGCAGTTATTTGGTTACTAGCCACTCCCGATTCGTATAGGTACTTTATTATTTATTTTTAAATTTTATGAATATTACATTTTAAGTCGTTTGCAGATCGGTGAGTGAAAGATTAAATATTTCGAAAATCATGCTATCGAGATGTTTCGTGCGCATTATAAATTACATAAATTCTGCAATGGAACAATTTTTAAAATGGCCAAGGGGTCAATATCTTGAAAAAGTCAAAATTAAATTTGCCGCCAATAGCATATTTAAAAATTTAATCGGCGTCATTGATGGGACTTATGTTGCTTTTTCTGTCCCGAGAAAATTAAATACCACATCACCCGAGAGACAAGGCCAATCGTATTTTAAATTGGTGAATCACGCACCGTATTTAAATATAGGGGGAGGTTAAGCGATCATGAAATTAATTTTAATAAAAAGCATTCTTCAACAAGACAGATAGTCGAACGTAGCTTTGCTCTGCTGTTTGGTCGATTTCGCAGACTTAAACACCTTGACCTGCATAGAACTGATTGGGCACCAGCAACCATTACAGCCTGTTGCATTTTACACAACTTCTGTTTACAAGATGACCAAGATGTAATAGATAATTATATTGAGGATGGAAGAGACACAGGCATTAAATAATACAGATCGTGTGCTTAACAGCGGCAGCAGTGAAATAAGAGCTGCTTATTTCACTGCATTAGTAGTGGAGTTTTAAATCGAAATATAATTTGCAATGAAATCAATCAATAAAAATTAAGTTATTATTTTTTATATTTTATTAAATCTTCAATTGAATTATTTTTTATTTTTTATTAAATTCAAACCTTCTTTCATCTGGATATCGGCCAACTCACAATGTTGAAGCATTCTGTCTTGAAATAATTTGTTGTCCTTCTGCCGTTGTTTGCGGATTTTGATCAGCTCCTTTAATTGATCGAATATCATATGTCTTTCTTGCTCTTCCTCGATTTTTTTTCAGGAGGAGAATTTACTTCTTCATCATAATCTAAAATAACATGTTTATGAATTATAGTCAAATTATTATGATTAGTCAGTAATAGCATTTGCCATTACAAATTACATATTACAATTATTATATGGTCATGGCGATTACATAAAATAAATATGCTTATATCCCTTTTGTGTTTTACTAACACAATTGTGCGGGTAGGGCAAAAGTACCATGTCAAAAATTTAGTTTTGTATGTTTTTGAACCAACTTACACATTTGTGAATTCCTTTTTAACTATTTTCGTCCGAAAAAACTATATCTATACACACAATTGTGTTGGTTTTACTTCAAATCAAGCGAAATTTTTTATCAAAAACGCCATTACATACTATGGTGTTTTACTCACACATTTGTGTGGGTTGGACTAAAATTGAGCCAATTTGTTTATTGTCTTGGTTGAAAAAGGGATATACCATTCGATAGTTCTTCTTCAATTGGTGGTGCTAATGTGATGTCATTATTCACCCTCAAACTAGAAGAAATGCCAATTGGATTTAAAGAATGGTCCTTTCCGAAAATAGAATAAAATTCTTCAAAAAATGGAAACTCCATTGGAGCGGCACCGGTGAGGCGATCATTGTCACATTTTCGATGATACATACGCTATAGGTTTGCAAACTTGTCCTTGCATTTTGTATTTTGGACATTATGTGTCCACGATTCATCATCAGAGTATGTATCGTCTCCCATATTTCATCGCTTTTACACAAACCGGTGCCGAACAAATGTTGTTTTTTTTATAGCGTTCTATTAATTCAAGAACCTTGGCTGTGTTCCACACTATTCTTTGATTTAGTCCAGACTCAGGAGGTGGTTTAATATTCAGAACCCTCGTAATTGTTTTTGAACAGCATGGTTCTTGCTCATATGGAAATTCATTTTTCTGTATACATTGGTTTGTTATACTTTTATTAATTTCATCAAGATCATTATCGTATTGATGCACTTCGAGTTCTTTTATCGTACTTCTAATATTTTCATTAATGTCTATATATAAATATTCACCTGTAGCATGCAAATACACACTTCATCAATATTCTAGAACTATTGTAGCTAGTTCTGGTGTTCCACAGGGGTCCCCTCTAGGACCTTTACTTTTCATAATTTTCATTAACGATCTATCTCGTGCGCTTGTTTGTCCCCACCTATTCTATGGAGATGACTTAAAAATTTACTCAAGGATCACGAACTCTAACGATTGCTATCAATTGTAGACTGACATGCAAACATTGAGCTCATGGTGTGTGACTAAATCTAAATGACCTAAATCTAAACATTCAGAAATGTGTTGTAATGACATATTCTAAGAGAAGTAACCCTGACCTATTTGACTATTATATCTCAGACATTAGATTGGCTAGCGCCAATCATATTACTGACTTAGGAGTTACTTTTGACTCTAAATTATCATTTGACAAACACATTGATCAGATTTGTTCTAAAGCTCACAAAATTCTCGGCTATATATTTCGCATCGGTAAGGATTTTCGTAAAACAGCGGTGTTCATAATACTTTTTAACTGTCTCATTAGGAGTGTCCTCGAGTACGCAACTCAAATTTGGAATCCATTTTATGATAAACATATTGACCAATTAGAACGGATTCAAAAAAAGTTTACAAGATTCTTGGTATATAAATCTACCCCGCATTCAGGCAATATTATGTACGGCACAAGGATGAAAATTTTTAGTATGGTCAGCCTGGAAAATAGGAGACATGCACATGACTAGTTACTTTTGTACAACATAATACATTTTAAAATCGAAACATCTGCCTTATCATCGTTGAATTTGTATGTTCCTGCTTATAGGACGAGAAACCATCAATTATTTTTTCCAATACATTCTCGTACTAATCTTGGATCTTCAAACCCGCTTACCAGAATGCAAAGTGGTCATAACGAGCTTTTCTTCTCCTTGGGCTTGTCATTGTCTATGAAACAATACAGATAATCACACGCACCAAGTATCGATATTAGATAACCAAAAATGGTTAGTGGCTTCCATGTATTTTAAGCGGTCCACTATCAACTTAATTTTAACTTCATTTTCACTTGACTAACTTTCAAACTTTCATTTTGACTAATTTCAATTTGTATTCGAGTAAAAACTAATTTTTTTTTATTTTGTATCTCATAGTATTATATTTATTATTCTTATTATTTTGTATATTTATATTTTTTATTATTATATTTCTTAGCTTTGTTTGTAGATAGAGGCGACGTGTAATTGGACTTTGTCTGTATGTCGCCCAATTGGAATTCTTAAATAAATAAACAAATATTACAATTGGCATTATTGGTTTTTATTGAATTGAAAAAACGTAAATAAAAATTGATATTTAAATTAACTCACCACTTTCTTCGTTAGTACACAATATTTCATTATTATTAATAATAAATTGTTTCTGATCACTCATCACAAGATTATACATTTGAAAATTACAAATTTAAAATTAATAAATCTTCAAAATTAGCAAAACAAAATAATTTTTTATGTCAAAGCCCAAAAGGCAGTTTTGAGCAGAGTTGAAAATCACAGTTCTAACATCGTACATATATTTTAGGAACGACAAAAACCACGTTGCCATTGTTACGATACACATTTAGGAACGCTTTACATCTGTCATAGTTAACAATATTGTAACAATGTTTAATAAAGGAACACACTCCTGCTATCGCTTCAAATGACAATTATTATCACCTGAAATTTGATGTTACAAATAAATTTAAAAAAAATTCAAACTAATGCAGCCAACTAAGATTTAAAAAATTTTCATTGAGAATTTTGCACAAAATTATTTAGTAAATTTTGATTTTAAAGTCTAGTAACCAGGAAGATCCATAGTCACGTCGCATGAAGTGATACGTCTAAGGAAATTGAGTATTTGAGTATGTATATAACCTAAACTAGTTTTCTAATAACAACAACGCACATTTTTAGAACAAAAATATAACAAAAGAGCATAAAGAACGGCCGATCACTCAACTGGGATTAGATCTGGATCTGGCAAATGGAAGGTAATATATTTTTCAATTGATCTAACAAGTAATCAACAAAAATTCTCATTAGATTTTCAGTTGTTGAATGCCGGCTTGAAATGAGAAAAAAGTGGGTTGCTATAGCAAACATTTTGAATGCTGTAGGTGGTGTGGTGAAATCGCACGAAAAGTGGCAGAATGCGAGGAACGTAATGAAGTACGTTTAGTACGATTAGTTTATTAGACTTGGTTTACTATAAATATATATGTATGTTTAGCAAATTCCACATTCCACGCCACTATTAAATGAACCAGATTTTTGTGATGCCCCCCCCCCCCCCCCCCTGATACAGTTCGTCACCCAATACGACGTATTCGAGGTAGTGTTTCTTATAAATCCTATTATTAAACAATAATTTCTAAAAAAAAAAAAAATCTACTTTCGCAAAATTCAGGAACAGCCTACACACAGGATAAAATTTAAAAAGAATCGAATGACATCGAAAAATTGAAAGTGCTGGTATTAAACAAGATAGTGGATGCCATGGAGAAGAAAAATGAGTTTAATTAATTTTATAATTACTATTACTTATTTTCATTTTCTGGTCCATCCGCTACAGCCTCATCGTAATTATCCGCGTATGAATAAAATTTTAAGAACACATGGCTGGTGTATATTTATTTGTTCTAGCCTTTGATAGATATGCCCATCTAGATTTTAAAACATCATTTAAACGTTCAATGGAATTCATACGCCTTTGCATTTGTTGGATTATGAACGGGTGTCATAAGTCATGGTTCTAACGGGTATCCACTATCGCCTGAAATTTAACGAACATATTTAAACATTGCAAATACTTAACTACATATTACAATTTAATTATTTGCAGGAAACTTGCGGTTAAAACCCAATCCACAGAATACAATGAAGAATATTTGGATAAGGAAAATGTATTCTAAACTTGTATATGATTTTTTTAAAAATGTGATAATAAATTTTTGTAACAAAATTGATGTGATTGAAATAAAATAAAATGAATTAATAATAAATAAATAAGAATTAAATAATTCTACTTAATTGCGTTTTACTATTTTCTTTATTAAAAAAAAATATGACCAAGAAGCCAAATATTTCGTAAAACTCCGGTTTCATACAGGTTATACAAATGTGCCGTGTATTAATCTGCATTGCGGTTTTTGGAAATTTAATATATTTTTGATATAAGAATTTATCCATAATTGTACAAAAATTTTTTATGCTTCTGCTTACGACCGTTTGCGATACTGGTATAAGGAACGCAACCCCATTTTTTCGTTGAAACGTTCCTGAATGATTGATTCCTCAATTTAAAATATCAGCATATTGTGAAAATAATAATTGATATTTACCTTCTACTAAAAAGCTCAACGCGACTAACACCAGAGCCATCTATGATTTTGAAGAGCCGTAATATTAAAAAGAGAGCTTTCAGTAGAGGGGAAGCTTTTATTGAATTACTATAAGAAACCGTAGTAATTGGAAAATTTTTGAACATGAATTTATGAATAAAAAATTAAACAAATCATCTAAATTTTAATTTTATATTTTTAATAAACTATTCAAAGAACACATATTTGAAAATCAGCCATCATAATGTAGTATTTATTTGGTAAATTTAAACTAAAGCGGAGCATAAATTTATTAATTTTCTATAAAAATGAGCTTTCCGTTTAGTTGTGTAGGTTTATAAAGTAAGATAATAAAGGGTGGTACCGCGGATTCCTCTTACATCCAATTAAAAATTTAGTTTTATAAAAATGTAACTTATTTGGTAAATGCTGGTCACATGCACCTCAGAATTTTTGAGATGAACGATGCACTTAATAGCAATCTAAACATTCTCCATTTATAACAAAATTAAAGAGAAAACGTGAGCTGAAACGAAATTTTATGAATCACCATATAGAAACAATAATATTATTCATATAATAAAATTTTTACATCAAAATCTATTATTATTATTTTGTATACAAAAAATCAACGTTGTCATGGTTTTCTTAATTAAATATTATTACAAAACAGAACAAAACGTAAAAAACTTCAATTTTATTCGATTGCAAAACCGAGCTTTCTGTAATTTGAAAATCCGTTTACAGATGTCTCTGTAATAAATTTACTTGAAATTACAGAAAATTGTAAAATAATTAAATAACTATTTGCGAAAATAAACCATTATTATTGTAAGTTAAGCGCGAAATCTTTAATATAATAATTTAACATAATTAATAAAACTCAAAACAATTATAATTTTTATTTATAATACAGTTGGCATAAATAAAGCTTTTCATCGCAAAATATTTATCATCGTAGTTGCTGCGCGCTGAAAAACAATAATAGAAAAATGTCACATTTTTTCCAAATTTTTTCTTTCCTTATTTCAATTCGCTCGTTTTCGGTTATTTTCAGTTCCAGGAGATTTCAATAATCTATTGAACCAGGCAGTATACATAATAAATTGTTAAATTTTAGTTAACAAACGTTTAGGTTTTAATATTTAGCTTTAATTTATACTTAGCGACATCTTTTGATTGGTTTTTTATTGCGAAAAGCTCTATAATATAATGTTTTTATTTTATGAAGCTCCAGTTTGTTTATACTACAGGATGAAACAATGTAGGCTGCAAATTTGTTGCGATGAAAAATCAAATTTTTAATAAATAACGAAAACAGAGTGTTCGAAGTTTGTTCATCAACAATGTTGTAATAGAATCCAGAGCACAATAAACTCCATATTACATAGCTACTCAAAAAGCATTTTTTAACCAACGTTTGTTTTGGGAAAGAAATGCTGAAATTTTTGATGGAACACTCTATATTAATTTCTTACATACACATATAAACAAATTCTTATTTCTACAATAAAAAAAAAAAAAATTTGGTAGGCTAATTTAAATATTTTTGCGTTAATTCGACATGACATGACTCAATTTTAAAATATGCTTTTCCTGAATATTGAACTAACCATTCAAATTAAAAATTGAAACGAAACATTAATGTTTTTGTATACAAAAAAAGCTTCTAAAAAAATATTAAAATACACTGATTGGTATGAAAAAGAACAAAAAGCTTCCCCTCTATGGAAAGCTCGTGGGAAAAAATGGTGGAATGTTACGGCTCTTATATTAAGGAGGCTCTGCTAACACTCTAAATTGTTTGGGAATTTCGCGATCTTTCATGAATTGGCTTACCTCGTCGCATAATTCGGGCCAATCTATATAAACCAATAAATTCTGGTTTGTGTACATCAAATGAATCAGATCCGTCGCGCAAACGTTTTCGTTGAACCCGTAACAGTCCGCTTCTTTCCTATTCATCATCTTAAATGTATCGTACTAATCTATTGCTTGCCATTTTTAGTGTTTCTATACGTATATTAATTATTTTATTAAAATATTTATGTAATTTGATTTGAAATATTATTGTTTTGTTTTCTTTTAATTTATTACAGAATAAACTGAAATATTGTATAGGAAAAAACTGCAGTATTTTTTTAATACTTATGTAGGAAAAATCCTAATTCCTAGATGTAAGTTTCGGGTTCTTCGTTAAATATTAGCTGTCACTTAAAAATTTCTCGACAAAGGATAAGAAACACTTAAAAAATTGTACCGAAAATGATATTTTAATCGTAAATTTAACCAAAAAACGAATTTCTAAAGTTTTTAAAATTTGTATTGGTTTTGAACTCTTTTATGCAATAAATAAAATGTTTTATTTTTGCTTGAGCTTTGGACACATTTTCGGTGTCTTTTTCAATGCATACAACAAAATTTTTCATATAGAGTCAATAGTCGATATAGCAAAAAAAACTAATTTTCATGGAAAACTGCAATCTCAGACACACTCTTAAAAAAAAAAAATCGATTTTGAAAGTGCAGAAGGAACTCTATGAAAAAAGGTTGTACAAATAAAATTAAATGAATATGTAAATAAGACAAAACCAATAATTAGATAAATAAATTATATTTATTGCCAATATAGGCACAATCACTACAATATTTCGTCGCTTGAGTTGTATTTTGGCATAAGCGCCAACATTTGAATTTTGAGAAAATTAACTTTAAAGTTTTTATGGTTTTATTAGTTGAAACGTTTAAATATTGCAAATAACATTTTGCAGTTGACTAGTGTAATTTTCCCGGAAAATTAAATGTTTATTTTAAAGCTATTTTAGTGCGTCACATAAAATTAAGTGATGTTTACCTCTATATACACCAAAATGATAGAGATTCACCAATCTAGAACTAATAAAATAGATCGAGATGTGGTATTAGAATAATGGGGATACATTATTCTCCAGATACATTAATTTGAATGGGAGTTTGGAGTTCAGATTAATAAAGATCATACCGACCAATTTGGAATTTCAAAATATTTATTTAGAATATAAATACACTTCAATTTTTTTTATTACAAATAACAATATAACAAATTTAAATTCCTTCGTTTTAAGTAAAAAATAATTTTAAATTAATTCAATTCAAGTCTTTAAGTTTAAACCTAAAATATTAGTGCACAAGCACATTATAGCAAATACATTTTACAAAAGTGGCTTTCAGCTTCTGACATGTACTGCAACATTGAACGGATATCTTTTTTCTTTTCGGCTGACATTTTGTATAGAATGATGATAGGCAAAATTGTAGGTATTTTAAAAACCTTTTTTTTTGGATACGGATTTGCGAGTGTCTGAGATTTTAATAATAATAAATCAGATTGTTCGTAAATCCAATTTGTTACTGAGGCAAATTTACGGAAATATTATACTACAAATACCTGAGTTTATTTATAGCACTACAGTATGCCGTTAAATTATAAACGGAGAATTTGCGTTTATAAAACAAATTAACGCATTTGGCATTTGAGGCAAAGAAAACACATTTTGCAAATCGTAGTACAGGACAGATGGTGAATTCAGTATTTTTTCTATCACCATCTCTTTCAGTTTTTGCCCTCATACTTTTTGCATTGTGTTTTTTATATTCTTTGAATTCGGAAGTGGTGAGTTTGATCGCAACTTTATGTGCCACACATATCGATCGCATTGGTATTTCTTCGGTTTGTAGTATGATATATTAAATTTTCCGTTGAAAACATATTCAGTTTCACAAGATTGGTAGTCTCATTCAAATATAATGAATACATTCTACTAATATTCTAACCAAATTCAAATAAAACAAAAGATGAAACAAAAGAAGTAACTAAAAACTTATTAACAGAAAACGGAGTAAAAACAATAGACATACAAGAAATAATAAACCTAATATGCAAAAGAAATTACCAAACAAAACTATTTCACACATAACAGCAACTTTTACGAACAAAATCAAGGACTGCCATGCATCCATTTTGTTTCTATACTGAAAGCTAGATCATTTTTCATCATTAGTTAAATGACTAAAAAACGTTTTTCTAGTTGGCTTTGGTAATGTTGCTTTTTTCTTTTTTTTTCATTATGATATATAGTAAAAAAAATCATTTTTAATGTTACACGTGCAAATCTAATTCATTTTCCTTTCTTTTGTTTAGTTTTATTAAAATGAAAAATATTAAATAACGGTGTTGAAACGAGAAAAATTGATGTTTACCGCAATCAGAAACATTCAACCCAGTTCATAGCCGAAAAACTAGGCCGAAGCATAAAGCAAAATATATATAAGAGGAACCATGTAGAGATTCCGAGGTTAATCTATTTTACTTTTGGCAATCTGTATAGGCCTAACAAGAACAGTAAACTATAAAATAACTATGCCGATATGTTTATAAGATACGTATATATATGGATTAAATATAGAAAAAGATTAAATTTGTGTATATAAATATATTAAAACTATAAAATAAGATTAACCTCGGAAAAACCTGCCCATAAAATTTGCACTACTTGATTTCTCTTATATGTATATTTATCCGAAGTCACAATGTTGTGCTAAAGTATATCCTGAAAATTATGGATAAATGAAATCATGAAAACTATGAAAAAAATATGAAAGGCTCTTCTGTTTCGAAATTAAAACCGGTAGATAAACGTAAAATAGTTCGTATTGCCTCCAATCCTGCTCTATCTGCTCGCACGCAGAATCAAGGAGCAAGCATGTGTTAATGTCTTTTTACAAACTGTTCATCGCACCAAACAGAAAACTAAACATCTAAGGAAAAGTAAGAATGAAACAATCGACTTCAATTTGGGAAAGACTAACATGGAATAACCAGTGGTACAAAGTCGTGTTTTCGGATAAAAAAAAATCAATTTAGACAGGCCCGATGGTTATAACTATTATTTCCATGACCTACGCAAAGAAGAGCTAGTTCTCAATCGACATCACACTAGGTAAGTAGGGGTTATGGTGTGGCAGCTATTTCATCAGCATTTCCAAACTTCCAACGTTTTTTCAGACCACTGAAATGGTTTTATCAGCTGATAATGCCTCTATCCATACGGCAAGGATTGTAAAAGCCGGGATTTCCAAGAAAAACGTCGATTTACTTAAATGGCTCCGTACTTTCCTGAATTAAATATTATGAAAAACGTTTGGGGATGGCTTTCTCGCAAAATTTACGAAGGAGATAACCAGTACAATGATATAATGATAGGTAGTCGCTTACTGAAGCCATCCAAGCTGCTTGGACCGACATTTTCTTGAATAATTTGAATTCGCTATATGCGATTTAATGCGCAATAGAATATTTGACCTGATTTCAAAAAATTAAGGCAACACTTATTAAAAATTAAAAAAAAAATTATAATTTCCTAAAAATATTTGGTGTATTTTTTTAAATTCCGGCGTGTATTTATACACGTGTAACAATAAAAATAAAGTTTTTTACCATACCTTGATTAAAAATACAAAAAGGAACATTTCACTGCTTTCAGTTAGAAAAAATAGTGATAGAATTCAAAAGAGATGAATATCAGGAATTCCAAATTTATTTTAGTGGATTTAATCTGCTGTAACGAAGTGTATCAACGGCATAACAAAAACAGATCCAAAATCAAATTATACATTTCATATAAAAAATGAAAATTACAAATACACTGACATAAATACAAACTTAACAATAAGCGTGTTTTTTTATTAGCGCCCGATAGATTTATCCGGAGCAGCCAATTTTCTATTTCAAAACTTATATTTAGCGCTTTTTACGCTATTTGCCGTAGGCACTTGGCGAAACACACTTATACTTAATAAACACATTTTTTATTAATCACTTGTTTTTTGTTTCGCAGTTATTTTGAATAATTTTCCAAAAGTTTAAAAAATCACTCGATCGATTTCGACTTGTTAGGTCATCATCAGGAGTATCTACTGATTTGTTTTAGTAAAAATTTTGTTATATAGCAGAAAAAAGCAAAATATAAATAAAAGAACGAGGGACAAAAAAAAAAGCAATAAAAATTAATCTACGGATCGCGCAGGTAGGCGTATGGTATATTAGATCATGTAAAATTAAGTATATTAAGTATGGTAATTTAGATCAATGTAAAATTAAGAAATGTAATAGTTATTGTTATAAACTGAGGAAGGAAAAATTTCCGAAATCGATATTTAAAAATCAAATATAAAAATTATCACTATAAAGAAGACGTAATAGATATTTAAAATTTCAAAAAATAAAAAAAGCTGTTTATTTAAAATTAATTAAAGCAAAAATTTCTTCACCAACAAAAATAACAACTCATTGTCGACCATACACATATTACCACAACATTAACTTCCGTGTTAAACAACGGCGTGTAAGGACAAATGCAACAAATTATCAAACTGTGATAATTTACTTTAAATAAATAGAAATTTAATGAATTTTTTATTTATAAAACGCCCAAATTGAAATTCATACAAACCATTTAAAATGTCGTTTCTTATTACCGCGGCTCTTTCATAATCATTTTGGGATACATGCTCAAAATCATTTTCACTTATAAAAGCAATATTTTTGACAGAAAATGTTCGAAACAGCATTGCCTTTCTTGCTCGAAAAAGCCTATAAACTTCAATAAAGGATTGTCGAAAAACTATAAGCTGTCAAAATGGTACAACAAAACGACAGTCACCATTTTCGATACGACGATAATTTTTGGCAGACATAAAAGTGAAATTACAACATCTCAGTCAAAATTACAACGTTAATAGTAATTGAATCTCCTAAACATCAAAAAAAATTACTAAACTAAAGAAAAGCCTGCACATCGCAGAAAAAATAAAAAACTTAGAATGTTTGAATTTGTATCAAATTAAATAGCCAGATTTTAAGAAAACGAACCGCGTCAATCTAAAACATTTATCGGTTTGCACAAAAAGGATTAATAAAACCGTTAGTATTAAACTAACTATTGCAGAGATACTGCAAATTTCATGAACCGCACAAGTTAAGCAGTTTTAAAACCTATCACTATATAATTAGAGCCAACGTTCACACTGATGAATTTTTATTTAAATTGTGATTCAGTTACTCGTACATATTGAAATCTGCTCTTTTTGACTTCGACACTAATGTGGTTTGGTTGGTTTACATGTTGCAATAATGCATCATTCATTTCAGAAGTAGAAACAATAAAAATGAGTTGGACGTCGGTTCAGGAATTATAACATAAGTGTCCTACATATTATTTATCTTAATTATAGAAAGGTATTACGATGACACACAAGTACTCGTACATACTAAAATAAATCAAACCGTAAAGATATCACGTTCCAAACTCGAATAAGCATTTCAAGTAAAAAAATTTCATCAAATATAAGTACATACTCGTACGTACATATATATACGACTCGTACTATCTTCATATTATATACGAAAAACGTTATTGATTTGTCTGTCTATAATTTTCATCTCTCGTATAGATTTACAGCATCTTCATATTTTATTGGTTGAATTTCACGCTTTTTATATTTATAATTTTTTTGGCATTTTAGCTTGGTGTTTAATATTTCGAATAGATTCGAATTGTATGCGATATCTCTTGTGTACTTACTTGAAAAATATAATGAAATGTTGCTGTAAGTATTTTTATTTATGCAGGGTGTTCCAATAAGAACCATGTTTAAATTTGAAATTAAACGCTCGTTAGGATAAAAAATATATGTCATTCTTTATTGGCATTTAGTGGACAATCAACCATTTACGGATTAAAAATAATATCTGGTATAAATGTCCATTACAAGCACGTTTGCTGATAGCATCATATCTGTTTCTCAAAACCTCAGTTTTTTCATTGGCTCATCATATATGACTTGTAGGGTAGCGCTGTCCTCTTGAAATCACAACTTGTTAATATTGATATCATCACCTATTTGCCATGCAAAATTTCTTATCATGCATCTGTGGTGAACACCATTGACTATTCAATAAAAATGAATTTACGACCTGTACGAGCACGTGTTGCTGTCGGTATGTTTGCTAATGAACCAATAAACTTGATGAATTTTTAATACATAGCAGGCTCAGATGGGCGATTTTGTCCACCAAAAATAACACAAATTTTACGAAATGTTATTTTTAGAGATCCACCATTTTCGGTTTTTAATTATTTTATTACGATTTTGACCGGAATGGTATTTGAACTCTATTGAAGAAAAGTTCTTATTGGAAGATTCTGTACTTTATTTCACGTGCCAAAGAGAAAATTCCACAAAGTATACAAAATAAATGTTATTGCCTTTCAAATTACTTTTTGTTGTATACTCTTTCATGTGCAAAAACAGTTAGAAAAAATATTTCTTTCCGTGTTGGAACGGCCAAAGATGGCTCGTATGTATATAAGGAAATTTAAATGCATATGGGAATAGGGTGTTCTTACAATATTTAATTTCAATTTGATAAAAGGTAAGGTTTTAGGAGAAAAAAACTATTGGAGTGATATACGATGATGTGTACTATGTAATAATTGAATAGCGAAAAGATTTGATCTAATTATTGCCAGGGCGAATTTTATGTTTGGTTTAGAGGAGATAGACCAAAGACTCCCAGTGTGGTGCCCTTTCTATCAATCTCACTGTGATAAAGTTGAAAGTATTCTAAAACGAGTGTATTGTTCATAATGAAAAAAATGATTGAGACTACGAACATGACCCTCCTTTCCACGTAAACGTAGCTCGTCTGCAAACACAACCAGATATAAAAATTATAAGATCTAGACTCTAGCAAATAGCCAAAAATTACTTTGGGCAATGTTCATTGCAAATGAACTCTTGGAAAAACGCCTCATTTTATTAAATGTGCAAGTAGAAACTCTGCTTTTCATGGTCAAATTCAACTTTATTGAAAATATAATTGTCGAGCCATTTTTGCACGTCTTAGCTTTCGTGAACCGCTGGTCTTTCAAATATGAAGACATCACGATAGGGATAAGTGGTAATCAGACAGAGTCAAGTCTGGAAAATACAAACAGAAGCTCGTAGTAAATAACGCATTTGCATTCCCACCCAGACACACAGTAACACTTTGTTGGCATGAATATTCATTTTAGGAACTGATGTTGATGGCTGGCCTTGTCGGAACGACATCTTGTTATGAATGAAACTTATGTCATAAAAACAGCAATTACTAACCTTTATATATCCAAAATGGCAAGCGACTTGGATGCATTCAAGTATATTTTAATGCAATCAAGCTCAGAGCCGAGTTTCTACTAGCACGCCTAATAAATTGCAGACAGACATACCACTTTTCTTTATATGCATAAATTTAAAAAAAAAACTATGACACACTGAACATGATCGAAATTTTTAAGATTGTCAGCACGTTTTATTTGATCCACCGAAAACGATTTGGAAATGGGTCTATAGAGCTAGGTAGGCGTCATGATGAACACAATTACCTTCCGCGAGTTAGTAAAGCCGTTAGTACCTTCTATTCCAAATTCTAATTTGCACTAATACCATACAAAATACTCCATGGGGTGAAGGGTAAACCATTTCGAGAATATAGGACTGTCATTTCATAGATTTAATGAATCCATCCAGTTTTAAACTTTCACTTAAACCAAATCGGTTTGGTAATTAGTACGATTATATATAATCACCGGTAAAAGCGAATAATTCTAAAAAATGTATCATATTTACCCACGCAGTTGATAATTATGTATAATAACCGGTAATTGTATATACAAATCAATTATGCACTTTGACCGTAACATATTATATATTATAATATTTATCTAGCAATGGAAGCTAATTTAATTCCAAAAAATTAAGTTGTTTAAATTCTGGAGGCGCCCACAATAATAACTGCTCAAAACAAAACTACTGTTTCTGTCTGAACATTTATGTAACAGCATGATAAATCAACACACCTCCTAATTGATGACCACCAATTTAAATTACGCCAAACCGTAACATAAAAACATTATCTATAGCACATCTCGTAAATATCCTTGTTGATTTTCTTCTATATATTTATTTATTTATTTATTTCAAAACACTAAATTTCAATTCAATTAAGGCAGAAGCTAACGTCAATTATACCTATATAAAACCAAACTAGTAACTGGAGATAATAAAATAACGTAAAACTAACAAACCAGAAATTGAACGTAAAAAAATTATCCACTTCAGACATGATTTCAAGTGGTTTCTCTTTAAATTTTCTTTTTTTTATTCTGTATATTCATTTATCTCTATTATGAAATCTAACAGTTAGACGAGATATGTACTCGTGTCTCGTATATAGTTTTTGTGTCATCGTCGTCGGTCGACCAAAACCATCATCGTTTTAAATTAAGTTATTCAGATTCAATTATTGACAGCAGATTTTTTTTATAATAAATATTTTCTTCTTCCATGTTATATTCCGCATTCGTGATAAGAGTTTTCACCTTTTCTGTTTACATGTACATGTATTGTACTTCTTATAATAATAACTACTGTATATAGGACATGGAATATTATTAATTTGATTCCGTATACAAAAAATATGTACTCGTACATATCACATTTCTAATGTACGATACATTTTATACAAAGATACAACAGCAAATAAATTTACGAACACAGAAACCAAAAGTAGTTGGTTTGACATATTTTGACATTTACAAGAACACAAAATAAGTTTTTTTTTTTGTATAATTTTGTGGCAAAAAAATTTATTGAATTAAAATTTATGTACAATAGAAATAAAATTTTGGAAAAGGAGAGACTAACCTCCTTCTTGGTTTCTATTCATCAAAAGTGTCATATTATTCATAATTTTTTTGAATTCTGTTTCATAGAAATTTTCTAAAGCATATTTTCGAATTTTGATTTTTTTATAGTGATAAGAATTTTTTTTATGTAATGTTAATGGATATTTTATAGAAATTATAAGGATTCAAATAGATTTATATTTTGGTTTCATGTTTCAGACATAATATTAATATGTGCTGGGTGCTCTTAATATTCCATGAATTAGATTTGGTTGGGTTTAGAAATGTGGACAACCAAATTATTTTAAGTAAATTAGATTATTTAAAGTTAATGGGTGTATTATTTTAATAAAGCCAAATATTGTATTTCTAAATATGTTGCGATATCCAGATTTAAGATAGATTTTACTGTTTGTTTTAGTTGAATGCAAACAACGAATCTACTAAATCCAAAATGCCTCATCTAAAACTTAGTTTTCCATATCAAAGTCTATCATAGAAAGTATTTGTGGTATTTGTGATTTTATTTCAACATGAGCCAGTTATTGAGGATAAAGTGGTTTAAAATATTAATTGTAATCTTAAAAGAAAATTATTTAGTGTAGTTTAGAGGAGAAACCACGAAACGACACTATTTTATTCAGCAATTTGTTAGGTTTCTGATTAAAGCTAGCTTAAATAAAAATAAATAACTAAATATAAATATTACAAACAATTCTTAATATATAGTTTGCGTTTTACACACGACGGTAAATAAATGATATTGTTCGCAATTAAAAGGTTAAAGCAAAAAGTCAACACGTTTTGTCTATAGCACCGTGGGAAACATAAAACTATACCTTGTTAAAGTTAGCCGAAAGGTGCCAGCCGAAATAAAATGCAGATAGTGTCTTGACTGGTTCAGCCGAAAGTTAAACTCTCTTTATACTCTCGCTCCTATCGATTTTTAAATTCCTATAAACTTAAATAATTTCCTCCTCACTTGAAGGATATAACCCGATCCTAAATTCGAGTTCATGAATGATTTTTGCTGTATTAAAGACACTATCTGCATTATCTTGCGGCTGGAAACTTTCGGCTAACTTTAATAGTATAAAATTATAAAACTGAGAAGTCGATTCGAATTGCTTTTCGATTCGATAGATCAATTCGATTTGAACATGATTTGGTATTTGGAAATTCCATCGAAAATACAAAACTTACTGGTCAAATAAAGACAGAAAAAGGGAAATTATTTTTAATCATTATACCTATAATAATAATTTAAATCTTCGCGATATTTTGACGTTTAATTGAAATTATATGTCTTGTTTGCTTTTTTTCCAAACATCGGAGATCGAATTGGTGGCCCGTGACTATTTAATCGTGCTCCAATTTCATCCCAGACCCGCTTATTTGATACTTGTGCATCTGCAGTTAGAAGTTAGGCCTTTCGCGAAGTCCGGATGTTCTTCCATAAACGTGACCAAAATGTTAAATTAATTTAAGGTCGCAAATTTCGCTGTCGTAAATTATATACAAAATTTTTTAGTTAAAAATTACATTTTAAATTCTTATTCTTACATATCTATTGAACTGTTTTTTTGCTTTCAAAAATGTAATAGTAATCATTAAACGATATTTTTATTTTCAAAATGGCGTGTGCAAAAATAAAATCAACGTACTTATATTTTAAAATGTTGCTCTTTATATTCGCCTTCGTGAAAAAACTAACTGCGAATAAAAATTCGTTCATGTTCGAAAAATTATTGCTCGTAATCGAATTGCCCGATAAGGGAAATTTTCGATCGTTTCTTGTTATACGTTTTTGTTTAAATAAAATTCGATTTCGAATTCCCAAACACCGATGATTCAAAAATGTCGTTCGATTGATCGAATTCGATTTCCCAAATAGGCCCCCTGTGCAATAATTTACACACTTAAACACACTTGTAGAAATTGAATCTTATAGTTAGTTACATTTGCGGAGTTAAACGTTAACTTGATTATTGCACAGGTCTTTGTTTAGTAAAGAAACATTTAGGGTCGTATCGACAGACGCAACTACAAGTTGTAGTTGGTGATTTTTCGAAATTGATGTTCGAATTTCGTATTTTTAAACCACACTATAACTGCAAATTAATTCACGAATTTATTGTAATTTTTAAACGTTACTAAAAGTGTAAATTTTTCGAAAATAAGCGACCAACAAAACAAATGCATTATTATTTGTCAAAACATTACAAAACATAAATAAAAATATCTAAACAAGTAGATAGTGGATTTTCATGTGCAATTTTTTATTATTGTTCATAATTAGTGGATATTCAAAAATCAAAATGACTCGCCTAAATGACGAAGATAAGAAACTATTATTAAAAATAATAACGAAAGAGAAAAATTGGAAGCAGCTTGGAATGGAATAGGTACAAATGGCCGAATGTCGAAGGGCCGAATGTCGAAGGGCCGAATGTGTCGAAGGGCCGAATGTGTCGAAGGGCCGAATGGGTCGAAGGGTCGATTTTTTTTGTTTTGTTTATAGAAATATAATTTTTTAAATTTGTTGCTTTATGGAATATTTTGTAAATTTTTTTTTATTAAACATAAATGAATTTCTTATGAATTTATGTATTTTAATATTTTTTATCTTTGAATATTTATGAATTTCCACGTATCCAGTCAGCGATACATTTTGGTGAAGGAAAATTTTGCCATGCGCCATAATAGGGATATGGTACAAAAAATAAAAAAAATAATTAAATTAAATAAAAAAAAAATATATTTCTAAAACCAAAATAAATCAAAAAAAATTCGGCCCTTCGATCCATTCGGCCCTTCGACACATTTGGCCCTTCGACACATTTGGCCCTTCGACATTCGGCCATTCGACACATTCGGCCCTTCGACACATTCGGCCCTTCGACACATTCGGCCCTTCGACATTCGGCCCTTCGACATTCGGCCCTTTGATATCATACCCTTGGAATAGCCTACATGAATGTGAAGGGAAAATTAAGAAAACCCAAAGCTAATAATAAGCGGAATGTGACAAATGCCGGCGTGCTCTTTTTTTTTATTTTTGTCTTTTGTATAGTTTACTGGAGCTGGAGTCAACAATTAAATCACATCCTAACCGGTACGATAATGACGGTAGCGACGATTATATATTTATTATAGATATAACATAATGGTAATATATATATTTCAAGAAATAGAAAAAACATCGAAATGGAAGCAGTATATTTGGACCATGATGACATTCTAAACATTGCAAATAATAATATGCCATCTCAAAACATTCCTACCACATTACAGAATATATCTATATCCCAAATCATTCCTTCAACACCACATGATTCATCTACTTCCCATATACCCAAAATACCATTCCAGCATCTTCACTTGATAGTAATAATCGTCCAATTTTACCAAGGGCTAAAAATCAAGGGTCTGGTAAATCATTGGATAATTTAATAAAACAGAGACAACTTAGATGGCAACCATATATAAGACATCTTAGATGAAAAAATAAAACAAAAAAAAAAGACAGCTAGAACCATGTATAGGTACTACAAACAAATGTACCCAGCAAATATTGAATGTAGCGGAAGTGACGAAAAATTTATCAAAACATTTTATTTTCAATAAAAATAAATATTTATTGAATTTAGATCATTGGTTTTAATTACAAAATAGATCCCCTTACAAATGTCTCAGTAATTTGTCTCCACACATCTGCATTAAGGTTATATTCAGCTGAATTAGTAAGTAATCATCGTCATCTAATAATTCATCCCCCAAATCTATAGCAATATTATGTGAAGTACTGCTGTAGCAAAGATTATATGGTTATTGTCTAACCGAATTTGTGATGCTGAAAATCAAATTAAGAATAATTAAGGAAAATCATCAATCAAAAGCATACAATTTTTCATACAAAACTTTTTACCTTTGCCTAATACAGAAAACCGCCGCTTCCATATACCAAATGTTCGCTCGATGCATAATGCTTCGTTGTACGTCATCTGCTAACAAGATTACGGATTTCGATACGGTATAATTAGATAATTGGTACATCCCTACCCTCCATCTCCGATCAATAACGCATTACTAAATTCCCCTTCTAGTCTGGTCGCAGATCCGTGCCATCTACATTTAAAAATTTACATTTTGTGTCACATACAGCTTTGATGTTTTCAGAGAAGTACCCTTTCCGATTGCGGTAAATCTCTGCATTTTCTCCTACCGGTGATTTTATCGGACTGTGACATCCGTCAATACATCCAATGCATCGAGGAATTCTTTTTAAATTATAAAATTCCTTTTTTAAATTTGTTCGTTATTCATGAGTCGCAGGCATTTTAATGAACTGCCTTGAGAGACTAGCATATGCTCTCGATACTTCATATATGTGTTACAATACATTTGGTTGTGTTACGCCAAGTAGATCCATAGAAACAGTTTGAATACATTCTGTGGCATAGTAGCGCAATGCAATCATTATTTTGTGTCGCATTGTTAATGGAAATCCTCGGTTGTCGACATGTGTTAAATCCTTATCGATTCTAGTTTTTCCAAGTAACTCATATTTTTATTTTGAAAAACGAAATTGCATTTTAAATTCATTATCGTTATAATAATTTTCATGAGTTCTTTCTTGAAAACTGCGCTCAGCTTTCGATTTAAAAGTTTCCAAGAAATAGTCAGACTCATTGGATTAAATGTATCAGCTAAGTCGTTGATAGTAGCAATGTGTTTCTTATATGCCTATATATTGTACAGTTAACAATTTAACTGTTTAATTTTGTATTGAGTGCGCAATATACGCACTCAATATAAAATTAAACAGTTAAATTGTTAATTTATGTTTATTTCAGTCACACTTGTTTATTAAAATGTATATATAAGAATGAAGCAACACAAAATTAAACATAAAAATTTTTGAAACTTGCCATCAATATGTATACTACATATGTCTACCAATATTTCGCGAATTCTTTTTTAAACTTGTGAGGCAACGCATTCATTTCCAGAAATGTTAAACGTTTGTGCTGGTAAATACCTTTTCTATTCTAATTACAGAATCGCGATCCGTTACATATTCATTCCATATTGTGCTTTTTAGTCTCCTCTCAGGATGTGTTAATAAGCTAAATATGCCTTGGTCAAATTGAAGCAGTCAATGGTGAGCATGATCATTTTTTGCAATACGTATTGATCTATTTCACGAGTTGGTGAAGACAACTGCTCGCCTAAAACATCCGATTTAATGTAATTTGCTTTTCTGGGAGTTCCGTTACAAGATGTTTCCATGACAAAAAAACCGACAACGTTGAAGTACATAAAAACCATATTTACCACTTATAATAGAGGTACCATAAATTACAGCAAATATTTGCGAAAGAGTAGTCAAAAATAATCTCGATAGAATCGGCTGCGGAAGGAATTCAAGTGGCGGTCATTTTATTAATGTAATACAAAACCTTTTCAATTTGTTTTTTAAGTTAAAAGTTCGAATTTGGATCACGTGTAATATTCAGTATAAATTTATAACAAATTATCATTTTCTTGACTTACATATATTACCCGACTATACCACAGGCGGAATAGGTTAGTATCTTAATTTTTTTTAAGTAATTATAGAAAGCTGCTTATTTGAATAGCATCCATCCAACTTGTTACAACTATATATACTATATAAAGTTGAGTTTATACTCATATGAAACTATTTCCATAAGCACACAATCTCCGTTGCGTTGGGAGTACCCCTGACACAAGTAATCGACCAGGTCGGTATATCGACAACACTATTTTATCTATATGACGAGATTGAATTGGGTGTAGTAAATTCAAGCTACGAGTATAACACGTGGATATATACGTCAAATATTGCGTCTCGCAAACTCGGTCAAATTTTGTAAACATGTCTTGTTTGCCTCCAGCTTACAGTACGCAGAACATTTTTCTGTCACTTTGTACACCTAGGTATATCTTTCAGTGACCGAGAGGAAAATGCTGAACTACCCGAATAGTTGAAACATATCAAGGCGTTATAACAGCAACGAAACAATAATTTACAATTTTAAAACAAAATGGAAAACCCAAACAAACAGTTAAAAGTCCCTACTTTCTAGCGATTATCCATTTCATACCGAAAAAACCAAATCTTCTAGAAAGCGTAAGAAATAAAGTCTTAAACCCAGTTAATCATCAAGACACAATTAGTTCTAGAATAACAACCAGCTAAGGGATAAAGCACGATTTAAATTTGTGGGAGAATCAAATTGTATCACTATAGAATCGACTATGAAATACTCAAATCTTGATTCCGAATCGTTTTTGAGGATCTTTAGATCATAAGAAGGGATCAGGATCATAAAAAACGAGCAGAAATTTTTAACAGAATCAAAACTATTTTCAATCTTACTCGATAATGAATAGTGGCCGGGAAAAATGGGTTTTGTTTTCTAATAAAATATGCAAGGCAACTTAGACTATTTCCACCTGTATTATTGATTGATTTATACAAATATTTTGTAACAACTTCATGATGAACTGTAGCCGTCAATTTTTGTTGATATATATGCTATAGCCGTCAAATTTTTGTTGATATACATATATGCAAATGACGGCTATAGGTATGCTCATCATTTAAATATTAAGAATCATAATTTAAAAACCATTTAAATGTTAAGGACAAAGCCATAACTACTATGGGTGTAAATCTGAAAATCTGAAATGGACGAACATATATAAATAATATATGACACGTTAAAAACACCCAGTCGCAACTTTTTTACTGGTTACCACCAGGAATCGAACCCGGGACCCCCGAGTCACAGAGCAAGCACACTACTTACTAAGCTAACGAGGGCGACTTTAAGAATCCCATTCCAATCCAACATACCCAATCCCATCGTAATCGCGTAATCGATTAAGAATTGTACGAGTTCCGTCCAAGGGGGCCATATTCCAGAACTTCTTCCAAAAATCATTTAAAAATCCCATTTCAATCCAACATACCCAATCCCATCATAATCGATAACCGAAAAATGGAAAATAAAAAATTGTCCGTTAATTAAAATATGCAGGATGGCTATAGCCGTCATTTGCATATATATTACCAAAAATACGACGGCTATACCCGTCATTTGTCTCTGAAGGCGGAAATATATCGAATTTTTTATCATGAAAAATCGCACAAAAAAACAATTGATATGTTACCTGGAATGTTTCATCTTTTTTCTTAGATGTATTACTGAATAATTAACAAATAAATGCATTAGTACACTTCGTAAGAATGATGTTCCTTTTTTTATTAATTAAAATATGCAGGACGGCTATAGCCGTCATTTGCCTACATATCATCAAAAATCTGACGGCTATAGCCGTCATTTGCTCTGCAGAGAAAAATGATGTGATGAGCAAATGACGGCTATAACCGTCGAGAGTTTTCATGGAAAAACTGTGTGAAAATGTGATAATTTTCACTTCCAAACATATAAAGAAAGCTCAATTTCATATGGCAGTCATAATCAATTGAAAAAAAAAGTGTGTTTCTGAGCACGGTCATCGATATAAAAGTGTGCGGGAATGGGTTAAGCTTCGTTTTTGGTGAGTTCTTCAAAACCAAACTTGGTAAACATTTTCATTTTATTGGTAAACATGATTATTAGAAGCCTTTATCAATAAATCCGAATTCAAATCTGTGTGGCTGTGGATCTGTTGACAAGGATGTTTAAAACACTTAACGCAATTTTAAACGTCTTGGATCTGAAAATATCAGGTTTGAGAGACCTAGAGTGGCATTTTGTAACATCACATTTTCGATACTTTATCGAAATTTATTTCTCTTTTTCCTAAACTGAAATTGGCGACTGTTTCTTCTATAAATTATTGATTTTATATTGCTATCACAACCTACTAGAATAAATGTGACAATATCTCTTTCTCTAATTTCGTTGAAGTATCGTAAATAAATTATTTGGTGATTGAAATCGAGTAGGTATATATCACAATTTTTGAATCTAGAAGGCCTGAAAATGATATAAAATATGAAATAAAATCCCATTTTATTCTAGAGAAGCGAGATATAAACTTCGATAAATTATCGAAAACGTGTATTACAAAATGCCACCACTGGGCTAAAACTCTAACTAAAAATTATAAATCTTGCTAAGACAACGTGAAACGTTTTCTTACAATTAACTCAAAAAGCCATCTAAAATACTATGTTTTATCAACAATTTTTATTTCTAAATTATGAAGTTTTTCGAAGAGAGTCTAATTCAATTGCCTGTTGTTTTTTTTAATTGTGTTTAACTTAAAAATCCAGATTTGATATTAGGTGTAGTTAAGTTACATAAGTTCGACAAACACGAAAGTAAAGCATCGCATATAACGAACTGTTATTTCTAAATTTATCTTGTATTTATCTTTAAAAATTCGGCGTGCTAAAGTTATTTATATTCATACATAATTTCTAATTTCATCAAAAATCCGTACTTAATTTAATTTTATAAACTTACTATGCTTTCTCGTCTGAGATTGTTTTGCAATTACTTGCAATCGATTTTATATTTCTCATTTTGATAGTGCACATTCAATATAATTCCGTATCGGAATATAAATTTTTAAACACACATAAAAACATTACAAAGCGATTCGCAATCGTAAGTACTAGTGCATACAACTTTTTGATCCTGGATAATAATCAAAAAATTCAAAAAATAGTGCCATTCAATAAAAAGTCTTATACCGGAACTCAAATAATATCAAAAATGTTGGAGGGACCGAGCCGCGGTTCGCGTTTGAGGCGGATATGTTGGAATTGGTATTCGACCGCAGAAAAAATGCGAAATTTCCAAATCGTTGGAAATTTCCCCAATCGGAATACAATTTGCTTTGCAATTCTCTATGTTATTTTAATCGTTTTTTTTTCAAATTTATTTTCAAGCTTACTAATATTTTGTCTCCCTACTAAGGGAATAATTTCAAATCGATTTACCCAGTCGGAATTTTTCCCTAAGTAGGGGGAACAAATTATGTTTCTTAATTTAAAAAAAGAAAAGAAATTTGATTAAAGTAGCCGGTGAAAAAATCGAATAATACAGAGAATTTCAAAGAAAATTGTATTCCGATTGGGGAAATTTCCACTGATTTCAAGAACACGGCCCCTGTGGCACTATTCCGGTAATTCTCCGGGACTAGGGAACTGGGGAAAGAATTTACATATAAATTATATGTAAATAATTTTTTTCTAGCATACTAAGTTAAAAAGTTAGTGGCAATTTTTTTGAAAACAACATAAAATTGGGAATAACTTTACCTCATAATTTCGCTATGGAAAAATTATACCCAATTTACAAATATTTACATCAAATTTTTTTCTCAGTAGACCAGAAAAAACTGATTTATAGATAAAAGCTATGTAAAATATTTCCCCAGTTCCCTATTCCCAGGGAATTACAAGAATCCGGCCAATGTTGGTATATTAAATATTTCCTGTATTTATAATAATTATTTAAATTTTATAGACAGAAAAGCAGTTTAAATATACAACAGATGTATCCGTCTACAATGCACTCTCCAATACCTGCAGATAATCCAAGTTTATGTAAAATATCAAAATAGTTTATTATTATCTTATTATCTTATTCGTATTCTCATAAATCATATTTTGTTTTTCAGATGATGAAAATATGTTCCTCCTAGAAATCAAGCAAGAACTTTAAGAGGGCACTTCTCTACCTCAAAATACACCATTAACATTGGCTGCAGATTTCTTGGAGCCGTTATAGAATCAACTTGTGGCCAACACAAATAGAGCAGCACATACTCCAACACCACCAGCTAACATGGATCAGATATTTGGCAATCAGACGACATTATTCTTGAGAGAATTGAATCTCCAAGAAAAATATGTTGTTAAAAAATTTTATGGATTAAATGTTGCACCTATAATTTTCTAAATATTTTTAAAAGTGAAGCTTATCGTTAACATTGTTCTTTCTTTGTAATTCTTAATTTTGCTGGTATTATTTGGAAGTTTTAATCTACAAATCTCAGTGAAAACACTGAGTTGGAGGGGTTATTGGATCAAGATTCATGCCAAACTCAAGAGGAGCTCGCTCTGAGACTTTGGGAGTGACTCGACAAGCGGCTCAAAAACGTTTCAAGACCATGGATATGCCACAAAAACAACCAAATTGAGTTCCGTATGAACTCAAGTCAAGAAACTTCGAACGCGGTTTTTTCACGTGCGAACAACTGCTCCAAAGACAAAATCGGAAAGGTTTTTGGCGTCGAATCGTGACGAGGGACGAAAAGTTCATCCACTACGACAACCCAAAGTACAGAAAATCGTGGGGTAAGCCCGGTCATGCATCAACTTCAGCCTTCAATTCGAATATTCATGGCAAGAAGCTAATGCGTCTGTAGGTTCAGTTCGGAGTGGTCTACTATAAGCTACTCGCCAGCCTAACGAAACCATAACTGGAGAACGTTATCAACAACAATTGATGCAATTAAGTCGAGCATTGAAGCTCAAACGCCCACAATAGCCAAAAAATATGACAAAGTGATGTTTCAGCACGACAATGCTCGACCACATGTTGCAAGAGTCGTCAAGGCTTCAATGGGATGTCCTACCCAACCCGCCTTAGTCACCAGATATTCCTCCTTCCTAATACCACTCATGGCCTGGCCGAGCAGCATTTCACTGCTTACGAAGATGCCGTAAATTGGTCCGATTCTTAGATCGCCTCAAAATACGAGAATTTTTTTCGACCCGTATACTGCCTGAAAGACGAGAAAAAGTCGTGGCTAATGAAGGACAATACTTTGAATAAATACATTGTACTGTACCAATTTCTCTGAATAAAGCTTCGAAGTTTTTAAAAAAATTCAAAACATATTTGTACTCCCAATACTTTTAGGTTTTAACTATTCACATGTGAACATCCAATTTACATTACGAATTGCATATTTTTTCACTTTCTCATATATAAAACGCTAAAAACAATCGGAAATTGCGAATAATTTTCTGGAAATACAAAAAAAAGATTATAATCATTTTCCTCTATGTACAACTCGAAATGAAAACGTATATAATAATCGTAATATCATTTATTGATTATATCAATGCAAAACCGTATTCCAACAGCAATAACTTACGTAAACAGGAAGGAACATTACCTAAATAACTTACATCCTTCCAAAATATGTAGTAATATTCAAACAGTAAATAGTTTTAACTTGGATACACAAAGATACGTTAATCATACTAAGATTAGGAAGAGTGTTGTATTGAGGCAGATTCAGTAAATTGCTTCTACGTGTAGATGCATAGATTATAAAATTTCCAACTCTAACAACATCAAATTTATGGATCTCTATTGCATATTCATATCTCATAAACGGTAATGTTTTTTTTCTGTTATTCATTTTGTATTAACGATAAAAAGGGGTTTGTTACAAAATAAAAATATTCATTGTTCAGTTTTTTCAGCAAAGTGATATAATCTCGATGTAATCAGTCGAGTTGTCTGCACAGTATAAAAAAAATTGGAAATATTAAAAATGGTGGATGATGGAAAATATGAAAGAATATGAGAATATTGCATTGGATGTACATCTGTTATTGCACAGCGGTCTTTTAATTTTTAATTAAAAGTTCGAAAAATTTTATTTACTGAGGGGTAATGTTCGAGTATATAATGTAATGTTAACTCCTAAAACTTTTTGTCCTCATTAATTCGCTGCATGTGTAATTTAGTTTTTCGTGTGATATTACGTGTGGAGGGCCTAGTTTTATAGCTTTATTCAATTTGATTCAGTCATTCAAGTATAATTATTTTCCAAAATGTTTTAGAGAACCCACACCTTCAAGATTATCAAAACCTTTCCCGTTTTTTGGTTTAGGTACATATTTTGTACTGTACACCAAACGATTAGAATAAGATGCACTTGGAACCCTTTGGCCAGATCCCAAAATAATTTCAGGTAAAAGAAATAAATTATTAGAAGCCTTAGGTTTAAAAAGGTTTGATTTGACATCCAACAGGAACTAGAACTAGTCTTAAAATATAAATGTCTTTTCAAGTAACATTATGTAATTTCTATGAAATATTTTGATACTTAGGACGACTCTGGGCCCGAATTTTGTACAAGTTTGTGAGTGCGAGGTTTTGCCTCCTTTTCTAAGAATAAATTACTGTTTAGTCCTTTCTATTTATTTATTTATCTATTTATTTATTCAAAGAAATCTAAACTGCGATTAACATGTATGATTTCAAATTTTTTAGTTTAAAACACAAACAAAAATAAAATATAAATTAAAAATTTTTAAAAAAATTAAAAAATTTAACGAAAAAAACTTCAACAAAAAAAGGCAGTGTACCTCATAAGACTTTCGAAACTAAGCTTTGTAAGACTCAGCAGTTCGTGCAATATTTAACGTTATAACGTAAAAATTTAAACTGCTTGTTCATTTTCTATAAATACCCGCATACAATCAAAAATATTTTGTTTTTTGCGCATACGTATACGCAGTTTAACGAAAAATCACAGATACAACTATGACATTAGAATTATCAGAAGTTTGTTTTGTTTTCATTTTTTTAGCTCAAATGAAAAATCTAATATGATTGTCTGTGGTAAAAGTATTCGATTGTACCTTATTCGCGGTTTGCAACAAAGTAGCTGACATCTGGTGAACAAAATGTAGATCGCAGTTTGCTATGAAGCAAGGGGGATTAAAACTGTCATAACAATCTGTCATAACAAATTTGACAATTCTCGTCCCCCTTGTAGACGTAGAAACCAACGCTATCTACATTCGATGAAAATCGCCAATATCCAACTAAACTTTTCATTCGAATAAAATTTTGTTTATACATATCGACCGGGAAGTTCCCGGTCTAACAAAGAAAACAAATTTTTTTGGGAAAAATATATTTTATTCATCAACATAATTTTCTTCTAGAACGATGCAAT
Source organism: Nephrotoma appendiculata (assembly GCA_947310385.1). Lineage (NCBI taxonomy): Eukaryota > Metazoa > Arthropoda > Insecta > Diptera > Tipulidae > Nephrotoma > Nephrotoma appendiculata. The sequence goes on from OX371223.1 coordinate 187,223,883, forward strand.
CAGTCCAACCTCTTTAACATTACGATGCCTTTTTTGTAGAACGATTTATCTTTGCGTTCAAAATAAGCTTGAGTTTCGGCGATCACTTCTTCATTGGAGTCAAATCTGCTTCCCTGGAGTTATTTTAGGCTGGAAACAAGTAATAATCACTGGGGCCAAATCCAACGAATACGGTGGATGCGGAAGCAGAACTCTAGGTTTTTTGATAAAGTAACCCATTTTTTGTTGTTGGTATACGCCATTTTTTTCTATTTGTCAAAACAAAATATTTTTAAGCAATGTTAATTCGTTATTCATCGTAAAGATGAAAAGTATATTGTTTTGACATTTAAAAGCGGTGTAGTCCATTTCTGTTCCATTGATACAAAATGAGGGTACTATTTTCAGAGTAGGCAAATATCAATCGAAATCAACATTAATGATCGAAATGTCATGAAATTTTAAAAGGTATCATTTGAATGTTGGTAGAATTTAAAAATCGTATGGGCTTTAAATTTATGTCACCATCTATGTGTCAGACCGGGACCTTTTCAGGCGATGTATTTTTTTAGAATGTTTACGATGAAATTGTCGAAAATCTTTCTGGCGGGTCATACGCACAAATGTATGAGATGATTAGATAGATAAATAAATAGAAACAATAGTGTTTCAAAAGTCGCGCCTATAGATGATTTCTTAAAATAAAACATGGAAATACTTAGATTTTCTCTGGTGTTTTTTACTTTTTGTAAAATATGGCGTTTAACAATTACTAGTGGAACATGACATCATTTAAATGTCCACCATGGGCAAGTCTACAGGCTTCTATACGAAAATCAAAATTTTTAAAAACTCGCTCACACATTACATTAAGTTCATCAATTTCGGTACGAATGTTGTTTTTAGGTGTGCAATTGTTGTTGGTTTATTCAGATAAAAGCTTACTTTTCAAGAAACCCCAAAGAAAGTAATCGGCGTTAAATAGCATGATCTAGGTGGCCAATTTATATCACCATTACGTGAATGTTATGATTGTTGAATGTGAAGCTGGATGTTTTCATGTGTCGTGTGACTCGTAGCTCCGTTCTGTTGAGAATAATAATACTCTGTTTCTACTTGTTCAAATCCTTATGCAAAATTCGTCAAACAGTCGATAGATGAATGTCTAACTTCTAAGAACTTCGTGATGACGATGTTGAAGGTTCCTCTGCGACACTTTCGGCGACAGCAGCAATGTTCTCACTATAGAATGTCCACTTTTTGGTAGGCCGGACCTTTTTAGATCCTCGACAGAACAAGTCTCTTCAAATTTTTTCACCAACCTTTGAAATGTTGACTCATTTGAACGATTATTTACACCAAAAAAATATACGTATTTTTTAAATTTCGATGATTTTTATAATAAGTTTGAATCGTTAAAATTGTGCATCTCTCTACTTCATAAATGTCAAATATGACAAAAAAATAGATTGCATTTAGAAATTATTTATTACTGACATCTAGGCGTGCCTTTGAAAAACCCTTACTACCAAAAAATATTTAGGAAAAGTATCTAAATCAATCGCCACAAATATATTGCACTTATAGAACTTCTTTATATATTCTCTCTCCTCCAGTTCACCTGTTTCATTAATAAACACGGTTCCTAGCCAACATCAAGGTGACACTTTTAACATTTCTCCCAACATAAATATCTGGTGAGCAGTACTTAAAAGCTTATAGTTTTCTGTGATTCTGAAACAATAATCGTAAACCACAGTTGAAATTGTATTTGAAAAGTATCTTGTATCGACTTTATTGAAATCGATTTATATTGTAATTTTATCTGCTTATGCATATACTTACACATATTATTATAACGTGGATCATTCTTGGAAGACGCTATTAGAAGGTTTTTTTAACAAATTTAACAATCTTTTATTTATCATTCATTTTATAAGCACAATGTATAGTTTATTTAGCAGGATTTCCAAATTTTAACTTATCTTAAAAATGTGATTCATTTGACCTTCCAAAACTGTGATATATACCAAAAAATTCAAATGCACTTCGTGAACACAGCATATACCCTCATGAAATCAGTATATGTATATATGGTATTAATGAAATGAAAATGTTCATAAATACGCATGCATATTTATTCAAACCCAATAATATCAATGCTCAAAATTGATACATGTCATGTATCACGAACAGAATTTTTTGTACAAACGATCCAACCGTTTACGAGCTGTTTCACCCACCTCTCGGATATATCATCGACATGAATAATAATTTTCAAAATATTATATTTTTCATGTAAATAAAAATCAATCTTCTATTCAAAATAATATACATAACAAATTTCAACAAAAATTGTAAACGTAGGTCTCATCCCCAGAATGAATTATTAATAACGCAACCAGACACAAACACAAGAACATAAAATCAATGGATGTAACATTAAAAGTCAAAATTGTATATATTAAATAAAGGATACAAAAAGAACTAAACAATTAGTCTCCTCTCCGTACTCGCAATATAGTAAATTGTAGGAATTACTGAACCATTTGGGAATTAATTAAAGAAAAATTTTTATATATATATATTTTGTATATATTTTACGAACAATTAAAATAGAACAGCGCCATGAAGAGTGAAAATAATGATATTTTTATATACAATTTTCACAGTACTTGATACACCCTATCGAGAAACATAATAGGTACACGAAGGGAAAGATTTATATATGTATATGCAATTAAAATCGAGATAAGCAACTTTTGTACCAAAAATACCGAATCTAAAGAAATTTTATGAACAATTTTTGTGCTTGATTTTGATAGAGGAGTTTCTCTCTAGGAGGTGTTATATAAAGTGAGAATGAAATTAATCTCAGATGAACATACAGTTTGTTGTTTTATAAAAATTCAATGGAGCACCGCTCAAATATATTTTGTATTGTACAAAGTTCAAACAAATATCGTTGCCTCTTTAAATCTGAATACAAAACAATTAAATAATATTATGATAATTTGGGATATTGCGAAATAATAACAATTTTTTTTTATTTTTATGGCTTCACGTCTATGTCCAAGTTTTCTTACCAGCAACGCCAAATACTCAATTTAAAGAACCCCCATTTCATACTATTCGTTTGAGAAAGTTCTTCGTTCCATCCGATTTGCACATTTTTCTAAATTACAAACGGAACTAAGTTTGTAATCATATATATGTATTTAACATATGTACACAGAGTGTTGTTTGAGAACGGGTTAAGAAATGGCATTAGTTAATTAAAAATGACAATTTTCCTCAGGTATAACCAAACTTTATTTATTTTTACAAGACGCAACATAACGTTTTAACTGGAGCATCCCTAAACAAATTTTCTGAAATCATGAATATTAGAGTAGTTTACTGTCACTCGAAAATCCCTTCTTTTAATTTTTTTTAAAGAGAACCACCTATAAACAAATTTTAACAATCAAATAGGCCCTGGCTCACTAGGCGACATTAAAATCGTTTTAGGCTGACGAAAATTTGAGAAAAGGATCAATATTGAAACTTTAATTATAGATAGCGAGTGCTACGAGTCAATATTGTCAACCCATCTTTCCATAAGGACGCGATTAACGCACCCATACAATATGTGATCGTAACGCAACCAACACAGCATGGCGCAACGTTCCGCAATGTGATGAAATATACACCAAACATTTAATCAACGTAAAACACAAGACTCACCACGAAACAACATGACACAAAATGGTGCAGAACCGCATGATGCAAAATTTTGAAACATGTTGCATAACAGTGGAACATCCCACAACATTCCTAAACATGATGCAACCTAATCTAAGATCATGTAACAAGATGAAACGTGAAGTACATGTACGACGTGATGCAACACTCGGAATTGCAATCAAAATCAGCAAAATTAGCCGAAACAAAATTAAATAATGGAACCCGGCTCTCGCCGGATGACCCGCTAATAAAATTTTATCACAATCAGGACCCATGACGTTTGGTTTTTGGTACTCGAAAACACCTACTTAGCAATTTTTACAAAAATCGTGCGAGCTAAAAAAAATAAACAAAGGAACAAGGGCCCCACCGAACGACAACCTTCTGAACGGATTTCTCCGAAATAAGCAATCATCCTAATCGACTATTAACACGCGAATAGTTCCCGATCATCAATTTTACAAAAAATCGTTCGAGCCTAAAATACTTTTAATGTCAACGTATAATGTGTAAACGAATTTTTCGATAATTAGAACTCATCGAAATCGATTCCTGGCATTTGAGATCCCCATTCCCCAATTTTTACTAAAATCGTGCATACCGAAAGAAATTAAATAATGCTTCCATAGTGAGTTCTGCCGTTACTGTTTTTAAAAATAAGGGCTGTTTTTGTTATTGAAAATTTTATTTCATCAACAATGGTAATAATTATTTCAACAATGGTAAAATGATACAAATTAAGGTGTTTGTTGGAAATAATTCTATCATACACAGAGGTTCGTCTCGCCACAAACAATAAAATAACAAAAGCCTATCCATTTCCCCTCTATCTCGGAGGGTCGAAAAGAACGGTAATTTTTATAATTAAAAAACGTTTTAAACAAAGGTTGCAGCTTATGGAAAACCCTTTAATTACCATCAATGTTCTTCTGAGGGCTCTACTTTCTGTGTTACGGAAAAAACAGAAAAAATGGTAAAAATATATGAGCCGTTTATTTTGAAAGTGGTTTAAGTCCATTTTACAAAAAATTAGTTAATAATAACAATAACCACAATTCTTATAGCTCTTATAAACAATTTTAGTCTAACATGAAAATCGCAATGATTTTGTCATTTGAAAATTAGCTAGTTATATTTTTAAATCAATTCAAACACAAGCCCTTAAATATCTCAATATAAAAATAAATAGACTTAAACCACTTACAAAATAAACGGCTCATATATAAATCATGCGTTAGAATTCGGAGATTGAAGCTTAAAAAATGACTTTTAAGGATAAAATAAGAAGAAATAAAAAAATGGAGGGGTGAATATGTCATAGTTAACACCCGAATTTCTTTTACCACGAATGTATCCATCGATTCCGAATACACCACACTTGATTTCTAAAGCGAAAATTTAAAAAACCGGAGTTTCGGTAAAACTGTCTTGAAAAACTAAAAAATATTATCCCTGCTTAAATTTCAGTCACACAAGGTTGTTTTTTCAAAAAATTATTCTTTCAATTTATTTAATGCTTTAATTTTTTATCGTTTTTTATAAATGCGAAATGTTTCAATATCTTCGCAAAAAATTTAAAAGCTCTCTTAAGCTGAAAAAAAAGTTTAAGTGAGAAGTTTTATTCCAAATTGTCAATCCGTTTGATCTGTAGTGATGCCCAATTTTGGTGAAATAAGCAATAATTATCAAAACTCGTCATTTCCAGTTAAATTTCCACTTAAAATGAATGGTCTGATGCTATATAGTTTACAAAGTATTAACAACAAATGAAAAAGCTCCTATGGAAGCTGCCACTTCCAGGAGACCGATGACGGTCAAAAATTACTGGTATCTTCCAATTTATGGAAAAAGCTTAAGTATTAAGCTTCAACCCGATCAATCAATCCATATGAACTTGTGCAGGGGCCGAATTTTTACTGAAAAACAGTAAAATCTTGGAAAACTGAGCTAAACCGGTATTGTTGCAAGATTAGATTACAACCTTTTAGTTCATTTTTCTCATATACTTTTCAAAATTGTTGGAAAAAATGAAAAAGCTCCTAGGTAAAGTTGTCACTTCCAGGACCGATTGTGACCGAATATCTCTGGAACCTCCTAATTTATGGAAAAGCTTAATATGAAGTTTCATCCCGATCCATCATTCCGTCTAGGCTGTATAAGGGTCAATTTTTGTTGAAAAAACAGTTTTTTTGTCAAAATTATCATTTCCGCTTAAATTTTGGAAAACTGGTCTGGCTCCACATTTTGTTGCAAAGGACACATTTTGTTGCTCCAGAACACTTCATTCTTATTATGTATTGTACAATTAATCATAAAATTTGGGAGGAGAGGGTTTCCGTCCTCGTGTTAGTACATTGTAGATTAAGACAATGTTAAACCATTTTTCACGGATCGAGCATTTATTGTTCAAAGTTTAAGTTCATTCCCACTTTGACCTAAGCCATAGTTAGTGTTAAAATTAAATGATTTTTCCAAATAAAACGCAAAACGAATTAATTGTTTTTGTTACTTATGCTCTATAAAAAAACACAAGATCAGTCAAACGTATTCGGTGACATGATAAAACATCTTAATATTTATGAGAATACGTCGTGTAACCTCATCCATTAAGTGGTGGATTATTTAAAAATTATTGGCGTAACCCTTTAATTTTAAACTGTCATGTGTAAAAGGGCGGTGTGGTATATGGTATTGTCATCGTTTTCTTAAAATATTAGTAGAACAATTTCTCCAGTCTTCCGTTTTCTTCTTCCACCTTTTCTTTCATTTTCAGTTGGACCATTTCGTTTGCAATTGTTTTTAATGATTTCGAACAGATTGTTCGGATATCAGTTTACGAAATTACATTATAATATTTAATAATAAACTATAAGATAATTAGTCTCATTCGACGTCAATTACTTTACAATAATAACGGAACGATTATTTTAGACATTAAAATATCACATCCAATATCGATTATTGTTGTAGATTTGCCATTAGTACACACACATAGAACAAAAACTCACATTTCTTCTAAACCAGTCTAATTAAAATCGAATTAGTAAAGTTATTCACTTTTTCAATTTACGCTTACATAAAATCGACCCCGAATGAATTCGAGAAGAATTTTCATTTAATTAAAAGTTAAAAATATATTTCATTGAAATAAAAATTTATTCATTGGAATTGAATAAGGATAATCGAATTTTCATATAGAACAACACAATAAAATCTATTTACACATATTTTCCAATTTTCTTGCGCTTAACTCTCCATTACCCGCTCTAGTAGTAGAACTAACACAATAAAATAACATTTTCATTTTATTCAATTTTCCTTTATTTTGAGGATCAAACTAAAATTGAAACAATTTGTTCTAGTCAACGACCCCTTCATGTTGACTATCTATCACTTGTATGACTAGAGTAGGGTTTTATAAATGACTTATGTTACCAAATACACATTGGAACGACCACCAACCATTTTCATTTTTCCATTTTTTTAAAATGTAAAAGAGGAGTACTTAGGAAATATGGGCGAGGGTTGTACTATTGAATATACGTATTATCATATGTAGGTACATACTCAAACAAAATTGTAATGAGTAGCATCGCATTTACGTGTGTATATCCTCCCTCGTATATAGTATATATTTTAGGCTATCAACATGTTGATGTTATATACAAAAAACTAACAGTTTTTGAAGAGTTCTAATGGGCGATACAAGAAGAACATAAAATTTAATTGTTAGACAAATCTTAAAAATATTTTCTTAAGCTATAATCACTGAATATTCATCAGAATACAATTAAATTAGTGAATAAAATTAATTTATTAACAACTAGATGAGCTATACCTCCAAAATTTTTACAAAAAAAACAGGATGCCGTTTTGTTAAACGCGGGTAGATGAGCACGGCCTATAGATCTTCGGGATCCTGACAATGGTTTGTGCTATAATAGTTATGCTACCTGTAGCATCTCCCGCTGTTTGATGTAATAGATCTTGCAACAAATTGCTTTGTTTCAATATCGGCGTAAAAATTTGCATTTATTTTTGAGGACCTTAAGCATGTGATCTCTGTCGATATTGAAATGTGATTGTTCGTGTTTTGCTTCGAGCCTATAACGTTTGACCAATTTGATTTCCGTTCCATCGTAAGATTTTCATGTTACCAAGATTTTCTTGATTTGCAAAGTTTAAATTTTAGATGACTAAATTCTCAAACATAAAATATTGCGAAGCTTGGAAGCTACAACTGTACTGTTGCACCTAATGCGAATAGAAATGATGGTGTTACCATATCTGTACTTCGATCAATTTAACTTTTAAAATAGGCTGCATATGTTTGCAGATGTAGAATGGATATGAATGTTGCACAGCTGTATCCACAAAGATAGAAATTTATCCCGCAGTTGTAATTCTTTCGATTAAGCGCGCGATTGAAAATACCAACAAGTTTTAATGCATCGTTATAAAAGTAATGTTATTATAATTTGTACTGACTACTAGAAGTGTTCCTCGATGTTTTCTCGTCGATCGCCAAAGTATAAGAGACCGTAAAATTGACGTACATTGGCTAGTTTTGTCAAAACGAGAAACATAGAGCAAAACTACTAAACTGCAGTGAATTCAAAATTTTGCACAATTGTTGATTTACTACCAATTTACATAAATCACTTCATCTCAATTACTAATCTATTACAAATTGATCGACATTTTTTGTTCAGATTGGCATTGACACGAAATGTCAGAAAGTTTACATGTTACGTTTTGAAATTTGAAATGGATACAAACAAAGATAAGTACATATGAAGAGTAATTAATAAGTAATAATAATTACAAAATTTACATAATTCTAATTCTCATTTTAGGTTAATAAATGATGTTAAGCAGCCATATTTCCAAATATGTTTTCTTTATTTTAGGTATATGACGAAACTGGAATGTCAGCTGATCCGTAGTTATAATCCGTAGTGGTTATTTTTGATGATTATCCGTAGTTATTGTATGAACCGTAGTGATATTAATAAAAGTTAAGCATGTACATATTTCTGAACCAGTGGTTTTTTATTTCAATTGCTTCAACAGCATAAAATATTTGTATTTTTAAATTCCCTATTTGAATCTCGCTGTTAGATGTGGTCGGTTCCCAATCTTGTAATCAAATTTGTTCATTTAATAAACCCCGATTTTATTGAAACTTCGCACTCATAAGCGTTAAATTTCTAAATGATTGGATCGAAACGTAACGTACTCTTTATCGGTTCGATTATGAACAAGAATGAAATTCTTTGTACCCTCGCTCAATAATAGTTTAAGGAAAATGAGTAAAGTTTTGTGTTAAATTCTTTTAAAATTCTGAAGTTTTAGCATTTGCAGAAATTTTGAAAATTTAGTTATCAATGTCACAGTTAGAAGTTTTTGATTTGAATAATAACTCAAATTGACATTTTTAAAGTTTATATATATATAGGATTTCAATTTAAATACGCTCTATTCTAATTTAGAGATACAGTTCTATGGTTTTCAATTTATTTGCAAATTGTTTCATTTAATTTACTAAAAAGTTTCATTCTATGCAGGTTAAAACCGGATTCATCGATGAATATCAGTTTTTCACGGTTTTGTTGAGCCCTTGTTGAGATTTTCCAATACTTAGAAAAAAAACAAGTTATGCTTAATTACTTTAAAAGTGCGTGGCATATTCTTTCCGCAAGGCTATTGTTCTTGGCGAGTTCATAGACCTCATTTTCAGACTAGCCAATGTCAATGTAATCAGAAGTTTACTTAGGCCGTTTTGAATGCTTTAGAGCAGCGAGGGTCATGTAACGAAAAAACGAGTTTTTTACGTTACTTGTAGAAAATACGTAGTTTATGTAGCAAATTAGTAGAAAACGTAGAAAAGTTTACTATAAAATCCCACTAAAATTACATAGGTAAAATAAGGAAGGACTGCTCTATCAACAACAAATGTTAAATTGTTTTTTTTATTTTTTTCATAACCTTTAAAATTGTTCCATCTATTTGTTCCACATATTAGACGTGTATTTTACATTACTCGTGTATAAATCGTGTAGAAAACTCGTGTAGAAAACATTGTTTACGTTACCGTATTATACTGGTATTTTACTTGTATTATACACATGTAGAAAATTACGACCCATCCTTGCTTTAGAGGCTCAATGGTATGTTGGGTTCTGTAAGCTTTTTGTTGGATAATAGAGAACGTAAACCCAGGATTAGTTTCAACTATCCGTTTAATTTTGATTATTACTTCTGCGGTTAGTTTTGTCGGTCGATTTCCACCTTTCTTTTTTAATAATAATTCGCACTCATTTTGGCTGTAACGACGAAGCACGGTTTTAGCAGCGTTAACATTTACTCCGGTGATATTCACCGCATTTTGAACTGTCTCCCCTTCTTCAAACAGTTGTATTTTAAAAGCGGTTTATTATTGTAATAAAATATTTTACATATTATATACGAGTAGATGATATTTATGTATAATGTTACATTACCTGATGAGCTATTTGATTCAGTCAGATGAACTCATTTTAATAACTTTTAATTATAACTGATGAACATGAAACAAATAACAAAATGAAATTCTTGAATTTTACTATGCATTATGTACACGTGTTTCAATGAATACGTGATGAAATGAATATTATGTGAAGGCGACTGTTCGGGTCGAGTGCGAATTTTTGTGCGAATACATATTATTTAGAATCACACTTTTCCACCGTTTTATTGGGCACAATGTAGCTCATAATTTATTTTTTCCATGATTAGGTGGGTCGTCTGCGAATATTTTGCTTAAAATTAAAAATATTTTATCTTTTATGGGCGTAATTTTAGTGGAAAAGGTGCTTCTAAATTTTCGCACTCGAACAGTCGCCTTGAATGTATTATTTAAAAATTGAAACAGGGTTGTTCCCTGTTCTTGAAATCGGTGGAAATTTTCGTAATCGGAATACAATTTACTATGAACTAACTACTTTAATCATTTTTTCAAATTTGTAAGCAAGTTTTCTATTAATTTTTTACTTACTAAAATCATCAGAATTTTTAGTAGGGGGAAAAATTATGTTTCTTAATTTAAAAAAGATATGAAATGTAAAAAAAAATGATTAAAGTAGACGACCAAAAATTTTAATAATATAAAGAATTGCATAGCAAATTGTATTTTACGAAAATGTTCACTGATTTCAAGAATACCACCCCATAGAAGCTGTTTTCTTATCATTCAGTAAGGAAAATTCTATGGGTTTCAATTTATTTGCAAATTGTTTCAAATTTCAAAATAATGGCAAACAATTTAATCAATCAACTTGATTTTTTATTTCACAAAAAACGTGAAAAACAAGTGCTAATAAAAATGCGTTTATTAAGTGTAAGTGACCGGACAAGTGGTGCAGTGGTTAAAGCTTTAAATGATGTAGCGTGAATGCGTGGTATCACAATGGGCCAAAAATGGCCTAAGTGTCAACCACTGAAACGTAACCTAACCTAAGTGTAAGTGTGTTTTGCCAAGTACTTCCGGCAAATAGTGTTAAAAGTATTCTCCTTTTCACATAATTTATTTTTATTTGTGGTTTATTATATGCAATGCGTAATTTGAGTTTGGGTCTTCTATTGTTATGTCGTTGATGTGTTCGTTAATTGTATCTTGCTGAGAAACTTCTGCCTATCTGGCCAAAAAAAATTTAGTGCATTTGTTATGTGTTATTTCGTATATTTTAATTTGTAATGATCTCAACAAATTCAGTTCACTGTTGCCAGGTCCAGTTGTCATTGCCTTCAATCTTCTTATAATTGCACCGAATGAATAAAAAATTCATTGTATATTTTTTCTTACTGGGTTGTACCTTAAATGTTGAGTTTATGTTCTATTACATATTTTGTAATAAAGCTTTGTAATAACAATAATATTTAATTCCCAGCGATCAACTACCCCCATGGGGTTCGCCATTTTTATTATTATTATTATTATTCTGGGATGGGACATCTTCACAACTAAAACAAATCTATTCTATGCTATTCTGTGTCGTCCTTTCGTAAAGTGATTAAGAATTGTCAGAATTTTTCGCCATGTATTCTTCATCACAACTTTGTCAATTAATGTGGGATTGAATTTGCTGGCTATTCTAGCTAGATAGAATAATCTTAGACATAGTACTCAATGGCCTCATGGTCTTTCCTAAAGCATCGCCGTGTATGTACAACTGCATAATTAATAAAAAAAACACCAATCTTACTAATATTAAAGTGATGCATCTAATGAATCAATGAAAATTTAATTGGATTCATCATCACAGCAACCAAAAGCAGAAATGTTCGCAAAATATCTTCTATTCTATTCTTCTATAATTAATTATAAAAAAAATCCTCTTTATCAATCATATTTTTTTAACATAAAATCTTATATTTGCTTTAGAAAAATGAAAAAAAAAATTTAATTGTTATAAAGTTTTGAAGTAGAAAAAAGTTCCATAAGAACACAGTAGATGAAGACGATGATGACCTCTTGAGTATCCTGTTCATAAAAATTAAATCGTACATTTTTTTGTGTTGCTATTTTCGAGCAATTAAACTGAAGCGGTGTAGTACCATTATTACAATATTATATTCCAAATTCAGATGAGTTTTTTTGTAATTGTGAAGATGAGAGTGAAACATAAAATCACTTATAATTTCCTACCAAGAAAATAATATCATTATCACATCTTAAATCAATCAAATGTTTAACTATTATTTAGTTCTTTTTGTGTCAAGATTTATTCTAGCGCGTTTGCAATTATAATATTTAGCACATATCAAGCCGTCGACACTGTATTGTGCATAGTTTTGTAGATTGATATAAAATGTGACATAATACATAAGGCAAATATTTAAATTATATAAAGCTACTTTTGAAAATTAATAAGCACTGTGGGTGGCTGAGTAGTTTTAAGAAAAGAGTACAAATTAAATAATATGTAAAAGTTATGGAATATAATTTGGAAGATCTGCTAGATTCGGAAGGAAATTCAATTTTAATTGACAACTATTATTAACAATAGTTAATTTTTAATTATTATTACTACATAGACAAATAAATAAATAAACGGAGTTTTGCTGTTCTAAGAAACAGAGCTTTTTCATAGACGATTTCTGCCACCTTAAGTTGCAGTAATATAATATTAAAGATTTCAAAGTAAAAAAAATATTATTTAAGTTTGTGTGACCGTCGGCGAAACTGGGTAAGGAGTAATCTTCAATAAAATACTTTGATTTTAAAGAGCCGTTTTCGTTGTCAGAATAAAAAATTCTGTGGTATTGAGGTATTCGGTCAAAAATATTTATGTTTGAAAGCCATTTAAGCTAGCTAATATACAATTTACATAATTACAACCAAAGCAATAGAGAGCAACTTAATAAAAACATTTCAAGCGTCGATTTTCGTACCATTCTTATCTTCTAATTTTATGAATTTACATTCGTCTTATACCCTTGACAGACTAGCGATTAGCTAAACGCGTTTAATCATTTTTTCCAGTTTATCTCTTAATGTGTCAACTTCGAGATTAGCTAAACGGGTTTTGTTTTAGGTTTAGTAACTAAACGGGTTTAGTGCATTAATCTCTCAATATTTTGAAGTTTATCGCATAAAAATGGGTTTAGCGAGAGCGCCACCTAACAATGAAGGTTAAAATTTATAAATAGGACAATGCTATTTAGTGCTGTAATACAATGATAGATGCCGCTTACTTTTTGAGTTATCCCTTCCGAGTTAAATTTGTTTTTGTTTCAATTAAAGTTCAACATACACAAATGTGTATGTAAATAATCACATGTTGTAATGTCTTCCGTATTTTAACGGATCTGTGTTAAATGGGAATTCTTCAAAAAGAGCATAATAATTTGATAACACATAAATTTAATAACATATTAATTATTTGTTTTTGATAACATATTAGTTATTTTATTATTATTATAGATAGTGTTTTTTTTCTGACCAAAAAATTAAGTACTATGCACAAATGCGTATATTGGTCTTCAATATACACATAATTCTATGTTTGACACATTCGTGCAAAATTTGCATACACAATTGTGTATACTGGTCGGGAAAGGTTATATTCCTTTTTCTGCCTGCCATCACAATTGTGTGAGTAACGAAGACGCATCATGTCAAAAATTGATTTTTATACGTGTTTTGGACCAACATACACCTTTGTGCATCGAATTGTGCATCAAATCGAGTAGAGTTCGCGATAGCTATTTTGAAATTTGTCAATTTAAAATTAAATAATTTAGATTTAATAGGAATTAATCTATGTATAACCAAAATAATCCATCATAAAAGTTGTATGGTTTTCTTGTAATATCGTTGTTCTGTATAGTTCTGTATAATAACGGAGCAGTTCAGAACTACACAGAACAATGATATTACAAGAAAACCATACAACTTTTATGATGGATTATTTTGGTTATATACATAGATTGATTCATATTAAATCTAAATTATTTAATTTTAAATTGACAAATTTGAAAATAGCTATTGCGAACTCTACTCGATTGTTTTCAAAAAAACGCAGCTAAAGTACCACTGGTGCTATATTTGACTTATTTCTAGTGCCGGATAATAAACCATGGTATTGTATTTGGGATTCATATTTTTTTAATCTGTATTTATGTACATAACTCGTTTTATTGTCTTGGGAGGAAGTCCACTATCAGGTACATTAGCAGAAATATGTATAACCCATTTAGAAAAAGGACACATTATTTATAATTTCAACAAGTATTGTTAAACGAGTATTATAAACAAAACTATGCACCGCACCGCACTCAATCACAATTGAAAATTAATGACAATGTCATTGGTTTAATACCGATTCCGGACAAACATAGCGCTACCGTATTTTATTCTTGAAACAATGTTTGCTAAACCTCATAGTGTGTCAACCTAATTGCTTTTGTAGTAGATTAACTAAACTAGTTTAGCTAAACGCGTTTAGCTAAACCCTAGTCTGTCAAGGGTATTAGTGTAATTTACGAAATAGTAAAGTAAAATAATGGGGTCGATTCCGGGATCTAAAATTTTATGTTATGTTATGTTGTTTTTGTTTTTTCAATACAAATTGCAATAGGAAGCGGGGAAATAAAATAACATAACAGCAATTTTATGCCACGAGAATCGGGCCCAATATTTAAAATATAGTAATGGAGAAAAGCCTACAACTATGGCTCAAGACATATTACAAACAACCAATCGTAACTTTTCGTTCGGTCACCACCAGGAATCGTAACCGTGCCTCGAATTACAGTAAAAACACTCACCTTCTTATCCTGCTATCGATAGTGAAAAATAATTTTAAAAAAATTTAATGAAATAACATGGAAAATTTGTAATATCTATACACGTAATACATTTTTCAAAATGTAGTATAGAACATTCCAGTAAATCAATTCTTCTGACATTATTTAAAATCAATGCGGATCCAAACACCCGATTTAGCATCAAAAACAAGATTTTCCAATAGCTTGCTCCAGCGACCGGAGATCACGGGTTCGATTCCCGGTGGTGACAAGGAAAAATTTCACGGCTGGTTTAGTATCAATGAATTAACCACTCATTATTCGAAATTAAAATATGATTTTGAAAACTCATTTGGGGCGGCCAAATCCCTTGATGGAATATAGTGCCAGGGAGAGAGAGAGAGAGAGAGAAAAGGATTCAATTCTGCCACCGGTCTGGCGCCCATTTTAAAACGGTCCCCTGCGGAATAAATATTTAATAAATAAATTTATTGTGAAACATTTTTAGATTTTTATTCTAAATTATATGACGACGATTAGTAAATCAATAACGAATAAATTTGAAAGTCTAAAATGAATTTGTAAAAAAAAAAATTCTCATATGGAAACCAAAATAAAAATATAATTAAAAAAAACTTTTTAAAAAACCACGCTTATATTTAAGGGCTCTAACAGTAGATAATAAAAGGCTTTGAAAAGAAGAAAATAAAATGTTTCTTCCTTACGCCTATCAAGGTATATTTATAACAAATAGAAAATTTATAATTGATATGACTAAAAATAGAAGCGTGGGACGCTCCTTTACGGCATTGGTAATTTAAGACTACTAGACACATGAAGAAAAGTCTTTAAGTAACACTAATGGAACAGTCTATTCTGATGTATCCTAAGAATATTTTTTTTTTGCTGGAGCATTTCAGTATTAACGTAAAAATGATATATTGATGATATATTGAGAGATAGTATATATACATTCAGAAGGAGCGCCCAACGCTTATATTTTTAGTCATATTAATTTTAAATTTCTTCTTGTTATAAATATACCGTGATAGGAGTAAGGAAGAAACATTTTATTTTCTTCTTTTCAAAGCCTTTTATTATCTACTGTTAGACACTTTAAATATAAGTGTGGTTTTTTAAAAAGTTTTTTTTAAACATATTTTATTTTCTCCTTTTTAGTCATCGAATTTTTTTAATGTCCAAAAATGTTAGAATCTTATATTGTCATCGGAGTTAAGCCTGCATGCAAAATTTCAGCTCAATTGGACTATGGCAAGTGGTTGAAAAATTATTTACAAAATTTGACGATACAAACAGACAGACACACAGAGTGAGCTAATATAAGCGTGGTTTAAAAATAGCGGATGCTACAAGTAAAACTTGATAAGTCATTTACTATCTTAATTTTAGTCCATACAAACTTAACAAGAAAAAATAATGACACACTATTTAAAAATCGCTACCTGGAATGCAAATGGCCTTGCGCAATGCATTTCGGAATTAGAAAGTATTTTTAACCACAAAAAAATGTATATATGCCATAATGGAACCATATAATAGTAGTACCATCATACGATTAAATTCTTTAGACGATGAAATTCCAGATAGCGCATTAATCGGAACTAAGTTATGCAATAGTTTTACTAATTCGCTTAAATGCGCACTATAGTATAACATATACCTAACATAAACACGACTTTTTATGCATATTAAACAGTATAATTTTGGCGTTACTACAGTAGCAATACTCTAATTATAGTTAATAGTAGTACCTTTATCAATATTGCACAAAACCTGTGTTATGCGAAGCTTGGTGATTCTTCGAAGAAATCTCGAGGAAGTGACTTAATTACAGGACAAATAGCAAAAGCTTTTCCTGAAAAAGGGATACGAAAACTATTTCAAATATTTACACAGTATTCAGACTTAAACACGTTCCAAATCAATGGCAAGTCGCAGAAGTAATTATGATACCTAAACCAAACAAACCAATTAATGACAAAAATTCGTATAGGGCGATTTTCTTACTCCCAATAGTTTCAAAAATATTCGAAAAATTACTCCTAAAGAGACACAAACCAATAATAGAAGAAACAAATCTTATTCCTCCACATCAATTTGGCTTCAGAGAAAACCATTCAACAATAGAACAAGTACACCGAATTACAAACAAATTGAAAATAAGAAAGTATGTTCAAGCATGTTGGATGTAGCACAGGCTTTTGACAGAGTATGCGGCATAAAGGCTTTGAATATAAATTGCAAAGACTTACCAAAGCAGTTTTATAAAATTCAAAAATCTACATATCTAACCGATACTTTCGTGTTAAATTAGATACCGAATACTTCTATACACCTCGGACCTGCCTACGATAGAGGAGACCAGCATAGCAACGTGTGCGATGATACGGCCATCTTAGCAGTCGATGATAGCGTAGAAGAATCCGCAAGCAAATTGCAAAGAGCTACTAACAATGTCTGTTCACGTAAACTTTACCAACAAAAAGGTCGACTATACCAGTAGAACTGAACTCTCAACAAATTTTCTATGCCAACACGGCAAAATATCTAGGCATGACTCTAGGCACGAAACTAGAATGGAAAGAGCATGTGAACAAAAAGTTAAACATCAAATACAGAAAGACGGATTGGCTCTTAGGAAGCAATCCTGAGCTAACTCTACATAATAAATTGCTACTATACCGGCAAATCCTAAAACCAGTGTGAACTTATGGTATTCAGCTTTGCGGCTGTGCAAAGAAGACCAATGTCCACATCATCCAGCCATTCCAGAGCAAATCCTTACATGGAATAGTTAATGCACCGTGGTACATTAGAAATGACAACCTCCACAGAGATTTGGGGTGGGATATTGTAACATCACTGTCGTATTTATCGAAAGTGATGAACGAATCGAAAAAAGTGATAGTCGGTATGTTATCATTATCGACAAACGATCTAATTGTCATGTGCCAACCCATTTTCGAACATCAAGTGTCAGATATGAAAAAAATATATGTCAAAAATTTTGTAAGAAAAGTTAAAAGTTAATTAAAAAGTGGTAAATAATAATAAAACAATTATTTGAATACGCGTAATTTTAAATTCCTTTATTTATTATAATATAGGAATCGTTATGATTTTTGACAATTCTGTTGCTACTTATTCGCATGAAAACGATTCAAATATTAATTATTATATAGAGCGTCGTTTTCTACCGGATCGTTACAATGTTTTGGATATGTCTTCTCAAAAGTAATCTACGAGTATATTATAAAATATGTTTCATAAAAAGGTGTTTTAATTTTATTATTTTAGATTTACAGAATCTTTTCGTGTGTCAAAAGACAAATTTATCTATTTACTGTCGATCATTCGTCCACGTTTGCAACAGAGAGTACGAGTTACAAAAATTCCTTTAGAAGTCAAACTTTCTGCTGTGCTTAACTTTTCTGCAACCTGCTCCTATCAAAGAAACGTAGGTGACGTAATATTTCATAATATCGACCAATCGGTTTTGTCAAGGTCCATTACGGAAATCACAACTGTGCTTAATAAATGATAATACTATTTGCCGGCAGCATATAAACTTTCCAAATGCACGAGCCAAAGGTATATACTAGTATAAACAGCGTTTCTATGAGGAACAAGGTGTCCGGCTAGGGAATCCAAGTCGGTTCTACCCGACTTCGTGTAGTTGGGCAATTAATCACCCCCAAAGACACCCGAAACCATCGGGCATCGCCGCAAACAACCGAAACCAACAATCCTCCTATGCATCTGAATGAAAATGGAAAAAACATAAACGTATGTACATACTAGGGAATCAAATTACCCGACTAGGGAATCCAATTACCCGACTATCGAATCCAATTACCCGAATTTCGGGTACCCGACTTTCAGTTTCGTTTTTTTACAATTACCCCACCGGTTTCTACAAACATACGTTTTTATTTTTTTCCATTTTCGTTAAGATGCATAGGAGGGTTGTCGGTTTCGGTTGTTTGCAGCATTTCCCGAAGGTTTCGAGTGTCTCTGGGGGGTAAGTAATTGCCCAACTACACGAAGTCGGGTAGAACCGACTAGGATTCCCTAATCCCGGCGTTATTGGGTGCTGCATTGATTGCACTCATATTGACAAAATTGCCATCACTTAATGGATGTTCAGTTGGTAAATTAATAATTGGAATCACTTAATGGATGTGCAGTTGGTAAATTAATACAAACAATAGAAACATAAAAATTTGCGTGAATAAATTTGTTATATTAGTTTTCAGGTTTGTTATTATGGCCTTAATATTTTATCTGTTTGTACAAGATTTCCTGGATCGTCACATGATGCTGCGATATGACATATGTCAAAAGATCGTGAAACCCTTCAGTCCACCCACTGGAACCCAAATCCACGGCAAATTTTGTATTATAATTTGCATGGCAAGTCTAGAAACCCGATAGAAAGATGCATTGGGGTTCTGAAAAACACGTTTTGGTGTTTGCTAGGCGAACGAGTCCTCCGTTACGAACGATCTAAAGTGGTAAAAATAGTTAACGTATGCGCTGCTTTGTATATAACATATGTTCAGAAAGTAAGTTATAAATGATTGAACTGCCACTAACTGAAGAAGGGGAGCCCGTAGAATACGAAGCAAATTTTGAATTTGAAGATTTAAATGGTCACGAAGCTGCTACAAATGTTCGGGATGGAATTTTGAACTGTTTTTGAATATATTGCATAAAAAATTTACTTTGTAACAAACTTCTACCAACTTGTTCCACTTTTAACACAATGAAGACGGATGACGTGAACACGTTTTTTATTTTTCAACCGTCGGAGACGGATGACAATTCACGTCACTTGGAATTTCAAGCAACATCGTATAAAAAAACTGCAATTATAAGTAAATAAAACTATTCAAAGAAGAATTGTTGTTATAAACAAACATGTGTTGAAGGTGACTGCATTATATAGTTTAATAGTAGAGAACCGTTATATTCAATTCAGTGTTATAAAAAATTACAACCTCTATTTATATAATTTCAACAAAATATGCGAAAATTCAAGCTATATGGTTTTCATCACACACCATCTTCAATGTGTTAATAGGTTAAAAAATTCAAAAATTACCAAATTCAGCATTTTTATTTCAAAGTTTTCATTGCATTTCAGAGAAATAGTAAAAATATCTCAATAATCTAGTATTATCTTATTGGTATTATGTATTTTATTTAGATTCGACCTAATTTCAACCGTAGTAGCTCTTCTTCCACTTGTAGTCATTTTTTAATAATGTCGTTGGATGTTTTTAACAGTTTTAGAACATGTTCGTGGAACTCTTCTTGCCGCTTTTCTTGTTTTTTTAGTTCCTCGAACAATTTAGTCGTATATTATTAATTCTTCGACGTTGTGTTCGATTTTGGGACACGACTACCACTGATACTCTGCGATTACCAAGATTGTTCTGCGTATCGGTGTAAGTATGTGCGGTTTCATGCACCATTTATTCCTCTTCTATAGGCTGGTGGCCTGGATCAACACTAACAACGCCTACGGCTGCTTCCCTCATCCCTGTCAGCTGAACTACTCGATCCTCAGAAGGGCTTAAAAATACAGTCCTAGATCCCGCACCTGTCCTGTTAATATCTTGGTGCGCTTTCCAAAATTTTTTTCTAGTTTTATTTTTTAAGTCTGTCAAAATCTGTGGAAAACATGTCATAGATTCATAATTAAATAATTCGTTGGTTAAATGAATACTTACCTTTTTCCAGGACTCTTCATCGCGCGTTGGAGGCCCTTCACAATTCAATCGTTCTGTGAGGTCGTGCCAACTTGCTTGAAGGGATGCTTTTCTTGTCGAGATATTAAATGTTCCTGTGACCATCTCCCTGTGCTCCTCCAAATAAGAAACCATTGTTTCAAATTGTTGTTGTGTTGTAATTTTTTTTTTTTTTTTTGACTAATTAATTAAAAATCATAATTTTATATCAACAACTTTGTATTATTTTATTTGTCATTTTATAGGTTATGTTATCAAATGAACAATATTGTTTTCATATTTTATAGCCTCTTACTTAAAAACGACGAAATGTATTTTACAAAAACAATATAAGAATTACTTACACACTCATTTTCTATTTGTATTTTAAAAAAATCATTATATATTTTTTTTATTGGAATTTTAGTTTTAAATTGACAGTATCACTAAATTGTAGAACGAATCGCTCGTCGATAATGGTACAAAATTCTAACTTATCGGAAAAAGTGATAGTTTTTCGACTTTCGAAAATAATGATGTTACAACATCCCACCCCTGAAAATGGATTTCGTCAGTGAAGAAATAACGAAACACGCGAGAAACCACATATAACGTATTAGTTTACAACAAAATGCTGATATACGTCGTATGTTGGAAGATTCAAACCTAGTGAGACCGCTGCGAAGGAAGAAACCACTTGATCTACTAGATCCAATCAGGTTCGACTAAAATTATAATAAAATTGTAAAGGGCTACAACAGGTTAAAAGACTGCAACGCTCCAAAAAAGAAAATTTAAATTATGAAGATAAATTACTAGATGTTTTGTAAATCAGTTGTAATAAATAAATATAAATAAGAAAGAATTGGTTATTCAAATCAGTTTAATCGAAATATTAAAAGTTCTGATGGTAAAATTTTTTCATTCATAAAGCCAGGTCTCTAATTTGAAGAATGCAACCCATAAAAGCACACTATATAGAAATAAATACTAACTTTATTGTATGAGTGTACCTGTACTGCTATCATCTACTTATACTAATTATATTATGTAGTATAAATTTAAATGTAAAGCAAAAGCAACTATATTTACTTGTGAATTACTGTAGAATTTACAAACAAAAGTAATTGCCGCTTAATGAAGACAGTATCTATATACAGTCTAAAAATATTGAAATCAGGTTAGTAGGCCTATTAGAAGGACTCCGATCCCCTTCACGGTCTTCATAACATCTTTAATAATTTAATCAAGCCTCCAACTCCAGCAAAACCTGTTAATTTGTTAATTGTAGACAAACAACCTAAATGTTTGAATTGTGATGGATGTCCTACTCAATGGTACTCAATGGTACCGGCCTGTTCGATTGACCTGAATTATTTGAATTCGAGTAGCTATTTCTGAAGGATATAAGTTTAAAAGAAAGTTTAATGGGAATTAGCAACTGAATTAACTGAAGAGAGGAGGTATTTTACTCATGCAGTTATTGCAACAGTAACTCAGGGGTGGCATTTTGAGTAACATTACGTTCGATACTATCGAAATTGATAATTGATTCGCCAAGAATGATGGTTGGAATTTTTAAAATTTTTAGCTTACTGGGACGTGATTTTGCACACAGTGAGTCTCTTTTTTAAAGCAACTTTTAGCTAAAAACGAGAAATATTGATGTTACACTCTGTGAGTTGAAATTTGCTTCTATAAATATTTGCTTCCTATCTATAAACTGCCACTAGAAATATTTTTCCATTTGTTACGACATCGATAATTTGATTTAACAATGAATCTTCCTTTGAATTAGGCCTCTGATAGTGGTTTTTCTGTGCTAGAATGTATTATTATACAATATATTATTATTTCAAGGATATAAAAACGTTATGTTCACTATATTTCGCTTATGTAAGATGTCAAGTGGAATACGCGGTAATCGTTTGGAATCCTTACCACAAGGTTTACATCAAGAGATTCGAAAGCATACAAATAAATTTATGTTATTCCTGTTAAAAAAAATCTGGTTGGGACTACGACCATAGAGAGAACCATTCCACGTAAATGTGGCTCGATTACCACCATATTCAACAAGGTGCAAAGAATACAATATTTGCACTCTTCGAAATAGGCGCCTTCTTTTAGATGCCACTTTCATCAGTAACGTACTACTTGGTGACATTGATTCTGCCTACGTACTGGGAAACATCTCTATTAATGTTCCAAGTAAATAATTTCGTAATTATCGATTATTGACGCCAGAACACCATTCCACCGAGTACGGAGATAACAATCCAATCAATATAGATCATTGAAAACATGTAAAACAATAGAGGATCACTTTGACTTCAATTTATCTAAAAATACTTACAAAACTAACTTGAAAAAATATTTTTTTAATTTATAATTACTTTTGACCGCTTCGAATTTGAAGAACTACTCTTAAAATTTTTTAATATTTAAAATTCAACTTGAATTTGACTTTTGACTTTTTAATATTTTATCTATATGTATATTCAAGTAGAGTATCAAAAAAAAATCCGTAATTCTTAGCTTGAAATCATAACCGTATTATATTACTAATTCGATTTCTTGAAATAAAAAAAATAAATAAATTAGAATTTATTAGTTTCTATGATCAGTTATTATATTAATTTGAAAGGTGATGAGGAACAAATTTGCCCAAATTTTACTTAACTAATGTGCCTTTTTTCGTTTTATAAAAGGCCTACCAAAATATGAAGACGGACCTAGATTTAATCATGAATAATACCAATATGAATATAGAGACACTATTAAACAATTTGAAATCATAAACTGTATACTGTTCTCTATTATATTCTCACCAGTAGCAGTAAATGATTTCATTTAGATAAAACTTAGTGTTTTGTGTGAGGTAGGAATCGCTATATTTCTCACATCTCCGAAAATACAAATCAACTTCCTTTGCTTGATTGTTGATTTCTTAATAGACAGATTGAATAATTATACAAATGTATCGTTTTTTTTAATTAATGTATGGTTTTTCAAAACAAATATGGTTTCGAAATTTTACAAATGGAAAACAAGAAGCCATTATTACAAAAATGATTAATGACAGTAATATACTTTTCATTACTATATTTTTACTACATACCCATTATCATCGTACATATCTATAATAAAACCATAACAATATATGAAGCTACCATATATTTAATAAATTCATATTTAGAGCATAAAAGAAGGTTGAGTAGAGTCAATGTTAGAAAAATAGGAAGTAATTCTATTTTTCGAATATTATTAATCCCCTGGGGGTAATTTCATGTTCATTATACACGAAGGGTGATTTTCAACAACAACAAAATTCTAATGTATAAAATCATTTTTGTACATAATATATTTATATAGACGAGAGCGTATATATTCCTATGAACATATAAACAATTACTATGATAAAATACACGCAAAATAACTTTCCCTTATGGTTTTGTGTGTTATATGTATAATAGGGGTGGTATTGCACAAAAATTTCGATTTTTTTTTCGTATGTGACTGAACAATTGGATTTTTTTTCGTTCAAGTATATCGTTCGTTATAGAAGAATGAATATATAAGTTATCGTGTATAATCATCCGTAAGCAACAAGAAATATAAATAATACATAAATTTCAATTGGCTTATTTATTTAGGGGTTGTAATCATATACACGTATAGTGAGTAGAGGCATACAATTGGAAAAAATGGCGTAATAATAACTATTCATTTCAATGTAACTGCCATTATTCTCACGATTTTGTTTTTGGAGTAGAAAGACATCTGTGAACCGTTGAGCTGGCACAGATGGGATCATTTTTATTTAGGTCATAAATTTTAATGAAATTTTTATAATTATATGGTCGTGTAGATGTTAAAGGATAAACTTGGTGCATATACATATTTTTATAATTATGTAAGTATGTACGAGTATATACATATTATCACAAGTTAGAAGTTAACTTTATAGTCTAATTTAATTAAATATTGCATGGGCAATTATTCCAAATTATTTTTCATATACGGTAGCTCCCAATTAACGTCAAACTAAAAAATGGAGGTTGTAAAGCGAAAAATTTAACTTACCAGACATTTGGTAAAATTTTCTTGTATATAAAATTATAAATCAACACGGTTAACACTTGTGGGTTAAAAGTCTAATTTTTAATGTTTTTTGTTTTTGTAATCTTTAATGTTTTTTGTAAATGCTTCTCAACATCGATGCAAAAATTTAAAAAGCCCCCATTGTACCTGCCATTTCCGGGTACACAGATTTTCGCCGATACACCGAATTTCGCAAGGATCTCTCAATTAATGGAAAAAGTTTATGTATTTAGCGAATTCATACTCCAATACAAGTACAAACAGATTATGTCCACTACCGGTTTTTCAAGCAAATAAAGAAGAAATATTTGTAACCGATAATGCTACAGAATGATTTGCATGATGATGATGAAGATGATGCTAGTAATCAGGAAGATGAAGATGATTATATAGATAAATCGAAGATAAGAATCAAAAAAGAGAGTAGAGATTTCACAACGTATGAGATGAAAGTTGGCACCGTAACTACCAAACCAAGCAAAACAGTTATGAAAAGATCCCAGTTTAAAAAATCAAAAGATGGAGGTGATCAAGCAGTTTTAAATTTTCAAGTTCGCAAGCTTACAGCTCATCAGATGGAAAACTAAAACGAACTAATAGCGATCGACCCGATCGGAAATGGACAGCCATATAAATAATTGAATTGTTTTAAATTAAAAAAAAGAATGAAAATAAATGTCTATATAAACCCCATAAATACTAGCTGTATTTTATTATTTGAATTAGCGCTATTAACGATACAATGGATAATATCACATTTGTAACTGTTAAGTAGCAGCTCTTTAAAATACTATCCCAATAACTCATTATCCCGTTTTACCAATTCAAAAACAATTCAGTTAAAATTGCTAGAAGGTGTTAAAGTAAAAATAGTTTGTAATAAGAAATATACCTAAAGGGCGCTATTTGATGAAATATTTTCCCAGCTACATATTGCGATTTGGTGGCAGGCTGTTGAAGCTTTTCAAGAAGATATTAAATTCCTTAAGCTAACAAAAGAGAACCAAACTAAAATTAAATGTATAATTATATTGAGGAAATCAATAATGAAGGAAAGATACCTATCTTACTTTTCATTTGCTTTTATTGTGACTTAATCAAACCACGAATTTTTGGAGATACCGCTGTAAGATTTCTATATATGCACCCTTTAGGAACAAGCGCAAAAACAAATTTGGAACAGTTTTCCCAAATAGACAATATTCAGTATTGTCCCATTGAAAAACATAATATATCAGAAATAAGTATTTTAATTACCGACGAGCATGGAGAGCAACTTAATTTTAAAGACGGGTTGTTTATGACTACTTTAGTTTTACATTTTCAGAAAGGTATATAAGCTAGCTGGTTATATATCTATCTATACATTACCACTAAAATAATGGATAGGTGCTACCACAAAGTACTATTTGCTCCAAGCGGGTCGAGGTTCTAATGGTGATGAATTTGGCGCTTTATTACGAACTTAAAGAGTATATCAAAAAGGAAAGGGAACTGGAGGTTTTTCAGCGGAAACTTTCGATACTTACGACCATTATTATTTATTTATTTATTTAAAGAAATCTATTTTGTAATATACATGTATGATTTCAGATTATGTACAGTAGTTTAAACAAAAATTATATTAAAACAACAAAAAACTTTAAAACAGAAAAAATATAAACCAAATCTTGGTTTAAACAATTAAAAATTAAAAAAATAGTCCTTCAGGATATTTTTAAAGTTGTCCTTTGATAAATTGAAGTCAAATAGGTCGTTGATTATGTTGAATGATTTAGACATCCTATTAATGGGGTTGTTTTCTCCATAGTTAGTAGAATGGTGTTCAAGTGCTAAAAATTCATGGTTTCGAAATGTTCTGCATGACACGTGAATTGATATTTTTTCCAAGATGTAAGCTGAATCAACGTGACCAAGCAAATCGTTACCAATAAAAGCCGCACCCAAGAGAAGTCGTCTATTTGCAAGCGTGCATCTTGTTGTGTATGGAGGTAAGCGAGCCACATTTTCATGGAATGGTAAGTTGTGGTCGAAATCCCAGTCACTTTTCTTTAACAAAAAAATCAGACTCTTCTTTTGAATGCTTTCAATTCTTTTTATGTGCACAGAATAGTATGGATTCCAGACCGTTACAGCGTATTCCAGTTGAGATCGAACATAAGCGAAATAGTGTGAACATAAGGTTTGAATATCCTTAAATTCACTTGTCCATCTTTTAACAAATCCAAACATGGCATTCGCTTTCGCAATACAATTTTCAATATGCCTATTGAAACTGGCGTTTTCGACAAATGTAACACCTAAGTCTATAATCTCATTGACTCCTTGCAGTACTTCGTTGTTGACTTTGTTTGAAGTAATTACTGGATTTCTTTTACGATGGAAGGACATGATTTTGCATTTCTTAATATTTAAGTATAGTGAGTTTCGATCACACCACTCGCACTTAATCTATCTAAGTCTTGAAGTTTCTCCGTATCTACCAATCCATTAATAGTACGAAAAAATTTCACATCATCTGCAAATATGAGCACGTCTGAGTTTTTGATTATCTCGGTTATTCGGTCTATGAAAATAATAAAAATCCAAGACCCGAGGTGTGATCCTTGGAGAACACCAGATGTAACTTTAATAACGTTTGATTTCTCATTTCCCATTATTACAAATTGGCGCCGGTTTGATAGATATGATTTAAACCAATTTATGTAATCGAGAGAAAATCTAAAATTGAATAAACTCTGGAGTGATTTATGATGACAGATAGAATCAAATGCTTTACTAAAATCCGTGTACGCTACATCAACTTGACGGTGTTTTTCTATCTCGTTAATTAGTTTACTGGTGAATTCAACAAGATTAGTCGATGTGGATCGACCAGGCATAAACCCATGCTGGTTTATTGATATATGACGTGCAATTGTGGATTTAAAGCTGATGCAAATTTTTGAAATTTTCCATTTTTCGGGAAACACGCCGGCGTTTAAGGAATGATTGAATAGATAACATAATGGAATTGTTAAAATTTCAGCGTACTCCTTCAGAATAGAAGAGGGTATATCGTCAAGACCGCAACCATCTTCAAACCCTCTTAAAGCCGATAAAATGTTGTCCTCAAATATAATAGGAGGAGTTATTGATGTGTTGTTGTTGCTGGGTTGTTTGTACAATCCCCTAGTAACGCTTAGTCTATAGACTGATTGAAAAAATGACGCAAACATGTTAGCTATATCTTTGGTGTTTGAAGAGCAGGTATTGTTGTACGTCATATTAGCAAGGTATCCTTCAATTTCGCGTTTATTCCTAAAGTATTTCCAAAATTGTTTTGGATTTACTTTGATTTTGTCTTGAATTTGATCAAGATACAAACTGTATTTTGATTTGAAATAAATTTCAAATTCATTATGTTGTAGAAACATAGTTTTGTCCGCTTCTAACCCGCTATTCAACATTTTGGCATATGCTTTCAATTTCCAATTTTTTAAGTTAACTAGTCTATCATTAAACCAATGAAGGTGAGCATTTTGTGGTTTACAGCACATGGGTACATACCGTTCGAAGCCTTGAAGCATGATGTCATTAAATTTGTCCACATTTTCGTTTATATCATTGGAATTGAGAGTTATTTGCCAGTTGATGGATTCCAGGTAACTTTGTAGCCCCACACGGTTAGTTTTTTTAAAGTTGTATTTGATTGGTTGTAGGTGTTCTGATCTCGCCATTTTAGTTAAGTCAAATACAATATCCAAAGATTTGTGATTGACATCATTTATGACAAAAGATAATAGGGATTCAGAAATTTTAAAGGTGTCAATGTCGTTGCTGAAGACAAGATCCAATAATCTATCACGATCATTAGCAATTGTGTTTATTTGGTTCAAATTATAACCAAGCATGGCGTCCACAACTAAAGATTCCGCATCTGTTGTTATATTGCATGGTAAAATACAGTTTAGTTCTGGGTCCAAATTCCGAGTTATATTTTTAAGATTAAAATCACCAAGCACAAGAACTAAATCTGACGAGTTTGTTGTATTAATAACTTCATCAATCGCATCGATGCAAGATGCATAATGATCACTATTTGATTGAGGTGGTATATATGCTGCGTAGATGATTAGATTGGTTTGGTTGATTTTGATTTTTACACCGATCTGTTCGACTCTCGATGGGGTTAAAGTTACTGGAGTATTCCAGAGTTTAGAATGTACGGTGGCATCTTGAGCGCATGCGCGTTATTTTGTTTATATATTTTTTTTTAATTGATGTGTCAATGAAAAATCAAATCACATAGCAAACAATCGGTTCCACTGCTCAAAAGCAAGCGAATAGAAGAGGTGAGGTATACGTCATCATCATAAACATTCAACCGGTTCAACCGGAACTTTTTATTTTGCTACTTGCCTTTGAAAAATTGCCGAACAAAATGCACAGACACATGAGAGAAAAAAATACAATACAAATATAAAATTGTATATTATACAGTGTATATATACACAAAATTATTGGTCACCTCGCCTGCTCGCGCTCTAATTTTTGGTACAAAATCGACACTCTGGACTCTGCAGACAACACGTTGTGAAAAGTCGGAGATGTAGATGAAAAATCCGTACAATTTCCATATGAGAACTTTGAGGGATCACCTGTAATCCAACGGGAAGATAACATTCTCTCATACTGCAGTGACATATTGAAAGGAATATTTAAAACCCATTTGATGTTGTTAAATGGAGAGTTTGTAACATAATCCAACACTGACAAAACCTTGTTGACATGGTGGCTAATATCCAAGGTAATTATGAAAGGCTCATTTTTTCGATGTTGCAACTAGGATGTTAAAGTTTCTTAAGTGTAGATTAGATCACTGCAATCAGTTTTAGATTGATGAGTAACCACAATAACGTAGTTACCTCCAATTTTATAAACTTTTGTAACTTCATTAACTGATTTAATGTAGCAGTTATTTTAAGATTGCAATTATCCAATTTTTCTTCAAAAGCAAAACAAATAAAAATAGATGATTTTATTAAGTGTTTGCCATTTAGCCAGGTTGAAATCTGTGGTTCAGCATGCAAGAATTTTTGAGATGGGATATCTTTAACAAACTCATATCCGTTTATATAATCTTCATGGTGGTTGTTATTTATGATTCTTGTTAACATAAGTTTAAATTTAAATGAGGAGATAATTGATTTTTTGTATGTTGATTTGATGTCAATATCAGTTTGACTTTCGCCGTGTTTAGATGTGCACTTATTACTCAGTCTTGGAGTCTTTGAGTAGTTTGCTGAAGATGAAAAATGAAAAAAGCCTCCATTTGAATCGCACACAGCATTGCTCATTTTGATGGTTTTAACTCTCGCTGTCTTGACGAGGTTTTCGTAGCGTGAAAAATTCATCAAGTCAGCATTAACACCATCAACCTCATCCATAGTACGTATATTAAAACCACCATTGAAGTTGCAGGCTGAGTTGCTCGTTTTGGAGGTTTTTAAGTTTTTTGGTTGTTGTTTATTGAATTCCGAAAATCCGATTGCTTTTTTGGAAACTTAAGTTCATGTTCAGAAAGATTGTTGATTGGGCCCCCAAGTCGAAAATTTTGGCGACGTCGTTTCCATTCGAATTCTTTTACCAGTAGTCCAGAAGGCCACAACGTGGAATGTAATGCAGTTAAAAATTGATTTGCTGGTAAACCAGGACCTTGGGTGACCCAGAATCTCCCTCCAATCTTGCCCATACTATTGTTTCCGAGTTCGGTGGCAGCTTCTCTCGATTATCCATTATAATTTGCCTGCTCGTTTCTCCTATAACGGCGCTAACGTGAAGTGGCAACTCGATATTATCGTAGGTTAATACACCCCACCCAACATCCACCACGAAGCCATTCGTTCTCAAAAAGTCCATTCCCAAGATGACTTCGTCTACAATATCTGCAACCAGCACCTCGTGTTGAAAGTGATTTCGTCCAATCCTTATTTTTATGACCTTTTTCCCTTTTATTGCTGAATTTTCTCCAGTCGCCGTTCGTAATTTCATGCCATTAGTTGGTTCTATAATTCCATCGATAATATCCTCACAAACAATCGTATGAGTTGCTAACGTATCCAGCGTGATCAGGCATTTCTTCCCATCAATATCGGCTTCAATTGTCAAGCTGTCACCGCATCTTGCTACTCTCGAAACATGGATGGAGGTTATGGGGCAATCGGTTGTGGGAGTCAGCTTCTGCCCCTTCAAACTGACTCTTTTTAGTTTAACGACTCCGCTGTCGTCTGACTCTCCTTTCTGGATTCTATCTGCTCTTCGTTTGGTCTACGGTTCATAGGAGATGGCGACCTTCCTCGTTTCTTCCTAATCCCCCAGCAGTCCCGTGAGATGTGACCCGTCCTATCACACACCCAGCATTTAATCTTGCCACTTCCATATCTGAACCTTGGCATAGCCCGCTTGGTGTCTATTCTGGAATCAATCTCCACTCGACGAATTTTCGTTGCTGGTTTGACGATGGCCTGAGCAGTTTCGTTTGTTAACGCACAAGCGATCGGAAACCATCAAGTTGCCTTTGGTGACAACTACACTGCTCTGCGTGTCTCAGGATCTCGAATACCGTCAATGAATGCATCTATTTTAATTTGCTCCATGTAATCGGCCGACTTATTTGAATGTGCTAAATGCGCGAGCCTCTCAATTGCCGATGAAAATTCCTGTAGCGATTCTCCTGCTCTTTGGTATCGGCCCTGTCACAAATTCCCTTTTATATTTCCATAATGAAATCGAAACATGAAAATGAACTTGCTTCAGACTCACCTTCAGTTACTCCACGCAGCATTTTTCAGCCGGCTAGTCTTCAGTGGCTGGGGGGGGTTATTTGTGGACTGAAGGAAGAGCTTGATTTTGCTGCTGATCTTTAAATATCATTGGGTTATTGTAGAGTACCAGAGAAAACACTACCAGTGGAAATCCAAAAGGGAATTTATGCTAACATACTTTTAAATAAAAAAAATCAACAAATTGGTTTAGTGACAAATATTTCATAAACTAATTTATTCATAATCATATGTGGGAAAAGAAAATATGTTTTATAAATTTAATTATGAAATTCATACACACGAGTGTATTTTAAAAAAAATAAATTATCGTACTAAAAGTAAGATAGTACGCCAATGCTCAAAAATATTAATGAACTTAGCTGAACAGTTAATAAACTTAAACTAAATTTTGGCCAAATAAATATTAATAATAAATGAAAATTCTTAATGTTTTTAAAGACAATAATATATAGTAAATATCGTGAAATCTATAAATGAAATCTAATTATAATGATTAAAACTAATAATACAAACAAAATACTCAAGATTTTCTGCGGCCGATGAATTTGTAGAATATATCCCCATGTATGAGAAGGACGTTGCGGATCCGATTACAGCAATCTTGTTTGTTTTATAAACTTGTAAGATCGAACGTGGCGATTCGAAAGATGGAGAAGAATCACTTTTCATCTGTGATTTATTCGCATATCACAAATATAGACACTCATGTGAATTATATTGTTTTCTTATTATGTGTTTTTTTTTTATATTTTTCTGTTATAATTGTAATTTTTTTTCTTATTAGTTGCGCACTTATGAACAGTTAACAAGGTCCATTATCAAAACACACGGTTAATTTTGATTGTTAACCCTCTTGCACAACGTTTATAAACATGTATTATATATATGTATTTTCTTTAGGCACGTTCTATTTTCACTTTGGTTTTTAATTTATCTTTATTTATTAAGTTTTATGTTTAGTTTTATCAAAATTTATTATTTCTTTTTAATTATAATAATCTTATTTTTATTTTATTTATTTATAATATTAATTTAAGTAACACATATTTTACTAAGACTAGTATTTTAGCATCAACTTTTTAATTTTTGTGTATCCACTTTGAATCTTTTGCCAAGACTCCCTTTATCCGATCTTTTTCCTCTATCCCAAACAAATTTTATGTTATGTATCTTTGTAGCAAATTTGGAATTTTATGAATTTATTACCCTATGTACTACAATATTTAATATACAAACAAAATTATATAAAGATGTATTCAGGTATTGATAATTATATAATTTAATAATAATACATTAGCCTAGTTAAATGTAGAGCTAAATTCACGAAGGTACAGGATGCATAGTATAACATTGTAATTCAAAAGAAAGTCAATAAATAAATTTGAAACGGAAGTAATGTAACAATTCGTGGGGAAGACCCAGCACCCGTGAGATGTCTTAAGCCGGGCTCAATATATGTAAAATAAAACTAATAAATTCATCATATTTACAATATTTGCGAAGTATACGACTACCGAATATCTTTCGCGTGATAAATCCCTATACTTTTTCCCTTTAAATCTACAATTTCATACGCTACATTACCAACACGACGAAGTATTTTAGCTTTAACAAATTTTGGAGCTAATTTGGCGGCAAAATTTAAACCGGCGTTGCTCTGGACAAAATTCCTAACAAACACAATTTGATCAGGCTGGAAATTACGAGGTTTACTGCGCAGATTATAATTGCTTACATTTCGATTATACGCGTTTCTGAGATGAGATAGAACAAGTTCCTGGGCTGTAGATAATCGCGTGTTAACATCTGTAACAGATGCTGATTTGTCATCGAGAACATATAAATCACGCATTAGTGAATATGATGTACCGTGAGAAATCATATGTTGTCCGAAAGTTAAAAAGTAAGGGGAAAATCCGGTCGAGCTATGTGTGGCATTTATCAAAGCACTATTTATTTCATGAAGATGGGTGTCCCAGTGTTTATGTTCATCCTTGATATATGCTCTTATAGCCGAAATTACAGTTCGATTTACCCGCTCCGAAGAGTTCGATTGGGGCGAATACTTAGGAGTAAATTGTTGCCGAATGCCGTACCGTTTAAACAGATCACTTAACTGCGCTGACTGAAACTGCTTACCATTGTCACTAACGACACATTCCGGAACTCCAAAGATATTAAATACGCGTTTTTTCAAGAAAGACATTACGTTAACAGTAGTAGCGTTCCTCATAGGCTCCAGCAAAACAAATTTAGTGTATTGATCTAATACAATAAAGATATAAGTGTTTCCATGAACACTTCTCGGGTACGGTCCCAGGAAATCAATAAATAGCTTTTGAAACGGACGGAAGATTTCATGATATGATCCCATTTCAGGTCGAGTACAGTAATTAGTTGCCTTTACTTGCTTACATATTTCGCAGTTTTGGACGTAACGCTTCACGTCACGAGCCATAGTGGACCAATAATATTTTCGTTGTAGCAATTCAAGAGTTTTTGCAAATCCTAAATGAGAGCTGAGTGGCTGATCATGAGCTTGTTGCAACAGTGTAGGAACTAAGATATCAGGTATAACTAATTTCCATTGTGATAAATCACTAAGGTGATCAAGGTTTTTGCTTGGCAATATATATAGCTTACCATTTATGGTACGGAAATTGGATTGAACATTCGGGTTTTTCTGCATCGCTTCGATTTGTCGTACATAATCTACATGTTTAAATGCGTTACAATCAAGATCCACATGTAAAGGAATTATATCAATTCCATTCGGTTTAACAAGAGCCTCTACATAAATACGTGATAAGGCATCGGGAACAATATTTTGATTACCCTTTCGGTATTCGATATTGAAAGTATACCCCTGAAGTTGCAAGCTCCACCTGGCTAAACGTCCGGATAAGTCGCGTTGATTCATCAACCATTGCAGGCTGGAATGATCGGTAATTATTGTGAAATTATAACCGTCTACATATGGCCGAAAACGTTTCACACTTAAAACAGCGGCGAGACACTCTAATTCAGTCACGCTGTATTTTCTCTGTGCTGGATTTAGTTTGTGCGAATAGTACGCAATAGGATGTTCTTCACCTTCCTCTGATACCTGAAACAATACGCTACCGACCCCACTAGAACTGGCATCGCATTGAATATTAAACTTACGTGAGAAGTCTGGATTACGCAGTACAGGAGCGGACGTTAGTGCTATTTTCAATGTTTCAAATGCTTTCTGAGCTGAGTCATTCCACAGTAACTTCTGATTTTTCTTTAACAAATCAGTTAATGGTGTGGTGATACTTGCAAAGTTGGAAATGAAACGCCTGTACCAACCGACCATACCTAAAAATCTACGAAGCTCACGAACAGTTTTAGGAACGGAGTATTTTGTAATCGACGCAACTTTATCCGGATCAGTACGAATAACTCCATTACCGATTACATGGCCGAGATATTTGGTCTCCTTGAGAACGAACTTGCTCTTTTCCACATTTATTGTTAAATTTGCGGCTTTTAACAATTCAGATATGTAGCTTAGGAGAGAGAAATGCTCCTCGATCTCAGCTGATACAACGAGCAAGTCGTCCAAGTAAACGAAAACCCGGTCATGCAACCGATATGGAATTACTTTGTCCATCAACCTGCACAACGCTTGTGGGGCGCTGCACAAGCCGAATGGCATGACAACAAAATGGTAAAGAGGGCGACCCGGAACAGTGAATGCA
Organism: Nephrotoma appendiculata; assembly: GCA_947310385.1. NCBI lineage: Eukaryota > Metazoa > Arthropoda > Insecta > Diptera > Tipulidae > Nephrotoma > Nephrotoma appendiculata. The sequence continues at coordinate 187,259,286 of OX371223.1, forward strand.
GTTTTATCTCGTGAAGCTTCATTGAGAGGAATTTGCCAAAAGGCGTCTTTTAAGTCGATGGTCGATATATATCTGGTCTGATCCAATCGACTTAATAATCCCTCAATCAATGGCAACGGATATGCATCTTTGATAGTAACTGCATTCACTTTCCGGGCATCCAGACACAACCTTACTTTTCCATTTCCTTTCCGCGCAACAGTAATAGGGGAAGACCACGAGCTGTGACTCTCCTCTATAACGCCAAGTTCTAGCATTCGATCCAACTCTGTATAAATTTCGGCCAGTTTGATGGGAGAAACCTGATAGTACCGTTGTTTCACGGGAGGGGCACTTCCTACATCTATAGTATGAGTGATAAGATGCGTGCGTCCTAAACCATTTCGATTGGAACATGGAAATTGCTGAATAATTTTGGACAATCGATCTTTAAGTTCAGGTGTTAATGAATGTTGATTGTCTTGTTCGATAATAGATTGTTTCAAATCTAGTTCGTGAACTAATGCTGGTGCTAGGCCGAATAAATCCCAGAAGTCCATACCAAGATATAATGACTGAGTCAATCCAGGTGCGATATGAAGTCTTAGCTTTCTCGTTTTTCCGTGATAGTGTACTGGTAACAAAACATGTCCAAGTATTCGCAATTTCTCTCCGCTGGCCGTGCTGAGAAACGTCGACAAGTGATGAACTTTCATATTTGATTTTTCAAGAAATGCCTCGGAACCAGCTCCCAACACACTGATGTTTGCACCACTGTCAAGCAATCCCCGATACGGTGTTCCATCGATAATGACATCTGCATACGGACGATTATCCTCACTTATTTGAAATACGGTCTCGTTAATCATTTTCTTGATATTTTTCCTTAACAACCAGTATCTGTAACTCCGATTATATGATTTGTTAGAAATTGTTTTTGTTTGTGTGTACTGTTGACGGTAGGCTTTCTTCGGTTCAAAATATTTATCGGCGGACTGCGATGCCATAATATCGTTGATGAATGGATTTGTAGAATGATGCTCATTGGTGAATTGGCTATGAAAATTAGGCTTATTTAAAAATGGATTGGTTTGGTAATGATGTAATTGATTGGTTGTGTTACAATTTATGTTTGTCTCCGCAGCAATTCTGGACAAGTGTTGGAAGCAGCTTCTTCCGTCGGACGTGATCTGGTCATTTCCATAGACGTGGGAACCTGAGGACCAGTCAAACCCATTTCCCTGTCCCAGTTTTTCGAGTTATTTGAAGGATTACAAAAGCGACAATTAGGCTTGCTAACATGAGGTTTTCCATAGACGTAGCAGTACCTGGTATCTAAATGGCTTTTAGATGGGTTCATAGTTTGATAAGTTGAGGCTTGCTGTACATTTTGAAAGCTTCGTCCGGACTTAGCAAAATTTTGCTCAGCTGATGTTCGGTGGCCGAGTGCACAGACTTCATGATAAGAGTTCACATTGTTCTCGTAATTTGGATTTAACGATACTGAATTAACAAACTGATTTTCTGGAGTCAACAAAACATTGGAGGTTAACTCTTGATGGGATAAATCATTAACAAACCGCCGAGGTTGTGGTTGTTCTGCCGCTAACCGCTTCCAAGTATCCTCTATGTCGGCACATTGATTCAACAAGTCGGCAACAGATTCAATTCGACGACCTGCTATTTTGTACTGCAAGGAAGAGTTCATGTTTCGTCGTAAAATGAAATCCAAATCGGACTCTGACAAAGGTTGTCGAAGCGCTAAAGTTGATTCTAGAATGTGCATATAAAAATCCCTAAAACTTTCTTTTGGCATTTGCTTTCTAGATGCGATGGTTTGCTTGATTTCAGCATCACTTCGTCTGTCTTGGAACATTACGAGCATATCTCGTTTTAAATCTTTCCATTGCACCACGCCATTTCTTTCTAGCGATGACCAATACCATTCTAAAGCCGGATTCTTCAATAGTAAATGCAAATCATTCACCAATTTCTCGTGTGAAACTTGATTACTGAAAGCAAGACGCTCAACGCGATACAAGAATCGTTCAATAGGTTGGCTTCCTGGCAATCCGCTGAAATTTATGTTCCACTTATTAACACTTAAGGCTTGATTCTGGGATTGAGCTGGTTTTTGCGTTTCACCTTCTGTGGAGGATGATCCTGGTGTTGATGTACTGACGGTTGTTCTCTTTACATTATTTGATTCATCGGGTTTCATATTCACCATCGATAGTTTGCGAGCCAAATTGATAAATTGTTTGTATTCATCCTTCGATAACACATCAGTTGAAACTGAGTTTTCAGGGTCTGGTACTTTATCATTGGAATTTTTCAGAGCAATATTGTTTTCATTCAATGATGAATCACGATTTTCTTGACCTGTTTGTTTAAAATGCGTAGTGTGTGCGATATTTTCTGAGTCAGAACTAGAATCATCTTCACTTTTATTTGAGCAGTTTTCCACTTGGATGTCTTCTGGGATTGCATCAGAAAATGATTTTTCAAATTCGTTAATTTCAATTCGTGAATCTAATAAAGACTCGATTACAGACAACACCTTTTCACAAGCTGTTAACATATATGTAGCTTGATCACGATAACTAGGTGAAGAGTGAATAAGACGCTGGAAACGACCACTTACATGATGGATACGAGTTGAGAGAATTTTAAGTTTCTGTTCTCTTTGATCGACAGGAAGTGAAGTTATTTCTTGAACTTGTGGCTTTAGAGCTTTAAGCTTAGCAGTACATAACTCGAGTTCTTTACGAGGTGATTTTCGGGCAGCCATATGAGGAACAGTTGGCGGTAAGGCTTTACTTTTAATCTCTTCAGCTAGAACCTCACTCAAGGATTTCAATTGTTCAAGAACCGGACCGTTAATACCACGAACCGAACACTCAATTTCGACTTCGTCGATATGCAAAAAATTCGGATCCATTTTGGCCATCAATTTATGTTATTAGGAAAAAAGGACCAAGGACGGTTTATATAAAAATAATAATAATAATAAATATTCCACCCCAAAAAATTGAAAATTTAACGATTTAATTTTCGGTAAATTGTAAATTCAAAAACAATAAAATTAAGGTATCCGATGTTTTAACCGGAATGTATACGAAAAAAAATAAAAATAAAAAAAATTCGTGCAAAGACGAAAATATTGTAAATGATGATAAAAATAATTATTTAATTATTATCTAAAAAAAATGATTAATAAAAAAAAATGAATTGAAAATCGGTTGATGAATAGTATGTATTAGCATATAAAAATTTCCACTGGTAATGTTCTCTATTGGATCCCCTATACATATATATTTTATTGAAATAAATAAAGATTTGCTCAACATGATGCAAATTAAAAAATAATAAATCAAACAATCATCGAAATTGTTTTCCTTCACAACATCTATCAAAAATAAATTAAACGGTATTATACCGGATTAGAAGTGTTACCGAAAACAAATGATGACTATAAAAAAAAGTAGCCTGGTTGTTCACAACAGTACTCTTTGAAAGCACATTTCAAAACGCATGTGTTTGCGGAACACCATTGTTAACAAAATAAATTACCAAAATCAATAATGAAAATTGCAAAAGTTATGCATTGTAATCTAATAACGAGGAATTAGCCCTCAAACATAATACAAATGGAAACAATGCAGTTTTGCAATTAACAATAATTAGAACCAAAACTAGAGTTAACGGAATTTTTCTAAAAACTCTAGATAATTAATTAATGATTTTATTTGAATAAGTATTTAATCAAATCATTTAATCAAATCGAAATAAATGTCCTTGGACAGAATAAATGAATAAATACTTCTCAATCAAAATCATCTGACAAAGAAATTAAATTAGAAATCATGCTGAACAAATATTTAATATTTCAGTATGTAATTAACCCCTAAATTTTCGTGCTTATAATGTTTGGGCGCCACTGTCACAAATTCCCTTTTATATTTCCATAATGAAATCGAAACATGAAAATGAACTTGCTTCAGACTCACCTTCAGTTACTCCACGCAGCATTTTTCAGCCGGCTAGTCTTCAGTGGCTGGGGGGGGTTATTTGTGGACTGAAGGAAGAGCTTGATTTTGCTGCTGATCTTTAAATATCATTGGGTTATTGTAGAGTACCAGAGAAAACACTACCAGTGGAAATCCAAAAGGGAATTTATGCTAACATACTTTTAAATAAAAAAAATCAACAAATTGGTTTAGTGACAAATATTTCATAAACTAATTTATTCATAATCATATGTGGGAAAAGAAAATATGTTTTATAAATTTAATTATGAAATTCATACACACGAGTGTATTTTAAAAAAAATAAATTATCGTACTAAAAGTAAGATAGTACGCCAATGCTCAAAAATATTAATGAACTTAGCTGAACAGTTAATAAACTTAAACTAAATTTTGGCCAAATAAATATTAATAATAAATGAAAATTCTTAATGTTTTTAAAGACAATAATATATAGTAAATATCGTGAAATCTATAAATGAAATCTAATTATAATGATTAAAACTAATAATACAAACAAAATACTCAAGATTTTCTGCGGCCGATGAATTTGTAGAATATATCCCCATGTATGAGAAGGACGTTGCGGATCCGATTACAGCAATCTTGTTTGTTTTATAAACTTGTAAGATCGAACGTGGCGATTCGAAAGATGGAGAAGAATCACTTTTCATCTGTGATTTATTCGCATATCACAAATATAGACACTCATGTGAATTATATTGTTTTCTTATTATGTGTTTTTTTTTTATATTTTTCTGTTATAATTGTAATTTTTTTTCTTATTAGTTGCGCACTTATGAACAGTTAACAAGGTCCATTATCAAAACACACGGTTAATTTTGATTGTTAACCCTCTTGCACAACGTTTATAAACATGTATTATATATATGTATTTTCTTTAGGCACGTTCTATTTTCACTTTGGTTTTTAATTTATCTTTATTTATTAAGTTTTATGTTTAGTTTTATCAAAATTTATTATTTCTTTTTAATTATAATAATCTTATTTTTATTTTATTTATTTATAATATTAATTTAAGTTACACATATTTTACTAAGACTAGTATTTTAGCATCAACTTTTTAATTTTTGTGTATCCACTTTGAATCTTTTGCCAAGACTCCCTTTATCCGATCTTTTTCCTCTATCCCAAACAAATTTTATGTTATGTATCTTTGTAGCAAATTTGGAATTTTATGAATTTATTACCCTATGTACTACAATATTTAATATACAAACAAAATTATATAAAGATGTATTCAGGTATTGATAATTATATAATTTAATAATAATACATTAGCCTAGTTAAATGTAGAGCTAAATTCACGAAGGTACAGGATGCATAGTATAACATTGTAATTCAAAAGAAAGTCAATAAATAAATTTGAAACGGAAGTAATGTAACAGCCCTTCAATTCCATGCGATAGATTTCTCGTTTGTGGTCACTTCCGTATTTTCGATCTAACGCCTTCATAATTCCCGTATATATGTTCCGTTCCTGCTCGGGAATGATTTGTAGTGTTTCCGCCGCTTCGCCTTTAAGAGCTACAATTAACGCTCCAACACGTTGTTCTTCATTCCACTGATTTTGCTTAATCGCCGTTTCGAATTGGAACTTAAAAATACTGAAGGATGTTGTTCCATCAAATGTTGGTGGTATTAACTTAGCTGCGTTAACTGTCTGAATCACTTGACCTGTTGTTCCATTCACTTTGACATCTTGGAGCTCCTTCTCGAGACGTTTAAAATCTTGTTTAACATTTTGAATTTCTGCGTGTACTTCTGTTTGCAGTTTTTCCACTTTACCGTGTAGTGTAGAAGATAACTCTAGAAATCTCTCGTCTATTTTCTTTTGGCCATCTTCTATTTGGTTTTTAATGTCCGCCCCTTGTTGCTCCATCTGCTGTTTCATGTCCTGGTTCGACAATTGTATCTCATGTTTAACTCCAACCAACTGTTGTCCCATCATTTGATTCATAGCAGCCATCAACTGCGATAAATCGAAACTTCCAGATGGATTTTGTGTTGTTCCGACCACCATTTGTACGTCGCCTTCTTTCTTGTCCACACCGGTCTCATCCGTTTTTTCCTCCTCGAAATCATACACGTCTGGATTTAAACCTTCCTTCTCCATGGCCTCACGTAGTCGCTCCACCAAACTAGCTTTTGTGCCTTCACTGGCCAAACCTCGCCGTGTCAGTTGCTCCTTTAATTGCGCAAGCTTTAATCCGTAGAGAATCATTTTCCTTATTATTCACAATCCCACCGCTGTCACCAATTGTTACGATTTTGCCTTGTCAATCAAGGTTCGAATCACTGGATTGTGAATAAATACACTGCTTCAAATTTGAACTCACACAATTTATTTACACAACACAATTTATTATACAACACAAAATTCACAATTAATTATTATAATTATAACACACTTTTTAATTATCACTTTAATAATCGCTTTAATAATCACTTTAACAATCTTTCTATTTAACCTTCACTGTATCACGCTTAAAATAATACTCAGCATTCCACGTCAACGCGCGCCTTTATATACCAAAATATTTGTTTCTAGAATAATCCTAAATGCGCAGCAAATATGTTAGTATAGAAATGACGCCTAAATGTTGTTTATAAATTATAAATGTAATTGAACAATTAATGAAATTGACTTATTCTATTCTATTCTAGGTGTCACCGTAACACTACCCCCCACCTAAGCCTGTTCGTCCCGAACAGGATCCAGATCACCTCCTCTGTAGAGCGCCAAGCGCTCTAAATGCACCACCTTTGGTTTACCTTTCCGTCCTTTCTGTATGCGATAAACCACGTCGTTCAACTTTTTAATGACAGTGTAAGGTCCTTCCTATGTGGGTTGCAACTTCGGTGATAATCCCTTCTGCCGTTGCGGATTGTGAAGCCATACCAATTGCCCTTCCTCGAAGCCTTGATTATTTGCTCGTATGTCATAACGAGCTTTCATTCGATCACTTGATATTCGAATTTTCTCCCGTACAAATTGATGTATTTCATTAAGTTCTTCTTTCATCCGGTCGACGTAATCCTGTCCGCATAGAGCTGCTGATGGAACAGCCCCAAACTTTAAATCTCCTGGTAATCGCAGATTGTTCCCAAATATGGTTTTAGCTGGTGTCACTCCTGTTGTGTCATGTACCGCTGATCGGTAGGCCATCAGGAACATTGGTATATGTCGATCCCAGTTGCGTTGGTTCCTTTCCATAACTTTTGCTAGATATTCCTCCAATGTACCATTGAATCTATCTACCATACCGTCCGATTGTGGATGTAAAGACGTCGTTCTTGTTTTATTGATTCCAAGCATCTGACATATCTCCTGAAATACCACCGATTCGAAATTCCTTCCTTGATCCGTGTGAATTTCCATCGGTACACCAAATCTGCTAATCCAATTGTTAACCACGGCATCAGCTATTGTTGTTGTCTCCTGATTGGGTATGGGGTACACCTCCGGCCATTTGCTAAAATAATCCATTATTACTAGCACATATTTATTTCCGCTCTCGGTGGTCGGAAATGGCCCCGCCACATCCATTGCAATTCTCTCAAATGGTGCCCCGACATTATATTGTTTCATGGTTCCGCGGCTTTTTCGTGCTGGTCCCTTTACTGCCGCACATTGGTCACATCTTCGACACCATTCTACTACTGACTGTCTACATCCGGACCAGTAGAAACGTTGTCGAATTTTGGCCAATGTTTTATTAATCCCTAGGTGACCTCCACTTGCTCCTCTATGATACTCCTTGAGGATTTCCGCTATCCGATCTTTTGGCACCACTACCAACAATTGTTTTACTTTACCATCCGTGCTTTCCCACTTTCGTTTTAAACAACCATTTTCTATGTGGAGGCTATCCCATTGAGCCCAATAAGCTTTTACAATGGGAGTTTTGTCAGCTATCTCACTCCATGTGGGCCGGTGTTCTTTTTCCTTATGTTCCATGATGAATGATAGGTCAGCATCACGTAATTGCTCCTTCTTGATCATTTCATCAGTCCATTCCTCATCTGGTAGCACTTGCATAAGCCGAATATCGATGATGTTTTCCTTACCCTCCACACGCCCACAATGCTTGCATTCCACGGGACATGATCTTCTTGATAATGCGTCGGCGTTTCCATGTGCGCTTCCCTTCCGATGTTCAATTTGGAAATCGTAGCTTTGCAAACGTTCGATCCAACGTGCTATTTGTCCCTCTGGATTTTTGAATTGTAACAACCAGCACAAAGCATCGGTGTCCAAAATGAATTTAACGTTGGGTATAGGGTATGCGAGCATTGGTGCTTCTCATAATCGTCGTCTTAGTTCCACAAATGCCTCTTCTTGATCATCCTTCCATTCGAATGCCTTGTTCTTCCTGGTTAACTCGTGTAAACTCTTTGCGATACTGGCGAATCCTGGCACGAATCGTCTATAATAGGTGCACAATCCAAGGAAGCTCCGTAATTCATGTAAATTTTTAGGTCGTGGCCATTCCTTTACCGCTGCGATCTTGTCTTCATCGGTATGGATTCCATTGGTTGTTACCTTATGACCCAAATATTTACTTCCGTTCTAAATAGTTTGCATTTCTTTGGTAGCTTCAATCCGGCGGCTTGTATCCGATCCAAAACCTCAGCCAAATTCCTTAAATGCTCGTCGAAATCCTTGCCCATAACGATGATGTCGTCCAAATATACGAGGCACGTCCTCCAATGTAATCCCTTTAGCACGCGCTCCATTAGCCGTTCAAAAGTCGCAGGGGCGTTACATAATCCGAATGGCATAACGTTAAATTGCCATAATCCGTTACCCACACTGAATGCCGTTTTCTCGCGATCTTCCTCCTGGACTTCCACTTGCCAATAGCCGCTTTGCAGATCTAATGTTGAAAATATTCGAGCACCCGATAATGTGTCTAACGTGTCATCGATCCTTGGCAATGGGTAACTATCCTTTTTCGTCACAGCATTTAATTTTCGATAATCCACGCAGAATCTCATGCTACCATCCTTTTTCTCGACTAACACCACTGGTGAACTCCATGGACTGCTTGATGTTTCGATTACCCCTGCTGCTTGCATATCTTTTACCATTCGATCCACTTCTCCTTGCTTTGCCAATGGTAATCTCCTGGGTGGTTGTCGAATCGGCGTTTCTGCTCCTGTATCTATTCGATGTTTTACCATTGTGGTTCTCCCATTATTGTCCGATGTACTGCAGAATATTGGCATGTACCGCTCGAGCAATTGTTTTGTCAAATTTTTCTGTTCCATGGTAAGATCTTCGGTCTATTTCTCCATAAGTTGATCTATAATCTCTTTCTGCACTTGCGAGTTAGTCGTCTTAATCGGATTTTTCTGCTCGCACTTCACTATCGCAGATATTTCTTCACATTTTCCGATTATTGTCCCTTTCTTGATGGTTTTCGTCTTATCCGAGAGATTTTGAGTCCTAATTGGTACTCTATTATCGCTGTCTGGTTTCACTAAAACTTTCCCGATCATAATTTCTCTGGTTCCGCTCTCCGCTTCATTAGCTTCCACAACCCACAACCAGGGTGACCCAGAATCTCCTTCCAATCTTGCCCATACTATTGTTTCCGAGTTCGGTGGCAGCTTCTCCCGATGATCCATTATAATTTGCCTGCTCGTTTCTCCTATAGCGGCGCTAACGTGAAGTGGCAACTCGATATTATCGTAGGTTAATACACCCCGTCCAACATCCACCACGAAGCCATTCGTTCTCATGAAGTCCATTCCCAAGATGACTTCGTCTACAATATCTGCAACCAGCACCTCGTGTTGAAAGTGATTTCGTCCAATCCTTATTTTTATGACCTTTTTCCCTTTTATTGCTGAATTTTCTCCAGTCGCAATTCGTAATTTAATGCCATTAGCTGGTTCCATAATTCCATCGATAATATCCTCACGAACAATCGTATGTGTTGCTCCCGTATCCAGCGTGATCATGCATTTCTTCCCATCAATATCGGCTTCAATTGTTAAGCTGTCACCGTTCCTTGCTATTCTCGAAACATGGATGGAGGTTGTGGGGCAATCGGTTGTGGGAGCCAGCTTCTGCCCCTTCAAGCTGACTCTTTTTAGTTTAACGACTCCGCTGTCGTCTGACGCTCCTTTCTGGATTCTATCTGCTCTTCGTTTGGTCTACGCTTCATAGGAGATGGCGACCTTGCTCGTTTCTTCTTAATCTCCCAACAGTCCCGTGAGATGTGACCCATTCTATCACATACCCAGCATTTAATCCTGCCACTTCCATCTCTGAACCTTGGCGTAGCCCGTGCGGTGTCTATTCTGGAATCAATCTCCACTCGACGAATTTTCATTGCTGGTTTGATGATGGTTTGCGCAGTTTCGTTTGTTAACGCACAAGCGATGGTTTCCGTGAAAGTTGCCTTAGGTGACAACATCACCGCTCTGCGCGTCTCAGGATCTCGAATACCGTCAATGAATGCATCCATTTTAATTCGCACCATGTAATCGGCCGACATATTTGAATGTACTAAATGCGCGAGCCGCTTAATTGCCGATGAAAATTCCTGTAGCGATTCTCCTGCTCTTTGGTATCGACCCTTCAATTCCATGCGATAGATTTCTCGTTTGTGGTCACTTCCGTATTTTCGATCTAACGCCATCATAATTCCCATGTAAACGTTCCGTTCCTGCTCGGGAATGATTTGTAGTGTTTCCGCCGCTTCGCCTTTAAGAGCCACAATTAACGCTGCAACACATTGTTCTTCAGTCCACTGATTTTGCTTAATGGCCGTTTCGAATTGGAACTTAAAAATACTGGAGGATGTTGTTCCATCAAATGTTGGTGGTTTTATCTTAACTGCATTAACCGTCTGAATCACTTGCTGTGTCGTTCCATTCGCCTTGACATCTTGGAGCTCCTTCTCGAGACGTTTAACTTCCGTTTGAAAATCTTGTTTAACCGATTCAAATTTTTGTTGAACCGTCCCTTTAACATTTTGAATTTCTGCGTGTATTTCTTGTACTTCTGTTTGCACTTTTTCCACTTTACCGTGTAGTGTAGAAGATAACTCCAGAAACCTCTCGTCCATTTTCTTTTGGCCATCTTCTATTTGGTTTTTAATGTCCGCCCCTTGTTGCTCCATCTGCTTTTTCATTTCCTGGTTCGATTGTTTAATGTCCGCCCCTTGTTGCTCGACTTGTAACATCTGCTGTTTCATTTCCTGGTTCGACAATTGTATCTCATGTTTAATTCCAACCAACTGTTGTCCCATCATTTGATTCATAGCAGCCATCAACTGCGATAAATCGAAACTTCCAGATGGGTTTTGAGTTGTTCCGACCATCGTTTGTTCTTCCTTTTCTTTCTTGTCCACACTGATCTCATCCGTGTTGTCCTCGACGAAATCATACACATCTGGATTTAAACCGTCCTTCTCCATGGCCTCACGTAGTCGCTCCACCAAACTAGCTTTTGTGCCTTCACTGGCCAAACCTCGCTGTTTTAGTTGCTCCTTTAATTACGCAAGCTTTAATTCGTAGAGAATCATTTTTCTTATTATTCACAATCCCACCGCTGTCACCAATTGTTACGATTTTGCCTTGTCAATCAAGGTTCGAATCACTGGATTGTGAATAAATACACTGCTTCAAATTTGAACTCACACAATTTATTTACACAACACAATTTATTATACAACACAAAATTCACAATTAATTATTATAATTATAACACACTTTTTAATTATCACTTTAATAATCGCTTTAATAATCACTTTAACAATCTTTCTATTTAACCTTCCCTGTATCACGCTTAAAATAATACTCAGCATTCCACGTCAACGCGCGCCTTTATATACCAAAATATTTGTTTCTAGAATAATCCTAAATGCGCAGCAAATATGTTAGTATAGAAATGACGCCTAAATGTTGTTTATAAATTATAAATGTAATTGAACAATTAATGAAATTAACTTATTCTATTCTATTCTAGGTGTCACCGTAACAATATTTTACGAATCAATTGTTGGACCACATATTGATTATTGTTCATCAGTGTTATTCATAATGAATCAATCACAAATATGTCGTCTCCAAAAAATTCAGAACAGATTCATGCGAGGTATTTTAGGAGCAGAAATTAGGACACATATAAGTGAAATGCTTGAAGTACTAGGATGGAAATTTATTAACCAAAGAATACACTACAACGTTTTGAAGTTGATGTTTCGCCTTGAAAACGGAGATCTACAAAAATACTTTGACTTAATAGCTAGGTTGCTTTCAAAATATTACAACTACAATTGCATTGTATTAAAGCCGATTGTTTTTAATGTTAAGAAAAAAAAATTTTAAATAAAATCATTTTATGGTTATGGTGTTTACCGCAAGGCGTTATTTTTTCTATTTTTCTCGAAAAATTTATCTTGTAGAATAATTTAACATTTGTTATTTGATACCAAATACCGAATTTAGTTTATTCTATTTCTTAAAATAAAATAAAAATAAAATAAATATTAAGAAAAAGAACCAACACAGAAAAATTAAAACGCATTAAAAAATTAAATCCAAAAGTTGTTGCTTTCACATTTCTTAGCTAAGCTAAGCGGTTTAGCGAAAGCAACCTACTGTGCTGACATGTTCTACCATCACATTTTCGATACTTTATGGAAGATTATGTCTCGCTTCTTTAGAATAAAATGTTACACTATTTCACATTTTATATCATTTACCAGGTTACTAGATTGAAAAATTGTGATATTCTACTCCATTTCTATCACGAAATAATTTGTTTTCGATACTTGAACGAAATTAGAGAAGGACAATTTGTTCGCATTTGTACTAGTAGGTTGTGATAGCAATAGAAAAGAAATAATTCATAAATGAAACAGTTGTCCATTTTAGTTTAGGAAAGCGAGGCATAATCATCGATAAAGTATCGAAAATGTGATGGTAGAACATGTCAGCACTGTAATTCCAATTCTATTTATTAGTTACTGTGCTTGTTCTAGAGTTTTCTCTAGAATAAAAGAAATAAAACACGGGAATTCATTTGTTATTTCTTTTGATCAAGAGTTGAATTCCAATTCCAAATCTAATTCCTTGGTAAATGAAATACGCTTCATGTTTTGGTTCACCCTGGAGATATACTCGACGCGGCCGACGTGACTAAGTAACAGCGCATCCCCAATGCAAAATAATTTTTCCTTTAACTTTTTCCTTTAACTTTTTCCTTATGAAGAGCATACCCAATGAATAGGGAAAAGTCAAAGTAACACTGCATCCCCAATGAAATTCCTTTAACTTTTTCCTTACAGAAAAGTATGAAAAAAATTTTGAGAAAAAATTTTTTTTTTTTTGTTAGGTTGGTGATTTCCTTATGAAAAATGTTATCAAACTTTTAACTTTTTCCTTATGAGACATACAATGAAGTAAACCGCATTTGCAAAATCGGTTGTTGTTGTTGTTTTTCTGCTTGTCACAAATTAAAAAATATTGAATGCATATTTGTATTTTAACAATTAGTGTTGTATTTTGTGTCCTGTGAAAAAGTAATAAATAATATATAATATAATAATATAAAATAACAGGTAAACAACAAATAATTTTGTAAAATGAAGTTAGCTTTACTTTGACTTTTTCCTATTCATTGGGTATGCTCTTCATAAGGAAAAAGTTAAAGGAAAAAGTTAAAGGAAAAATTATTTTGCATTGGGGATGCGCGGTAAAGCTAACTTCGTTTTACAAAATTATTTTTTGTTTACCTGTTATTTTATATTATTATATTATATATTATTTATTACTTTTTCACAGGACACAAAATACAACACTAATTGTTAAAATACAAATATTGGTACTATTCCACAGGAAAAAAATATCATCAGCAAAAATCTCAGCAAAATTAAAACGAGACAAAAATATAAATCGACTATTGAGAGAAGGCGCATCCGATTATAGCATGCTGAGTATTTGCTGAGCAAATTGTTGTTGTGTTGCCATAATTTTTCATAAAAAATATCAACTCGAGTATTTTTTATGGCAGCAAAACTGAAAAAATTCCCCCACTCTCAGCAAACTTTTATTTTTTTGATATTTTTATAGTGTCAAGTGGTGAGAAGTTACCCGAAACAACCGGTAAACATAAACGGGTTGAAAAATATTGGGAAACGTATTTCATTAAAACAATTAAAAATAGCCTTACTGGATTTTGAGTGATGAATAAATGCAGTTTTGATTTTAGTTTGAGAACAATGACTAATGAGTTAGACGATTTTTAAATTAAATTTCTACCGGTTGTATATTTCCGTTATAAATGTCTCAATTCAAAATTATACCAACTGTCCACATTGTTCGTCATCGTCTTTGTATTGGGACGTGGTTGTTTTTAACTAGGCCAAACTTATTCCTTGGCCTACAAACAAGTATCCTATTCTAGTTATCACATTGCACTGATTAATTGGTTAGGTTTTTGAAGTTAATTTTTTTACCGATTGTATACGTTTCTGTTGCTGGCCATATGGTGTATAATCGTCTTTGTATTTTAAATGGATAGACTGAAATGGTTCCTACGAATTCAAACAAACCTTCCACTTAGGTGCATATCACGTTACGCTGTATATAAAATATTAAAAACACAGGATTTACAGTTTTGTATGTGAGAAATATTTTATTAAAAAATTATTCTTATATGTATAATAAACAAAAAATTACGCAAGTTAAGATTTAGAACATCGTCCAGATGATCATTTTGGAAATCGGTATTGCTGTCGAACACATCATCGTTATTCTCCAATCTATTTGGAATGTGTTCATCTAATTCCTCTCTTATCGAGTTTTTTTCTTTAACAATCACATTTGCTCGATACGAATATTCCAATTTTTGTCGACGCATCAGACGGTTGCAATGAATCAGTTACGATTTGGGTGCGTTTAGCACCCGCACTTGTTCGCAACTCTCGCACTTGTTCAATTTGGACATTTGCATCGTATGCGAATGTCATACGCGTTAGTTCCATCTCTTGTGGCTCATCTATAGTAGCTTGATTATGAAAATCATCACCCATAAATCCATTATCACTATCGCTGTCATCTAAGTTTATGTTACTATCACCTACCGTTGATTGCAGCATTCTGAAATTAAAAAGATTGTAATAGAGCGATTTCTTAGATGTTTCCAGCCAAATACGTACTTATTCATGTCGCACGGCTTATCACTAATAATGTATTCCCTAAATATATTCCCCTGAACGAATTTTAACGGGCCGTCCAGCTTTTTTGTATTTCATTTAAAATTTCTTTTACAACGGGTGCGTCATCATTGAGTATATAAATCCATTTGGTGTATTATCCAAGTACGGATAATCGTAATCAAATAAAATTTCCGAGTTATTAGATTCCAGCGTATTTAGAAAAGCTCGATTCGAACTATTCATATCGCTTAAATAGGATTTTATATCGGCAAATACGGGATCTAAGAAAGGTACCGTATCTAGTTTACCATTTATCGTTGCTTTACATTTTGTTACGGTTGAACTTTGTTGACGTCGCTTTTTTGCTTTAGCCTTGGCCTTTGCTTTTGGATCCTGTACATCATTACTACCCTCAGCAATTGGATCATCTTTCTCGATTCCCCCTTCATTGTCACTTATTTCATCGTCTTTTTTATCGCCGACATTCATACGATAAACTACCATACATTCGAATCAATTACTTGTGCACGATATCGACCCGGTAACCATAAATTTTAGTCGACACTTCCAATAAGGCACCAAATACTTGGAAATTTTTGTCATTTTTACGATGGCCAGTAACCAAATTTACCAATGTATCGATTAAATTTGTTTGAAATGCAAAAACACAGATTAATTAGAAAGATTAGCCAAGCGGTTTTCAATCACCACTTACATTGTCCTGTGTCCATGAACTGTTGCAAACAAACTTTCAACTCTTCATTATCTTCCAGTACCGAAACATTTACACTACTAGTATTGGGCCACCGATCTACTTCAGCTTCGTCATTCTACAATAGAGACAAAATAAATTAGCACATTTAATGAAACTCACGATCAAATCTAGCTCTTACTGTGAGCAACGGTGTTTTGAATATGAATGACGTTCGACAGGACGTTTTCGTTGGAGTAACCATTATTACAAGTATCACAATGCACACAGCACTCAAATTTTAAAGTTTTAATTATAACTATAATACACAAAATTATAACTATAATACACTATTATAACTATAATATATATTTAATTATAACTATAATAATAAATTATAACTTTTAATACACAGCACTCAAATTTTAAACTAATAATTCGCTGCTGTCAGTATGACTATTTTAGGTTAATTTACGAACTTGTCAAAAATTTCTCCTCCATATTTTATAGTAGAACATTTTTTAGAAATTTTCGTAAATTAATCAAAATAATGAAACAACATATTTTTTGTTCATCTCAAAAATGATATTAATTTTTTTATCAATTTTTGTGATATAAATTAATTGTTAATTTTTAAAAATAAAATTTTTTAGTTATTTATTTAAAAAATGTGAGGTTAGTTTTTGTTGATTTCAAAATTTCCCCAATTTTTTATACCATAAAATAAAAATGCTGTGTTTCAGTCGCTCTAATGTAAATTTTAGTTCTTGTCTTTCTCTGATGTTCAGCAAAAATTTTCTGTTTTCTCCATGGAATAGTACCATATGCATTCAATATTTTTTAATTTGTGACAAGCAGAAAAACAACAACAACAACCAATTTTGCAAATGCGGTTTACTTCATTGTATGTCTCATAAGGAAAAAGTTAAAAGTTTGATAACATTTTTCATAAGGAAATCACCAACCTAACAAAAAAAAATTTTTTTTTTCTCAAAATTTTTTTCATACTTTTCTGTAAGGAAAAAGTTAAAGGAATTTCATTGGGGATGCAGTGTAAAAATAAAAAGTTAAACTATGAGAATTTATACTAAAGCAATTATACTCGACGTGATTCACAGAGCATCCCCAATGCAAAATAATTTTTCCTTTAACTTTTTCCTTATGAAGAGCATACCCAATGAATAGGGAAAAGTCAAAGTAAAGCTAACTTCATTTTACAAAATTATTTTTTGTTTACCTGTTATTTTATATTATTATATTATATATTATTTATTACTTTTTCACAAAAAAACAACAACCAATTTTGCAAATGCGGCTTATACTGTATCCCCAATGAAATTCCTTTAACTTTTTCCTTACAGAAAAGTATGAAAAAAATTTTGAGAAAAAAAATTTTTTTTTTTGTTAGGTTGGTGATTTCCTTATGAAAAATCCCAAGTATAACAAAATGGAACTCATTTTGACAGTTCCAACTTTCGTTACATTATTGAGATATTTCATGGAAGACATGGAACTCGCATAATATCCAGTTCATTGAGTTACGGGTTTTTGTTCCACAGTTCATAGTAACACTTGTAATAAAATGGAACTTGACCGTGGAACTTAGTTCCAACAATTGTTCCATAAAAGTCGAAATAAGTTGGAAGTAGTGATACTTGGGATGTTATCAAACTTTTAACTTTTTCCTTCCCAAGTATCACTACTTCCAACTTATTTCGACTTTTATGGAACAATTGTTGGAACTAAGTTCCACGGTCAAGTTCCATTTTATTACAAGTTTTACTATGAACTGTGGAACAAAAACCCGTAACTCAACGAACTGGATATTATGCGAGTTCCATATCTTCCATGAAATATCTCAAAAAAGTAATGAAAGTTGGAACTGTCAAAATGAGTTCCATTTTGTTACACTTGGGTTATGAGAAATACAATGAAGTAAACCGCATTTGCAAAATTGGTTGTTGTTGTTGTTTTTCTGCTTGTCACAAATTAAAAAATATTCAATGCATATTTGTCTTTTAACAATTAGTGTTGTATTTTGTGTCCTGTGAAAAAGTAATAAATAATATATAATATAATAATATAAAATAACAGGTAAGCAAAAAATAATTTTGTAAAATGAAGTTAGCTTTACTTTGACTTTTCCCTATTACCCAAGTATAACAAAATGGAACACATTTTGACAGTTCCAACTTTCGTTACATTTTTGAGATATTTCATGGAAGACATGGAACTCGCATAATATCCAGTTCTTTGAGTTACGGGTTTTTGTTCCACAGTGCATAGTAAAACTTGTAATAAAATGGAACTTCACCGTGGAACTTAGTTCCAACAATTGTTCCATAAAAATCAAAATAAGTTGGAAGTAGCAATACTTGGGTTAATTGGGTATGCTCTTCATAAGGAAAAAGTTACACTGCATCCCCAATAGAATTTCTTATGACTTTTTACTTACAGAAAAGTATGAAAAGAAAACTTGACAAAAAAATATTTTTTTTGTCAAGTTTTTTTTTCATACTTTTCTGTAAGTAAAAAGTCATAAGAAATTCTATTGGGGATGCAGTGTTACACTGCATCCCCAATGAAATTCCTTTAACTTTTTCCTTACAGAAAAGTATGAAAAAAATTTTGAGAAAAAAAAAAATTTTTTTTGTTAGGTTGGTGATTTCCTTATGAAAAATGTTATCAAACTTTTAACTTTTTCCTTATGAGACATACAATGAAGTAAATCGCATTTGCAAATTTGGTTGTTGTTGTTGTTTTTCTGCTTGTCACAAATTAAAAAATATTGAATGCATATTTGTATTTTAACAATTAGTGTTGTATTTTGTGTCCTGTGAAAAAGTAATAAATAATATATAATATAATAATATAAAATAACAGGTAAACAAAAAATAATTTTGTAAAATGAAGTTAGCTTTACTTTGACTTTTCCCTATTCATTGGGTATGCTCTTCATAAGGAAAAAATTAAAGGAAAAAGTTTTTTGCATTGGGGATGCGCTGTTAAAGGAAAAAGTTAAAGGAAAAATTATTTTGCATTGGGGATGCAGTGTTACTTTTTGTATTACTCATAAGGAAAAAGTTAAAAGTTTGATAACATTTTTCATAAGGAAATCACCAACCTAACAAAAAAAAAAAATTTTTCTCAAAATTTTTTTCATACTTTTCTGTAAGGAAAAGTTAAAGGAATTTCATTGGGGATGCTCTGTCAGACGTGATACAAAAAAAGTTGAACTTTAACTTTTTGTTGTTGTTTAGTACTAAAGTGACATCTTACAGAAATTTTATGAAATAAATAACCAATTTTATTTTATTTTTTGTTACCATTTTGACCTTTTGAAAAATCAACTGCGCGTTTTTATTTCAACTACTAACTTTTAATATTTTAAATTTTTATTTTTTCGCAAAAAATGAAATAAATAAAATGAAATTCAAAAGTTAAATAAATGTCAAAAACGTGAATTCATATATTGAGTTTATCTTGGGTATACTCGTAAGCGCGTTTTTGACATTTCGAAGCTTCTGAGTAACGTCAGAGCATCCCCAATGCAAAATAAATTTTCCTTTAACTTTTTCCTTATGAAGAGCATACCCAATGAATAGGGAAAAGTCAAAGTAAAGCTAACTTCATTTTACAAAATTATTTTTTGTTTACCTGTTATTTTATATTATTATATTATATATTATTTATTACTTTTTTACAGGACTCAAAATACAACACTAATTGTTAAAAGACAAATATGCATTGAATAATTTTTAATTTGTGACGACCCAACCCAGTATGCAATTATTCCACTGTGTGGAAAAAACTGCTCAAATGTCGTACAAAATTCCGTACTACAAAATATCAAATACACAAAAATATTGATTTTGGAGAAAAATAATTGTTTTTCCCCAATATGCAATGCCGACGGAATTCCATTTGCATTCGCCTTCTAAAACCACACTGCTTCTATGGAAAGAACCATGTATATTACGCGGAAATTCGTACTCCCCGCCAAAGAAAAGTGTCACAAAAATTCCGGTGTCGGTGTGAATCCCAACTAAAAAGAGAAAAAAACCACAAACAAAAAGCACGTGTTTGTATATATTTTCCAATTGGAATAAATACTAATTCTTATTTGAAATAAAACAAAATTTTCCATTTATAATAAAATAAATATTAATTTTTTATTAGCACAAAAATACACAATTAAATTTTATAACACAAATTTTATAAATTAAATTTTAAGCACGTTCACCATACGTCTTGTTCACCATACGCGCATCCAATTGAATATCCCAACAAGCACAACCGATCTTGAAAAGAAAAAAATGCATTGAAAATTTACAACGTAAATGTATTTCGCGACGACGCCATTGTGAGACAGATTTTTATTACCTTTTTAGTCCAAATTTGTACATCGCGATCACTAAATAACTTAATAATTATTATTGTATACTTAAATTTAAAACTATTTACTTTAACAAATAGAAAACATTATAATGAAACACAACACTTTAAAGAAAAAAATCTAATTATGTAGTGCAACCGTGCACGTCGACTTGTCAGAAGAAACTGAAAATAAAAGATGCAATCGAAACTTATAAAACGAAAATAATATTACCGCGAAATAGAAAGAGAAAAACAATTATTTTTCTCCAAAATCAATATTTTTTTGTCTTTGATATTTTGTAGTACGGAATTTTGTACGACATTTGAGCAGTTTTTTCCACACAGTGGAATAATTGCATACTGGGTCTCTTCTATTTCGCGGTAATATTATTTTCGAATCGTTTTATAAGTTTCGATTGTATCTTTTATTTTCAGTTTCTTCTGACAAGTCGACGTGCACGGTTGCACTACATAATTAAATTTTTTTTCTTTAAAGTGTTGTGTTTCATTATAATGTTTTCTATTTGTTAAAGTAAATAGTGTTAAATTTAAGTATAAAATAATAATTATTAAGTTATTTAGTGATCGCGATGTACAAATTTGGACTAAAAAGGTAATAGAAATCTGTCTCACAATGGCGTCGTCGCGAAATACATTTACGTTGTAAATTTTCAATGCATTTTTTTCTTTTCAAGATCGGTTGTGCTTGTTGGGATGTTCAATTGGATGCACGTATGGTGAACAAACCAGGCGTATGGTGAACGTGCTTAAAATTTAATTTATAAAATTTGTGTTATAAAATTTAATTGTGTATTTTTGTGCTAATAAAAAATTAATATTTATTTTATTATAAATGGAAAATTTTGTTTTATTTCAAATAAGAATTATTATTTATTCCAATAGGAAGATATATACAAACACGTGCTTTTTGTTTCTGTGGTTTTCTCTTTTTAGTTGGGATTCACACCGAAACCGGAATTTTTGTGACACTTTTCTTTGGCGGGGAGTACGAAATTCCGCGTGATACACATGGTTCTTTCCATAGAAGCAGTGTGGTTTTAGAACGCGAATGTAAATGGAATTCCGTCGGCATTGCATATTGGGAATATGCAATGCCGACGGAATTCCATTTACATTCGTGTTCTAAAACCACACTGCTTCTATGAAAAGAATCATGTGATCACGCGGAAATTCGTACTCCCCGCCAAAGAAGTGTCACAAAAATTCCGGTGTCGGTGTGAATCCCAACTAAAAAGAGAAAAAACCACAGAAACAAAAAGCACGTGTTTTGTATATATTTTCCAATTGGAATAAATAATAGCTCAACTCTTATTTGAAATAAAACAAAATTTTCCATTTATAATAAAATAAATATTAATTTTTTATTCACATTATTTTTTATTTGTGTACAAAAAAACATATAAAATTTATTTACATATTTAAATTTCATAAATTGAGTTTTGTATTGCATCCGCCACGTTGTATTGCATCCGCCACCATCCCAGTATGCAATTATTCCACTGTGTGGAAAAAACTGCTCAAATGTCGTACAAAATTCCGTACTACAAAATATCAAAGACACAAAAATATTGATTTTGAACAAAAATAATTGTTTTTCTCTTTCTATTTCGCGGTAATATTATTTTCGTTTTATAAGTTTCGATTGTATCTTTTATTTTCAGTTTCTTCTGACAAGTCGACGTGCACGGTTGCACTACGTAATTAGTTTTTTTACTTTAAAGTGTTGTGTTTCATTATAATGTTTTTCGATTTGTTAAAGTAAATAATTTTAAATTTAAATATATAATAATAATTATTAACTTATTTAGTGATCGCGATGTGCAAATTTGGACTAAAAAGGTAATAGAGATCTGTCTCACAATGGCGTCGTCGCGAAATACATTTACGTAGTAAATTTTCAATGAATTTTTTTTTTCAAGATCTCAATATGCTGGCGGATGCAATACAACGTGGCGGATGCAATACAAAACTCAATTTATGAAATTAAAATATGTAAATAAATACGTAATATAGTGCGAAGAAATATTTATCTACGTAATGCGGGAACTATAGATAGAATAATAAAAATAAAAAAAATAACGTAAGAGAGCGAGAGATAGGATTTATATGTATTCGACCATACTCAGAATAAGAAAAATAAAAACTATAAGAAAAATTGCGTTTTATTTTGCTGTCATTTAAAAAGAATAACCGAGCGAAAATTTTCGTCCAAGAATAAAAAACTTAACAAATACAACAACAAAACTCGAACAAATTTTTGTGCGTTGAATGTAATATGCATGTTTATTATTTTATGTATGGTAATTTTGAATGGTCCGTGTATATTATCTTTTCTATTTATAAAATATTCATGCACACATATACAAATATGAATATAAAATCACAAATAATTTTCACTACACCGTAGAATTGTATTTTTCTAAACCTAACCTAAAAAAATAATTTATCGAATTGCGGTAATTCAAACCGCATATAAATATTTTTTATAATTTTAAACACATATATTTGTTGATATGTAATACATTTATACTCAAAACTATTGTAGTTTCACTCAAGATTTTAGGAAATACATGAAAAAAATATTACATGAAAAATATGAATGAACTTAATATTTTAAGTAATCTATAGCCGAAAAGTCAAATTGGAAAAATAATTTTTTGTCTTCGTTTCTTACGTTATTTCTGTTATTTTTTTTATTCTACCTATAGTTGGCCCATAATAGTGCGAAGAAATCAGTGGATCAAAAAAAAAATATTGACAAAAAAGAATCAACAATTTTCCCGCTAAAAAATTAGTTTGTGGGTGAAGGGGAAAGAAACGAAGAAAGTATCACGCTGAAAGAATTAAGGGCTAGTTATATAGCCGAAAACGAAACGGATCGAAACGAAACGAACGAATTGAATACATGAAAACATACTAAAATAATTATATAGAAGAAACGAAACGAAAACGGACAGAGAAATTGATTCAATTCAATTTGCTTTCGTTTCGTCTTTGCGGTTATACACTATCGGTTATGATTTTTTTGTTATCCTTACAAGCACATATCAAATTGTAAACATATTTTGTATTTTGATTGGTTTCAAACGCAGTGTATTTAGTTTGCCAAAAATAAAAAGGATTTTCCGAGATACTAGTTTTCATATACACGAGAAGTAAACTTCAAATAATATAAAATTAGAAACAAATATGAAAATGTCAAAACCGTTTTCACTAGTTCGTCTATATAACCATGCCTCCTTCGTCTTTCCGTTTCATTTCATTTCAGTCCGTTTCGTTTCCGTCTATATAACTATAGCCCTTTAAAGTGTGCAACCGTGGATACGTAACATCAAGAACGTTTTCTCGTGTAAACGTAAATTGTTGTGTTGTTCAACTCGTATAAACCGGCCATTGGGGTATTCAGAGCAATCAGTAATGTCAAAAATTTTGTTTTGAAGTGTGTATTCGGCAGTCAAACTAACTAATTAAAAATTTTATTTAGCCTTAATATAATTAATGGATTACAGTGACTTTATTTTACCGAACGTATGTATCAAAAATATATGATTTAAATAAAGGATATTTATCACAAATTATTTTAAAACGAAGGAAAATTTAATTTTGGTCTATGTTTTGATTCACTGTCGCATTTATTGTTCCATCATCATTTTGTGTCGTAGAAAGAGTGGTAGTGCCCACAACAGTATTTTCATCATTGTCCCCGTTTAATTCGAACACGGTACACGAAAAGTTATCGGTTTTTTCGGTGTCGGTGTTGCAGACAATTTTCAGTGTTCTATTCTTTTCGTTATTTCGAAGAGGCCGAATATTAAAGTTCAAGCCCGGTCTTACATCTTGAGACGGTAGAATTTTTGTTGCAGTTATATTAATCGCAGGATCGGAATAAATTTTCGTTGAATTAGCACTGTCAATTCTCACGTCGTCGGCCCCTTTTCCTTCCGGGTTGGTTGTTTCGGTCAATGGCGAAATGAGTTGTTGCGTTATTTCTAGATTTTGAACAGTTACATCGGTGGTAGCAGCTATTTGCGAAGCTGCCTTACTCTTGCTTTGCGGCGCGGTTCCTTTATTTGGTTTACTACCAGCAACTGGCACGGCATTCACGTTAGTTTGTGGCGCCTTACCGGCAGCGGGCACCGCTTTACCTTTAAACTGTGAACCTTTTTCAGCAGCCTCACTATTAGGAGCTGCTGCTCCCGGTTGTGCTGCAATAGATTGTGAATTTCCAGATTCTGCAACGGATGCAACTTCCGGTGTGCCGACATTCGTGGGTATTGTTTTACTTTTATTTGATGGACCTTTCGAAGCAGCCGTTGCCTTGCTATTAATGGATGTTACCTTACTGTTAAGGGAAGTTTTCTTGCCGGTAATGGAACCGTTGCCCGGTTGTTGTTCACTAGCAGCACCGGGTATTCCTTTATTAGGACCAGGTGCACCCTTAGGTGCCCGTGGAAATATTTCATTCTTATTTGGAATAGTTTCAAATGTATGTGTTGTTTCGTTATATGACTTTACACCGCCATCTTTAGAACCTCTATCCTCAGTAGATTTCATACAATTTTTCAATTGGCACGGTGCTTTTTTTAGAGAATTATTCGATTGAGTCACTAAAATAAATTAAAAATTTAATTACCTAATTATGAAAAAACTTTCGTAAGCACTGATTTATATTTATACCTGGTGCTTGTATGATTGAGTCTTTTTTCTTTGATTTCTTGCACGCAAATTTAGTCTTAAATAGATCTTCACCTCCGACTTCCGGGAGACAATTAACCGGATCACTCTTATTAATTTCTTCGTCTAAATACAGCTTGTCTTCGGCCAAATTAGTTGCTTGAGTTTCAATATCTTCCATTGAAGTCGAGGCTGGATTATCTAATTGATCCAAAACATCTGCAATGCTTTGTTTTTCAGTTTGATCATTAGTCTGACTCAAGAAATCGTTTAATATTTGAGGCAAATTTAATTGTTTAGCATTCGATGCAATTTTTGGATTCCTAAAGAGGGCCAACATTACTAGTCTTATATAAGGCCAGCTCGTGTTGCCTGGAACCTTTAGTATTCTTATAAAGAAAGCTAACAGCTGTCGGGTTTGGTCTAAAACTTCAGTCGCATTTGGTAATGTTAGAAGCATCATTAGTAAAGCAGATGCATATTCCAGATGATAAGAGTTTGCCTGTTCTTCTATATCTTCAAAATGAATGATTAACCATTTTAGGAAGCCTTTCCTAAGCATATCCTTCCGCTGAAATTGTATAATGCTTAATTTCATCATTGCACTTATTAACATGTTTCCCGTGTGGATATCGACAGTTGTGTGTTCTGAATGTTCTACAACCGAGCGCAAGGATCTACCCCAGGCCAAAGTTTGAATAATTGACACTTCTTTTAGGTAATCTCGGCCAATTTGCTGCGATACTAGCGCATTAAAAAGCCTTGCAGCACAATTCTGAACAGGATGAGGAAGTGATACGCTTGGGGGCCACAATAAATCATCAAGTAACGATTTACCACAACAAAGTTGTTTTATGTCAAACAAATCATGTTTGACTATGTCCCGAGCAGACTTTTCTTGAATAGCCACGTCTGCATTACTTAATCTCTGCAAATATTTAAAAAATATGGTTATTATTCTTAAACAATAATAAGTAATATTTGTTTTACAAATCTCAAAGCCTGAAGAAGTTTCAATTTTCGTGATGGACAGGCTGCTCTCAAAAAACGTTTCACTTTTTTCCAGTTTATACGCACTAATTTATTTTCATCATATTCCAAATCTTCTTCGTTTATCACTGGAAGGTCATCTTCGGGACAAACAGTTTTGTATTTCAAAATGGAATTGTTATCAGGATCACATTCGGTCGTAGGGGAGCAACGTTGCAAGTTCGGGCCGACTGATAAAAATGTATCCGCGGCATTCTCTGCATCAATTTGAGCTTGAGTTTTTGGCCCACCTTGAGCAGACGGGTCGGTTAAATCTGTTGCACTAGAGTAACTGTACTGTTTGAGCACTTCGGAACATGGCGCAAACTCAGGACATTTCGACTTGTCCGTTGTAATATCTAGACTATCCTGGTTGTCCAAATTATCTTGATTTGCATTTGTCCCGACACCGCCTGTTCTATCACCATCCTGGTCTTGTTCAGTATCACCTTCATGATGGCCTTCTTCATCAGACTGCCCATGCTCTCCATCCTCACCATGCTCTCCATCCTCACCATGCTCTCCATCCTCACCATGATCCCCATTCTCTCCATCCTCACCATGCTTTCCATCCTCACCATACTCTCCATCCTCACCATGCTCTCCATCCTCTCCATCTTCAACATGCTCTCCAGCTCCATCGGCTTCACCGCTGCTCTCTTTAAGACTACCTTCGTAAGCATTACCTGATCCGCCTTCTCCGATTTTATTCACATGGGTAATAAGTTGGTCGTTTTCATCAACATAACCACCACTCATTTCTATTTTTATCACAACTTCTTGGATGATTCTTTTTTTCCGGACCACATTGTTAGTGGTATCATTTGTGTTATCTTGTGACATGCTGTCAAAAATTGAATCGAAGCAGATTGCCTAATATCGTTAATCTTTTTTGAATTTCTTAGGTTCCCACAAGGGAAAACTAAAAATATAGTTTTGATTCTTTTAATATTTTTTTGCTGCTTTTGTGGTTAAAGACGAGTTTTATTGATTAAACAACAAATAATTTTGTGTATCTTCTCTGTAATGGCCGTAACCTAAATTAAATATTTATTGAGTTTAAAAAGTTTATATTGGAAATTTGTTTAACTTTAGAATAATTTAGAGACCGAACTAATAAATGACTTGGTTTTAAATTTTAACTGTCAGAAAATTACGCCATAATATTTTAATTTATTTTCAAGGCTTCCTCATTTTAATTGGTCTTTGGTGCAATTTTGCGGTTTAATTCGATGGAACAATTTAGTTCCTTAAAAAATCATTACTGAGGTCCTCTAAAAACTAAATTAAATATGGTCTTCTGTGAGTGAAATATTACGGGTTTCTACAGCATTCCATCATAGAAAAGAACATCTAAGCAACTTGTTTGTTCGTGAATTCCCAAAATGTGATTAGTCCCGTCATTGTAAAGAAATTGTATGGCTCTCCGACAATCTCTTAACGAGTCATAAAAATAGTTATAAATTTGACCACTGGACAGAAACCTGCTAAGGGCGAAACCAATCAGTTTTTAATACATTAAATTTCCCCATATAAATAATTTCGAATTTATTGCGCCCGCGGATATTAATTACATTAAATAAAAATTTTGTTTTTCTAGACACCAGAAACAATTGTTTATATACCAAATTTTATAACGTCCGAAGAGGAACAACATATTCTAAAATCAGTAGACGCAGCACCAAAACCTAAATGGATTCAACTCTTAAATCGGCGATTAATAAATTATGGCGGCATACCACATCCAAATGGTATGATCGCGGAAGAAATACCAATGTGGTTAAAAACGTATATTGAAAAAATAAATAGTTTAGGAATTTTTGATATAAAGAAAGCCAATCACTGCCTTGTCAATGAATATCTAGCGGGACAGGGTATAATGGCTCACACAGATGGTCCACTATTTTATCCTACAGTCAGTACTATATCATGTGGCAGTCATACCGTATTAGAATTTTATAATAAAACGCCAAATGATGTTGAAACCGACGTACCTGAAAAAAGCAGTAAAAATTTAGTATTAAAAGTTCTACTAGAACCAAGAAGTTTAGTCCTTTTAAAAGATGATATGTACACAAAACATTTACACCAAATTTCAGAACTAACCGAAGATATAATCGATGATCGAGTATGTAATTTGCCAAATTGTGAAACTGAATATAAAATTGGAGAAAAACTAAACCGGAATCGGCGAGTTTCATTAACAATTCGCCATGTACCCAAAACAAGTAAAATGAAATTAAAAATTGGAATTTCGTAGTTTTTAATTGTAATTTTGTTTCGTTTTACATGTTTTTTCCAAAAAAAATCTCTCGCTTAACAAATTCAAAACTAATTGTAAAAATTGTTGTTTTTTTATTTTGAATAAGACGTTTTTTTTTTGTTATTGAAATTGCTATTTCTTTAAATAACTTATACATATATGAATAATAAAAAATAATAATTAATTTAAAACGAACTTAATTTTGGATGTTTTTCTATTTATTAACGAAAAAAATATTGTTAAACGCGTTGATATAAGTATAAATAGCCTAAATCTTTAGGAGGATTTTGTGAAATTGCCACTTTACTATCGTTAAATATTACCCACTGATTATTTTTAAGAATATGACATACATAGTGACCACATGACGAAGAGGTACCCATATGTGATATAAATGCAACCAACTTATAATTGCTACCACCATCACGATATTGAGGTGGAGGTTGTGTTACATCGAAACCTCCTAACTCTAGTGAATCAATTTCATTTTGATGTGAAAATATCCAATCGGCAGCACGCTCGATGTTGTTGTCGGTTTCTTTTAAAGCTTTTGAAGCTTGCATTTCATTGAATCCCATGCCCATTAACATTTCCATACCATTTGGATTTGGGATGAAGTTAGATTTGCTTTGGTCAGTAGTACCTGGTGGAATGAAAGGATCTCCAAAATCGGGATCTGCAATGTGTTCCATAATCCATTGAGTAGCAGTTTCGATACCGGAATTTTTGGTAAAAAATATTGCTCGTTTACATGATTCTGGAGGGAAACCCATATCAACCAGTTGTTGGAGGACCATTGGATCCATTGGAGGTAGAGCGGGCGCATCTCCACTCATTTCGGGCAACATTTCCTCTCCAGGAAGTTTCCCAGTTGCACGCAAGCACTGTAAATCAAGTATGTCTGGTACTTCTACGGCAACATCAAGTTTAATCGATACCCAATCATCTCGTAAGGTGAACTTCTTTAAATGAAGCAATAAGAAATCTGGCATTGTAGCCAATCGCGTCCGCTTATAAGCAATAGTTTTGTCGTTGATGGCAGTACTATAAAACTGTTCAACTGTTTCACTTTGTACAAATTTCTCAATACAAGCAGATAACGGAATCCTTGCTCTTACCAAACTTTCTAGCTCTAATTTTTCACCTCGACTTTCAGCCTCGGCTAAGCGTTGCTCGTATTCCTTGACCTCGGCCAGATTTGTTGCCTTCGACAATGGAATGGGTAGTGGTAAGCACCATTCATCACGATGAGTATATTTTACTTTTCCGGAAGCGCCACATTCCACTCGGTCTTCTACGGAAAATTTTAGGGCATCTGCTGGATTTGGTTGATGCCGACTGTTCCGGTCAAGGATGTTCACTAAATGCAAAAAAAATTCCTGAGCATCCTGTTGATTCTTAGTCGAAAAATCTGGGTGGTTTTTGCCAATCAACGTCTTAAACATAGTTGGTGGTATACCATTCTCATCATTCGAGTTTTCAGATACCTGGCTATATTTCCCGCTAAGCAATCCATAACCCAATTTAGACATTTGAATATTGAAATCGTTAGCCGGATCAGCTGGATAAGCACCGAAAACTTCATTGGCTTTATCGACAAATCTGCTGACAAAATCCGGAATGATAAACATTACTTGCATAACACTGTTAAGGTAACAAGAGTTACCCAAATTTTTCATTCCTGTATAGCCAGGCCCAAAAATGGGTTCTAATTTGGACGAACTCTCAGTCAAAAGTGCCCATTCCCCAATTTTTTGATTCAAATCCAATTCCAATTCGATCATGGATTTATCAGTCTTTTGCATTTCTGTTATGTTTATTCCGAAATGAGCTAAATGCTTAGCCAATTCTGGATCATCTACCATATCATCTTCTGCATAGCTGTACACGTCGGACTTTCCTTCAGCAGTTATTGTACCTAACTTTACAGCTAATGGAAACCCGGTTTCTTTAAAATGTTGTACAGCATGATCATTTCCACCGGTGCCATCAAAATATTTACGCCCGCATAAAATTGATCCATCAGTTAAATTCAACCATAAATTGGTTTCTAAATCACATTTCTCACATTTCCATCCTGTTGGAGGAATTTTGCGCCCATTATCCAATTGCACCAGGTTTTCGGCATGCTTAGCCACTCTTCGAACTTCACCGTCCCAAGTGCCCGCTAATTGTGCCTTTTCAGATTTTTTTAAAGCGGAATCCGATGATAAAATCGCCGTTACGCACTGAGTTATTTTCAATGGTAAATTATCATCCGGGTATGATAATGTAACATGATCAGGTAGCACAACAATTGAATAATGTTCTTCGACTAAGTATTTCTTTTTGCCGGCTTCTGGATCAAACCCTCCGTCAACACCAATCGCAAGTCTTGTTATTTTTTTCTCGGGGCCTTCAGCTGATAAATCTTGAAGAATCTATATAAATAGAATACCGAATTGTAAATGATATTTTGCATACAAGCATTTGTTAAATTTGACTGACCTCTTTTCGTTCCGCTCGAATATGTAAAAATACAGCATTCCCAGATTTGCGATAGTAACCATCAACATAATCTTTGCCAAATCCCAAAAAACTAGACAAACTCACGTAAAGCCCCGTTTCAGTCAACTATACGTACAAAGAAAATGAAAAAAATTAGCGTCATTCTGGAAACATAACCTCAAATTTTGATTTTTCTGAAAATTTCAATAAATTAAACAAAAATGTATATCATAAAATGTATATGATGAAGTAGTCTGGATCGATCAATGAAGCCCTTAAGGATTAAAGAATTATTTTGAATTTACGTGGGCTTACCGGTGTATCGAAGGAATATACACACTCATCACGATAAATATTATCGTAATTATTTGGTACACGAATTGCGTTCAAATGCTTAGATAGATAATCCATGACTATTCAAAATTAGAATGTGTTTATCCTAGTTTTTAATTTTCGTTTAATTATTTGTAAGAAACACAAAACACTACGAGATGATCACAGTAAAAATGACATAAAATCTTAAATTTTTTTGTACTGCCAGATCAAAGAAACTCGTAATATCGAGTAATTGCTGAATGAGCCAGAATTGTCATTTGATGAATTTTCTTGGGACGATTACAACAACACCACCATGGCTAAAGCAAAAACTAAAGCATTTTAGAATTTTGCTTTGGCTGAATGATAATGCAGATTTGCATTAGTTGAAATAGCTGAATAGCGCTAATTCAGATAAAGCAAAAATATTTTATTTCTCAACAAAAGCTGTGTTGCTTTCAAAAGATTACAACAACAATTGCATTGTATTCAAGCCTCACGAACGGTCAAACCGAATTCGATCAAATTTTTAGGGTTTGTTCGTATGGTCGTGTAGATGGTTTATCTAAAGTTTGCACGAAATCGGTCGACACGTTCGTGATTTATCATTTATCATGTCAACATGTGATTTTGTCCATATAAAAAAAACAACAACAAATACGTAGGTGCCTATGATTTCAGCAAAAAAACATTTTTATATGTATTGTTTTCAAATAACAACTAACGAATGACGAATAATTAGTTGTGACACAATTAAAAAGATATCAGTTGAAATTTGAAATCAAAAAATTCCAAATATAAAATATCTAATAAAAAATTATTTGCTATTTGAATAAAAATTTATTGAATAACGCTCAACACTGCTTCATACACACGGTAAATACACGTTGTAGCGCATACAGTCAGTGTCAGTGATTGATCATTTTAAGGTTCTTTTTCATCGAACTCGCATTGTGGACAGACGTAATCGGTAAGAGTCGCATTTGATTTTTTTGTTTTTTCATATATTCAGCTATACATATCATCAAGCAATTCATTTTGGTTTTGTTTAAGCGTTTGAATACAAACAGACAGCAGTGTATATACACTTTCCATTTGCATTTGCTGGTTGAATTGCTATCGGATTTGAAATGCCACGTGCAAGACGTTCAAATATTGGTAGACGTACACGTCATTCAACAATTGTTTCAACCAATCGAAGATCACAAAGTGAACAAGATCGTAATCAACAAAATGCATCACAGAGGGAACGACGTAGACGTATAAACCAATCGGTTGATAGTGCAAACACGGTTGAAGGTGCAAGGTCAATAAATGGACGTACGCGTCCCTCAATTCAAATCATACGACAAATGGAATTGACGGCTTATAATTATGATAGCACAATTGATTACAGTATGCATTCTTATATTGGACAAATGAATAAACAATGTGTGCATTGTAAAGCAGTCAAATTTATTAACGAAACGCCTGGCATGTGCTGTGCTGGTGGGAAAGTTAAATTGCCTGTATTAGAACCTCCACCAGACCCTTTGCACTCATTAATTTATGGCAATTCACCAGCGTCAAAGCATTTTTTAAGAAATATTCAAAAGTACAATTCATTCTTCCAAATGACATCTTTTGGAGCTACAAATATTATAAGAGATGGATTTATGCCGCAGACCCTTTGCACTCATTAATTTATGGCAATTCACCAGCGTCAAAGCATTTTTTAAGAAATATTCAAAAGTACAATTCATGCTTCCAAATGACATCTTTTGGAGCTACAAATATTATAAGAGATGGATTTATGCCGACTTTTAAGGTAATTACTTCGCATGGAATAAATTATATGACATTTCATTTATGTGCTGTCTCTGATGTCTTCAAAAATTCAGATTCGTCATCTAAATCTATTTCAAAAACATTACAGATTCAAGGACAGATATACCATAGAGCTGGGTCATTGTTGCCATTCCCAGATGCTGACCATCAGTTTTTGCAAATATATATTTCATTGGTAATGAGAACAGCGAATTAAATCAGCGCTGTGCAATTGCTTCAAATACAAGTCGAGAAATCTTGAGTGAGCTGCAAAGATTTTTACATCAGCACAATGAATTGGTCAAACTATTCAAGATTGCACTGACGGATGACCATAAAATAATAATACGTGCCGACAGAACACCACTTGGACAACATGCCAGGCGATTTAATGCACCAACAATCGATGAAGTGGCAATCGTAATAGTTGGTGAACAATTTCGGCCAAAAGATATTGTTTTGCACCGTAGGAATGAGCAGCTAAATCGTATTTCTGAACTCCATCGTTGTTATGACGCATTGCAATACCCGATTTTATTCTGGAGAGGAGATGATGGTTATCATATAAATATACCGATGATAAATCCAACGACTGGTAAAAAAAATATGATTTTTTATTAGAAAAGAAAATAAAAATAAAAGAATAATTTTTATTATTTTCAGGTGCAGAATGATGATTCGTGATCAAGAGGACAATTACATTTTGTGATGCAGTAAACTTTTCCATCAATACATTGTTGACATGTATGCTAAAATCGAGAGCGAACGATTGAATTTCATCCGTCATAATCAAGCCCGATTGAGATGTGAAGAGTACATACATTTACGTGATGCACTATTGAATGATGTGGATGTGAATGACATTGGACGTTTGATGATATTACCATCGTCGTATACCGGAAGCCCACGTCATATGCATGAGTATACACAAGATGCCATGTCATATGTTCATCATTACGGCCGTCCAGATTTGTTCATCACATGTACTTGCAACCCAAAATGGGCTGATGTGTATGATTACTTATTTGATGGTCAGGTGCCAACAGATCGACACGATATAACCGCTCGCATATTCCACCAAAAATTGAAAAAGTTGATGGATCTGATTGTCAAGCTCCGTGTATTTGGAGAAGTGCGCTGCTATATGTATATAATTGAATGGCAAAAGAGAGGCTTGCCGCATGAAATGAGAAATGTTTTTCCAGTGCCACCAGGAGCGTCCAAAAAATATAATCCACCAGTGTTGTTAATGACAGCTTGCATAATTCTATCGTATGCATTCTTTTGCTGAACATTCAATTGTAGAACGCACGCAATTCATCACATTCAAACAGCTGTTCACGTTGCAATTCTCGCTGAAATAAATCATACATTGGACGATTAGGTGCGATCATGCATAATTGTCTGATGTAAAAATCTTTGCAGCTCACTCAAGATTTCTCGACTTGTTGGTCGAGCACCAACAAATTTATTTATTCATGCACCAAAAAATCAAACAAAAAATATTGTATACACTATTGTATTGAATTGACTTTGCTTTTTTTTCATTATTTCCAAAAAAAATCTTGAAGCAATCTTGAATAATTTGACCAATTCATTGTGCTGATGTAAAAATCTTTGCAGCTCACTCAAGATTTCTCGACTTGTATAACGAATGAAGAAGACGCAGTAAATTATCCGGTTGAATTTTTGAATTCTTTGGAACCACCCGGTATGCCACCGCATCATTTACATTTGAAAATTGGTTCATCGATCATACTTCTTCGAAATCTCAATTCACCAAAACTCTGCAATGGAACGAGACTTTCCGTGAAAAAATTAATGCCAAATTTGATCGAAGCAACAATTCTCACTGGCAAAGCAAAAGAAGAAGTTGTACTGATACCACGGATTCCATTAATACCAACAGACATGCCATTTCAATTCAAACGTCTTCAATTTCCCGTGCGTTTATCCTTTGCTATAACCGTTAATAAAGCTCAAGGACAAACGCTTCAAGTGTGTGGTGTGAATTTGGAGGAACCGTGCTTTTCTCACGGACAATTATACGTCACATGTTCCAGAGTGGATTGTTTTAAGCTGTGTTGCTTTCAAAAGATTACAACAACAATTGCATTGTATTCAAGCCGATTGTTTTAGAATGTTAAGAAAAAATTTTTTAGGATTAGGGGAAATAAAATAATTTTATGGTTATGGTGTTTACCGCAAGGCGTTATTTTTTCTATTTTTCTCGAAAAATTTATCTTGTAGAATAATTTAGCATTTGTTATTTGATAGCAAAATACCGAATTTAATTTATTCTATTTCTTAAAATAAAAAAAATAAAGTAAATATTAAGAAAATGAACCAACACAGAAAAATTAAAACGCATTAAAAAATTAAATCCAAAAGTTGTTGCTTTCACATTTCTTAGCTAAGCTAAGCGGATTAGCGAAAGCAACACTACTTTAGAATGTTAAAAAAAAATTTTAGGACTAGGGGAAATAAAATCATTTTATGGTTATAGTGTTTACCGCAAGGCGTTTTTTTTTTCTATTTTTCTCGAAAAATTTATCTTGTTTCCATGGATAACATTTGCTGACAGCAGTTTTTTTGCTGATAATACGCAAAAAAAAATTTTTTTTAAATTTCATGAGAGTGACAAAGAACAGAAATATTTTTTATTTCATTTTATAGAAAAATTTTATGGTTTTACATTTTGGAATAACATAAAAATTTCATAAAATATTTAATTTGTACATTTTCGTACAATTCGAATTTTAATATATACACCACAAAAAACCACTAACGTTAATAAATTTCAGCCCAAAAGCGTTAATAAATTTCAGCCCATAAAAATGGCGAACAACTTATTTTATATGTGTGTGAGAAAAATTTCTTATCTTTACACACATTTTCTGTAGTTGTGTGAAAAATGCTGCCATAAAAAATACTCCAATTTACATTTTTTATGGCAGCATTATGGCAGCAAACTTCCCCTATCACACTTCCCCTCTCAGCAAAATTTTACTGACAACATGTTTTGTTTCGTACACAACCAGTAATATCTATATTTTTTTCTCGCTTTTATTTTTGCTGACAGCAGATTTTTTCCATGGAATAGAGGCATAAAGCTTAATGCTTTAATTCCATGGATAACATTTGCTGACAGCAGTTTTATTGCTGATAATACGCAAAAAAAAATTTTTTTTAAATTTCATGAGTTTTTATTTCATTTTATAGTAAAATTTTATGGTTTTACATTTGGGCATAACATAAAAATTTGCTGCTTTATTCTCGATAAATTTTTCGAGAAAAATAGAAAAAATAACGCCTTGCGGTAAACACCATAACCATAAAATGATTTTATTTCCCCTAATCCTAAATTTTTTTTTCTTAACATTCTAAAACAATTGGCTTGAATACAATGCAATTGTTGTTGTAATTTTTTGAAAGCAACACAGCTTGATACACCGTTTACACCAGTAGAATAAAAGTATGTAGCAAAAAAGTATATTGGTGTAAACTCAAACTAAAATACTTTAATACTTTATCAAGTACTATATAGCTATCAAAAAAATATTGGTATTATAGTCGTGGTTTATACTCTACTTTAATATTATAATACTTTACATTTCCATTTGTGATATTAAATAAAAACAATTATATTTGTCAACAAAAAAAGTAATATAGTATTATAGTATGGGTTTACACCGCTTGTGATGTAAACTGGCCGGGTATTATACTTTATTAGCAAAAAAGTATTATACTATTAAAGTAGCTCTGGTGTAAACCCGCTATTAGTGTTGCTTTCGCTAATCCGCTTAGCTTAGCTAAGAAATGTGAAAGCAACAACTTTTGGCTTTAATTTTTTAATGCGTTTTAATTTTCCTGTGTTGGTTCATTGGGTGTATCCAGCCCATGTAGGCCTCACTAAAAAATAGTAGGCCTCACTGTTTAGTGAGGCAAAAATTTTCTATCTACTTTTGAGTAGATATGTTTTGAGTGAACCTGTACTTTAAATAACAATTTATTTTGTTCCATTTTCATTTCTTTTTATTGTTTTTACCTCATCGTCTGAAGTTTAATAAATTAAGGAATCTCATATTTACTTACCCTCCAGGCGCGAAAATGTATACACTAAAAATGTGCGGTTTACGAACAGTTTACGCACGTTAATTTTGATACCACACTACAACACGTATACTTAATTTTTTTTATCACATATTACAGTATATTTTGCTTTCTTTGTATATTTTATATTTTATATAGAGTCGTAGTTTAAGTTTTTGTGTGCAATAAATTTATTCGTGAATTTTAAATGTGTCTAAATTATTAAATTAATAAAAAATAATAATAATAAGATAATTGTTGTTACATATGTACATAAATAAATACATAAATGAATAAATAATAATGTGTATGAAGTGGAGAGTTGTACCAGTGCCTATGTATGTGTATACGGCCATCTTTCATTATATACGCTTTGTATGTATGCAGGCCCAAATAATGTAAACACGAAAAAACACTTTCATACGAATGCTATGAAAATTTTCTGTTCAATAATTTTTTTTGACTTTATTTATCTACGAGGGCAAATCAAAAAGTCTTGCAATATCATATGAAAAAAAAGAGTGAGTGAGACAGCAATATTTTTATTTTTCGACATAATCTCCTTTAAGGTTTATACATTTGTCACATCGATCAATTAACTTGCCTAAACCCTCTAAAAAAAAAGATTTCTTTTGCTCCATAAAATATTCATTTACAACAGACTGTACTTCATAGTCACTGGAAAATTTCCGGCCCCTTAGTGTTTTTTTCAAATTGGGAAACAGAAAGTAGTCACTGGGTGCCAAGTCTGGATTTTACGGTGGATGCGGAATTTCCACGAAGCCGCAGTCTTTTAATGCAGCTTGAGCAATATTAGCCTTGTGCACGGGTGCATTGTCGTGAAGAAGCAAGATTTTTTCCTAACTTTCCTTGGCCGTTTTTTCCGGATCGCTTTTTTGAATTTTCGCAAAATCTCTGCGTAATATATGCCTGTGATTGTGGTTTTCGTTGGCATATAATCGATTACCAAAATTCCTTCAGCATCCCAAAAAATTGTTGCCAAAACCTTACCAGCAGACGGTTGAGTTTTGAATTTCTTTGGTGGTGGTTCACTACGTTTAATCCATTGCATCGATTCTTGTTTGGATTCCGGATCCCAGTGATGAAGCCATGTTTCATCGCCTGTTATTATGTTATCCAAGAAATTTTCTGGATCTTCTTTGTACATATCTAAAATCGCCTTTGAAGTTAGAACGCGCATTTTTTTTTGTTCTGCATTCAACAAACGGGGAACCCATCGCGCACTTACTTTCGACATGTGAAGGTGGTCATGTAATATAGTATATGTGGTACCGTATGAAAGAGAAAGTCTCCACGCTAACTGCGGAACAGAAATACGCCGGTCCTCCAATACAATAGATTCGGCCAAAATTACGTTTTCATGGCTAATGGCATCTGCTGGCTGACCCGAGCGGTTGTCGTCTTCTAATGACTCCCGACCACTTTTGAATAATTTTACCCACCTTGTTACTGTGGCATATGATGGTGCAGATTCGCCGTAAACTTTTGATATATAGTTGAATATATAAATTGCATTTCGTCCATCTTTACAGAAAAATTTAATAACGGCGCGATATTCAATTTCATTCATTTTAAGAAAAATTCAAAACACATGTTACTAAATTGACAAAAACAAACGAACTGTAAAATTTACATCGAAATGTTCTTCTAGAAGTTTCATCGCGATAAAAACTGGTTTTGAAAAATATATTGTTGTCTCACTCACTCTGTTTTTTCATATGATATTGCAAGACTTTTTGATATACCCTCGTATATCTCGTAATTGCGACAAAAAATTAAATTTTCATTCCCCTGAGCACGAACTTTGTTTATTTTTCATTATTTTTGGTAAATTGTTTTTTAATTTTAAGGTAGATTTCATTTAGAATTTTACCATTTTCCGACATGCTGCCTTTTATTTGTTGAACGTCGTATTACATACGATTCAAACTATGTGTGTATGCAAGAAGAGTATTCAACAATCAACCATTTTGTACATAAACGCAGTGATTGTTGAATACTCTTCTTCCATACACACAAACTTTGAATCGTGTGTTATACGACGATCAACAAATAAAAGGCAGCATGCCGGAAAATGGTAAAATTCTAAATGAAATCTACCTTAAAATTAAAAAACAATTTACCAAAAATAATGAAAAATAAACAAAGTTCGTGCTCAGGGGAATGAAAATTTATTTTTTTGCCGCAATTACGAGATATAGATAAATAAAGTCAAAAAAAATTATTGAACAGAAAATTTTCATAGCATTCGTATGAAAGTGTTTTTTCGTGTTTACATTATTTGGGCCTGCATATATATAAACCGTATTTTTTATATTTTTCTTCTACTTGGCCGTATACCTACACGCAGTGGTTGTACATATTCAGAATCTACTTAAATATAAGTCCTGCTTACTCTCTCATTGACAGATACCTATTTAAAGAAAACTAACAAAGAGTGTGTTGGTTACACTAACAATGCAACGTAAATATTTGAATTTTTTTTTGCTCATTTTTTTTTGTTTCTGCACCAACACATTTATACTTAGTTATTGTTTATTTTATATGTGTGGAGTTAGCAGGACTTATATTTAAGTAGATTCTGTACATATTGTACAGTTGCATTAGTGTGTGGTGCGCTTGCAATGGCGTAGAATATGTACATAACAATTTCCGTTGCTATGTATGTATTTTGATGCCGTTACTTGAATGCAACCTACGCATTATATATAAACGTTTGATGTGTACGACTTTTCTTGATTTCAAATGATGCGCATAAGATAAGTTTTTCCTTTTTTTCATTGCTATTACATACATACATATTATTTCTACAAATAAAGGTTAAGCATTTTAGCAATACCAATACAATAACAGGCCATTTCTTGTTAAAATCTTGTTGGTATATGTAAATCCAAAAAGAAATGAGAATTCCATACAAAACGAAAAAAAATTACATGGCTACAAAAAAACAATTTCATTATTTGTAATAAATAATTTGTATCGTTCAAGTTAAATAGAATAATACATTGCAAGAAATAAATAATGATATTTTGTTATTGAATTATTTAAAACAAAAAATGTTTTGAGAAAACTTTTCATTCAGTAATATTTCAATTAAACTAGCAACTTATTTTTACACCGTAACAACAAATAAAATAAAAACAAAAATACACGAGATTTTTTACTGCCACTCTTACCTGCTTTTTTACTTTTTTAGTAAACCAAAATATGTTGAACGGGATGGGTGTACGTCTTTGCGTATGACAACAAAATATTTTGTTTTTATTTTTGTTCAAATAAAACTTGATTTTTAAGCAGTACTTGATCAGCTTCCAAGCGGAAGTAGGAAATTCAAGGGACTGTTTTGCTAATGCCAGGAATCTCACTAAAGATTTCCACCCAAGAAGTACAGCCATAAAAGACGGGAATGGAGAATTGAGAACAAACGTGGCTGATGTTCTCTCAGTATGGCAAACCTATTTTCAAAATCTACTAAATCGGAATGACGACGTGACCCCCATTAGAGCAATAGCTCCTCCAGGTGATGAGGTCTTCGTCGAATATCCCACAGCAGAGGAAGTAGACGCAGCTATTAGTCGATTGAAAAACGGCAAGGCACCCGGTCTCGATGGAATCCCCGCAGAATTAATCAAACATGGAGGCGCTACTCTTGCAACAAGTCTATACGATCTTGTCGTCTGTATTTGGGACGAAGAAGAGTTGCCGGAGAATTGGAAGACCGCGCTCATATGTCCGTTGCATAAAAAAGGTGACCGTCTTAAATGTGAAAACTATCGTGGTATAGCTCTATTGAACACTGCTTACAAAGTGTTGGCTAATGTTGTACTTGCCAGACTCATCCCTTTCGCCGAAAACATCACTGGCGACTATCAGTGTGGTTTTCGTCCCAACCGATCGACTACTGACCAGTGTTTCACCATGAGGATGATCTTGGAAAAATGTTGGGAGTACAACATAACCATACATCAATTATATATAGACTTCCGTCAGGCATATGACAGTATAAACCGCGACAACCTTTGGGCCGCGCTCATATGCCTAGGAATTCCAGAGAAACTCGTTTCTCTGTGCAAATTAACAACGTCTGGGTCTGT
This sequence comes from Nephrotoma appendiculata, assembly GCA_947310385.1. Lineage (NCBI taxonomy): Eukaryota > Metazoa > Arthropoda > Insecta > Diptera > Tipulidae > Nephrotoma > Nephrotoma appendiculata. The sequence goes on from OX371223.1 coordinate 187,300,364, forward strand.
ATGTAGAATTGTAATCGAAGGAACTGTGTCAGACTCCTTTGAAATAACATCTGGTGTTCGACAGGGAGATGCACTCGCGCCTGTGCTGTTCAATTTGGCGCTTGAGTACGTAGTGAGGAAAAGCAACATCGAAACTTCGCGCTGTATATTTAATAAATCAGGCCAAATTCTTGGATATGCAGATGATATCGTTCTTCTTGGCCGAAGACCTAGTGATATCAAGGACAGTTTCGTGCCGCTCGATCGCTGCGCAAGAAGACTTGGTTTGAAGGTGAACAGTAGCAAAACCAAATTTGTAACAACACCCAGGAACATCTCCATGATAAATCTCGGAATTGGCGACAATAACTTTGATCGCGTTGAAAACTTCAAATACCTCGGGTCAGTTATAACATCATCAAATGACATGCAGGCAGATATAAAAGTCCGAATCGCTGCCGCACATCGAGTTTTCTACGCCCAATCAAAATTATTGCGATCTAGACATCTATCGCAGTCGTGCAAGCTCGCACTTTATAAAGCACTCATAAGACCTGTGCTGGCTTTCGGAAGCGAGAGCTGGACCATGACCACTAATGATTGTAGATTGTTATCAACTTTCGAAAGGAAGGTCATTCGTTCCATCTTTGGTCCAATTAAAGTCGCGAACAATGAATATCGGATTCGCATGAATCACGAGATAAAGCAAATTCTTGGAGGTTGCGATATTATCGGATTCATCAAATCCAATCGAGTTAGATGGCTCGGCCACGTTACAAGGTCCCCACAACAACGGATGACCAATAAAGTGTTCCATCAACAACCAGCCGGTGTGCGTCGTAGAGGAAGACCCCGACTGCGCTGGCGTGACGACGTCGAACAAGATCTACATGCACTAGGATGTCGAAACTGGAGGACGAGAGCGATGGACCGAGACGGCTGAAGGACCATAGTGCGGGTGGCAAAATCCCTTCATGGGATGTGAAGCTAGAGAGAGTCTATATTTTTATTATTATTATTTTTATTATTATTATTTTTATTATTATTATTTTTATTATTATTATTTTATTAAATGTATTACAAAATAAATAAAGAAATTTAAAAGTATTTACACAATCAAAATTTACATGTTACATATTGTTCACTATTTGAATATTTTTTACATTTTAACTTGCCTTCTCCTGAACGTATAATTGCGTGAAAATCGCGGGTTCCTTTTATTGTTTTCAAATTCCCTAGTCTAGTCTCCAGTTGAATTTGTTTTAACTTATATTCAGCATCTGAGCAAAATTCAAAAATCATATCAGTTTTCAAAGTTTGAGCCCATTTGAAAAATTCTTCAGCATTAGTTATGGTATCATCATATTCTTTGGTGAGACTGGCTCTGGACGCCATTCTCTTAATAGTACCTCCTAGTCCATCGCATGGTCCCTTTCCATGAGCAGTTGCATGAAAATGCCACTCACAATCGACTCCAAAATCCTCTTTGTGTTTAGTTATATTCATAATTTTTTTTTTGTTTTTATAATGTGTTACTGTACCATCAGTAACATAATAAACTTTAGATAAATCCGGAATTTTTGTTTTCAAAAACTGCAATAATTTTTCTATGAACACGTAAACTGCTAAGGCGTCATGATGGAGACTACTCACTTTCACTCCTACTCGAAATATTCTCGTCACTGCGTGTTGATAATGTCTTCTGGGTAACAGGTGAATTTGATGAATCAGTAACGGGTGACACTTCGCTTTCAATTTTCTGACGTTTAGAAGATACGGGGTCGATTTTTTCCAAAATTCGACGAACGACGAATGACGTTTTCGTATACGTATAAGGAGTATAGTATACAATTTTATATTAGTGTGTGTAATTTTTCTGTGTTTATATTTGTTTGTTTTCTGCGAACGTAAGCATCAACAATTATGAATCGGTACAAATCGGTTCAGTTTTTTGGTGCTTATGTCCTTTCGTCGTCTCAGTTTTTTGACATCTCACCAAGTATTTGCGTGGTGAGTTTACATGTTCGTGTTAATTACTGCTATAGCGGTCATACAACTTTTTCGTTTTTTTACACGTTTTTAACACATTTTAAGGAATAACTCGACATATTTTGTCGAGTAAATTTAAACTAAATTTATTTAATTTTAGTTTTAAAATAATTTCTAATTCTGTGTTTCTGTGAAAACAAAACATCTATTCGACATCACATTGAAAAAAAATTGAAATGTGTAGCTAAAATATTTTTTCCTTAACACATTGAGGCACACTTTCTAAATGTGTGTGCTACTCATGAACACATTTGATAACTTTTGTAATTGCAATGATATTTCATCGCGGAAAGGAATGTATTGTGAAAACTGCAAAATATGTCGAGTTATTCCTTAAAATGTGTTAAAAACGTGTTAAAAAACGAAAAAGTTGTATGACCGCTATAGCAGTAATTAACACGAACGTGTTAACTCACCACTCAAATACTTGGTGAGATGTCAAAAAACTGAAACGACGAAAGGACATAAGCACCAAAAAAACTGAACCGATTTGTACCGATTCATAATTTTTGATGCTTACGTTCGCAGAAAACAAACAAATATAAACACAGAAAAATTACACACACTAATATAAAATTGTATACTATACTCCTTATACGTATACGAAAACGTCATTCGTCGTTCGTCGAATTTTGGAAAAAATCGACCCCCAGCGGGTCGATTCTGGTGTCCTTAGGAAATAGGAATTTTTTTCCTATTTAGGAAAAATTTTTGATAGCAGTTTTTTCCTAAAAAAGTCTTTCCTATGGTTTATTTTGGTACACATAGGAATAAATTTTTCCTAAATTCTTGATTAAGTTGAGTATTGAAAACCATGGCTCTGTAAGCGGTTATTAAATGTCAAACTTACATTAATTGTGTGTAATTATAATTTATTTTGAATAATTAAAAAAAGTTTCATTTAAACTGCTCATTTTTCTTATTATAAAATCTTTCCGTATCCAAAGTAGGTATGGAAAGATAAATGTCAAAACTGCAATATTATCATATATAAAAATTCCCATAAGGCACACCAGTACCTCAATTTTGTTGCCTTTTCGAGACTACGAGACTACGAGAACAAAAATTACAGGAAAATAATAATATTAGTGAATGCGAGTGTAGTAGTGCGCATGCATTGTTCGTTTTGTTTATGTTTTTTTTCTTTTGTGTTGATAATTTGACATATTGCCAGTACGAAACTATTTTATTGGTTATTTCTTTTATATATACAATTCAAATTAATAAAATAAATAAAATCATACAATTATGCTTCAATTAAATTATAATTTTTTTTAATTTCAAATAATTTTAATGTCATTTGTGTTATGTGTTTAAATTTGAATTTCAATTCTCCATCTAATTACAACGAGACAAATGGATGTAAGCACCAAAAATTTTACCGATTTAAACCGATTCGACAATTTTTCGTGCTTATCGTCACACTCTCTACATTAATACACATAAAAAAAATGAAACCACACAGTAACACAAATTAATACTATACGCAGTGTACGTATACAAAATATTTCATAGTCCCGTAGTCTCGTAGTCTCGAAAAGGCAACAAAATTGAGGTACAGTACCTCAATTTTGTTGCCTTTTCGAGACTACGAGACTATGGGACTATGAAATATTTTGTATACGTACACTGTGTATAGTATTAATTTGTGTTACTGTGTGGTTTCATTTTTTTCATGTGTATTAATGTAGAGAGTGTGATGATAAGCATGAAAAATTGTCGAATCGGTTTAAATCGGTAAAATTTTTGGTGCTTACATCCATTTGTCTCGTTGTAATTTGATGAAGAATTGAAATTCAAATTTAAACACATAACACAAATGACATTAAAACTGTTTGAAATTAAAAAAATTATAATTTAATTGAAGCATAATTGTATGATTTTATTTATTTTATTAATTTGAATTTTATATATAAAAGAAGTAACCAATAAAATAGTTTCGTACTGACAATATGTCAAATTATCAACACAAAAGGAAAAAAACATAAACAAAACGAATAGCGCATGCGCACTACTACACTCGCATTCTCTAATATTATTATTTTCCGGTAATTTTTGTTCTCGTAGTCTCGTAATCTCGAAAAGGCAACAAAATTGAGGTACAGAATATGCTTATAGGGGAAAAAATTCAAAACTGCTATAAAAATTTTAAATTCTTTCCTATTTCCTATTCCTATAGGAAAACCAGAATCGACCCACAGGTAACACGCTGTACAAATCGATGAATCTTCATTTACTTCAGTCGAGCGCGGCAAATGACTTTTAATATAATCAGAAACGTTTCTTAAATTTTTCGAACATTTCGTCTCAGGAAACGGCTTACAACACTTTTTGAGCCCAGACATTATTACACTTATTAATTGAACTACTTTAAATTATTTTTTTGTTATTTAAACAAGCAAATACTTCAAATAGAACTTCACAAGTTAAACTAACTGAAACATTATTTTAAACTCTATTTTATACAAAAAATGTTAACAAAAGCCACTGGTTATGTTATTTTACAGGCCTACTCCCCCTTCTATAGAATCTCAAAAAAATTATTTCAGGAATACAAATAAATTTTTAAAAATTCGATCCAAAAGGTTATATTCAGGTACAGAAAATAGTGATTAAACCTAACAAAATAAATGAGTCACGACAAAATTTTATTGTTCTACTAATTGCATTAGGGGCTATTCATAAACTATCTCACATTTTTATGAGGGAAGGAGTATCGATTGTTGTGACGTTTGTCGCTGGAGCAGGAAGAGTTTTATAAAATGACAGATTGTGACGTGACATCGCGTGACAACGTGTTTAATTATAATTACAGCAGTCACTTTGATAGGATAAACATTCAATATAACAATTTGCAATTAGGAGCTATTGTTCCATCTTTTGAACAAGATAGCGTTCAAAATCACAAAAAATTGTAATCAAATGGAATAATTTTGCTAAATAAACAAGCGTAGACGCAAAACGATGAAAGGAAGTTAAAAATGATCAAACCTAGGGTGATGTAATTTATGAACGATTTGTGAACTGAATAATTCTAAACAGTTACTTTATCAAGTTGATCGTAAAAATAGTTGAAAATAAAAAATACCACATTGACTTTGATTTTATATACAAAAAATGGGTAGATCTTCATACTCAAACGTCTTTTGCAAGAAAACAAAAAATAACACAAGTACAATTTTTTGGTGTGTTCAATAGAATTAAATGAGGAAAAATTTAAAAAAAAAAAAAAAAAAAATAGGTTTTTGAGAAAATTCTAAAATACTATTTTGGCGGCCATTTTGAATAGGAAGAGTTGAAACATGGTACCAATTTTATAATTTTTTTAGAATCCCTATTCATTATCTTTAAAATGAGTCCTCGTTTATAAGTATCGGATAATTAGTTTTCTTTTTATATCCATATATACCTGCCTTCCCACACAATTTTGTGGGTAAGGCAAAAGAATGTTGTCAACAATTTATTTTTGTATGTGTACAATAGAGTTACATTAACTACCGGACAAGTGGTGCAGTGGTTAAAGCTTCGGCACTTGGACCGGGAGGTACTGGGTTCGAATCTCATCAGAGGCTAGATGCAAATCGAATTTTCATCATCAATTACAATCGGTGATGTTAATAAACACAACTAAGACCCTCTGATGGAGTGCAGAATTCAGCGCCGACCCACCGTCCATGTCAATGTACAGGTTGACATGGAGCTTGCAATGTGCAGGTAATTGTAGTTGTGTGAGTAGGTGAATAGGTGAATGGGTTAATGATGTGGCGTGAATGCGTGGTATCACAATGGGCCAAACAAATGGCCTAAGTGTCAACCACTGAAACCTAAAACCTACATTAACTAGAGCTGCAACTGTTTTGTTTCCCATATAAAATCTATATAATATTTGCTATCTCTTTTGAGTCATGTGAAAACAGGATGGTTATATAAAAAAATGCATAAGACGGTCTCAGATGCCAAAGAAAAAGCTAACCCGACAAGTTTTTGTTGTTGTAAAAAGTGACGCGCTAAATTTTGTGTTCTTAAAAAATCGTGATATTATTAATTTAATGTGGAATTTTATTTACCAAAATCCAGCAAAAAAAATTGATGTACATCAAAAATTTTGTTTTATTTGCCAGAAAAATCAATTTTTTTTTGATGTACATCAATTTTAAAAAATGTACATTTTTTCGTAAATTTTTTTTTGATGGAGAAATACCAATACAAAATGAAACGTCAATTTTTGTAGAAACGTCAATTGGTGTGTTAAATTACTAATAAATTAAAAAAGCATGTGTTTTAAATTTAATTGAAATATGTATATTTTAATCATTCATTGATAAATATATGACGATTATTCGTTCGAAAATATATACATATAATCTCGTATAGTGGAGTGCACAATTGATGTCGTTTTGACCTGTCATTTCTAAACTTCAAAATCCTATTTTATATCTCCAATACATACATAAAACCACATCAATTTTGATTTTTTGTTCTATTTGAACCATAAATTTCACATTGATTTGAAAAAGTAAATAAAATTCCACATAAAAAAATGAAATATTATAAAACAGTTTGTGTATCGTGTACTAGTGCATCGTTTCGTATTATAAAACAGTTTGTGTATCGTGTTATTTTGTGTAGTTTGTGAATAAATATTGAAAACTTTGAACATTAAAATATTGCAATGAAGTGCTTTGGGAAGTGTTGTCAAAATGCGCATCAAAAAATTCGAAAAAAAATTCCTTACCATTTATAAGTGTTTATATAAAATAAAAATGAAAATTGTGTTAAAAGCAAAGTGATTTGTGACAAAATTATTATTAATTTAAGTTATAAATCAAAAAAATGTAAGAAACGAATTTTGGTTGTTGTTGTTGTGCTTTTTCTTTTTGTAAACATAATAGAATCATATGTTATATTACAGTATCGCATTTTTCTTATTACTACGTTCATATTCTACGTGTTATTTTTTCATAATTATTTTTTATTTTGGAATACTATAAGTACAATTTTTTACCAAAAATAAAAAAAAAATAAATCCGTACTAAATTGGAATAAAAATAATTGTGAATTTGTGTAGTTTTTAATTTCGATTGAACAAATTCTAAATACGACCCTTTGATTTATATGCGTTCTCTTTTACCCTCCGAATTTGACTCGTTTGACAGCTACTCTCATTCATTCTATATTTATAATTTAAATTCTTTGATATTGACTCGACTCGCATTGTAAGTAAATAGACATTTTTAAGTAGTCATCAGAACGAAGGTGTTTCTCAACGCGCTCTAAATAAAATGACAGCGTTGACATTACTTGAAAAAATATTTATTGTAAAACGGTATTATCAGACCGGAAATTCATCCGAACACGTGAAAAATGAATTTCTTCAACAATTTCAAAGTGGTCATTTATTAAATGATGCTTTTATCAATCAATTGGTTGGTAGATTTGAGAAATTTGGGAACGTAAATCAAGAGGACATAGAATTGAAGGTATTGTTATTTTGACGTTTAGCAGAGCTGCACACCAATCACAAAAATTCGAATATTTTCAGTTAGCTGTTGATACACTGGTGAAAGATGCAGATGATTGCAAAACAATTGAAAATACTGATTATTTAGATGAAAGTATTACGCTTAAGTTGGATGACGAGATTGGCCGTGAAGATCCCGATCATCTGTTATATGCTGATAAAGAAAGTGCAGAAACACCATTATCCAATGTAGAAGAAGTTAAATATAAGCCAAAGTCGCAAACCATTTGTGATATTTGTGGTAAAAAATTCAAACGTCGTTCAGAAAAAATAAAACACATGATTGGACATACAAATATTTGCGAAATTTGTGGCCAAAAGGCGAGAAATCTAGTAAATCATATGCAAAAGCATACAGGTGAAAAGGCATATAAATGTACTCAATGTATTGCGCAATTTTCAACATCAATAGGATTAAAAAGTCACTTGGCTACTCATTCAAACGATCGTCCATATAATTGTAACATTTGCGCTAAAAGTTTTAAAACAAATAGTTCAATGTACGGCCATAAACAAACTCATTTAACTGATCGACCTATAAAATGCGAATTATGCGGTAAAGGATTTCTCCGTAATCGCGAGAAAAATGCTCACATGAGAACACATACAGGTGAAAAATCAGCTATCTGTAATTATTGTGGTAAAAGTTTTTCGACAAGCGATTTTTTGAAACTACACATACGCACCCATACAGGTGAAAAACCGTATAAATGTAAATTCTGTGTTAAGCAGTTTACTTACTCGCATGTACTTAAAATTCATGAGCGGGTTCATACTGGCGAAAAGCCATATAGCTGCAAATTTTGTGAGAAAAAGTTTATTGATAATTCATCTTGTAAGTCTCATGAAAGGACGCACACTGGTAATTACCCATATGTATGTAAATTATGTAACAAGGCGCATAACCACCCGAGCAATTTGAAATCCCATATGAGATATGCACATCGCCAAGAAGAATTTTTATAGTGGAAAGAATTCAATTTTGAATATACATATTATGTATGTATTTGTTTTTTAAAAAAATTATTGTTTTATGGATACAATCACTGATCTATATACAGTATATAGATCAGTGGATACAATCAATCCTTTTACACGGGATGTCAAAGAAGCAATTTAGCGCAACCTTTTGTCTCCCCGTTTACCTAAGAAATCGGTTTTAATTACGACTCATTTTTCAACAAAAATTTTTTCGGTGAAGCAGCTGTAACACAAATATAGAAATGAAATAAAAAAAATTTGAGATGTAGATTTTAGTAAAATTTTATTTTCGAGAGAGCCTATTTGAGAAATTGATCTAGGTCCCTCTAAACTTGGCGAATCGAAAACGAATCGCAAGTGAGGAAATTTATATATGAAATACTTCGCAAACGCATCGTCTTAGCGAGTCAAAAGCGATTCGTTAGTATTTCGTTTGGCGTATGAAAATTAAAATGAAAGTGAAATGATTTGTATGTATTAGTAGTTCGCATTTCTCTTCATATTCGATTAATTTACGAAACGTTTTGGAATCAGAAACGAAATGCAGTTGATATGAAAACGTATCACTACCGAACTACTTTTTATCACGTACCCTCTAAATAAATTTTCGAGGCCTCACCAAAGCGAATCGAACACGAAACGCACGTAAATCGTATTTTTTTTATATGACACCAACACTACCACGTTCATATATAAGTTGTTTTTTGCTATAGGTATATGGATATAATTTTTATATTATTTTACTTATGTAGCCATTTTGCTTTTTAAAAAATAAAAATAATTCGTATTTAATAACAATAATAAGTGCAGTGATAAAAATAGTGAATATTAATTATTATTTAGTAATTCATAACAATAATAATATTAAAAGTGATAAAGTATTGTACATAATATGAATTATTAAATATATAATAGATTGTAGTGCATTATAAGTCATTGTAAGTATATTCGAAGTAACTACGTGATAAAAAGTAGTTCGGTAGTGATACGTTTTCATATCAACTGCATTTCGTTTCTGATTCCAAAACATTTCGTAAATGAATCGAATATGAAGAGAAATGCGAACTACTAATACATACAAATCAGTTCACTTTCATTTTAATTTTCATACGCCAAACGAAATACTAACGAATCGCTTTTGACTCGCTAAGACGATACGTTTGCGAAGTGTTTCATATATAAATTTCCTCACTTGCGATTCGTTTTCGACTCGCCAAGTTTAGAGGATACCCTCTAAATAAATTTTCGAGGCCTCACCAAAGCGAATCGAAAACGAAACGCACGTAAATCGTATTTTTTTATGACACCAACACTACCACGTTCATATATAAGTTGTTTTTTGCTATATCCCTCTAAATAAATTTTCGAGGCCTCACGCAAAGCGAATCGAAAACGAAACGCACGTAAATCGTATTTTTTTTATATGACACCAACACTACCACGTTCATATATGTATAAGTTGTTTTTTGCTATATATGGATATAATTTTTATATTATTTTACTTATGTAGCCATTTTGCTTTTTAAAAGATAAAAATAATTCGTATTTAATAACAATAATAAGTGCATTGATAAAAATAGTGAATATTAATTATTATTTAGTAATTCATAACAATAATAATATTAAAAGTGATAAAGTATTGTACATAATATCAATTATTAAATATATAATAGATTGTAGTGCATTATAAGTCATTGTAAGTATATTCGAAGTAACTATAGTTACTTCGAATATACTTACAATGCACTACAATCTATTATATATTTAATAATTGATATTATGTAACTAAAGTAACTATAAGTTACTAAAGTAACTATAGTTACTTCGAATATACTTACAATTACTTATAATGCACTACAATCTATTATATATTTAATAATTGATATTATGTACAATACTTTATCACTTTTAATATTATTATTGTTATGAATTACTAAATAATAATTAATATTCACTATTTTTATCAATGCACTTATTATTGTTATTAAATACGAATTATTTTTATCTTTTAAATAGCAAAATGGCTACATAAGTAAAATAATATAAAAATTATATCCATATATAGCAAAAAACAACTTATACGTATATGAACGTGGTAGTGTTGGTGTCATATAAAAAAAATACGATTTACGTGCGTTTCGTTTTCGATTCGCTTTGGTGAGGCCTCGAAAATTTATTTAGAGGGATATAGCAAAAAACAACTTATATATGAACGCGGTAGTGTTGGTGTCATAAAAAAATACGATTTACGTGCGTTTCGTTTTCGATTCGCTTTGGTGAGGCCTCGAAAATTTATTTAGAGGGATATTATATAATAGATTGTAGTGCATTATAACCCTCCCAACAAAAAAATGTATACGTTAAATTCTTTACGAAAACGTAAACTTTACGTACACTCATTAACAATGGAATACCAATACACTTACAACTATTTCGTTTGTTTTTATATATATATATATTTTTATTTCGTATGGTATTCGCATATGGTATACAAATGTAATATTTTTATACGTGCTTCATTCGGATAAGTTGTTTAGTGAAATATATTACGTTTGTGATCTCCATTTTGTTTTTTTGTGTTTAATTAAAAATAACTAATAATTTTAGTAAATATATAGCAGTGTCATATTTTAAATATACCAGCCACATCACCAAAACAATTTAAAGCTCTGGAATGTGAAGTTAAAACTAATTTAGAAAAGGAAAATATTTTGGTAAGCAACATTAAATTTTAACATCCTGAATAACAAAGTTTATATAATTTATTTTCGAACCTTTTATAGACCAGTCACTTTAAAGCAATTAGTGATTTATCACTTCAAAAATATTTGAGAGGTTGTTTGAAGGATATCATCACAGACGAAGCAGCATCAACATTTTCATGGCATGGCCAACATGGCAATATTGCTGTAAAGGGATACTATATCATGAAGCTTATAAAAGGAAAAAACCCATATCACTTGTTGTTAATCAATCTTATTAAAATGTTAATATGTATATATTTATCGTAATAAGTATAAATTTAATCAAGATAAAAAAAATAAAATAACATTGGAAAAGAATTCTCGGTTTTTTTATTTTTCGAAAAAATATTTATTAAAAAAATAATCTAAAATGGTAATAAATCCCGCGTAAAAACGAGCAAAACCCGAAATGAAATATGTTCGCATTCACATGTTTAAACCGTTCGTTAACTTTACGCTAACTCGCGGAATTTGCGAAGACAATTATTGTTACCAACACATATACAAGCCTTCGTAAAATAGTTTCATTTCTCTTGTGCTTTTGACTCGCTAAGACGATGCGTTTGCGAAGTGTTTCATTTATAAATTTCCTCACTTGCGATTCGTTTTCGATTCGCCAAGTTTAGAGGGATGTAATAATAATATGTAATAATATTATGTACTTTATCACTTTTAATATTATTATTGTTATGAATTACTATATAATAATTAATATTCACTATTTTTATCACTGTACTCTTATTATTGTTATTAAACACGAATTATTTTTATTTTTTAAAAAGCAAAATGGCTAAATAAGTAAAAGAATATAAAAATTATACATATATATAGCAAAAAAACAACTTCTATATGAACGTGGTAGTGTTGGTGTCTTATAAAAAAAAACGATTTACCTGCGTTTCGTTTTCGATTCACTTTGGTGAGGCTCGAAAATTTATTTAGAGGGGTATTCGAACATGATTTGGTATTTGGGAATTCAATCGAAAATAAAAACTAATTTTTGGGGGAAAATTTTTTTATTTTGGTTTTTATAAACTAAAACGTATGTTGCGACCTTATTACAAGTTTAATTTATTTTTAAATATAAAATTAGAAGAAATAATTCCATTTTATAGCAGTTTTGATGTTAATTTTTCCCCATTATATTTTTAGGGAGTTGTAATTCCTACTTTTTCAAAGTTTTAATCGAAAAAGTAGGAATTACAACTCCCTAAAAATATAATGGGGAAAAATGAACGTCAAAACTGCTATAAAATGGAATTATTTTTCCTAATAAAAAAAAATCCCAAACGCTAGAATACACTTTGGGGAATAAAAAATTCCCAACTGCTAGAAATACGTCATTAATTCCCAATTCCCGGGGAAAACCAGAATAGGGTCACAGAGCCGCTTATTTGATACACGTGCATCTGCAGTTAGGTAGTAGCCTTTCCCGAAGTCCGGATGTTCTTGCATAAACGTGACCAAAATGCCAAATTGGTTTAAGGTAGTATTTTTCGCTGTCCTGAATTATACACAATAAATTTTTGTTAAAAACTACAATTTTAAATTTATATTCTTACATATCTATTGAACTGTTTTTTTTGTTTTAAGAAATGTATAACTTACATTTTTAAAAGCAAAAAAACAACAATAGATATGTAAAAATTCTATTATTTTATGATGTATATGTATATATTTAATAGTAATTCATTAAACAATATTTTTATTTTAAAAATGTGTTCATAAATAAAATCAACGTGCTTATATTTTAAATTTTTTGCTTTTTTATTCGCCTTCGTGAATAAAACTAACTACGAATAAAAATTCGTTCATGATCGTAGAATTATTGCTCGTAACCGAATTGCCCGATAAGGGAAATTTTCGATCGTTTCTTGTTATTGTATACGTTTTCGTTTGAATAAAATTCAATTCCGAATTCACAAATACCGATGATTCGAAAACGTTGTTCGATTGATCGAATTCGATTTCCCAAATACGCGTAAATAAAAAAAAAATTGTGTTTAAATAAAGGTTTTAAACATAGAATTAAGCGCGATTTAGATGTTGAAAAAATGTTGGCCCAGCAAAATGTTTGCTGTGTGTTTAGAGCTGCACACAATATAAATTTTTCGCATTAGTTGAATTGAGAAAGAAATATAATCTGCCATAAATAATATTTGTTGCCATAAAATATACTCGGATCGATTAGTGGGAGGGACTACAAGTAGCGCCATTATACGTCGGAGATTTTAACTCTTATGACATTTCATTGTTTGTGTGCATTTGATTCAAATACAGTAAAATCTCTTAAAGGCGGAATTTCAAGGGACCGACAAAATTTTCCGGGTTCCGGGTTTCAGAGTTTGAAAAAAAATTACATACATACATATATGTATCTAAATGAATACATATATGTATGGGTGCCTGCTAACACTTGGAATATTAAGTAGGCATTTATTCAAATATTTATGAATGCACCTATTTTGTATATACATAATATGTGCATACATACTCATCGAAATTGATTTACCAATTTTTTGTATAAACTATTGACCCGTTGAAATTTCTCAATATTTTTCGTTTTTTTTGTTTGATTATCCTATGAAGTTAGCTAAAATGTTCATATCAGTTGTCTTATTATGCTGAAGTTAGCTGAAATTCCGCCTTTAACGAGGTTTTTTGTAAAATATTTGCTCTACCAAAGAAATTCCGTCCGCGTCTCGTAAGTTTCCGCGAAAAGAGGTGTTAATACTATGAAAATCGGTTTCAAGGGACATTTTTAAAACAATTTTATCCGTGTCTGGTGAGTTTCCGCGATAATCAGTTTCCGCCTTTAAGTAAAAACTCTTAAGTCTTTCTCTGTAGTAGTAAAATTAAACAAACAAAAAATATACTTGTGAATTGCAATAAACCCTGTTTATTCTAAAACTGAAAATTATGAGTTCATTCGTTATTTAATTATTACATAACAATTAATTGTAAATGCATATTTACGATGTTTATTATTAAATAATTAATTGAAATATTTATTTAATGAAATAAATAACTACTAAATTCGATTGATAATTTGAAATAATAAATTCAAATGTTATAATATTGATACCGTGCAATCGCGGCACCACTATAGTATTTTACATTTGCACCGCGATTAGCTAAACTGTAGTATGTCAACGCAAGAGAATTTATGATCGATTAGCTAAACGAGTTTAACTAATCTCGTTTTGAAATCCCTAGTCTGTCACAGGTATTAGAATCTTACGAAATTCGAAAATCAATATTTCTTAACCAAAATATATAATTACAGACCCTACCCTTTTATTCTCACGTACGCAATAATTTGACTAATACGTCAGGTAATTAAATGTACTTTAATATACCTTGAATTTTGTTACTCAGCCGATGACTACCCGCGCGATCCGGAGATTAATTTTTATTGCTTATTTTTTGTCCCCCCTTCTTTTATTTATTTTTTGCTTTTTTCTACTATAAAACAAAATTTTTCTTTTTACAAATCAGTACTCCTGATGATGACCTAACAAGTCGAAATCGATCGCGTGACTTTTTAAACTTTTTGAAAATAATCAAAAAAAATATTATCTTGCGAAACAAAAACAAGTGGTTAATAAAAAAAAGTTTATTAAGTGTACACCGGAATAAGCTTATAGGGGGAAACAAAATACAAAACTGCTATAAAAATTTAATTCTTTCCTATTTTCTATTCCTATAGGAAAACCAGAAACTACAAAAACTACAGGTAGAATAGAATATGTAATTCTATACCAAAGAATTTAAAACTCTGTGTTTTACCCATATAAAATTTAGTATTTCATTTGTCACAAGTTAGAGCAGGATGGTTATATAAAAAATAGATATGGCTTCAAAATAAGAACCCGCCAAACTAGTTGTTGTTTTTGTATGATGTCACGACATAATTTTGCGCTGTAAAGTTATAAATTATAAATTTTTAAAATTATTAATTAAAATAATAAAAAAAATATCTAATAGTTAGTGGTTTATGTAGCGGTGCATTATTTGATAATAAAAATTACCGACTTTTATGAAAAACGAAGTATATTGTGAAAAAATGCCAAAATACGCCTAAGAAAATACAGAAAGGAATTTCTTACCATCAGTTTACCAAGTGTTTACATAAAATAAAATGTAAATTATGTTAAGAAGCTATTGATTTGTGGTAAATTTATCCTTAATTTAAGTTATAAATCAGAAAAAAATTAGAAAACAATTTTGGTTGTTGGCGTGGGGTTCTTATATTGTTTTTTGTTTGTCGATTTAGATGCTTTCTCTTTTACCCTCTGAATTTGTGACACTTGACAGTTGCTTGCACTCGTTCTGTACTTTCAAATTCTTTGTTTTATAACAACAGATAAGTTGGTTTAAAATAATCCAATTTGGAATTATATACATAATATATGTCATTGTTGTTGTAAATTTCTCAAAAAGACCACAATTTATATTCAGAAAAATTTAATGACATATTTTAACCATAGAATTAAATTAAATTAAATAGAATGAATGTAAGCTGTCAAGTGAGTCAAATTCGAAGGGTACAAGAGAAAGCAATATAAATCAACGGGTCGTATTTAGAATTTGTTCGATAGAAATTAAAAACTACACAAATAACAAAATTATTTTTATTCCAATATAGTACGCATTAATTGTTTTTATTTTTGGTAAAAAATTGTAATAAAATGAAAAGTAATTATGAAAAGAAAATCACGTAGAATATGTACGTAGTAATACGAAAAATGCGACACCGTAATATAACATATGTTTGCATATGTTATCAAAAAAAAAGTTCAACAAAAACAACCAACATTTTTTAATTAGTTTTTTCTGATTTCTAAATTAATATATGGATAATTTTGTCAAAAATCACTATCCTTTTAAATTAATTTACATTTTATTTTGTATAAACACTTATAGATGGTAAGGAATTTCTTTCTGAAATGTTCGAGGCACAGTTTGGCAGCATTTCACAAGACACTTCATTTCAATTGTTTCAATGTTCAAAGTTTTCAATGTTTAATCAAAGAGAACAACGTAAGAGAGAGAATTTGTATAGACGAAAAATGATAAAAAAAATTCTTTCCATTTTTTCGTGAAATCTTTAATATGCGATTAAATGAATAGCAAATATTATATTGCGGTATATATCTCTTTTTAGCGAAGAGTGTGAAGTAAAAAATAAATAAAACACGCCTAGCGTATAAAACAATAGACTTAAATGCGAATTGGAGAATGATCACGAAAAAATAAAAGATAAACGACTGTTTATTCTTCTTCCTCTTCTTTCGAAGCAGTTTGTTTCCGTCGCCTATTTTTGTCCCCTCCAGTTTTATGATATTTTTAAAATTAGGTTGGATACCGAAAAGCAACGAAACAATTTTTTTCGGAAATGGCACAAATAATAATTTAATCAGATTAACAAGTTTTGCGATAGTAAATATTCTATCAAAATTGTAGATGGATTTTTAATTTCTATGGTAATGCTATGGTAATATTGTAAAGCTCGTGAACGCACACCCGAGATGTAAACAGTGCAATATTTTTGCTGATAAAGCCTAGTACTCAGTTCGATTTCACGTGAAATTTCCATACGATTTTACCAAAGCGAAATTAGAAATTAAAAAATTCATTTCTATTTTCATCTTGTAGTACTCAGTTCTCCAACGAAAAAGCCAAGTGTGTTCAATACATCAAAGATGGCGCGCATAAACTCTCCAAATTATTTTCATGTGAAAATAATGTGTCGGCACATTATTTTCACGCGAAATTTTGACATTTGTTTGTATTCGGCAATAAACAAATCTTTTAATACCACAAATCGATAAATTTTAATTAAAGTCATTTTAATTTAATTTATTTATGTAAAATAAACAAATTCATTTGTGTATGCCAACAAATTTATACGTTAAATTTAAAAATTCTCCAAATAAAATTTCATTTCTATTTCACACGAAAATAAATAGATTTTTGGAGACCGCGTTAAAATTTCATTTCACTTTGAACTGAGTACTAAGCTTAAATAAGCAAAAAAAAAAAAATTTTAAATTTCATAAGGTCGTGTTTCAATTGGTTTAAATACCGCATAAAAAGTTAAAAAGTTAAAAATTTATTTGTGGTATTTTTTTTTTAACTTTTTAACTTTTTATCTGTTTCAACTGGTTAAAATTTTTAACAATAACCTGGTTGCTAATTTTATGTGTAATTGTGAGCATATATAGCAAATTTAAATATGAAAACATGTAAAATAAATACTTTTATTTTACATGTTAAATTTAATATACATATATTTATATGTATATTTGTCAATTATGGTCAGTTTACATATATGTATGTATATCATTGCAATTTTTCTCAAAAATTGTACATGGAAATTTTTTGTTTACAAACAAATATTTTTGTCAACCAAATGTTTTCTATATAAAAATTTTATCAGCTCTTGAAGCGGATAAAAAGTTTGACATTTTTATTCACCACAATTTTTAACTTTTTAACTTTCTATGCGGTATTTAAACCAATTGAAACACGCTCTAAGAGTGACAAAGAACAGAAATATTTTTTATTTCATATTTTATAGTAAAATTTTATGGTTTTACATTTTGGCATAACCTAAAAAATTTCATAAAATATTTAGTTTGTACATTTTCGTACAATTTCATTTTTTTTATATACATATTTTAATTTTAATAAAAAACAGTAAACAGTAAACTTCCCCTATCCCGTTTGTGTTTTACTAACGCAATTGTGCGGGTACGGCAAAAATACCATGTCAAAAATTTAGTTTTGTATGTTTTTTGAACCAATTTACACATTTGTGAATTCCTTTTTAACTTATTTTCGTCCGAAAAAAACACTATATCTATACATACAATTGTGTTGGTTTTACTTCAAAACAAGCGAAATTTTTTATCAACAACGCCATTACAGACTATGGTTTTTTACTCACACATTTGTGTGGGTTGGACTAAAATTGAGCCGATTTTTTTGAATTCTTGGTTGAAAAAGGGCTATCACAACTATTCTCTCAGTAAAATTTTACTGACAACATGTTTTGTTTCGTACACAACCACTAAAATCTATATTTTTTCTCGCTTTTATTTTTACTGACAGCAGATTTTTTTCCATGGAATAGGGCCATAAAAAATATTACTGCTGCGCCGCTCACACGCATAGGGATTTTTGATTTTACCTCTTTCTGGTTTTCTGCACAAAAAAAGCTTCAGTAATGGATTTCCACCTTAAACAGTATAGGAGCGGCTAATTGCGATCAATAAATCAAATCGTATGAGATTACCCTAATCAGTGCTGCCAACTTAGCCCTTTCGGGGCTATATTTAGCACTTTTCAATTTATTTTAGCACCATAAAAAGTAGTTTTGCCCCCAAGGGCAATTTAGCCCTATTTGATTATTTTTAGCTCTAATTCTAGCACTTTCAAAAAATATAGCAACGAACAAAACTTACTCATTATAATACTCCTTTCTTTTGATATTCGTACTGTGTATAGTATATTTTGACAAATGGCTTAAAATGATTGAGGGAAAGCTGAGATAATCAAAATTCATGTATGTATGTTTGTCTCTGTCTTAATCTAAATCTGCTTAACTTTGAAAAACTATGTACGGCACTTCCAATAATACTTGAGTACCGCAAGATTTACGAAATCGCGAACGCATGTTTAAATACAAGTACAGCTGTTCCTAAATTTAGCTAAAGTTGGAGTTAATGATCGCTAGTGAATGAATGAATTTGTGAACCAATAACAAATTAGCGCTGTGCTGATTATTATTCATTCTAGGCGCAAAATAAACCATGATGATATCGAACACAGCATAACATATAAGTTTAGTTGAAATTTAAATATTTAAATGATAGGTTTATATTTAAATAATAATTTTGTAAGGAGTTATAAGAATAATAAAATTTATATGCTAATTCATTTAGTTAAATGTCTTGTTATTAATTTTATCAATTATGCTTGGTTCAATTTATTAATTTCACGCCATCAACATTTTTGTAATTTCGAATCAAAATTTTCTTACAATTTGCCTTAATTATGTTTTTACATATTAATATGTAGTCACTTTTTGATGAAAAATATATTAAGTTTCAAAAGCATTTCTATATTAGAAATTGCATATTTAGGCTTATTATATATACCAAAATAACGTATAATCTGACATTTATAACTGAAATTTTTAGATAAATTTTTCTTAGTACCAGTAAAAATTTGAAATCATGATTAACTAAGTTAGTTTATTCACAAAATCAATAATTGTTTTTGTAAGTGAATTTTTAGTTAAATAATCAATATTTTTGTGCTTAACTACTTTTTATTAATTCAATCTGACTCAAAAATTTTTTAGCCCTTATTTTAGCCCAATTTTTAGCCCTATTTACTGTAATCTGGCACTATTTTGACTGAAATCTGGCACCCATCGAAAATATTAGTTGGCAACACTGACCCTAATGCTGATTAGCTGAACATCGTATATGTTATCGTTATAATTTTCCATAGCAACTGTAAATTTTGTTCAAATAAAATTTTTTTTCTGTGGTTTTGTGAGTAATTTCTATATTTTATATATAAAAATAAATATGTTGAGATGTCCAGGATTACCATTATTGCCAGGAACAGTCTTTCGAGATGTAAGTATTAAAAATAAAATTGAGCATTTAAGAAACATTTATTTAAATTCGTGCGCTATCTTTTAGATTACGAAAACTAAATTTCATAAATCTCAGCATTGGGGGTATAATGGCAATGTACCTGTTCTAGTAGAAGCAATACGCCCAGGTATTGGCGGTGTACCTATTAAAAATCCAGATGATCCTCCACATCAGCTGCCATCATTCTATCCGCCTTATGTTGGTCCACTTATACCTCCTTGGTTGGCATATGATAAGAAGATTCTAGGGTTCTATGCATATTTTAAAGAAACTCTCCAAGAAGTTTATCAATCAGCATACCAAGTACGCAAAGTTAAAATAATATTCTTCTTGGAGGACGGTACTCTCATGATCACAGAACCAAAAACCGATAATTCGGGAATTCCACAGGGGTGTTTGGTATCAAGGCAACGCATCCCCAGACCCGCACCATGTCAAAATGAATTTATTTCATTGCTCGACTTAAATGTTAATAAACCCGTTCGAATTTATGATCGCGTCTATTATATAGTAGGATGTGATGTATTTACACGGAAATTTCTAAATCGTTTAGGTATTCATGTGCCGGACAATATGGATTCACCACCAGATCCAGGTACTGAACTTCGTAAAGAAATTGCAAAGACAAAACAGCCGAAAACACCTTCCATTCAGATAGACACGTTATCTCAATTCTTGGAATATGATCGGAAAGTTTTAAAATTTTCTGCATATTGGGACGATCGAAGTAGCCAATTTGGTGATCTAAGGAATTTGGAAATTTACTATTTTTTGTCGGATGATACAATACAGATTAAAGAAATTTTAGAAAAAAACAGCGGCCGTGATACAGGCGGCATGTTTTTAAAAAGAACAAAAATTGCTAAAGATTTCAGTGGGCTACCGGATTTGGGTCAAAATACACAATTTACTGTGTTGAATGTTCTTGGAGGCGGCATAAAAGGTGGTCGTTATATTCCGGATAGTTTGAATGTTGGTAATAGAGTTCAGGAATTTTACACAGATCGTGATATAACGCTCGGCACTACAATAAGCGTTATGAATCGAGCGATTGTTGTTACGGGTTGTGATGAATTTACTAAAGAATATTATCGGAAAAAATATGGAATAGAAGATTTCTCGGTAATACCTAAACCAGATACAGGGGAAAAATGTTTTTACCCTGTCGATATTAATCTTAGAGAGTTACCACCGTTTAACGGCTGGGGCTCATATGAAGACAGTGAGGGAAATTGTAAAACAGTTGAACCAAAACCACCGAAAGCTGATTTTATGAAATTTATACATTTGGATCGTTATCTGTTACGATTTGGGGCCAGAATGGTTTCAATATTCAAAGAAAATTGTGAAAGAATATTTATTGTCACTTACTATCTATCTGATGATACTATATCAGTTCATGAATTACCTGTACGAAATTCTGGTTTCTTAGGAGGAGATTTCTTTAGACGTGCTAAATTTGTTTTACCAAACCAAGAGGTATTTACTTCAAACAGGCCATTAACGTTTAAACCGCAAGATTTCTATATCGGTGCAGTTGTAACGCTCCGCGATCACAAATTTTATTTAATATCGGCTGATGAATTTGCCTTGTGCTATATGGAGAAAAAATGCAACGAATTTCCGTATTCCAATCCCGATGCTATTATGAACAAAATTCGGGACGCACTTTTGCCGATTTATAAAGACTTTATTGCTAAATATATGGCGCGGGTCTGTAATATAAGTAAAGACTCACAATGTTATACAGTGTTAAGACACGAAGACTTAAAAGAAATGTTGATCGAATTACTGCAAAATAATATTGTAGATCATGAAATTATTACGATATGCCGTTATTTTTCTGCTGAACATAAGCTGCCGATTGCCTGCGACCGAGAAAAAGTAAGATCTGCGGTTCACATGGAGATAATTCGAGAACTCTGGGATAAATCAGAACGTCTAAAGGAACATTTCTTTCACCTTGATCCCGAACAACACGACTATTTACCCGAAAGAGTGATTTTGTCTGCTATACGTGCAGTAAAATTGCCACTCGATGTAGAACTAATTAATAGTATGTTTTCGGTGTAAGTAATTTGGAGGAAAAATTACAATTCTCCTTAATCATTCTTATTTTGTTTTTATTGCTTTCTAGGCTGCACAAAAATGATAAATTGGAAATCAGTATTACGGATTTTTATAATTTTATTGACATTCATTTGGCATGCTGTCCTATTCCACCATTAAATATAAAACATGATGTTTGCCCTGATTTGCCGTTTACGAGACGTGGTCGGCTCATTGATTGGGAATGTTTTATAAAAAGTCTGGGAATAGAGGAGAATTTGAAAAAAGAAGCAGATTAAAAACTAATAAATATTTTACTTCATCATTAAAATTTATATAATTTAATTAATTTATTAGTAGTTAATTACTTACTAAATTAATTAGCACAACAAATTTCGAACAATAATAAATTTTTCGTTAATTTTATATATTTTCCGATGACATTTTTTGTTTCATTTCTAAAGCCAGCAACGAGGAGAAATCGAAATTTAGACTGCGGTCCAATTCGTGACTTATTTTGTGGGGACTGACTTATTTGAAAGTACAATAAATACTCACTTCCCTTATAGAGTAAAGTGCCTATTCCATGGAAAAATTTTACTGACTATTTTTTTACTGCAAAAACGAAAACAAAAAATTACTTAAAATTCCATAAGAGTGACAAAGAAAACAAATATCTTTTATTTCATTTTTATAGCAAAATTTATGGTTCTCACGTATCTAATAATTTCGTCGACACACAATAAAATATTTTGATGCTACATCCACCAAATAAAATAATGCTCAATCAAACTTACCGTAATTTTCTCCTACCTAATTTATTATTATGTAGTTTAATATAAAATTATTTGTATTTTATAACAAGTATTTAGATTTTTGTTTGTATATTTGAACACCTAAAAAAACGTTAAAAACACTAATATTCACTAATGTAAACAAAACTCGAATTTTAGGTATAGAAATAAAAAAACAAACTGTCATTTGACTATAAAAATGGCGAACGATTTATTTTGTGTGAGTGGGAAAAAAATTTCTTATCTTAACATACTTTTTTGTAGTTGACAATGCTGCCATAAAAAGTGCTAAAGTTTACATTTTTTTATAGCACGTTATGGCAGCACACTACCACAATGATAATTATTTTCTCAGTAAAATTTTACTGACAAAAATTTTTGTTTCGTACACAACCAGTAAGTCTATATTTTTTTCTCGCTTTTATTTTTGCAGTCAGTAAAATTTTCCCATGGAATAGACACTTAAGTTTACATCGACATATTTGGTCCAGGACTATACACTATATCTGACCTAAACACATGATGTTATTGTAATGCGTTATATCAAAACCAACAACAATTAAAAGCCCTGAACAAAGTCTGAAACGCAGATACCAATATACGATAAACTACAGAACATGGGTCCATTTCTTTCGCACCACTACTTATTAAACTAGTGCGCACATACGATGTACCAGAATCTACTTAAATATAAGTCCTGCTAACTCCACACATATAAAATAAACAATAACTAAGTAAAGATGTATTGGAATTATTTTTTCCATAGTAATTTTTTTTAAAATAACTAAGTATAAATGTGTTGGTGCAGAAACAAAAAAAATGAGCAAAACAAAATTCAAATTAACGTTGCATTGTTAGTATAACCAACACACTCTTTGTTAGTTTTCTTTAAATAGGTATCTGTCAATGAGAGAGTAAGCAGGACTTATATTTAAGTAGATTCTGGATGTACAGACATATGCTAATACAACTATCTATAGTGTATTTTTTTCTGTATTTGTTGCATTAGCATGGCTTTATATTGTTGTCGGTTTTGGTTATATATATACTGTTTATATTGGAGGTTGAACCTAGGTTCAACCTGGGTTGAACCTTCAACATAAACACCAAAAGTTAACTTGGAGTTAACTCGACTCAATCCAAAAAATTTCTTAGGTCGAGTTAACTCTGGTTAATATAAACGCCCAGAGTCGAGTCGAAAAACAACAACAAAAAATAATCAGTATAGTAAAAAAATAAAAATGGCGATTTTTCATATTTTTCTTGTACGAGCGCGTCTGTGCCTAAATTCGGCAGCATATTTTTGTGATTTTTGGAATTTTTTATTTTTAAAGAAAAAGTTAGAATGATTTTTCGAAAGAAAAAAATTTGAATGATTTTGACATTTATAACCTAGTTTCGACTCAACCTCAAGATAACTCTCCAATATAAACACTAGAAGTTAACTTCAAGGTTAACCTAAAGATAACTACAAGTTGACTCGACCTGGGTTCAACCTCCAATATAAACAGTATAATATTGTATTGTATATTTTATGTTTGAATGATATGTACAGTATGTATTGTGGAAATTGTATAAATGGATTTTAAGGTATTCTGCAAGATTGAATTATGTTTCTCATTTCTTATGTTGTAGACTTTTTTAGATTTGATCTAAATATTATTTTGATAATAATTTATTATAGTATTTAGTCTAAATACATTTATACCGTTCAGTAGTGAATTTCTTCTAATATAATTTTAGTTATATTTATATAAAGAATGGTTATGTAATATGTATTTGGTAGTAGATTATTTAATAAAATATAGTAAATTTGATAAGTTTGAATTTTATATAACAAAATCTTACCTGTATTTAATATGGTTGATCCTTAGATTATACTATAGATAGAATACCGACAGTATTGTTTTGAAGTATCAATTTTGTAATGTTTTTATTATTGTTTTGATATTTTTTTGGAAAAGAGAAAGAAGAATGCGGGATAACAACATTATAAATTTCATAACATCAAGTAGTGGCGGTGTAAATTGTTTTATATAGGGCGGGGGCAAAAAATAAATTAAATGAAAATTATTTTATTTTTAAATTTTTTATTAATGCATTATAATAATAAAATAATAATTGTATAATATTAAATAAAACTTTTAAAAATAATACAATAAGTATAAGTTATAGGTAACTAACATAAGATATTTCATTAATTTAAATAAGAATGTACACATAGATTAAAACATTCTAATAAAGATCATAATATTATACCTATGTTATATCTAATGTTATGCTAAATTATTTAAACCATATTAAAATATCCTGTATCGTTAAAATTAATCGATTTATTAATATCAACAATATACTTTTACTATTAAAATTCATAACTGATTTTGAATATTTGTAAATCATAATACTATATGCATATTAATTCACTATACTTGAAATTAAACGAATTAAAAAAGAAAATAAATCACAAAATTTAATACAACTAAATAGCGAATCGCTGCCCCATAAAAATTAAATATAAAAATTTTAGCAACGCCACTGGATTTTCAATGACAATTTACGATTTATTTACTGTTATTTTCTAAAATGGAGAGCAACTTTTTCCCGTGTTTGTTTTTAAATCCGAATGTTTCACTTATTTTTATTCAATTAAATTTAAAATAAATCACCTTTATCACTGAACATATTTAATTATGCATATATATACTATAAATTTGTGGAATATTATTAAAATTAATTAGAAGGTTAATCAGAAAAAGCAATTAAAGACCCTCCAGGCGCAAAAATGTATACACTAAAAATGTGCGGTTTACGAACAGTTTACGCACGTTAATTTTGATTCCACACTACTACACCTATACTTAATTTTTATTATCACATATTACAGTATATTTTGCTTTCTTTGTATGTTTTATAGAGTTTTATAGTTTAAGTTTTTGTGTGCATTAAATTTATTCGTGATTGATCATATTATATTGTTGGTCGAACTTTTGCCTTAAAATAAAGACGTTCATTTGTGTTGCCCCAGTAAGAGCATTCCTATTAGGTAAGAAAAATTGTGTAGCTTCATGCTTTAAATTTGTAATTAGCTTTTTTTGTGTTTCAGGTATGAATAGTCATTTGGGATAATACAGCTAGTAGACTAAATGTACGATAAATTGCTATTTAGAACATAGAATTTAATAATATGCGAGTTGTTTGATGTGATAAAATATTTCTGAATTAAAATTAAGTATAATTACTTTATGCGGCAGAATTAAAAGTCCTTATGAAATTAATTTTATTATTATATTATATTAAATAAGATAGATTTTATTTAAATAAATACAAGATGAAAATATTATTGGTTTTTTATTTGAAAAGTAATTCCGACGAATTAAACCGAGCGTAAAAGTCACGCGCAGGTGACTCGCCAAAGATACGCAAATACGGCTCATAAATGTTACGTTTTTGTCGTACACATTATGAACAATTTATAGACACTAACACATAGAAAATTCTTCGCTAATTTGTTTCACTTCTCATGTGACAAAAATATACTTTACGTACCACATGCGTACCGTTTATGCGTAACGTTTGCGAATACTTTAGTAGAGCTAAGTCTTCGTAAACCGTACGTTAATGTTACGCCTGGCCTGGAGGGGAGTTTGTAAACACTGTCAAAAAAGTTACTTGTGAAAAGAAATTTCATTTTTTCTTGATAATCGTGTGTTTTCACACTGGAACACACTACACTTGGTTATTTTAGTATAATAGAGCACTTGATTATTCACTTTTTTATTGTAAACTAAATAGTTTTCATTCAAATCAATCACAACCAAAAAATACTTTAAAATAACGAAAATTTTCCATTTTTCACCTCATCTGTGTTTCTCTATTTTATGTATATGTATGTACCTCTCGTTTACCCATTCATTTTTAGTACTTCTAGTTTCGCTTGTGTTTTGTATTAAAATTTGTATTGGTACGTTATAATCTAAGGGTTGATCAGTTCTCGTTATTGCTGCTCTTGTTTTCACTACTTTGTCAAATAGATAACACTTCAATTAAAATTTTAACTTTTATTTTATGAAATATATAACAGATCAAATATTTTGCTTTTGAGTTTACATACACTAAAATAGGATTTTAACTTTACATACACTAAATTATAATTTAAACTTTGCATACACTAATTTATAATTTAAACCACTTCTACTATATTTTGATCAGAAATATGAATTAAATTTTATTTGGAATAACACACATTGATTTCGTTTATAATTATAAAAATTATAAAATTGAAATTTTATTTGAATTTGCACACGTTGATTATAGTTTCATTAATAATTAAGGAAATTGATTTGTTCGAAGTTACACACGTTGATTTAGATTTCACTAGTAATTAAGAAAATATAGGTTGAATTTGTTTGGAATTATACACGTTAAATATGAATTGAATTTGTTTAAAATTTACACACATTAATTTTAATTTAACTTTATTAATTGATTGATTTTACTGGATGACTATTTTAGATGTTTTTATTGATTGACCACTTATTACTGATTGAACTAAATTTTTGTGATTTTGGCTTTTATATTGTTGCCTATTTTACTTTTTTTTTGTTTTTTGAAAATAGTGTCGAGTGGAAATTTTCCGTTCGTAAAACTATATAAAATGCAATTATAACTGTATAAACCCCTAATCTAGTACAACATAAAAAAAATAAAATCCCTAAATTAAATATAAATAAATTTGTATAATAAGGAATACATAACCAAATCAACAAGGCCAAAAATAAAGAAAATACAGGACTAAAATAATATGGTAAATAATTAGATATTAAAGGATAAGTTTGTTCCTTTGTAAATAATTTAATTGCATCACAAAATGGTTGAGGAATCCCAAGTAACCCAACTTTATTGGATCCTTTACAGATCTGGATATAACCTAAAACTTTACGTTCTAATAATGTTAAAAAAGCTACTCCAACCATTACACAAACCAATAATAATAAAACTCTAATCAAAGATAATAATAATTCTTGTCATATCAAGTACTATTTGTAAATAATTTACATACATAAATTCTAAATTTATTGCACTAATCTGCCAAAATAGTTTATTTATATTCATAAATTTTAAATATTAATATATTAAATATTTGGTCCTTTCGTACTAAAATATTTTAATTTTTTAAGGATAGAAACCAACCTGGCTTACGCCATGATCTGAACACGCCATGATCTTACATGATCTGAACTCAGATCATGTAAGAATTTAACGGTAAATTTTAGGTCGAAAATATTCAATTGAATTTTAGGTCATAAAATTATTTATTTTGATTTCTGTGAAATTACATTTCTGTTTTTATGGTTTAGTTGTTTCAATTAATTTTTGTAATTTTGTTTTTTTTATGTGCACGTGTTTTTTGGTTGTTGCGAGTGGGGACATTTTTGGATTATCGTGTGAGGAAGTTTTTATGTCGTTCTTTATGTTTTTTATAGTATGTGTTTTCTGTGGATTCTACAACAATGTAAACGCTACCCAGCAAACGTAGAAGTACTTCCAGAACTAGTGTAAAAGTAGTGAAAAAGTACTTCTTTTCTTGTGAAAAAAGATAGGACGTCGAGAAAAAATTCATCAGTCTTATAAAAAAAAATTATAGTGGTTTCTCTTTTACTCTTATTACCTAAGAAATCATGCTGCCTCTTTTACACTATTCGCCTATTCCATATATAAAAAGTACTTTAAAACTACTTCTTAAGGCACTACTTTAAAAGTAGTTTTTTATAGTTGTTTAAAAGTACTAATGCGTAAGCATTTTTAGAGTATGTTTAAAAACTAGGTTTATTGTTGCATTAAATAAAACAAAACAAATTTATTAAATCAATTATATTTTAATTAAAAATAATTTCTCTTAATTATTATCAGTAAATTCAAGGTACTATAGTGGATTTAGATAGGTAATCCATTTTATATACGAAATATATTTTATATTAACAACAATTCATTCTAACTATTTTTTATTTTTAAAAAATCGGTTGTGTGCATGTTGAATGCATACCCTTATTTCTTTTTCGAAATTTTGTTTGCCCAGTACGCCGCCGCAGGCATCTAAGGAAATAAATAGAAATTTATTGTTAGCTAATTATAATTTAATTTAATTATTGATTTTTCTAGCCGAATAGAACAGCGCTAAAAAGCTTTAACGAATTCAACGACCTTTTCCCGGCCTTTTCCTTTAAATTGAATTCATATATGGTAAAGGTCATCTGATGCTAATAAACGAAACACACTTTCTAATGAAGATGAGCCCTTTAATTTTCTAAGAAACGTAACCTAATAAAAACAGTAAGCTTGTTATTTTACATACTTATTGTTAACATGATTATAACAACATAAACTTACTAATTTTGTGGCATATTGTTTCGATGAATCTGGTTTTCCTTTTCGTATTTATCAAATTTATCGTTTAATAAATAAATTTGATTTGAAATGTCTCTCAACTTGCACGATACATTTTCTGAAATATTTAAAGTAAACCAATTGTCAGTGTTATTTCTTGTATTTACATTTTATTAAACGAACAATATAATATTTACCTGTTAAATTTTCGTTTTCTATAGTTTCTTGGGAAATTCCATTTCCATGTGTAGTTTCAGTTAAGTTGTCAGTATTTGTGGAACTTGATGAAATCGATGTCTGCTGTGTTAAAAACGGAGTTATTTCTAATCCAATAAGCTTATCTGTAGCAAATGGATTATCTCTTTCAGTGTCTAACTTTTTTGTGCTATAGTACTTAAATATTTTCTTGTTGGAAATAGTATTTCGCTATGTTCAACACTGTCTGCACTGGAAATTGAATCTTCATTAATTTTTTGTGGGTTTTCTGTCGACGTAATGAATCCTAGTGAAATATTTTGGCAATTCAGTGTGTTTTGGTAGTTGTCGATGACTGGAGATAAAGGAATATCTGTTAAAATAAAAGTAAATCTATTAAATAATCTATTAAGTGTTAAAACGTTTTAAATATTTTATGTACTGTTTGTATTTTTCTTGACCATTTTTACTTAATTGGTGGCTCAGGTTATCTGGAAATATAATATGCACATTGATTATTAATGCGAAAATTTGATAAACGAATGGTGCAAAATTGGTATTAGAATATATCCCTCATCTACTGGTACACAAAAATATTTATATAATATTTCTTTCATATAAAAGGTTTGTAGGTCTGGTTGAATACTGCGGCGTACTACTCCAAGAATTGATGAATTAACCGGTTCATTAAAATAGTTTGAACTTTCATTGAAAGCATGCCCAATAACAGTTTTTTCTCCTGCAAGCGAGCCAAATCCAATAACCTTAACTATTTTTCTATTGGTTGTCAGACAATAAGAATCATTTCCAATTTCATTCGAAATATGAAATTTATTAAATTTTGTTAGCTTGGAACTTGTGTTAGACCCTTTGATTTCTTCTATTCGTCTGTATAGTTGTTGTAGTATTTTATTTGGTTTTCTAATAATTCGTTTCAAAACTGCATGAAGTTTTCAAATTTGTAGGCGGAAAACGAATCTAATGACCCAAATTGTTTCACACACCGCGGCAAATGTAGGAGAGCATGGACATTAAAGCTTACTTTTTCTTCCCCGTATATTGTTGGAAATATTTTGACAAACTGTTGAATCATGGCTAAGGCTGCATGGACATTTTCTCTGCAACTTTTGGGATCCGATATAATCTCACAGCACAATGCAATAATAAAAAATGTTGATATATTTTATCATTGACTGTACCTTTCAAAACTATAATGCGGGTATAAAGTAGAAACTGTCAAAATTCGGTGGCTTTCCATAAAGCTAAATCCTCGAAAGTTCTACAACTTCGACCAAATTCAAATGGCATAAGCGCAGAACACATTTTCAATCTTGTGTTGATTGTATCAATATTTATTTTAACACCTGCAATTTTGTTTTTGGAAACAAGCCCCAACATTTTTTTTACAACACCCAAATCAATTATATGCATGGGATCAATTGGAAATTGGGATACCATACCAATATCAATTGATTCTAAAATATTTTCATTAAGCAAAAAATTTCTATGATGGTAATGCTGGTCTCTTCTAATGCTGTAAGATACATCTTTTCGTTCATCTCTAATTTCAGTTTCAAAAACTATTCTTCTCTTAGCATATCTTGCCCAGGAATTGGGCAACGTCGCAGCATGCGTACTGTAAGGGTAAGTCGGTGGACACAGCTCTGCACGATCTGGTACGCATGATTGAGAAGTCAATCTACTCGCAAGAGTTCTGTATGGTAGCATTTCTCGACATTGAGGGCGCCTTTAATAATGTAAAAACGGAGGCGATCATGGAAGGACTGCTACCTTTGAACGTGGATTACCCCATAATAAGGCTGATAAATCAGATGCTGGTAAGCAGGATTATTACTTCGGAACTGGGGGAGGCCACCATTAGAAGGCGGGTGGTTAGAGGAACCCCTCAAGGAGGTGTAATGTCCCCCTTTCTTTGGAGTGCGGTGATGAATGGTTTGCTGTTGGAACTGGAGAGAGAGGGGATAGGGGTTGTAGCATATGCAGACGATGTAGCGTTGGCTGTCTCTGGCAAATATCTGGGTACGATTAGGGACGTTATGCAGAATGCGCTCCTGATCGTTACGAAATGGGCCAGCAAATGTGGATTAGGGATCAACCCTTCCAAGACTGAGCTGGTACTATTTACTAAGAAGTATAAAATTCCGGTAGTTAGCCCTCCTACCGTGAACGGCATTAGGCTGGCTTTTGCTGACAGAGCAAGATTTCTGGGCATAATCTTGGATAGTAAGCTCAGCTGGAAGCCTAACATTGTGGAAAGGGTGAATAAGGCTAATGTAGCCATTTACTCGTGTAGGAACGCCATAGGTAAGAAATGGGGTCTGAAACCAGAGCTGGTGCACTGGCTCTATACGGCAGTGGTAAGACCAGTGCTGACGTACGGGGTAGGCGTGTGGTGGCCAGCTCTGGAGAAGGCAACATATATAAAAATGATGGAAAAGGTGCAAAGAACGGCCTGCATGCTTATAAGCGGGGCACTTAGGTCAACACCTACACGCGCTTTGGAGGTTATGTTCCACCTTCTTCCAATCGAATTTTTTGGTAAACAGATAGCAGCCAATGTGGCTACGAGACTCTCGGCTGTCTCTCAGTGGAAGTGTCTTCACGCGGGACACTCGACGATAACTAGATCGCTAAGGGAAGAACTGGCGAATCTAGATTATATTAAGCCAACGTTGTGCTTCGATAAAGGTTTCCGGACCATCTGTCCTTCGAGAGAATCTTGGAGGGACGGATCAATACTGGAAAACGAGGCACTGCAATTTTTCACGGACGGCTCTAAGCTAGACGGTAAGGTAGGAGCCAGAGTCTTCTGTGAGAAGCTTAACGTTAATATTTCCGTTCGTCTCCCTGACTACTGCAGCGTGTACCAGGCTGAAGTGGTGGCGATAGGCGAAGTCGTGACATGGTTGAAGCATAATGTGGTATCCGTGAGGGATATCGCAATTTATGTGGACAGTCAAGCGGCAGTCAGGTCGCTGGAGGCGGTTTGTCTGAAGTCACGGGTGGCGCTGGATTGCCGATCATCTCTTAACGAGATGAGCGAGTATTTCAGCATCCAGATAATCTGGGTCCCTGGTCACTCGGACGTCACGGGAAACTGCAGGGCGGACGATCTAGCTAGGTACGGTACGACTCTCCAGATACAGCCGGGAAGGGCGGGTCTGGGGAGGCCTATAGCAGCACTCAAATTGGCGCTCAGTAAGCAGGCAATTGCCTTGACAAATGAGAGGTGGACCAACTCTCTCACGTGCAGGGTAGCGAAACAGGTTTGGCCAAAACTGGACCTGAAGCGCTCCAAGGCACTAGTATCCCTAGGAAAACGAGAGTTAGGATTGGTCGTAGGGATACTGACAGGACACTGCCTTTCTGGGGAACATGCAAGAAGGATGGGTCTACAGACTAATGACTTTTGTAGAAGTTGTTTGGACGAAGAGGAGGAGGAGACGTTGGATCACTTCCTATGCTCGTGTCCGGCACTATCATGCAGAAGGCATAAGTACTTAGGTGTGTACAGTATGGACAGCCTTTCGGAACTCGCGGGCTGTAGAGTGCGAGATATATTACGCTACATAAGTAGCTCTGGATGGTTTCAACGGGAGTAAAGGGGAGATAGGATCCTGTGGTATCACAATGGGCCACTACTGGCCTAAGTGTGCGATAGCAGCCACTCTAACCTAACCTAACCTAACCTAGCATGTCTTCCTATTTGGCAACATTTGGGGCAACTATTTTTGCCTGTGTGGTATTGGGTAGTAGTAATAAATGCCCTAGCTGGGCTGTCACAAACAAATAGTCTTATGTTGAATTTCTTAACTGTTCCCGACTGCGCAATTTTGATACCATTTTGAATGAGAAATTCCGTTTCCTGTACGAAAGACTTTAAAAAGTCATTAACTGAGTGAGGTTTTTCGAAGCCTGAATAGCATCCAATTAGAAATGGCGATTCATTCGGAAATTCAGAAAAACTTCCAATTATTGGCCACAATACACGTCGGGAACTTTTGAACACTTGTAGCCCATCAATACCAACGTCAATTAAAATTAGGTCTTTCTTTAGTAGGAAGTTAAATTTATTGGATTTTACATGATTCTGTATTCCAAAATGAAAATACTCTCCAGGCGCAATGCCAATAACATTAATAACATTAGTTTTAGTATTGAGCAGTTGTCTTGCTGTTAATGGTAAGTTTCTTATACCAGAATCATTTAGAACTTTTAGTAAATCGTCTAAATGATTATGTGGAATTTTGTTTCTTATAGCCCATGATTTTAGGTTCCTTCTAAT
Organism: Nephrotoma appendiculata; assembly: GCA_947310385.1. Classification (NCBI taxonomy): domain Eukaryota; kingdom Metazoa; phylum Arthropoda; class Insecta; order Diptera; family Tipulidae; genus Nephrotoma; species Nephrotoma appendiculata. Next base: position 187,334,041 of record OX371223.1, read on the forward strand.
TATTGGTTCAGCATTAAGATCTTCACTAACATTAGGGTCAGAAATGCTGTTGCAACAACTAGAATGATTGTCAGATTCTGAAGAAATAGAATTCACTGTATCGCTGTTTGTGTAGTTCGAGTTTACCAAAGATCCCGATTTGGCAGGTCGGGCGAACGAATCTAAATTTTGATACCTTAACATATCATTTTTCTTCGACATTTCTACTAATTTAGAATTAATGTACGTAAATAACTAAAATAATAAAATATTAAATAATTCAACAACATAATAAATGTTTACGACTTTACCGTTCAATTATTTTCTATTAATCACTCAATTGCAATGTCTTACGGTCTTACTATTTTTTATTAATATTATACACCACTAAAACAATAATATTAAATTATACACAACTATTTTTATTTATATTAAAATCAAATTCACAACAACACGAATTTAAAATATAATTTAAAATTTAAATTTTCAAATTAATGAAAAATGGCGACTAAACTTGATCACACTAAAACAATTGTAATAGAAACACGATGTTTATACAGACATCATTACTAAAAAGGTGGTAGAAAGAGATGCAACTTCGGTACTAGTTTTGTTTCATTCGTTTTGTAATTTTATATGAAAAATAGTTGCAACTGTATTGACAATGTTTTGTATGTAGCTAAAACTAGTGAAGTCACGTTTGCTGGGTAGTTACCCAAATTAGGTTGGGTAACTTTTTTGTTTGGACTGACCCAAATTAGGTCGATCAAAAATGTGATGTAAACGATACCGACCTAAAGGGTTTTCGTATCATGAAATAGATGTCAGTAGCGGCATTGATGATAATTAAACATATCAGCATACAGTTTAGTATTACAGTTATTAATAAATGAGTCAAATTTAAAAAAATTAAATGAAAGAATTTAATTTCGAAAATATTACAGGAATTATTTATGAGAAAATTATGAATTGCGATAAAATATGAGCAATACATTTAATATTGTTCAATAGATGGTGTACATAAATCTCGTTATGTAACCCAAATGTGACCTATAATTTTTGTGATGTAAACGGGACTAACATGGGTCGCTATTTAGGTCAGTCCACTAAATTTTGTAATTTTAATAGATCCTTAGACGCAACTTCATTCAATATAATTTTTTTAATTTAATTTTTCTATTAAAATTACAAATTATTTGATTTCTTTTATTGGAAATACGTATATTTACACCCAAATAATGAGTTTGTATCATTACATAAGCGAATAAGTCAATATTTAAATTTGCTGCTCGCTGCTAATGCTTGGTGTGGTTTCATCCTTAAGGGAATAATTTCGAATCGATTTACCCAGTCGGAATTTTTCGCTTCAGGGGAAAAAATTATGTTTGTTAATTTAAGAAAATAAAATAAAAAAAAGATTAAAGTAACCGGCGAAAAATTCGAATAATATAGAGAATTTCATAGCAAATCGCATTCCGATTGATATGTGTCACTATTCTACACAAAACGTTTCACACCAACGCCATTTAAAATCAAACAAACTTAAATTTATTAAATAATTACAGTATCAATTTTATTTTAATAAATAGTACAAAGCAATTATTTACACGTTATATATGTTTACATATAGATTTCAGCCCCAACGAACTTTGTCGTTAATTTCTGGACAAATTGTACTTAAATTAAAATTAGCTAACGATGTACTCCCACTAACGGCATTCCCATTACTATTATTACTTAAGTTAGCCGAAGGTAATTGATGGTGATGATACGAGGAACTTGAGGTGTGGTATAAATGAAATGAAGGATCTTCTACTAGTGGAGAATTGATTCCCATTGCTGGTTGGAAATAAGTTGAATTTGGAAGGGTATCGTAATTGGGTAAGCTACAACTATTTGTTATATTTCGATCCATATTGCTGCTTGTGTGTTTTGGGTTTATTTGACTGATGTTATAAATATTTCGTGCTGGAGGAGGTTTATTTATAGAAGGATATTGTTTATAAGTACTTGTATTGGAAGCTGCAGAACTATTTTTAACATTAATATTATTATAGTTTTCGATGGCGTTCGGATAATAGTTATTATCACTTGTATAATTATTGTTATTATTGTTGCTGTTATATAAGAAATTATTATAGTTTGTTGAAGGGTTATTCAGATCGCTCACATTCGCCGGGTTGCTATTAAGGTAATCCATGGAAAAATACGCATCAGAAGACGGAGGTGGTATGATTGGATTATAATTTTCATTAAAATTGCGATTGTATTTAATATCCTTTTTATGTGAAAGCGTGTCACTTTGGTTATGATTAGTCGATGAGGCTATTAAGGATTCTGCAGAGTAAATGTTGCAACTGTTTTGTTTTTGTGTTGTTGCTATTGATGATGAGGCAATCGGTGCCAATGGTAATGGTGGAATATTTGGCGGGGGCATTAAATTACTGCTGTCATACATCGATTCGGTTGTATAATTCCAGCTATGTTTAAAGTTATTTTGCCCATCTTTTTTATTCTGTGGCGGTTTTACAATTATTGTCTGGGAAAGGTCGGAACTATTAGATTTACTTGCAGTAGGCATTGGCTTGTTTGATATTTTCACAGCTGGATTAATTAAATTAGATGGTTGATTATCTACTAGCTGACTAACCGAAAAGAAATTATTTTGAACTCTGTTTCCATTGTGACTACTGTTAATCGATTCCGCGGATGTAGTGCTAAGAGCAAGATCTCCATGCAAATTGGGTAATGTCGATGGCATAAATGAATGAGATGTATTCGGATAATGTGTGCCATCCAAAATGTTTGACATTTTATTTGGTGACCATGGGAAATTGTCGTCTCCCGGTGGATGAGCAAAAAATATATCTGAATTACGTTTCAATTCAGGATAGTAAGTATCCAGAGGCGGAGGCGGTGGCAAAATAGTAGAATACTCAGGATTCTGCCCTTTATATTGCGATGTTGAGCAAGAGGCCACTGGTGATGTTGCCATCATCCAATTCACCGGCTGATGATTATATTTGGTTGTGCTCTTTTGCGAAGACTGCTTTTTAGCAGAAAGACGATTAAACCCATTATCATATCCCAACGTGCTAGTATGACTACTGAAGTTTGAGTTATTCACAAAATTATTTACATTTGAATCCTGAGTTGAATTTGTCGAGAAAGGATTAAACGTATTGTAACTAGGACAACTTGTATACTTCATTTGTTGATTACTCGTTACAGAATTTGTTAATGAAAATGTGAAATTCGTCCCTATTGTCGTTGTAATTTGTTGTTCTATGGAAAATGGATTATTGTTAAAATTACTGGCAACCATAGCCATTTGAGCAGTAGGTGGCGGAAATGAAAAATTAGGAAAATTGTTTGATTTTGTTGTTGACGATGAATAAATTGTCGAATTTGCGGTCGTTGCTAAAGTAGTTAGCGAAAATGAAAACGAAGGTGTCGCAGTAGTTACAATACCAAGCGGTTTGGAAGCGCAGCTCGGAAATGATTCATTAACACCAGTTGAAGTAGAGTAATTTGGTTTTGTCAAGAAATCGTAATTTGATTTAGGTATAAATGTAGGTGTGGTAAGTGACGGAATCGGCAAAGTGGAAGATAGTGGCGTTGATGTTGGCGAAGCTGAAGTTACGGTTGAGGTTAGCGCAAATGTGAAGGTAGGTTTTGATGGTTCTGGCTTAGATACAAAATCAATTCTAAACGGTAAAGATGGATACTTTGTCGCTGATTTGTCACCATTGTTTTGATTATGCATTGGTTCTTTAAAAGGTGCTAATTGACTTTTTTCTATTTTACATTCTATACTATTTTTCTGTTCTGTTCTTTCTATCGTTTTACTAGTATTTGTAGAATTTATGTTAGTTGCTGAAGGAGGATTTGCATTGAGTAACGCAGGGAAATTAATGTCGAGTAATGTTTCCGAATTTTGATTAGTAGTACTCACTGCAGTGTCCTTTTTGTCACCTTTTTTACTTGTATTCATTTCGTTTTCATTTTTTACTTCTTCTTCCGTAGGCTTAGTCGAAACTAATGGAAAATTCATCAAATAGGCAGCAGTAGGTGATAGCGATTCGGAATGTTGATTTGAAGTTGGAACTTGTAAATTTTCGAATATATCACTACCAATTGCTGGTGGTGAAATGGTTAACATCTTAGAGCAGTCCTTAGTTTTTGAATTAACGTCGAGGTTCGAAATTTTACTGATGGTTTCTTCTTTTTTTACCTTCTTAGTTGGAGGTGAGCCGGTATCACATTTTGTAACAGATATTTTTTTATCTAGTTCTAATTTTGGTACCCGTGATAATGGAGGTATCGGCAACTTACCGGGTACTTCAATCGGTTTAGGTTTAATTGCTTTATTCTTCACAATTTTGACAGATTCCAATTTCATAACAGGTACAAATATTCCAGTTGCCATGATCGGAGTCGTGGTGGTTGAAAATGTAGTAGACGAGGAAGCTATACATGTGCTTGTGCTCGTACTAATTGTACTTGAGGACTCGATGCTTGAAGAACCATTTGAAACAATTATGGAATTTGAAATAATTTGGAGGCACATTAAAGGTGGTTGCGTAGTTGTTATGGGGGCATCCGTTGTTTGTGCAGTTATCACAACTGCCTTTTTCGATTTCTTTGTTTTCTTTTTTTCAGAATTTTTAATTTTACTCGAACTACCTTCGATTAATTTTTTGGAATATTTTTTCGGTTTTTCAAATTCTACTTTCTTTTCTAAATTCTCCTGTTTTTTTAAATTTATCTCGTTTAAATTATTTTCTTTGATTTTCGTAAATTTTTGTTCTATCTTGCTATCCAATTTATAATTACGAATCCATGTATTTTTATTGTTGAATTCTGGAATTGGTATTTCTGCTTTTCTTAATATTTCTATCAATTGCTCGTTTCGAGATCGAAGTAAATTTATTGTATTTTCTAGATCTTCTTGATTTTCTAAAACAAACATATTAAGGCGATTATAATCCTGAAATAGTCATTCAAAATGTGTGGTCACAAATACTTTACTCAGAATCTCTTTGTTATTGCCAGCTAAAAGTTCTTTTTTTTCGTTTTGTAATTCTTCGATAAGTAATATCGATCTCTGTAATATTTCAATTTTACTAAACGGTTTAGATGGATCATATTGTGGTAAGAGCGCGGCTAGAACGTCGAAAGTTTTATTAAATCGCAATCGTCGATCCTTTTCCCAATCTTTATTTTTATCACGATCTTTACTAAAATAAACAATTTCATTTCACTATAATATATCTCCTATTCAGAACTTAACCTTACATTGTTTTCTTAGGTTTTTCTCTTTCAGTCATAACAGTAATATAAAATTAAACATACAATTTATTTAAAATTTTCATTAGAAATTAAAACTACAATTAAATCTAGACAGATTTTATGAGATGTCATATTTGACAGGTCGTTGTTTTTGTTTACAACTAAAATGCCATTTGCGGAGAAGCCCAAAACTAAAACCGGTACTGCTACAATTATAGCAATGGAATCAAAATACACTTTTACGTGCTACAGCCTCAACAAATTCAAGCAGTTTTAGAAAATTTGGCTTTCGTTCATTTCGTACTCGGCATTCCTCTCTCTTTTACTTCCGCTACTGTCGTCAATAGTACACATAAAAATGGGTAAGTGAAGTAAAATAATTTTTTTAATAGTAAAACATTTAAATTTAATTATTAAATAATATGTGAAAGAATAATAAAAGTATTAGTAATTGTTTGATATTTTTATTTTATAAAAAAATGAATTATTTTATGAAATAATTGAAATTACAAAATAGTGCCGCCCAAACTTAGTTTTTACTGTATATACATACCTTCATAATGGCAGACTTGATAAACGCATGTTTTTAGTTAAAAGTATCTTTAAATATTTAAATCATCGTAAGTTTAAATGAAATTATACATAACAATTCGAAAATTATTTTAGTTATTCTTCATTTTGTGTTACAAATTTGATAAAACCATTTTACTGGTTTAAAATATTGCATTAGTCTAATTGAAAGTTTGATTTTGATAGCGTAATGGGTTTTACAAAATAAATTTATAAGTTTTACTATCAAAAAATGTTTGATTTGACTATACTTCTAAGTCAATTATTTACTTATCAAATTTCTTGCTTTACAGGTAAACCAAGAGGTCTACGTACTGCTCGTAAGCATGTTAATCATCGTCGTGACCAAAGATGGGCAGACAAAGATTACAAAAAAGCCCATTTAGGAACACGTTGGAAGGCTAACCCCTTCGGTGGAGCTTCACACGCGAAGGGAATTGTGCTAGAAAAAGTGTAGGTTAAAAATTTTCTTAATTTTAATATTAATGAAAACATGTGTCTTTTACTTTCTTGCAGGCGTGTGAAGAATTGTTTGAATTAGTTTAGCTTGATGTCACGCAGTATATTCTTGTGGCTTGGTTTTTTTTTTATATACGTCCAATCACAGGAGTATACTGTGAGCTATTAAGCTAAAATCAACTAAAAGATATTTTCGATTAACTATATAATAAAATTGTATGTTAATATATAAAAGTTTATATTTGCCATTTTGTTTATTTGCAGTGGTGTTGAAGCCAAACAACCAAATTCTGCTATTCGCAAGTGCGTAAGAGTACAGTTAATCAAAAATGGTAAAAAGATTACAGCATTCGTACCACGCGATGGTAGCTTAAATTATATTGAAGAAAACGATGAAGTTCTAGTTGCAGGATTCGGTCGTAAAGGTCACGCTGTCGGTGATATTCCCGGTGTTAGATTCAAGGTAAACATTTTTGTTTCTTAAAATTTATTATATTTTAATTTCATCTTACTATTGCAGGTTGTTAAAGTAGCAAACGTATCTCTCTTAGCTTTATATAAAGAAAAGAAAGAACGTCCAAGATCATAAATTATAATTCCATTAAATTATAATAAAATAAAAACAATGTAAGAATTCTGTTGATTTTATAAAAAATAAATGGTGTTTTTACATAACCAAACCACTAGATTGTGATAATTTTAAGAAATTTCTCTTGTAAGCCTAGCTTTATGAAAAGACTGTACATATATGTAAAGAAAAATTATTAAATATTTAACGATAAATACGATTTAGTATTTTGAAGATATTTTATGTTTTTCGGCGATTACCCTGAAAATTTTTTTCGGAATGAATATTTGGGTCATGATAAATTCATGACAAATCAACGTAGTTCTATCAAATTATCATATTAACAGATAGTTTGCGATGATCACACAGTACGTTAATTGAAAGTGGATTTTATTGACGATAAATTCATTAATAATTTTTTGTGGATTTTCATAATCACAACGGTTATGGAAGTCCAAGCAGTGTAAACAAAAAATGGCGTAATCTTCAAAAACGATAATTTTTAATCGAATTTTAGAATTTTTCCGGCGCGACATTACTGTGATCTTTGGTGCAAATAGTTCCCATTCTGAAAAGGAATTAACACGTTCGCGGACATGGTGGCTTATGCCGTGAAATAAAGGTAAAATCTATAGTTACGACATATGGAGTCATGACATGACCCTGTATATTTAACAATATTTAGATACCATTTGATTTTGAACCATCTATAAAATAAAATATTACGGCATGGTACGGAACAAAAATGAAATCATAGCCGTGTTCCTGCTCGGTAACACTATTGTGTAGGTCCGGCAAAAGAACCATGTCAAAAATTTATTTTTGTATGTTTTTTGAACCAACTTACACATTTGTGCATTGCTTTCAAACTTATTTTCGTCCGAAAAAACACTACAACTATACACACAATTGTGTTGGTTGTACATCAAATCAAGCAAAATTTATCAAAAACGCCATTTACATACTATGGTTTTTAACTCTCATATTTGTGTGGTACCAAGTATAATAAGACGAAACTCAAAATTGAGCTATCGTATTTTCCTTCGAAATATTAGAAAAAAGTCGAAGAATCAATACTTTAGTATGTATTGGTGCGTATATGTACCATAGGTAGACCAAAATCTACTTAAATATAAGTCCTGCTTACTCTTCCATTGACATATACCTATTTAAAAAAAACTAACAAAGAGTGTGTTGGTTACACTACAATGCAACGTAAATTTGAATTTTGTTTTCTACATTTTTTTTGTTTCTGCGCTAATACACTTATACTTAGTTTTTCAAAAAAAAATTACTATGGAAAAAAAAATTCCAATACATCTTTACTTAGTTATTGTTTATTTCATATGTGTGGAGTTAGCAGGACTTATATTTAAGTAGATTCTGGGTAGACACTTGGAACGGGAACTTGGATTTTCCCCATATAAAATTTGCTATTTCATTTGAGGCGTGTTAGTGAAGGATGGTTATATAAAAAAGCATATGGCTAGCCAACTCATATCTCAAAATGAAAAACCCCATCAGCTGTTTATTTATGTGCCCAATGACACAACCTATGGTGACGACTTAATTTTGTGCTTTTAAAATTTTTAATTAAAATTCATTAAAATAGTAAAAAAATTATAAAATAATTAGTGGTTTCCCAAGTATAACAAACCGAAACTCAAAATTGAGCTATCGTATTTGCCTTCGAAATATTAGAAAAAAGTCGAAGAATCAATACTTTAGTATTGGTGCGTATATGTATACTGCCCCAAGTATAATAAGACGAAACAAAATAAAGCTGCGTATCGTATTTATTTTACATGTTCACGACATGAGTTTGGTAATTTTATAAAAGTGATTTTCTTAAAAAAATTTAAAGATGTGCGTTAATTTAAATAAAATTACATAAAATATATTTTTATATCTATTCAAAATTTTTTTGTATAAATTAATTAATTTATAGTTCAGTTTTAAATTATTAAGTGGAAAACAAATGCGAAATAATAAACTTGATATGAGCTATGTATATGAAAAATATTTAAACTTTTAATATTACAATCAAGGAATAATATCATCAAATCATTGTTTAATAATAAAAAATAATTAAAAAATTAATTATAATATATAATATAATTTAGATGTGTATATATGTATATATATATTTTTTATACAATAAAATATTCATTGTTCTAAACCTAACTTTTTTGTTTTACTTTACATTTGGACGCCATCTTTTTCCTCTAAAATGTATTTTCAATTATAGCCTTTTACATATGCGTTGCACAAGATCGTTCCCGCCATATTATTTTTTGTTGTATTGTTCACACATACATGTATACAATTCTATTTATTGAGTTTCGTCCAGTTTCGAATAATCGCGACACTTTTCATACAGGATCTTATTCTAAGTCGAAAGCAAAACTATGTCAAAGTCGAAACTAAATATAAGTTTTTACTTCGAAATATGACAAAAAAGTCGAATCTTGTTATACTTGGGTTATGTAATCAATGCCTTCTAAACTACTGGCCTTTTACTACTCTCATTTTTCGCACATGACGTCAATTTAAGTCTAAACCGAGACTGCGCAATAATAATTTTAAGATATTTACACTAACAAAGCAACTAGAGAAAGCAACAACAACGTGGACTTAGCGTGTCGTCATCATTTGGTGTCAGCGGCCAGTAGTTTAGAAGGCATTGATGTGATAGTGCATCATTTGATAAAAAAAATTATAAATTTTTAACTAAAATGAAGTGTATCGTGAAAAATTCAAAAATACGCCTAAAAAATTTCAAAAAGGCGTATCTTACCATCAGTAAGTTTACTAAGTGTTTTTATAAAATAAAATGTAAATTATGTTAAGAAGAAAGTGATTTGTGGTAAATTTATCCGTAATTTAAGTTATAAATCAAAGAAAATTAAGTAAACAATTTTGATTGCCGGCGTGGGGTTTCTCATTTTGCGTTTGTGTTTGTAAACAGATGTTATATTACAGTGTCGCATTTTTCTTATTACTACGTTATTCTACGTGCTTTTCTTTTGATAATTACTTTTTGTTTTGGAATACTATAAGTACAATATTTTACCGAAAATAAAAACAATTAATGCGTACTATATTGGAATAAAAATAATTGTGATTGGGTCTGTTTAGACGATGAGTATTTCAACAATCATAATTCAACATTTGCGTTCACACCATAAAACGTAGTTGATGTTATTTACTTATGCATGTGTAAAATTATTTTCATTTCATATTGAATTTCTTCGGAGAAGCATCGTAAAAGCGGTTGTCAATTTATGCGTATATTTTTTTAGTTATGCTATAAAATATATTATTTAAATTATTTTAAAATATATTTATATAATTAATATATGCGGAAATGCAAGTTAACTACATGGGCGTATTTTTCAGACATTGCGTTATTATTTTTCAGTAGAGTTTTTGATAAACAATATACAATTTGTTTTTGAATTTCTGTCAAAACATTGAAAAGCCAACGTGATGTTAACATTAATTCATGTTATGTTTTTTTTGTTATGTAGTCAACGCTGCCGCGGTGCGTTTTATTAAAAATAGAGACAACTTGCGGAAAAACGCATCCTATGCGGAATACATGTACATATTTCATTTTATTTAAAGTAGCGTTTTCTAATTTAAACGCAAGCGTCTTTTCGTACGTCTGTTTTCATCATTACAATAATTTATAATTATAGTTTATAAATCCAAAGGAATTCGGCAGTCATCCTCCCCTGGCTGGAGGGTATTTTCAGAGGGTGTCTGAGACTAGCTTATATTCCTAGGAAATGGATGGAGGTCAGAGTGGTCTTTATCCCGAAATCGGGAAAAAGCTCACATGCCTATCCAAAGGACCTGAGACCTATAACTCTATCATCCTTTCTGTTAAAAACCTTGGAAAGGTTGGTAGATGTAGGCACTCGATCAAAAATTGAGCCCAGGAATTGGGCAACATCGCAGCATGCGTACTGTAAGGGTAAGTCGGTGGACACAGCTCTGCACGATCTAGTACGCATGATTGAGAAGTCAATTTACTCGCAAGAGTTCTGTATGGTAGCATTTCTCGACATTGAGGGCGCCTTTAATAATGTAAAAACGGAGGCGATCATGGAAGGACTGCTACCTTTGAACGTGGATTACCCCATAATAAGGCTGATAAATCAGATGCTGGTAAGCAGGATTATTACTTCGGAACTGGGGGAGGCCACCATTAGAAGGCGGGTGGTTAGAGGAACCCCTCAAGGAGGTGTAATGTCCCCCTTTCTTTGGAGTGCGGTGATGAATGGTTTGCTGTTGGAACTGGAGAGAGAGGGGATAGGGGTTGTAGCATATGCAGACGATGTAGCGTTGGCTGTCTCTGGCAAATATCTGGGTACGATTAAGGACGTTATGCAGAATGCGCTCCTGATCGTTACGAAATGGGCCAGCAAATGTGGATTAGGGATCAACCCTTCCAAGACTGAGCTGGTACTATTTACTAAGAAGTATAAAATTCCGGTAGTTAGCCCTCCTACCGTGAACGGCATTAGGCTGGCTTTTGCTGACAGAGCAAGATTTCTGGGCATAATCTTGGATAGTAAGCTCAGCTGGAAGCCTAACATTGTGGAAAGGGTGAATAAGGCTAATGTAGCCATTTACTCGTGTAGGAACGCCATAGGCAAGAAATGGGGTCTGAAACCAGAGCTGGTGCACTGGCTCTATACGGCAGTGGTAAGACCAGTGCTGACGTATGGGGTAGGCGTGTGGTGGCCAGCTCTGGAGAAGGCAACATATATAAAAATGATGGAAAAGGTGCAAAGAACGGCCTGCATGCTTATAAGCGGGGCACTTAGGTCAACACCTACACGCGCTTTGGAGGTTATGTTCCACCTTCTTCCAATCGAATTTTTTGGTAAACAGATAGCAGCCAATGTGGCTACGAGACTCTCGGCTGTCTCTCAGTGGAAGTGTCTTCACGCGGGACACTCGACGATAACTAGATCGCTAAGGGAAGAACTGGCGAATCTAGATTATATTAAGCCAACGTTGTGCTTCGATAAAGGTTTCCGGACCATCTGTCCTTCGAGAGAATCTTGGAGGGACGGATCAATACTGGAAAACGAGGCACTGCAATTTTTCACGGACGGCTCTAAGCTAGACGGTAAGGTAGGAGCCGGAGTCTTCTGTGAGAAGCTTAACGTTAATATTTCCGTTCGTCTCCCTGACTACTGCAGCGTGTACCAGGCTGAAGTGGTGGCGATAGGCGAAGTCGTGACATGGTTGAAGCATAATGTGGTATCCGTGAGGGATATCGCAATTTATGTGGACAGTCAAGCGGCAGTCAGGTCGCTGGAGGCGGTTTGTCTGAAGTCACGGGTGGCGCTGGATTGCCGATCATCTCTTAACGAGATGAGCGAGTATTTCAGCATCCAGATAATCTGGGTCCCTGGTCACTCGGACGTCACGGGAAACTGCAGGGCGGACGATCTAGCTAGGTACGGTACGACTCTCCAGATACAGCCGGGAAGGGCGGGTCTGGGGAGGCCTATAGCAGCACTCAAATTGGCGCTCAGTAAGCAGGCAAATGCCTTGACAAATGAGAGGTGGACCAACTCTCTCACGTGCAGGGTAGCGAAACAGGTTTGGCCAAAACTGGACCTGAAGCGCTCCAAGGCACTAGTATCCCTAGGAAAACGAGAGTTAGGATTGGTCGTAGGGATACTGACAGGACACTGCCTTTTTGGGGAACATGCAAGAAGGATGGGTCTACAGACTAATGACTTTTGTAGAAGTTGTTTGGACGAAGAGGAGGAGGAGACGTTAGATCACTTCCTATGCTCGTGTCCGGCACTATCATGCAGAAGGCATAAGTACTTAGGTGTGTACAGTATGGACAGCCTTTCGGAACTCGCGGGCTGTAGAGTGCGAGATATATTACGCTACATAAGTAGCTCTGGATGGTTTCAACGGGAGTAAAGGGGAGATAGGATCCTGTGGTATCACAATGGGCCACTACTGGCCTAAGTGTGCGATAGCAGCCACTCTAACCTAACCTAACCTAACCTATAGTTTATAAAATTTGTTATTATATTTTTTATAAAAAATAAATTGATATTTAGGAATTATATAATTATGTTATACAAAAAAAATAAAAATTATTTTTTTGTTGAAAACCCAACTCAACTAAATATTTATTTTTTATGTACGGTAGATGCTTTCATGTTTTGCGAACGAAAGACAAATTGGAAATAAAATCTGTTTTCAGAAAAAAAAAAATTGAACCGAAATTTTTTTTTATAGCTTTTTTGTTTGTGTTAGTAAATTACAATTGGCTGGAGCTACACGAGATTTTAATTTCTGGTTTCAAACTAAGTCGTAATAGATTTTTTATTGTTAATTTAAACCTTTATATTAAATGAAAACACCTAATTTTTTTGTATTGTTTTATTCTGTTCTCTCGAAAATAAAATTTAAACAAAAATCTATATCTCAAAAATGCCCTTAAAATTTTTTATTTTCATTTCTATTTTTGTCATTTCGGATTCACGGACAAAAATTGTGCGACATAAAATTTTTGTCCGTGAATCCGAAATGACAAAAATAGAAATGAAAATAAAAAATTTTAAGGGCATTTTTGAGATATAGATTTTTGTTTAAATCTTATTTTCGAGAGAACAGAATAAAACAATACAAAAAAATTAGGTGTTTTCATTTAATATAAAGGTTTAAATTAACAATAAAAAATCTATTACGACTTAGTTTGAAACCAGAAATTAAAATCTCGTGTAGCTCCAGCCATTCGTTCAACACCTAAAATTCGAGTTGAAAAAGTACACAACAAATTTTTTTAGATTATAGGCAAGGGGGAAAGGAACGAAGAAATTTGTGTTGAATTCAACACTCGTGTAAACAGGACCAATTTGTGTAGTTTTTAGTTTCGATCGAACAAATTCTAATTACGACTCGTTTTTTTTTTTTTTTTATATGCTTTCTCTTTTACCCTCCGAAATTGTCTCACTTGACAGTTGTTTTCATGTATTCTGTTTAATTTATTCTAATTCTATGATATGTATACTGTCCCAAGCGGAACCAACGAGAATGTATTACAAGCGGAACCAACGAGAATGTATTACAATTTACAAGCCACATTGTTGTGAATACATACACAATTTTCGGTCGACTATATCATGGTATTGTGTATAAATAAAGAAGAAAAAATTTCGTAAATAAAAACGAAACAATGTGTAAACGAAAAATAAAATAAAAATTTGTAAAGCTTTACATTAACAAGTCTGTAATTATTATCCTTATACAGTATACTATCGTTTCTTCGTTTATTAGAAATTTAGAACTAAAATTGTTACTTAAAAGGAAAATAGTCATTTATAATTTTATTTCATTAATAAATGCACCACATTTATTTCAAGATTGCTGAGCATTATAAACATATGGGCTTATTTCTTCATTTTAAAAAATTACAGCACCAAACAGAAATTGCATAACCTTTCTCCTTCACATCAATATCCACACTAAACAAAATAAAAAATAAAATTTTAAATTATAATGAAATCTAGCTCCACCTCTTCCACTTCTATTTTACATTTTTCTTCTATTTGGCTGATGACACACGAGCGTTTTTTGTATTTTGGCATTTTTTTTCTACCAATGGGCCTTTGCACACTTGTATTGTTCATGACACATATCGACAACACTTTTCGTTTATATTTGTATTCTTCGACTGTTGTTACTTATCTATGTATATGTAAATTATTTTCATTTCGTAATTTGACGCGCACAAGAGAACAAGAAAATTTAAAATTACATATTGTACACGTACTTTATGGAAAAATTTTGATTAATAAAAAATATTAAATAATTTTGTTATGTAATAGTAAGGTTTGTTCCTTACTCCACCCATCTTGCATTGAATTAATTTCCGACATTTTTTTACAAGATATAACTTTTTTTATTTATTTTTTGTTCTTCACGAGACGACGTTAAAACAAATTAAGTTAAAAATATTGTTGTCAACCTCAAACGCAATTTTTTTGTATATACGTATTTATTTTTATTATCTTTGTGGTAGTGCGTAACAACACGATAAACAAAAAAAAATTTGTTGAAAATTTAACAACACAAAACCCCCACCTCAAATTTAGTTTGTAGGTAAAGAGGAGAAAAACGAGGAAAAAATCTGATGCAAGAATACAAGTGTGGAAGGGCACAATGTTTTGTTCTGCTCTCTCTTAAATAAAATTTTAACTAAAATGAGTCAAAAATGTCCTTGAAATATTTTTTATTTCATTTATGTTTGAGTTGTGTGGTTGAACAGAAAATTTGTTTAAGTCGCAATTAAAACTTGTATCATAGGTAAACGGGGAAAGAAACGAAGAAAAATGCGGCATTTTTTTTTACGTGTGGCATGGGCCTTTGTTATTGTTTTTACTTCTATTTAATGTGTGCGTATATCATGTTGTCGTATATATATTCAAAACCAACAACAATTAAAAGCCCTGAACAAAGTCTGAAACGCAGAAACCAATATACGATAAACTACAGAAGATTGTGTTTATTACACTAACAATCCCATGTTATTTTTTTTCTTTCGCACCACTACTTATTAAACTAGTGCGCACATACGATGTACAGATATATGCTAATACAACTATCTATAGTGTATTTTTTTCTGTAATTGTTGCATTAACATGGCTTTATATTGTTGTTGGTTTTGATATATTACAAAATTTTGTGAACTTTTCCTGTATTTTTATACTAATACAAATGAATAGATGACCGAAATATTTGATAAGATCGGTGTATACTCGAGTACAGTTCGGCTTGTAGAATACATTTTCGTTGGTTCCGGTCCCAAGTATAACAAGACGAAACAAGATAGAACTACGTATCGTATTTATTTTACATGTTCACGATATGAGTTTGGTAATTTCACTGCGTGTATGTATACGGCCAAGTAGAAGAAAAAAATATAAAAAATACGGTTTATATGTATGCAGGCCCAAATAATGTAAACACGAAAAAACACTTTCATACGAATGCTATGAAAATTTTCTGTTCAATTTTTTTTTTGACTTTATTTATCTCTATCTCGTAATTGCGGCAAAAAATTAAATTTTCATTCCCCTGAGCACGAACTTTGTTTATTTTTCATTATTTTTGGTAAATTGTTTTTTAATTTTAAGGTAGATTTCATTTAGAATTTTACCATTTTCCGGCATGCTGCCTTTTATTTGTTGAACGTCGTATAACACACGATTCAAAGTTTGTGTGTATGGAAGAAGAGTATTCAACAATCACTGCGTTTATGTACAAACATAGGCACTATGGTTGATTGTTGAATACTCTTCTTCCATACACACAAACTTTGAATCGTGTGTTATACGACGTTCAACAAATAAAAGGCAGCATACCGGAAAATGGTAAAATTCTAAATGAAATCTACCTTAAAATTAAAAAACAATTTACCAAAAATAATGAAAAATAAACAAAGTTCGTGCTCAGGGGAATGAAAATTTAATTTTTTGCCGAAATTACGAGATATAGATAAATAAAGTCAAAAAAAAATAGTCAACAGAAAATTTTCATAGCATTCGTATGAAAGTGTTTTTTCGTGTTTACATTATTTGGGCCTGCATACATACAAAGCGTATATAATGAAAGACGGCCGTTTACACATACATAGGCACTGGTAATTTTATAAAAGTGATTTTCTTAAAAAAATTTAAAGATGTGCGTTAATTTAAATAAAATTACACCAAAATATATTTTTATATCTATTCAAATTTTTTTTGTATAAATTAATTAATTTCTAGTTCAGTTTTAAATTATTAAGGCCGTTAGTGAATGTGTTAAAAATATTTAGTTAAAAATTTGGTAAAGTAAAATTTTTGTGACGTAATGTTTTTAAACAAAAAAGTTAAATTTGCTGTGTGAATGTGTTAAAATTTTGACACATAAAAATGAATTGCTTGGCCAAGAAATATCCTCCAATATTATTTTTAATTTTATTATATTATAAAAAATATAAAAATAATGATGCTGTTGTTCGTAAATACGCAAGGAAATTGAGAGAAGTAACTATATATTTATATATTCGGGATGATTATTATTTTTGTTATTTAATATAATTATTTTAAATTTTAGCCTTTAGAATACTGTAAATTACGGAATATTTCAGTTTCCGAAAGATAGTAGAATTATTGCCAATTAAGTAACACGGCTGGAGCAAAGAATATGACCTGATTGTGTTTTTATACTGGATAGCGGCAGGGTGTAGTTATCGCGTAGTTGTTGGTTTTGTTGGTATTAGTCCGTAAGTTCATAAGTTGTAAGAGTTTAAATAGTATAATTAAATATATTTTCTCTGTAGCTTTACAGTTAAATCAATAATTCACAAAATGTTAAATTATTTTATTCATAATATGCGGCACATTATTAAACCTACATTGTATAACGAACTTGAGGAAATTGGAACTAGATTAGCAAATTTTTGGAATGGTATAGGTTTAATAGATGAATGTCATATCAGAATTAAGTGTCCAGTCAATAAGCATGATGAATACCTCAATTATAAAAGCTTATACTCCATCCAGTGCCAAGCCGTAGTAAACAGCAACCATTTATTTAACGTGTTCATCGGATTTCCAGGATCAGGACATGACACAAGGGTTTTCAAAAACAGCCCTTTGTATCCTTTTGGATCAATTATAATAAATAAAATATAATAATGTCAAAAATAAAAACAATCCATTTATTTCATCCTTATTTCAAGTATTTTATTGTTGTTACGGCTACTACTAACATTATTTACTATCAAAAAAGTGGGGTTATGTTTTTTTAACATCGCCTGTCAAAATTTATAGACGGTCTAGAGTTCGTAAAATTTTTTGTGGTGAATAAAAAATAATTTTTAATTTTCCTGTCAAAATTTTAATTTTTAACAGGGTTTTTAATACATTCACTAAGGTCGTGTTTCAATTGGATTAAATACCGCATAAAAAGTTAAAAAGTTAAAAATTTATTTGTGGTAATTTTTTTTTAATTTTTTAACTTTTTATCTGTTTCAACTGGTTAAAAATTTTGACAATAACATGGTTGCTTATTTTATGTGTAATTGCGAACATATATAGCAAATTTAAATATGAAAACATGTAAAATAAATACTTTTTAAATATATATTAGTCAATTATGGTTAGTTTACACATATATCATTGCAATTTTTCTCAAAATTGTTACATGGAAAATTTTTGTTTACAAACAAATATTTTTGTCAGCCAAATGTTTTCTATATAAAAATTATATCAGCTCTTGAAGCGGATAAAAAGTTTGACATTTTTATTCACCACAATTTTTAACTTTTTAACTTTTTATGCGGCATTTAAACCAATTGAAACACGCTCTAACAGCCTAAGTGGAAAATAAATTCGAAATAATAAACTTGATATGAGCTACATATATGGAAAATATTTGCACTTTTAATATTATAATCAAGGAATAATATCAAATCATTGTTTAATATTAAAAAATAATTAAAAAATTAATTATAATATAATTTAGATGTGTATATATGTATATATTTTTTTATACAATAAAATATTCATTGTTCTAAACCCAAGTACAACAAAATTCGACTTTTTCGTCATTTTTCGAAGTAAAAACTTATATTTAGTTTCGACTTTGACATAGTTTTGCTTTCGACTTAGAATAAGATCCTGAGCCTGTTCACGAGATTGACATTGTTACAATATTGTTAACAATGATAGCTCAAAATCGTTCATGAAACTACATTGTAACAATGAACACGTGCCTTTTTCGTTCACGAACTCTACATTAGCTGTGTTCCAATGGAAACAATTTGCTACTCACAAGTACTTGTGAGTAGATAACCAAAGGAACGGGCAAAATTATGATAGCAACATATTTTGTTGTACAAAATCAAATTTGTTTGAATATTTTCAGACAATTTGGTAATACATAATGTCAAAAATTGGACATACCATGAAGGCAAAGCCTTAATCTGTGCGTACGCTGGCAGGAAAGAGGAGTATTGAGGTTCTAATAGTGAAAATGTAAATAAAATTAATTTAAATATATTTATTATAAAAATCCACCGCTTTAATAGTCGAATCAATTCCGTCAGTTTAATAATTTTAATTATATATCTTAGGATATTTATAATTGGATCAATTTTAAAATTATAATTAGTAGCTAATTGTAATTTTACAAATTTTATTGCAATTTGATAAGTAATTTTCCACAAAAATCCCTTATTGTCAATCAATCGAATATAAACAAACAAAAACTTGTAATAAATCTGACATTTCAACTTAATCAAACCATCACAAAGCCATCTGTTAGATTTTTTGAAACTAATATACCTACCGTCAAATTTATGCGTAACTACTTTCAACATCTACACCACCATTTGAGCATGGGTAGCTGCGAGTAGTTACAAGTACTTGTGAGTAGTTTGCTTTCTCCATTGGAACATAGCTATTGTTACAAACGACATTCTCAACCAAACTCGAGACTGCCTCTACAAATGTCATTTTTAATGGTGTAGCTATCAAAAGCAACATGATTGTGTAGGTTTGAAAAATAATTTAAAGAACAAAGTTCAATTTTTAATATACATATTTATTTTAATTTGGTGTTTTATGGATACACTGATTATTTTGATGCTCCATAATACTATGATTAGTACGTACATGGTTTAGTTTTCAGTTACGATTCGTACTTTATGGAAAAAAATTGGAAAAAATTATCTTCTAGGCAAATCGAACTTTACAAAATCATAAAATGTTCATAATAGATCGTTAGGAATCTTAAGAAGTCTAATAGCATCTTGAACGAATGTAGTATCTTGAACGAATGCCGCATCATCTTCTGTGATGTTACAGTATTAAACTGCGACACGAGATTTTTTGGCAGCTGCCTCGGCTGCTTGATATTCTTCAATCTATAAATAAAATTTTTATTCTAGTCTTGTATTTTATAAAGGCCGCTCGGTCTTACCGGTTTGACGAGTTTGCGGTCACATCGTATCTCAGCACGGATTATACCATCTGTAATAAAGTGCTTTGCCGACGTCAACATTAGTGGCAAGATCGGATAGCGTAGCGTAGACCGAAGCAGCAATGTTAAACTCAACATATAAGTTTAATGTTGTTATGTATTGGATTACCGACCTTCGACTGTAATAAATATGGGGCAATACTTCTCTGTCCTTTGTACAGATATATAAAAAAAACATGGCAGCATTCTAAAATGGACTATATAATAAAGCACACCATGTAGAATATTAATAACAATAAATGCATATAATAATTACTGTGTGGTTTCATTAAGTATATAATAATTGGCGACGAGAAGGCGAAATTCCCAGATAAAAGCCTACCGACATTAACATCACAACGACTACTAAGTTACGCGCAGTTCCTATCCGGTTTTAAATACAAAATTGTACACAGGGAGGCGAAAAATCACATGAATGTAGATTTTCTATCTCGCCATCTGGTGGTGGAAACCTATCAACCAAGCGACAAAGAAGAACTTACAGTGTATCAATTGTCGGAAGATATTCTACCAATAACGAGTGGAACAATTTCGAAGGCAATGAAAAGTGATAACATTCTATGTGATCTATACAACCGTCTACAGATTGGAAGTAATTTAGAAGGTACACCATTTAAGAGGCAAGAAGCTGAACTAACACTACAAAATGGATGCATTTATAAAGGTATCCGGATCTTAATTCCAATCACACTACATAAACAAATCCTTAATGAGTTACATATGGCACATATTGGTATCGTCAAAATGAAAGCACTAGCACGGAGCTATTGTTATTGGACAGGCATAGACTCCGATATTGAGGCAATGGTGAAGAGTTGTAGAGAATGCGCGAGAGTTGCAAAAGAACGATCGAAGGCGCCTATACATACGTGGGAACTTCCAACTATGCCTTGGCAACGAATACATATTGATTTTGCGGGGCCATTTATGGAACATTATTTTATGGTGGTAGTGGATGCAAGAACAAGATGGTTCGAGGTGGTGCCCATGAAAAATATCACAAGCTTCCACACCATTAGATCATTACGCGAAATTTTTGCACGTTTTGGCTTGCCACCAATAGTGGTAACGGACAATGGTACTAATTTTACGTCTAAGGAATTCCAAGATTTCTTACGAAGCAACGGTATCACACATAAGCGAACGGCTCCAGCACACCCATCCACCAATGGACAGGCAGAAAGAAGTGTCCAAACATTAAAATTTGCATTACGGGCCGCAATGAATGATCCAGGAGATCTTCATTTGAAACTACATCGATTCTTACTGCAATACAGGAAAATAATTAATTCAACAACAGGGAAAAGCCCAGCTGAACAAATGCTATGATTTATATTACGATCGACCATCGATTTAATTAAGCCGACAGAGAGGGTAAATGATTATACGAATATCAACCCATCAAAGTGTACAAGACGGGAGCTGAGCATAGGCGATACAGTTCAAATCCGTTGGTACCAAAATAAAACGATCAAATGGAAATTTGGTAAGGTAATACAGAAAGAGGGTTTCTTACACTATCTGATTGAAGTCGAAGGAAAATTTCATCGCCGACATATTGCCCAAATACGTGCAACGGGGGTTGAAGGAAATACAGAAGGTTACTTGAATATATTAAAAAATTAAGTGTGCTTTAGACCACACTACTGAAGTAAAACTTCTAATATATATTTAATATTTATAATATAATATAGAAAAATTATAATATTGGAAAAAAAATTGGTCACCCTTTGCGTTCTCGAGTGTCACCTAGCCGTTTATGTCTGATGCCACAAGAGGTAACCTTGTAACTTCGTAACTTTTTCAAGGCCAACTAGTCGTAATAGACAATGTTTATGTATGTGTCACAAAATGGACAAAAAAAACATTTTTGAAATCTCTTCGCATAGTAAAAATGGCCTTGAAATATTTTTTATTTCATTTATGTATAACCACAGTACATCATGTGGTTTCATCGAAAATATGTTTAAGTCGCATTAAAACCTGTATCATAGGCAATCGGGGAAAGAAACGAAGAAAGAATCGGTTTCTGCGATACCTCGTGTGAAATGGAGCTATAATATAGAAAAAATACAATAAAATATATCACACGGACGAATTTTTTTTGGTCACCCTGTGCGTTCTGGAGTGAGTAAGTTAGTGAGTGACATAGATGTTATAATATAGAAAAAAAAAATTTGGTCACCCTGTGCGTTCTCGAGTGAGTCAGTCAGTGACATAGAAGTCTATATTATGACTTTCCAATTTTCCTGTTTTTCAATTTTCCAATTTTCAAGTTTTCCAATTTTCCAATTTACCAACTTTCAAAATTTCCTATTTTCATATTTTCATATTTTCATATTTTGATATTTTGATATTTTGATATTTTGATATTTTGATATTTTGATATTTCGATATTTTGATATTTTGATATTTTGATATTTTGATATTTTGATATTTTGATATTTTGATATTTTGATATTTTGATATTTTGATATTTTGATATTTTGATATTTTGATATTTTGATATTTTGATATTTTGATATTTTGATATTTTGATATTTTGATATTTTGATATTTTGATATTTTGATATTTTGATATTTTCATATTTTCATATTTTCATATTTTCATATTTTCATATTTTCATATTTTCATATTTTCATATTTTCATATTTTCATATTTTCATATTTTCATATTTTCATATTTTCATATATTCCTATTTTCCAATTTTCCATTTACCTGTTTTCCAATTTTCTAATTTTCCAATTTTAAAATTTTCCAATTTTCCAATTTACAAATTTTCAAAATTTCCAATTTTGCAAATTCCGAAATTTCCAATTTTCCAATTTTTCCAATTTTCCAATTTTCCATTTACCAATTTTCCAATTTTCCTATTTTCTTATTATCCCATTTTTTTAACCAATGATTAAAATAAAATGGTATCAACTAATGTTCCACCTAGGGATTTATGAATTGTCATGGCACATCCTGATACTAAAGGAAAATGATTTCGTTTTGCGTCTATTGTTTCGTTCGCCTCGTTCGATTACACTTTTCGTAACGCATTTGCCAGCTTAAAGCGTTGCCACATACACATCTAATAACAGACGATTCGTGCGTAAATTTATTTTGCCTCGCCACATACCAAAAAAAATACACACGATTTTTACAACAACAATTCTTTATATTTTGTTTTGAGCTGAATGTTTATACCGCCATTTCTATCCAAAGTGTATATATTTATATAAGTATATATATTTATATTAATATATATTTTGTTTTGGAATTGTTTGACATTTGTTGAAGTTCACAGACAACAGAGAAAAAAATCGTTTAAAATTTTTTGATGAGTTCGGAAATCGTTTTAGATTTTTGTGCGTTCGTTCACGTGTAAAATTATACCATTCAGAGAAAAAATCGTTTCTAGGAAAGGGTAAATAGAAAATTGATAATTTTTCAATTAAAATTATTAAATAATTCCAAATTTATTATTTTAGCTACTAACTTGAGATATTTTACATATTATCTCATTGATTTGAGTCAAAAATATGCTCTAATTAATTCGTAAATGCGAAATCTGTTTTTAGATGTCGTCCGTAGAAATGTGTATGTGGCATCGCCTTTAGTCCCCAAGTCAAGCGTGCCTAAAGAAGTTTTACTTCAAAAAGTATCCAAATACAGATGAACCGATGGTTACAACAGATGGCGTTTATTCTACGAAGAACAACGATGATGAAACTACTACAACCGGAATGGAAAGTAAAGAACTTACAAATGAATTAACTACCCTCCAGACCAGGCGTAACATTAACGTACGGTTTACGAAGACTTAGCTCTGCTAAAGTATTCGCAAACGTTACGCAAAAACGGTACGGATGTGGTACGTAAAGTATATTTTTGTCACATGAGAAGTGAAACAAATTAGCGAAGACTTTTCTATGTGTTAGTGTCTATAAACTGTTCATAATGTGTACAACAAAAACGTAACATATATGAGCCGCATTTGCGTATCTTTGGCGAGTCACCTGCGTGTGACTTTTACGCTCGGTTTAATTCGTCGGAACTACTTTATTGTCAAATAAAAAACCAATAATATTTTCATCTTGTATTTATTTAAATAAAATCTATCTTAATTAATAATATAATAATAAAATTAATTTCAAAAGGACTTTTAATTCTGCCGCATAAAGTAATTATACTTAATTTTAAATCACAAATATTTTATCACATATTAAAAAACTCGCATATAATCCAAATGACTATTTATACCTGAAACACAAAAAAAACTAATTACAAATTTAAAGCATGAAGCTACACATTTTTTCTTATATTTTCTTAGGAAGGCTTTTACTGGGGCATCACAAATGAACGCCAAGATCAACCAACAATATAATATGATCAATCACGAATAAATTTATTGCACACAAAAACTTAAACTACGATTCTTTAAAATATAAAATATACAAAGAAAGCAAAATATACTGTAATATGTGATAATAAAAATTAAGTATAGGTGTAGTAGTGTGGTATCAAAATTAACGTGCGTAAACTGTTCGTAAACCGCACATTTTTAGTGTATACATTTTTGCGCCTGGAGGGTAATCGGCAATCAAGGGAGTCGCAACCGGTGGAAGTTGCTTCATCAACGTCAACCTCAGGGCAAGCAATGGGTAGTATACAAAAAGAGGTTGAAATTAAATCGGGGCATATACGAATGGATGAACCAGATAGTCTTATAGTCCGACGGTCAAGCCGAGTGTGTCGACCCCCTAATAGGATGGATTTATAATGGGTGAAATTCCTTTCGCCGGGAAGACTGTTATGTATTGGATTACCGACCTTCGACTGTAATAAATATCGGGCAATACTTCTCTGTCCTTTGTACAGATATGTATATAAAAAAACATGGCAGCATTCTAAAATGGACTATATAATAAAGCACACCATACTATACTTCCCAAGTATAACAAGATTCGACTTTTTTGTCATATTTCGAAGTAAAAACTTATATTTAGTTTCGACTTTGACATAGTTTTGCTTTCGACTTAGAATAAGATCCTATACGAAAAGTGTCGCGATTATTCGAAACTGGACGAAACTCAATAAATAGAATTGTTTACATGTATGTGTGAACAATACAACAAAAAACAATATGGCGGGAACGATCTTGTGCAACGACATATGTAAAAGGCTATAATTGAAAATACATATTAGAGGAAAAAGATGGCGTCCAAATGCAAAGTAAAACAAAAAATTTAGGTTTAGAACAATGAATATTTTATTGTATAAAAAAAATATATACATATATACATATCTAAATTATATTATAATTAATTTTTTAATTATTTTTTAATATTGAACAATGATTTGATGATATTATTCCTTGATTGTAATATTAAAAGTTTAAATATTTTCCATAGAGCTCATATCAAGTTTATTATTTCGCATTTGTTTTCCACTTAATAATTTAAAACTGAACTGTAAATTAATTAATTTATACAAAAAAAATTTGAATAGATATAAAAATAAATTTTGGTGTAATTTTATTTAAATTAACGCACATCTTTAAATTTTTTTAAGAAAATCAGTTTTATAAAATTACCAAACTTATGTCGTGAACATGTAAAATAAATACGATACGCAGCTTTATTTTGTTTCGTCTTGTTCTACTTGGGGCAGCATCAAAACCGAACACAATTATATTCTATAAGCCGTACAATACTCGGCTATACACGCGGATAATGTCACTTTTTAACTTCTATTTGATAGTATTTGTATACGGCCAATAGAAATCAAATATGACACATTTGTTCTAGATTTCTCTTTTATGTTTTTACAAACAACAAAAAACAAAATAGATTTGAAGATCAGATATGCGTAGCCACGCCTCATTCATGCGTAAAAAGACTAAAACAAAAATGAAAAATAGAAATTAAAACAAAATTCGTGATCGAAATGCACTTTTGAATTATATAATAACAAACAAAACACACCTCCTAGTTTTTGTTTTTTCTATTTTTCCCTTTAAACATTTTTTTACTTAAATGTATTTCCGAAACATACGCACAACTTCAAGTAAATAGAGAATAAAATTTCATGTTCGTATACGCACAATACAATTAAACAGAAGTGAAAAATTACATGCGTGTCGCTACAGTACGGCTTATAGAATATGATTGTGTTCGGTTTTGGCAGCATACATATACGCACCAATACTAAAGTATTGATTCTTCGACTTTTTTCTAATATTTCGAAGGCAAATACGATAGCTCAATTTTGAGTTTCGTCTTGTTATACTTCCCAAGTATAACAAGATTCGACTTTTTTGTCATATTTCGAAGTAAAAACTTATATTTAGTTTCGACTTTGACATAGTTTTGCTTTCGACTTAGAATAAGATCCTATATGAAAAGTGTCGCGATTATTCGAAACTGGACGAAACTCAATAAATAGAATTGTATACATGTATGTGTGAACAATAACAACAAAAAACAATATGGTGGGAACGATTTTGTGCAACGCCATATGTAAAAGGCTATAATTGAAAATACATTTTAGAGGAAAAAGATGGCATCCAAATGTAGAGCAAAACAAAAAATTTAGGTTTAGAACAATGAATATTTTATTTATAAAAAATATATATACATATATACACATCTAAATTATATTATATTTAATTTTTTAATTATTTTTTATTATTAAACAATGATTTGATGATATTATTCCCTGATTGTAATATTAAAAGTTTAAATATTTTCCATATAGCTCATATCAAGTTTATTATTTCGCATTTGTTTTCCACTTAATAATTTAAAACTTAACTAGAAATTAATTAATTTATATAAAAAATATTTGAATAGATATAAAAATATATTTTGGTGTAATTTTATTTAAATTAACGCACATCTTTAAATTTTTTTAAGAAAATCACTTTTATAAAATTACCAAACTCATGTCGTGAACATGTAAATTAAATACGATACGCGCAGCTCTATTTTGTTTCGACTTTTTATACTTGGGACAGTATACATATACGCACCAATACTAAAGTATTGATTCTTCGACTTTTTTCTAATATTTCGAAGGCAAATACGATAGCTCAATTTTGAGTTTAGTCTTGTTATACTTGGGTTTCGAAGGCAAATACGATAGCTCAATTTTGAGTTTAGTCTTGTTATACTTGGGGTCCCAAGTATAACAAGATTCGACTTTTTTGTCATATTTCGAAGTAAAAACTTATATTTAGTTTCGACTTTGACATAGTTTTGCTTTCGACTTAGAATAAGATCCTGTATGAAAAGTGTCGCGATTATTCGAAACTGGACGAAACTCAATAAATAGAATTGTATACATGTATGTGTGAACAATACAACAAAAAACAATATGGCGGGAACGATCTTGTGCAACGCCATATGTAAAAGGCTATAATTGAAAATACATTTTAGAAGAAAAAGATGGCGTCCAAATGTAAAGCAAAACAAAAAATTTAGGTTTAGAACAATGAATATTTTATTGTATAAAAAAAATATATATATATACACATCTAAATTATATTATAATTAATTTTTTAATTATTTTTTATTATTAAACAATTATTTGATGATATTATTCCTTGATTGTAATATTAAAAGTTTAAATATTTTCCATATAGCTCATATCAAGTTTATTATTTTGAATTTGTTTTCCACTTAATAATTTAAAACTGAACTATAAAATAATTAATTTATACAAAAAAAAAATTTGAATAGATATAAAAATAAATTTTGGTGTAATTTTATTTAAACTAACGCACATCTTTAAATTTTTTAAGAAAATCACTTTTATAAAATTACCAAACTCAAGTCGTGAACATGTAAAATAAATACGATACGTAGCTCTATTTTGTTTCGTCTTGTTATACTTGGGACAGTATACATATACGCACCAATACTAAAGTATTGATTCTTCGACTTTTTTCTAATATTTCGAAGGCAAATACGATAGCTCAATTTTGAGTTTCGTCTTGTTATACTTGGGATAGGACTTAAATTGAGCCAATTTTGTTTGTTTTTGGTTGAAAAAGGGATATTGGCGATTTTCATCGAATGTAGATAGCGTTGGTTTCTACGTTTAAAGCAAGGAAGTTAAAATACTGAGGAATAGGTGACAATATTTTACCCATATAAAATTTGCTATCTCATCTGTCACAAGCCAGAATAGGATGGTTATATAAAAAATCCATATGGTTTACTCATATTTCGCTATATGCACCCGTCAAACCGATTTGTGTTGTTGTATGAAGTGACGTGTTAATTTTGCGCAGTAAAATTATAAATTATAAATTTTTAAAATTATCAATTATAATTCATCAAAATAATACAAACTCTATGAAATAGTCATTTGTTTATATAGTGGTGTATTATGTGATAACAAAAAATACAGACTTTTGTACAAAATGAAGTGTATCGTGAAAAAATGCGAAAATACGCCTAAAAAATTTCAAGAAGGAATATCTTACCACCAGCAAATTTACCAAGAATTTATATAAAATAAATTGTAAATTGTGCTAAGAAACAAGTGATTTGTGATAAATTTATCTTTACTTTATGTTAAAAATCAGAAAAAATTAAGAAAACAATTTTGGTTGTTGGCGTGGGGTGCATATATTGGTTTCTTGTTGTTGTAATCCCGTTGATTTAGATGCTTTCTCTTTTACCCTCCGAATTTGTGACACTTGACAGTTGCTTAGAGCGTGTTTCAATTGGTTTAAATACCGCATAAAAAGTTAAAAAGTTAAAAATTGTGGGGAGTAAAAATGTCAAACTTTTTATCCGCTTCAAGAGCTGATAAAATTTGTATAGAAAACATTTGGCTGACAAAAATATTTGTTTGTAAACAGAAATTTGTCATGTACAAATTTTGAGAAAAATCGTAATGATTTAGATGTAAACTAACCATAATTAACTAATATACATTTAAATAGTATTTATTTTACATATTTTCATATTTAAATTTGCTATATACGTTCATAATTACACATAAAATAAGCAACCATATTATTGTCAAAATTTTAACCAATTGAAACAGATAAAAAGTTAAAAGGTTAAAAAAAAATTACCACTAATTTTTTTTAACATTTTAACTTTTTATGCGGCATTTAAACCAATTGAAACACGACCTTAGACTCATTCTGTACATTTAACTTCTTTGGTTTAAAGGGGGACGAGAATTGTCAAATTCATGGTTGTGACAGTTTTAATTCCCCTCCCCTCCAGGCCAGGCGTAACATTAACGTACGGTTTACGAAGACTTAGCTCTACTAAAGTATTCGCAAACGTTACGCATAAAAGGTACGGATGTGGTACGTAAAGTATATTTTTGTCACATGAAAAGTGAAACAAATTAGCGAAGACTTTTCTATGTGTTAGTGTCTATAAACTGTTCATAATGTGTACGACAAAAACGTAACATTTATGAGTCGTATTTGCGTATCTTTGGCGAGTCACCTGCGTGTGACTTTTACGCTCGGTTTAATTCGTCGGAATTACTTTATTGTCAAATAAAAAAACCAATAATATTTTCATCTTGTATTTATTTAAATAAAATCTATCTTAATTAATATAATATAATAATAAAATTAATTTCAAAAGGACTTTTAATTCTGCCACATAAAGTAATTATACTTAATTTTAATTCACAAATATTTTAAAACTCGATATTATTAACACCTATGTTCTAAATAGCAATTTATCATACATTTAGTCTACTAGGTAGCTGTATTATCTCAAATGACTATTCATACCTGAAACACAAAAAAAGCTAATTACAAATTTAAAGCATGAAGCTACACAATTTTTCTTACCTAATAGGAATGCTCTTACTGAGGCATAACAAATGAACGTTCTTATTTTAAGGTAAAAGTTCGACCAACAATATAATATGATCAATCACGAATAAATTTATTGCAAACAAAAACTTAAACTACGACTCTTTAAAATATAAAATATACAAAGAAAGCAAAATATACTGTAATATGTGATAATAAAAATTAAGTATAGGTGTAGTAGTCTGGTATCAAAATTAACGTGCGTAAACTGTTCGTAAACTGCACAT
The DNA here is from genome assembly GCA_947310385.1 of Nephrotoma appendiculata. Taxonomy (NCBI): domain Eukaryota; kingdom Metazoa; phylum Arthropoda; class Insecta; order Diptera; family Tipulidae; genus Nephrotoma; species Nephrotoma appendiculata. The sequence goes on from OX371223.1 coordinate 187,364,056, forward strand.
TTTTAGTGTACACATTTTTGCGTCTGGAGGGTCTTGCTTCATAAGCTGTCCTTACTTGAAAATATCTTGTTTCCATGCAGAGTTGAAAGTGGCTTGTGTTGGAGTTAGCATTCATGGAAACAGAGTAGAGTTGAGTTTTCGTTAAATTATTTTGAACTCAACGAAACTAGTGGGATTGAGTAGAGTTGAAAATCAAAATGGCGGCAAGGAAAAATTGTCATTTTTAATGTCAAGGGAATTTATATTAAAAATTTTGAGCCACAAATATGTATATTTAAAACAAAAAAGTATTTTAATATAATTTTCAGGGCATATAACTACTAGTATTAGCATACCAAGAATATTATTAGGCATAAATTAAATTAACTTTATCAAGCGGTTATCAAAATTTCAACTCAACCTAACTCTACTCCATGGAAACGATCAACGCCATTTTGGAATTAACGAAAACCTAATTTCAACTCAACCTAACTCCAACCTGGTTCATGGAAACATGGTAAAAAATTTAATTTGGATTTATATTATTCCCTAGGAAACAGCAAAAATAATTTTTAGATTTAATTTTGCTTATTGGGTTGGTAGCGGACAGTTGTTTTTATTTTTAAATTAAAAATTTAACAAATAAAACAAACAACGCTCACAATAACAATTACACTGTTTGTTGATGAGAATATGAAATGTCACTTTATCAGGCTACGGATTTTGTACGATTTTCTCAAGAAATTCGCATGAGAAATTGTGTACGTACACAGTATTCACTTTTAATGTGTACTCTCATTTTCTATCATTGTGTGTGTGTAAAAATCTCTTGAACTTTCGCCGAAATGTTTACCATAGTTAATGTATGTTTATGTTGTACTCACAACATTTTTCCAAGATCACCCTCATGGTGAAACACTGGTCAGTGGTCGATCGGTTGGGACGAAAACCACACTGATAGTCACCAATGATGTTTTCAGCGAAAGGGATGAGTCTGGCAAGTACAACATTAGCCAACACTTTGTAAGCAGTGTTCAATAGAGCTATGCCCAGTGTTACCAGACCGATCAGATTAAAAAACTTGTATGCAATGAAAAAAAAAACTTTTTCCCTCACGATGCTCACAGCAAAAAACTTCACGTTTTATTTAATCACATACTGCATAAAAAAATTCCCCATGAACATGATACAGGAAATTTTAAATTTTCCGACAAGCACGAAATATAGTGTCAATAATTGGTAACGGTGTGCATTGTGCATATAGATATTGTGCATGTTATATCTATAAAAATTATTTCTTTATATAAATACCATTTATTTTATAGATTTTTACTCAATTTTGAGTCAGTGAAATAAAAATATTAAAAAACTTATTCTCTGAAAAACAAACTTAAAAACTTATTTTGGTAAAAAAACTGGCAAATTCAGTTTAAACTTCCAATCTGGTAACACTGATGCCACGAAAGTTTTCACATTTCAGACGGTCGCCTTTTTTATGCAACGAACATATGAGTGCGGTCTTCTAATTCTCCGGCAACTCTTCTTGGTCCCAAATACAAACGACGAGATCGTATAAACTTGTTGCAAGGGGGTCCCTTGCCGTTCTTCAATCGACTAATAGCTGCATCTACTTTCTCTACTGTGGGATATTCGACAAAGACCTCTTCACCTGGCGGAGCTATTGCTCTAATAGGTGTCACTTCGTCATTCCGATTTAGCAGATTTTGAAAGTAGGTTTGCCATACTGCGAGAACATCAGCCACGTTTGTTCTCAGCTCTCCATTCCCGTTTTTGATGGCTGTACTTTTCTTTGATTAGGGTCATAACTTAACTGTTTTTATGAGGGAAGGTTGTTGGCCTGCCGCTCAGCCCGCTTATTACGTGTGTGGGTCACGTACTGGTGAGAATCTTAAGGCATCCAGTCCTACCTTGAAACACATTTATATAGCGAGCCGCTTGATACAAGACAGACGCCCGCTTCAGCCGCTCCTAGCCTGGAGAACAGACGCTGGGTTGGTATTGGTTATGAGGCGCTAATGGCCCGCCTTGACATGTAGTGTCCATGACTATAAACAGGATTTCCCCTGCTCGTCTCCACTACACCACCTGATTCATTTAGCGTTACCCAGGGAGCACCGGCGAGGAGGTTTGAATCTAGGACTTTGCCCCAAATTACCTATGGTTGGTTATAATATTCACTTTTAATATGTGTACTGTCACTTTCTCTCATTGTGTTTGTGTGCCAAATTCTCACGAACTTTCGCCAAAATGTTGACTCGATTTTTATAAATGTGCACTAGTCGGTTGAAAAAAAATAGTTCATGAGATTCATGATAAATAGTTGCGAGTGAATTTTTTTGTGTATTTTCATTTATATTATATAAAGCTAAATAAAATAAATTGTATTAATGTTTTTTAATAAATTTAATATTCCCTAGTTTAATTATACATTTATGTATATCTATTTTTATGTGTTATTTATCTAAATAATATTGTGAAGAAAATGTTTAATAAATTGAGCTGAGGAAATATAAATAAATTTGAAAAAAGAAAATATTTTTAGTATCTGTCTGTTACTATCTCAATATTTATCGATGTTATTTGTTTAGTAAAAATATGGAAATGGTAAAAAAATTTTTTTTTATTTTTACGTTTGAATGTTACGAAAATAATTTTTTGATGATACGAGTAATGAAATTACTTTTAGATTTATTTACTAGGAATTATATTATACTATATAAGGAATTATAAAGAACACTTTATTAATTTAAATGGTATTGTGAAATTTAATAAATTCCCAAATTATGTACATAACATATTATTTTGTGTTTTTAAATAACGTCAAAAAACACAAAACAAAACACGCACACCAATACGTACACCACTACTATGACGTTCCGGTTAATTTCCAGTGGGATGGAAAAACGTACAAAATTCATAGCCAGTCACAATATTTTAGAATAAATAATAAAAAATAACAACTACATCGACATCTTTCAGCAAGTACGAAAATTAAAAATTGGAACTGGATTTAAATAATTCTAAAAAAAGTTGGATTTAACCAATTCCATTTAGGAATTGTTCAGTGCAATTGTTGTTGTAAATGTCTCAAGGAAATACATACAACTATAGTAAACTATGATTAACATTTTGTTCACTAGATGTCAGCTACTTTGTTGAAAATAGCGAATAGATGTAATTAACCCTTTTTCAACCAAGAAAACAAAAAAATTGGCTTACTTTTAGTCTAACCCACACAAATGTGTGAGTAAAAATCCATAGTATGTAATGGCGTTGTTGATGGAGGTCGGCGATTGAACGTCGTAGAGGAAAGACGTGTTTTTTGTCTCTCCTCTAAATAATTAAAAATAAATATTTTAAATGTGTTTTAATTAACTAATTAATTAAATAATATATGTATATCTAAGTGTTCATAGACATAAATAATATATTGTGTGATTTAAAGAATTTTGAAGCCGTAATAAGATACATATTGAATAGTTATATTATATTAATTTGTGTGTGATGCGCTTGCAATTGCGTAGAATATGTATATTACAATTTCGTTTATATGTATTTTGATACCGTTGTTTGAATGCATCATACCAATGCCTTCTATACTACTGGCCGCTTACACCAAATGATGACGACACGCTAAGTCGACGTTGTTATTGCTTTTTCTAGTTGTTTTGTTAGAGCGTGTTTCAATTGGTTTAAATACCGCATAAAAAGTTAAAAAGTTAAAAATTGTGGTGAATAAAAATGTCAAACTTTTTATCCGCTTTAAGAGCTGATAAAATTTGTATATAGAAAACATTTGGTTGACAAAAATATTTGTTTGTAAACAAAAAATTTCCATGTACAATTTTTGAGAAAAATTGCAATGATATATATGTAAACTGACCATAATTGACTAATATATATTTTAAAAGTATTTATTTTACATGTTTTCATATTTAAATTTGCTATATATGCTCACAATTACACATAAAATAAGCAACCATGTTATTGTCAAAAATTTTAACCAGTTGAAACAGATAAAAAGTTAAAAAATTAAAAAAAATTTACCACAAATAAATTTTTAACTTTTTAACTTTTTATGCGGTATTTAAACCAATTGAAACACGACCTTAGTGTAAATATCTTAAAATTATTATTGCGCAGTCTCGGTTTAGACTTAAATTGACGTCATGTGCGAAAAATGAGAGTAGTAAAAGGCCAGTAGTTTAGAAGGCATTGATCATACGCATTGTATGTATGTAATTTTTCAATATGTATAGGACTTTTATGATTCCAGAGGATGAATAAGATAAGTGTTTTCTCATTTTTTCCATTGTTTTAACACGTTTTAATACATATTAATTATTAACATATATTTTTCCAAATAAATTTTAAGTATGTATACAATAAAATGATTACTGTATTCTATAACTCATAAAGGTGTAGAGTACTAGTATTCTCATGGTGGTAGTATTGTTTGTGCCAGAAAGTGTTTTTCAATTCTGTTATTCTGTTTTGTTACACTCGATAACAATTTGTGTTGTCCTTTTTGCGACGATTGTTTTTCGTTGGTACTTTTGAATTCTAACTTTTGTTTTTTATATTTATTTACTCGTACGACGTACATTATATTTCGTACGGCAATTTTTATTGGAGCTGTATAGCGGGACCACCGAAAATGTGGTTTTGCAATGTATATACAAAGCTTGTTATATGCTTTCCGCTGTGCTTTGTATGGATGTGTATGTATTGATTACGAACGAAAAATATACAAGATCAGGGGACTTTTGTTTTCATTTTGTTTTATTTATGTCATTACTTAATTATTATATTCTTACTTTTTGTGCTTGGTAGTGTAAATGTTTTTCTATATGAAAAAAAAACGATTCAATCATTGATTTTTTGGTTTTTCATTTCATTTTGTGTGATCAATTTACACAGGGGCGGCGAGGATACGGTGGATATGTATTGCGATAAATTTTCTTTTATATTGATGTTAACGGGCGATCGCTGAGTTTTCATCTATTGGGATTGGGAAATAACTTTATGGGTTGCAGTGTGTTGGTTTTTTTTATTCTAGAGAAGCGGGTAGCGAGCACTCCTGGATCTACATTACATATTTTTCTTGGTACATTTTACTAAGATTATTTTTGAAAATGATTCTTTCCACATTTTGATTTCAGAAATTAACTAATTTTACTAATTCCTACCTCCAATTATTCACCGTTTGAGTATTAAATTGTTATATTTATTATGTTTTATATGATGAGCAATTTAGAGTTATCAAGGTTTATCAGGGGCTGCATGAATTAAAGGGGTCTGAATTGAAGGGTTTTTTTCTGAATTAAAATAAGTGTTTTTGATTCGCTTTGGGGATGAATTAAAATCGGAGTTGAAGAACAAATGAAAGAGTTCGATAAGGTGAATTTGGGCGGGGCATTTCTTAATTCATTTTTAAAATGAATTAATATAAATGTTTATAGAATGAAATTATATAAGCCTTTTTTATTTATATTTATATTTTATAACTAATCAATGTAAATCCATGCAACTATTATTTTCATTAATTACAATTTTTTGGAATTTAAATTTAAATTTTAAATAGAATGTGCCTTTTTTAATTCATTTTGAAGGTGAATTAGGGTTCGTGTTTTAAAAATGAAATAGTATAAGCCTTAGTTAATTCATTTCTGAGTTTTCTCCTTTTTCTAAGTCGCTTTTTTTAATTCATATTTTTAAGTTAAAAATATGAATTAAAATAAGTCGCTGGTGTTCATACAAAAATCAACTTTTTTGCTTCATTTTTGGAGAACTTTTTTGATTCGTTTTTTTTAGTTCGGTACCCCTTTATCAGGTGTTTATTATTAATACATACTATATTATTCATTGCAGTTCCTGATTAAGCTAATTTATTAAGTTCTAATGAACATTTTTGATTACAGAAGAATTTTGAAGCCGTAATGACTACATTTTTATTATTTGCAGCTTTATTATTTTGTAAGCGTCGAGGAATAAATACTTTTGGGATAAATAAGTTTTTGCCTGAATAGCTAATATATATGATTTTTTGCTATTATTGACATTTTTCCATTTAGCTAAAGGGAATTATTGTTGTGTAGCATTGCTTTTAGAGTAAGATAATTACGGTAAATTGAAGAAAAATTTCCACTAATTAAAAAGAATCATCTATTATTTAAGTTATTAACTATAATTTTATATAATAAAAGAATCTGGAGGTTCAGATATAGATGGAAGTGGAAGCTGAGTCTTTTAAGCCTCATAACAAATAAGGCTATTTACCTTGGTTTAAAATAATATTTAATCATTGTTAATAGTAATGAAATTTTATTTCTTATTTTAATTTAATTTAATTGTATATTTAAGATTTAATTTGTCTCACGACAATTGGTTTTATTTTAATAGATTAAATGACTATGGCTATATGTAACATTGAAGTTCATTATTAGAACTGCATCCAGTGCGTGGTATTTAATAATAATTATTAATTTTAATTTTTTATTATTTTTGATCTTTCTTTTAGATTTTATTAAAAATAGGTATTAACGGTATTTAACGTGTTCGCGCAAACGACGGCTATAGCCGTCATACAACCTTTTCATTTTTTAACACATTAGCGCAAATAACGGCTATAGCAGTCATAAAAATTTTTCGTTTTTTATATTTTTCAATTCTCAACAACACATTCCTTTCCGCAACGAAATATCATTGCAATTACAAAATTTATCAAAACACACATTAGAAAGTGTGCTGCAACGTGTTAAAGAAGATAACTTAGCAGATGTGGGTGCAATTAAATAACAATTTTTAATTTTCAGATGATCGTGTAGTTTTTCAGTTACATTATTAATAATTATTTCGTAATTAGAATTGTGTCATTGTGTTACTAACTATCGACTACTTAGGTGTCTGTAACCGGGTCGAGTCTATCCTTACTAACATAACCTTTCCTATCCCTCGATTTTGTTATGTGTAATAAAGGTGTACGGTGGGACCCTGCCATATCTGGGATTACTTGTCTAATGACTTGGCCGAACATCTCAATCAAATCAAAAATCAAAATAGTATGTAATGGCGTTGTTGATAAAAAATTTCGCTTGATTTGAAGTAAAACCAACACAATTGTGTGTAATAGATATAGGTTTTTTCGGACGAAAATAAGTTAAAAAGGAATTCACAAATGTGTAAGTTGGTTCAAAAAATAAATTTTTATACAAAACTAAATTTTTGACATGGTACTTTTGTTCTACCCGCACAATTGTGTTAGTTAAACACAAAAGGGTTAATATACTCTTTTCGAACTCAAAAAAATAATTTGTTTGCTTCAATTTAAGTTCAACATACACAAATGTGTATGTAAATAATGACAGATTGTCATATGTAATGTCTTCCATATTTAAACGGATCTTAGTTAAATTGGAATTCTTTTTGAAAAAAGTATAATATTTTGATAACAAATTAATTCTATAACATATTAGTTATTTGTTTTTGATAACATATTAATTATTTTATCATTATTATGGTTACTGTTATTTCGGACGAAAACAAAATGAAGTGGTATGTACAAATGTGTATGCTGGTCTTCAATTACCACCTAATTCCGGACAAGTGGTGCAGTGGTTAAAGCTTCGGCACTTGAAGCGGGAGGTACTGGGTTCGAATCCTAGCAGAGGCAGGATGCAAAAGCGAATTTTCTTCATCGATTACGATCGGTGAAGTTAATAAACACAACTAAGACCCTCTGATGGAGTGCAGAACTCAGCGCCGTCCCACCGTTCATGTCAATGTACAGGTTGACATGGAGCTTGCAATGTGCAGGTGGTATACTGTAATTGTGTGAGTAGGTGAATGGGTGGGTGTGTGCGTGAATAAAAAGCGGGGTATTAATTGACATTAAAAGGACATTAAATCCATTGGATAATTAATACTTAAAAAAAAAATTAAAAAAAAAAACATTTTATGTTTGACATCTTCGTTTGTCGAAATCGAAATTTACATACACAATTGTGTATGTGTGTTAGGAAAGAGATACTGTAGAGTTAAATCCTGAAAAGATGAAGCTAAGTTTTTCCCATATAAAATTTGCTATTTCATTTGAGACATGACATTTTAATTAAAATAAATCAAATATTATAAAACAGTTAGTGAATCGTGTATTAGTGCATCGTTTGTTAATAAACATTGAAAACTTTGAACATTGAAACAAACAATGAAGTGTTTTGCGAAATGTTACCAAAATGCACATCGAAAAATTCGAAAAAGAATTTCTTACGATCTATAAGTGTTTATAAAAAATAAAATGTAAATTATGTTAAAAGCAAAGTAATTTGTGATAAAATTATCCTTAATTTAAGTTATAAATCAAAAAAAATCTAAGAAACGAAATTTGATTGTTGTTGTTGGACTTTTTCTTTTTGTAAACATAATAGAATCATATGTTATATTACAGTATTACATTTTTCTTATTACTACGTTCATACTCTACGTGCAATTCTTTACATAATTACTTTTTATTTTGGCATACTATAAGTAAATTTTTTTACCGAAAATAAAAACAATTAATGCGTACTATTTTGGAATAAAAATAACTTTGAATTTGTGTTGTTTTTAATTTCGATCGAACAAATTCTAAATACAATCCGTTGATTTATATGCTTTCTCTTTTACCTTCTGAATTTGAATCACTTGATAGCTGCTTTCATGCATTCTTTTTAGTATATTTTAATTATATAGTATATATGTACATAGTTTCTATTATAAATCATTTTACGCGTGCTATGCTATTTTACGACTTTGAGCAACGAAGATTAGGCTGGGAAAATTATTTCCCGTGTCACGTATATTCGAATAGCGAGAACTCCCACAATTGGCGGAACTTTATATTTCGTCACAGATTAGCCAATAGGGTACAGAAACTATCGGCAATGTCAAATCGGTTCAGCCGTTCTCAACTGATGCGCGCACATACATTTTTTGCACCATTTTTATAGATATAGAAGATAAGATTGTCAAAATTCTACACAACTTATATTGATAGTAGTCCGCAACCAACGCCATCTATTGAAAATAATCCGAAGTGTCTATTTAAATGAATGATCATTATCAAAATACAATTTTCATCGGTGGTGTTAAGTATATTTCCATACAAAATTCATCTACAAAACGCAATTCTCGATTTTCCGATTTTTTTTTTGATTTTTCGGTTTTCCATTTGGTTTTGATTTTTTTGAGTTTTTTTTTCTTTGAGTTTTTCCGAATTTTCTTTTTTTCTAAGCTCCACTGTATTGAGATGGACAATGCACAAAAAGAATCATTCAAATTGATCGTGTCGTTCTCGAGTTTTTGCGAGAGTAACTCACGGCAATTGATTTTTATTTAGATAAATAGATAGAGAAAATAAATAGATAAAATAAATAGATTGGATAAAAACAAAGTAGCAGTTTGGATGTAGCCTTCAGTGGGAATCGAATTCAGTACCTCCCAATCCAAGCGTCGAAGCTTTAACCACTACACCACCTGTCTCATAAAAATATCCACACAAAATTCATATGCAAATGGTTTTTATTCGATTTTTCGGGTTTTCCGACTTTTCCGATGGATTTTTTTTTTAAATTTCTTTAGTAAGAAAAGTAAGAATTTCAGAAAATCGGTTCAGCCGTTCTCAACTGATGCGCGCACATACATTTTTTGCACCATTTTTATAGATATAAGAAGAAGAAGTCGGGTTAGTTACACCATTTATAACTCAAGAACGTCTGGACCGATTTTTATGATCTATGTTTTGTTGGATTTGTCTTTGCTCCGAATAGCATAATAACTATTAAAACATTGGAAAAACTGACAAAAAAAAAATTATCAAGAAAATTCATTTTCTCATACATTTTGTTTTTTTTTATTTCGTTCATCTCAATACAGTGGTGGTTTAGGAAAAAAAGAAAAGTCGGAAAAACTCAAAAGGAAAACCCCAAAAATCTAATAAAAAACCTTTTTTTTATATGAATTTTGTATTGTATGTGACGAGTGGTGCAGTGGTTAAAGCATCAACGCTTGGGGCGCAAGGTACTGGATTCAAATCCGACTGGAGGGCTGCATGCAAATTTTTATTTTATTTTTTATCCAATTTTTTTTATTTCATCTACTTATCTATTACATAAATAAAATCTAATAGTAGATTTTGATAACTTCAAAAAAAGTTTTGATGATATGCCATCAAATCTTGATATGCCATTCGAGTTTAAACGAACTCAATTTCCGATTCAATCGATCAACAAATCACAAGGCCAATCCTTGAGTGTTTGTGGCCTGAATCTAGAAAATGAATGTTTCTCTCACGGCCAATTGTACATAGCATGTTCGCGTGTCGGTAAACCATCCGCTTTATTCGTTCTCGCATCTGACAATAGAACAAAAAATGTCGTATATTGCAAGATGCTACAATGAAGGGAAACGGCTCCATTGCAACCCACCCAGCAAATAGTTTAAAAGAAAGTAGTGCAACAATGCTACGCGAATCATTTCGATTCAATTCAATAAAACGAAAGCCTTCCTGCCACGTGAATTACATCCATTTCAATGTAATTAAAATGTATTTCATTTTGATTTTCATTTTTGTAATTTCATTGGACTTAATTAATTTGGAGTATTCATTTTATTTATCTTAATAAAAAACTCAATCTAATTAAGCTAATAATTTTAAACAACATTTATTGATTTTGAGGCGGTACGAAGTTCGCCGGGTCAGCTAGTATATAATATAAATTAAATTACCGATCCCAACTTTGATGATTCATTCCATCACAACTAATCAGAAATGTTTTATATAAGAAATTCATAAAAAAAAAAAAATATCGTTACAAAGTAAAATAATACACCTTGCCTCTTTATTACGGCGGCAATACATTTCACAAAGTTAACAAAAATCTAAATTATTATATAATAAATTAATACATAAATTATGAACAATTTAAGTGTAATTGATTTTCTTAATGCATAAATTGATTTTTTTCTATCCATATTCAAGAAGTTAGTGAGAATTTAAAGAAATGTGCCTATTTTATTAACGTAATTCGAAGTTTTAGTGTATTCCACTACAAAAATATAAATACAACCGTGAGGGAGAAGAGAATATTATGTGATCATTTTGTTTATATTTTGTGTATTTTTTTAGTGTCATATAATTACGTGACGTTCTTTCCAACAAAAAGATTTGATTTAGATCAAAAAGATTTGAACTAAATCAATTTTTTACGTTCTTTGCAACACAAAAATGACAGATAGGCTTGATCTAATTCAAATCTATAGCTGTGTTGCTTTCAAAAGATTACAACAACAATTGCATTGTATTCAAGCCGATTGTTTTAGAATGTTAAGACATTTTTTTTTAGGATTAGGGGAAATAAAATCATTTTATGGTTATGGTGTTTACCGCAAGGCGTTATTTTTTCTATTTTTCTCGAAAAATTTATCTTGTAGAATAATTTAGCATTTGTTATTTGATAGCAAAATACCGAATTTAATTTGTTCTATTTCATAAAATAAAAACAACTAAAATAATATTAAGAAAATGAACCAACACAGAAAAATTAAAACGCATTAAAAAATTAAACCCAAAAGTTGTTGCTTTCACATTTCTTAGCTAAGCTAAGTGGATTAGCAAAAGCAACACTACTTATATTAGCTGTGTTGCTTTCAAAAGATTACAACAACAATTGCATTGTATTCAAGCCGATTGTTTTAGAATGTTAAGAAACAAATTTTTAGGATTAGGGGAAATAAAATCATTTTATGGTTATGGTGTTTACCGCAAGGCGTTATTTTTTCTATTTTTCTCGAAAAATTTATCTTGTAGAATAATTTAGCATTTGTTATTTGATAGTAAAATACCGAATTTAATTTATTCTATTTCTTAAAATAAAAAAAAATAAAATAAATATTAAGAAAATGAACCAACACAGAAAAATTAAAACGCATTAAAAAATTAAATCCAAAAGTTGTTGCTTTCACATTTCTTAGCTAAGCTAAGCGGATTAGCGAAAGCAACACTACTATTGTTTGAGAGATTTGCTTTTTTTTTGATTTGATCTACACTACTACCACCAAACATTATTGACAAGTAACATCCCACGAAAGTGCGCCATTTTTATAATTTGTTATTTATGTTTTTTTTTGCTGTGCAGAGAGTGTTTTGTGTAAATTAATATATGTATTAAACAAATTAATAACCATATTCAGTATTTTTTATTATATACAATAAACATAAACAAGTTTTTTTGTCATAATTTTTTTTTTCAACAAACACGTTGTTGCCTGTGTTGCACAAATGCATGTAAACAAAATATGTTTCTTCACGTGCTTTGAGAATTGTCAAAACTTGATCTATGCATGCATAAAAAGAAACAACAAAAGCTGACCGCTTACGTACACTGACACACACTTAGCTACACACTGACAACAAAAGCAACAACAAAACTTTCTACGTTCTTTGGCAACTGGAAAGATTTGATTTATTTTTTGGTACAAAAAAAGTGGCCATTATTTGAAGCCTGTAGAAAACGAAAATAAAAGACGAGTAACCTTCTACTTCGATGTAATAATTACAAGTAAATATATTTTGTAATGTAATTTTCCTTTTTAAAATTTATCAGCCATCTGGATAATATACGATGAACCGTCGACTTAGCGTGTCGTCATCAGTTGGTGCATGCGGCCAGTAGTTTAGAAGACATTCATGAAACATAATTTATTTGGGACTATTTAATTAATTTTTGAATTTTGTTAAATCTAAAAGCTATTTTGTTAGTGCTTTCACATGGTAGTTTACAATACTCATATTTTTCTTCTATTCCTATGATTATGCGAATGAATTTTTTTTGTTTTTATTTCATTCTTGATTTACTCCGTTAAAATACTCTTTGAAAATTTATTTTTGGTTTGAGTTGTTATCGTAATTCTTGCTTGTCAAAGGAAATGATTGGCTGATTTTACTTTTAGTTTGGTGATGTGAGTGCTGAAGAACCGATCGCGATATGATTACACTATTCTTAAATACAGTTAAATTTAACTTAAACACTCCATAATTTCGTTTGTGATTTTATTTCATGTGGTGTATTGTAATCTGAACACCCGTTAGACCGGGAGATGCTACCCAGCTAAAGAAATGTTTCACCACACATTGCATATGCAACCAATAGAGCAGTTTAATTTTATATTTAATAATTACGGTAGATCCACCTCTAGCGTTTCCCCTGGGTGAATAGCGATAGCATTGATAGTCACGTATTTCAATAAATTAAGCTTCTGTTAAATGAGTTTCCTATACAAGACGTACGTGCAGTGGGTCACAGCCAAAATGATGCAAGCCATTTTTAGTTTTTTTAAGGTATATATTCAAAAAACAATTATAAATATCTATTTTTAATTTACATTTATTATAAGCTTCAGTATTAATTGTTAATTTCATAAAACAATACAAGTATAAAATTTCAATTTATAACAAAATAGTAAAAAAAATCAAAATTTCTACATAAAAATATGTCACATCTAAAATGATGCAGTTTTAAAAAATCTATAAAAAAATTAATTCATATGTTTATAACTGATATTATCACATTGTATAATTAATTTATTAATATTTGGTAGGATATTCATTTTGTTTTAGAACCGCTTTGAGTCTTTTTATCATCGAATCATGAGTTTTTTTTGTGTTCTCTGGAGTTATTTTACTCTACTCTTCTAACTATGCCTTTTTTAAGTCCGCTACATTATTAATCTCTTGTTTTCTGATTTCGCTTTGAAGGTTAGACCATAAGCTTCTAATAACATTGGTATCCGGTGATTGGGCAGGTATTTTCATGACATGAGGTGTATTCCAAATGAGCCAACTTTGTAAAATTCCAGATTTGTGTTTCGTGTCATTGGCCTGGTAGGACCGAAAATGATCCGTAATATTTAACTTTTCAGCACTTACCTCCACATTTCTTTTTAGTATGTCTAAATATACATTTTTGTTCAAATTGACTTCGATAAACTCTAAATTTCCAACTCCGGAAGATGCCATATAAGCCCGTAACATAGCAAGACCTCCACCATGTTTAACAGCACTTCGTAAATGTTTAGCTACTAGCTAGAAACTACGTATGGAGAAAGATTAAAACGAAATCTTTCTCCATACGTAGTTTCTTCATTCTGATCCAAAAAGGTTAAATTTGCTTTCATCAGCAAATAAAACCGTGTTCCAGAATGTTTCATCTTTGTTTTTATGGTCTTGGACAAATTTTATTCTAGCCTAACGATTAACTTCACTGATGTATGGCTTTTTCCGCATTGTTCTACCATGAAAATTTGGTCCTCTGAATATTCTGCGTAAGATATTTGGATGACATTTTTTATGTAAATATTTTCAGCCTCCTCGGTCCACTTTGGAGCACTTAATTTTTTTTTTTAATTTTTCGGACAATCCATCGAAAATCTTTTCCGGAAAATATTTTATTGTGCGCTTTTCTAGGCTTATTTTCAACACGGTGTTGACAAATGAAGCGTTCTATAATATGCTCAAAAGTAGAACTTGTTTTCACTATTTCTGCAATTTTTCTGCGAGTTTTGCCATCTTTAAAGTGTTTAATAACTAATTCACGCATTTCAATACTTGTGGGCCGATCCATTTTTTTCAATTATTACAAATTTCACTTTTTTGCTTATATTGACGCATTTTTGCGCATATTGACTATAATCGCACAAAATGCTGCTTAAAACTGATACTCAAAATTGTTTTCATTGGAAATTATGTTTTGTGTAAGCAAAGTACCGCTATTTTCAAAACAAAGAGAGTGCTTCATTTTAGCTGTGACATGTTTTTACGTGGAAATTTTGTTTTTGTTACTTTTTTGTTATAAATTGAAATTGTATATTTGTTTTGTTTTACAATTAATACTGTACAATTAATACTGAAGCTTAGTAAATGTACTTAATAACACATTTTTATTAACCACTTGTTTTTTATTTCGCAAAATTATTTTGAATATTTTCAAAAAGTTTAAAAAATCACTGTTAGGTCATCAGATACAGTCAGTAGATACTCCTGATGATGACCTAACAAGTCGAAATCGATCGAGTGATTTTTTAAACTTTTTGAAAATATTCAAAATAATTTTTGCGAAATAAAAAACAAGTGGTTAATAAAAATGTGTTTATTAAGTATAAGTGTGTTATATATATATATATAAAGGGTTATCCAATTCAAGCTTGATAAAGTAAACTTAAAAAAAACACACAAAATATTCGGAATGTATTGTAATTTTTATTTCATTTTACAGATTGATCCTTGCCATTTTTAGTTAAACAAGATATCATTCAAATGTCCTCCACGGGACTTCTTACAGGCCTTGATTCTTTTGAGGTAATTTTCAATGACTTTTCGGCACATTTCGGGCGGTATCTCGGCCATTACCTTACGAATATTAGTTTTCAATTCGTCAGTTTGAGGATTGTTTGCGTAAACACGATCTTTCGCGTAGCCCCACAAAAAGAAATCCAAAGGCGTTAAATCACAGGATCTTGGAGGCCAATTGACATCAGCCAATCGCGAAATCAAACGTCCAGGAAATTTCTCTTGGAAAAGATCTCGATTTGCTCGTGTTACGTGACTGGTTGCTCCATCCTGCTGGAACCACATATCGTCAAGATCATAATCTTCGATTTTCGTAAAAAAATAATCGGTTAACATGCGGCCATAGCGCTCAGAATTGACGGTAACGGTTCGTCCATGGTTGTTCTCAAAAAAATACGGCCCAATCACACCACCAGACCACAATGCGCACCAAACAGTGACTTTTTCCGGGTGTAATGGCTTCTCTACAATCAATTGTGGATTTTCTGAGCCCCAAATTCTACAGTTTTGCTTATTAACGTATCCACCAAGCGAAAAATGAGCTTCATCACTGAAGAAAATTTTGTTCGAAAAATCAGCATCAGCAGATTTAATAATTTTAACGCGTTGGTCGATTGTTAAATGCTCCATATTCTTAAATGGCAGAATGTCAACTAAATAAATGACAGCGTACTTGACGTTTATCTTTGACAGATGTCGGTATACAGATTTCTACTTTATCAACCTCGAATTGGATAACCCTGTATATATATATATATATATATATATATATATATATATATATATATATATATATATATATATATATATATATATATATATATATATATATATATATATATATATATATATATATATATATATATATATATATATATATATATATATTAATATATATATATGTGGGAACACCCTGTATACTTAAAGTTATATAAAAAACGGGATATTGAATGACTGTATTTGTTAAAGATTGGTCGCCGTTGCAATATCATAATATAAAATTATATAATCGAATGATCAGTCGTTTTTGTGAAGCCGAGAAGTTCATTTTTGTACCAATAAAATAAAATAATAAGTTGTAAAGATTTTTATTGAAGTTCAATTAAATATAAAAAAAGCGTTTTCCTACAAAAAATTGGGGGCTCGTCCGGGATTATGATCCAGCGCGGATACGCATTAGTTGCGAGTTAATAAATTGTTACGTTTTGTGTGAATAATTTTGTTAATTATAACAATTTAAAAGTAATTTATAATATACAAACGCAGCAAGTGGCATCATAGTGTTAATGAGACGTATTGTATACTGTTATTGGAAAATTACGTTTTGGCAGAAATTATAATTTTATGAAAAGCACATTTTCGATAAAAATATTTTAAACCGTTTCAAGTGCTTCAGTGATTACGATAAAATCTTTGTTTGTGTTTTTGAGAAACATAAAATAAGCCGAAAACATTAATGAAAACGTATAAGTGTTAAACATTTGTGAAGAAAAAGTGTACTGCTGTAATTGTGATAAGAATAGAGTGACTCTAAAACTTAGAAAACCGTTTCGAATACTCGTTTAGAAAGAAAAGTTTGGGCAAAACGTGTAAATAACTGAAGACCGTTATATGATTCAATAAAAAGTTTTATTACGAACAAAAATTATAAAACTGCTTCACAAGGTGAAATTACAATTCCGTTATTGTTTACGCGTATATATTCAGCACATCAATGTCGAAAAAGAAAAGAGGAAAGGCGAACAGCACTATGAACTCTGATGAAGGTGACACTTCGTTATCAGTCAGCAAGAAATTTGATGAACTGATAGGAATAGTGCAAACTAGTTTGATGGCAAAGGGTGTTTCTCCTGAAACTCATTTAAAACAAGTACAGGCCGAGTTAAATGCAAAGCAGTTACAAGAAGTTAAAGATCGTGAATTGGTCAAGCAAAAGAGGGAAATCCAACGGCTTCAATTGGAAAACCAACAACTAAGAGATAAATTTAATGACGGAGAAACGAGCGAACTTGATGACGAACCATACAACGGTATAGAACAACTGCTAGTGGCGATGACCACCAAGGATTCAGTCGGATGAATCTTAAAGATATTTTAGATTCAATGCAAACGTTCAGTGGTTCAGATTTCTATCCTGTAGAAAATTTTCTCGAGGAGTTTGAGAATATGGCAATTATTATGAAATGGAACGATTTGGAAAAATCCGTGTGTTGTAAAAAGTTATTGGTCGGCTCCGCAAAATTATCAATACGCACATCGAAAGAAATAGATTCCTATAAAAATATAGTACAGTTTTTGAAAGAAGAATTCGGGGAAAAATATACAAGTGCTGAAATCCATTCTAAGATGATAGCGCGAACTAAAGAACCTAAAGAAACATTTCAAGAATATTTCCTCGCTATGCGAGAGCTGGGTGGATTAACAAATATGGCTGATATCGATATAATCCATTACACGATTGATGGGATTGTTGATAAAGAAGTCAATAAAACAGTGTTATATGGTGCAACTTCAGTAAAAGAGTTCAAGAAAAAACTTGAGATCTACCAGAAATTTAAGTCGAAACAAAGTTCCGAAGGTAAAATACACCTCATCAGAACAGAAATCAAGCAGCGCTTCCACCAAATCAACCTCCAAGAAGAAATTCAAGGTGTTTCAATTGTGGTATAATGGGTCATAATGGGCGGCAATGTCGGAAAGGAAATGCTTCAAATGCAATGAGTTTGGCCATATTGCCCCAAATTGTGGCGAAAGGAATCCAAATACAGCCAAATCCGAGAATATCGATGAGACTTTGCCGCCTAATGAGATCATCGTCGATGATAACAACCTATAAGTAAAAGGAGTGATGAAATAACTAAATTATCATTGTAGTTTAAAAAAAAAAAAAAATGTATACTTACCCACTACGAAGCCATAAGATGATGATGTGTACTACCAGGGCCTCACGATCTTCAATGGTTTCAGTAGCTCTAGAAGAAGACATCCTGCTTCGAACATTTTCAAGTCGTGTTTCACGCTGTTCAGTTGTTTCATCAGCTCTTGAAGAAGACATCCTGCTTTGAACGTTTGCCAGTCGTGTTTCACGCTGTTCAGTTGTTTCATTAGCTCTAGAAGAAGATGTACTGCATCGAACGTTTGCAAGTCGTGTTTCATACTGTTCGCTTGATTCAGCCACCCTTTCGGCTCTAACCTTCTTCAACTTTGCAGTTACCTGCCCAATTGATCTTTTTTTCGGTGGCATTTTTAAGCAAAAATGAAACGTGTAGCTAATTAGTCAGGAATGACGGGCATTCAAAACAGTATCAATTAGTATCAATTTATCAAAACGATTTTAATGTTCACTTCGATACGTTTCACCGCGAACTGTGTTTGGAAATGTCTTTACGGATTTTTTTTTAAGCAAAATCAAAAGTTATCTACATTCAAAAAGTAATCATAGATTAACACGTTTATAAACCGAAAACTTAAATCTAATAAGAATGTATATCCACTTGAAATAATATTTAATACCTGGAAAATAATCACCAACAATTATTTTATTGCAATATAGCTAACTAATCGAGAACAACGGCATCCGAAACACAATTTAATATTAATTTATTCAAAACGATTAAAACTACGTCCACTTCGATACGTTTTACCGCGAACTGTGGTTGAAAATGACATTTCGAAAAACAAAAGAAGTTTTTTCAAACTAAGGCAATTTTACACGTACAATAATTTGAATCCAAGGATGTTTCTTGTAGAACATGCTATTTTCAAATATAAAACGCTAGTACTTTTCAAAGTAAATCAGTTTATACGTACAATATTTTTTAGTACCTTTCCTAGAATTGATTTTATGAAACAATCATTGATTATTTAAGTAATAAACTAAATAAAGTAATAAACTATTGGCGTTTAGTATGAAACTACTTATTTCATTAAAAGCCGCCGGTTGCAATAGTGGATTAAAATAGAATGTTAATTATTTCTGAAGTTATGTGGAAATTAGAACTCGCTGACTATGGTACATTTCAAAACAGGATATGATAAATAGGATATCACTAAACAGTACATGTCAAACCAGTAAAAATGGATTATTAGTATGGATAATATAAGTGTTCAGAGATTTGTCTTCAGTTAAAGTGATGAAAGATTGTCTTAAATTTAAATTAATAAAATTAATTTGAATAATTAAATCAATTATAGTAGAGGTATGATTTGTGTATAACAATCGCACGCTAGATATCCTTTTTGGTGTTTAAATTTGCGGCTAAGGCGCTATTTCGGAACATTTAAATAATTGTATCTATACATGTAAAAATGAATTCTTGATTCAGGGTAGACTTCCGGATTGGAGCATGTCCCTAATTTCATATAACCCCTTTCCTTAGTCGTTCCCGTCAAAAA
Source organism: Nephrotoma appendiculata (assembly GCA_947310385.1). Classification (NCBI taxonomy): domain Eukaryota; kingdom Metazoa; phylum Arthropoda; class Insecta; order Diptera; family Tipulidae; genus Nephrotoma; species Nephrotoma appendiculata. The sequence goes on from OX371223.1 coordinate 187,383,833, forward strand.
ATCTTAAAAAAATTGAAATTTGAGAAAAAATGTGTACCACAGCCCCTAGACCCCGGGCTCCAGCCCCTTCAAAAGTATCGTGGGCTTGGTCCTGAACATGCAACATATACATCGTACAAATTTCAGGGCGATCGGCAAAGCGACTAAGGCGTTATTTCAGAACAATCAAATAATTGTATCTTCACATGTAAAAATGAATTTTTGATTCAGGGGCGGACCCCCGAATTCGAACATGTCTCTTATTTCATATAACCCTTTTCCAAAACTCATTGGATATGCAACTTGTACATGGTAAAAATTTCATGGCGATCGGTTGAGCGACTGAGGTCATTTTGGAATAATCAAATATTTGTATCTATACATGAAAAAATTAATTTTTGATCCAGGGCTGGGCCCCTCGGATTCGAACATGTCGTTTCATATAACCAGCCCCAAAAACTCATTTTCGTGGAAAAATTTAAAGAAAATTAAAATTTTCGAAAAAATTTGTACCGCAGCCCCTAGACCCCGAGGGCCAGCCCCTTCCAAAATATCTTAAGGTTGGTTCTGGATATTCAACTTGTTTATGGTAAAAATTTCATGGCGATCGGTTGAGCGGCTGAGACGCCCATTCGGAACAAACAAACAAACAAACAAACAGGAATTCATTTTTAGATATATAGCCTCTAGACCACGTTCTTGTTTTACTAGACGTACATTTAACGTTTCTGTACTTCGGAATGTCCTTTCCAAAGTATTTCGTTTAGTAGAATTAGTTAACTGGTGCGTTATCTACGAGTAGAATTTCCGCCCTGGTCCAATAGGCTCTGGTTGGGCCGGCACTTTTGTGATTGAGCCGATTGGCGTTTTTTACTTTTTTAATCTTTGCAGTTGCACTGCTATATCCCATCCTCTTTAGTTGGCTGGGTGATGTAATTGCAGTATTGCACACCAAGCCTTCGCATTTCCCTCAAAACAGCAGTGTGTAACGGCCTTTCTTAATTCCGGTTCTCAATGAAAATTAACGTATTGGAGATCCAATCAAAAGTAAAACATGCCAAAGTATTTAGGAAACTAGAGATCTTGGATTATACACAGTAAATTCAAATAAAAAACGTAAGCAAGGCATACAAATGTCAAAATTGCCTAAAGTAGACAATCATTTGTCTTTATATTACACAGATGATTTTAGGTCTTGTACTCCCGAAGCCTATTTTTAAAATGGCCTGCCCCTGCAGTTTTTCTAACAACTTTCGATGTTTTTTTTCTTCCAGAAAACGAAGTTTACTTGCTACTGGTATATATCGACAAATTATTTATACATGATGCATTATGCTCCTGATTATCACTATCTAAATTATGCTCTATACTTATTTCCCGCTTTAATCGCAAAATTTCACACAACTTTTTCTAATTCATATACATACTAGAGCTACACAACGTAGAATTCACAATTTTAATGTTGTTGTTATTGAAAAGAGAACAATTCCACATGAAATTGTACATGCGTGTTAATCGCAACATAATTTATAAAATATAATTTACCGTATATATGTACATATAAACACCTTACAGCTGATTACGAATTGAGCAAAACAATATAACCACGTGGGTATAAGACACAAATACTGTTACAACATACCTAACGCTTTTTCTGCAGAGAAAATCTCACAAATCAATAAAATACCAATGTTTTTAATGCGCACGCCACAATTTCAAAGAATTCATTTCATAAAATAAAATCAAAGCTAATTAAAATTTAGCATATTTTTACGTGGTTAATTAAGGAATTCATTAAACATGTCGTCAGATTAAAATAAAACCACGATGGCTGCACATTCCACCAAAGAACTAAAATTATTGTTTCTTAAATGCCAACATAAAATATTCTCCAGCTCTCCAATTTTGAGATAAAAAATTTAGTATGTGTGTGTGTGTGTATGGATGTGGGATTGGGAAGTTTTCTCTTGTCTATCGCAAAAAAAGTTTATTTTCTCCAAACGTTGAGGAGATTTTCATTTTTAGGAAAATTTCTTTCATAAACATCAAGTAACATTTTATATAGAAGAGAATCATTTTTCATCAAATCAGTTTTCCTAAGACTTTACAACGAATAACTCGAAATAAATAAAAATAAAATTTAAAGAAACAAAAAAAGAAAATTATTTTCATATTTTGTTGTGTGAATATATTACTATTAATAAAATTATTAATAAATTTGTGTTATTTGTTATTGTTGTTGTTGTTGTTAAACATATAGTTTATTGTTGTGTTTGATAAAATATGGCCTTAAGTGCAAATTTAAGTTCTGATGCTATTGAATTGTTACCTTTAAATAAAAATCAAAGTCAAAATAATTTGTGTTTATTAGCAACACCGAAAATGAAACGTGCTAGTGCTTCAACAAAAAAATTACAATTTTCAACACCCGAGTGCAGTAACGTTACACCAATATCCCAATTACCGGGTTCGAGTAGCCGAATGTTAATACCAAATCGTAAAAGGTATTGTGAAAAATCTTAATGAGTATACTAGACGCGAAAAGCTTTGTCGCATACATTAACGGAACACTCCCAAAACGTATATTCAATTATGCCATGGTTAATCATTGTTCCAAAGGTGTTTTAATTTTTCACACTATTTTCATTTACAAAACAAAATTATGCAAAACACAATAAATAAGGAAATTTAAATTGGGGAAAATCTGTGCAGAGTTTATTTATTTTGGTTGAAATTATTTATATACATAAAATACGCGATGGATCATTCAAATCTTTTTTTTGCCTAAGAAATATTTTGTTGTTCGTTCTGTTTTGCGGTAATAGCAAAACATGGCTAGAATTTTAAATACTATAACACAGCCTTGTGTTGTTAGTCTATTTTGATTTTCTAAGAAATTTTTATTGTTTGGCGTCGGCATTTTGAAACGCAAAAGAATTTTAAATTTATTATATTTATAAATAATGTTTGTGGTGTAATTAATTAGCAATGAGCAGGATTGCATTTGAATTGATAAGCGTATAGGGTTGCATTTAAAATTGAATGACACATTCATTTATGACGAGAGTGAAGGGGTTTATGGGGGTTTTTATGAAAAATACTATTTTAGTTTATTAACAACAAATAATTAATGAAAATTAATTTTAATACTTGTTGAGTGCGGTATTTAGCGAGATTAAGTGAAAAATCTAAGTTACTGAGTATAAACACTTCATCGTATGTTATGCTTGGTTCACGTATGCGATCAAAAAATGATTCGCGAATCAAAGGAAAATTAAATCATTGAAAACATATACAAATTTCCCCGCTCGAGATGAAATAATTTTAACTTTGGGAAAATTTTGATCGGAAGCATCCAACATAATAAAAAAAATAACAAATTATGAGTAATAATTCGCGAATCATTTTTTGATCGCATACGTGAACCAAGCATTAATGACTAAAGACTCAACCAGCGAAAACATAAGAGCTTAAGTTGTGCTCCGTTTGGACCACTTAGGGAAGCGGTACGACCACCAAAATTTTAGAGGTCAGCTCTTTATCAGTTGTCTATAAAATTTTGGTGATTGTAGCACTAACCGAAATGGTGCAATCGGCGTTCAACTTAAACTCTTGTTCGCTGTTTGAGGCATTATGTGGCCCGTTAGAGGCAAAAGTTAAAATTTTTTCATGTTTTTCGTTTTTATGAACTAGGAAATCTGTTGTAACTTTGTATGAACTGAGATAATTAACAGAAAAAAGTATATAAACTGATGAACAATCCCATATTCTAGGCTGTATTAAATCTGTTAGTGTAGTAGACGCACGTTTACATTTTTTTGATTGGTTGATTGATTGAGGTGCACGTCCAAGTTTAGAAAAATAATGTTTAGAAGACAAAAAGAAAGTTATAGATCATAGATTCAACCCAGTTACTCGCTGGCACCTAGTAAAGCCGATAGTTAAGATTCATTTCATAATATAGCACAATTAAACCACATCTAAAGCCTTAATGAAAAATTAATCAATAATTAATATAATTAATAGATGAATTTAGCTGGAGTCTGCAAGAGTATTAATATGAATGTCATGTCACTGACAAATCACTAGTCGAACAACTCTGAAAGAGTACCTAAATTATTTGATCCCACTTAATTTTCTCAGCTTCCTAAAAATATTAAAATATGTTAAGTTAGTTCTTCCAATCGTTTGAAATTTAAAATAAATTTTCAAACTTACTATATGCTAGGTGCAAGATAGAAAAATTAACTAAATACTGGAACATATTTTCTGATTTTTAATTTTAGTCAGTAATTTTCACACCTCTTTGTAATTACAAAATTATGTTTATTATGATGTTCTGAATAACTGAAATTTATATCGTTTAACGAAATAATACTAAGCTAGTTAAATTTTTTATTACAAGTACGATACCCTTCAGTTTTTATTGCCTCCGACTGAAAAATAATTTAATTAGGTCTCATGCTCTACATTACATAGTAATCATTACAAGCAGCTAAAATTAAAAATTACATTAAAACATTTGAAAAAAAAAATTAAGGGCAAAGCCGTAAGGCCGTAAGCATTCGCTGTAACATCTGAAAATTGACGAACATATATAAATAACATATTATGACACGTTAAAAACACCCAGTCGCAACTTTTTTACTGGTCACCACCAGGAATCGAATCCAGGACACCCGAATAACACACCAAGAACTTTACTTACTAAGCTAACGAGGGCGACATTGGATCTAGATATTTTAACAACAAAATTGATCACGAAATCATGACTCCCGATCAAACACGAATTTACCTGTGACCGCTAAATACACTTAAATCATATGCTAAGACTATCAATATTTAAGAATATTTACTTTTGATAAATGTATTAGAAATTAATTAAAAATCTAATATGTGCACTGTTTTTTTTTTTTTTTATTTAAATTATTACAACTGAATACAATTCATCTAGTAATTTTTTTTTCTTAATTTAGTCACTTGTGAATGAGAAGAGGCCCATTGGTCAGCTCCATTTATAGGTTATTTACTGAAGTAGTGTTTGCTCTGGTGTCCTTAATCCATTAAATCAATTGGTTTCGTTCTCTGCAATCGTCTTACTGCATGTGAAGTGTCCAACATACCACGAAGCTCTTCATTTACGTGTTGATAGATACGTTGTCCATGAATTAGTGCAAATTTTTTTATTTCTTCTTGGACCGTCGGTATATTTAGCTCCCTATGAAGGTCATCATTCCCAATGTAGCACGGAGCGTTAACTATACCACGTAGAACTTTGTTTTGAAAAGTTTGTATTGTTTTGGTGTTGGTTTTCTTTGTACAGCCCCAGAGCTGTATTCCGTAAGTCCATACAGGCTTTAGCACCTGTTGATACAATAGCAATTTATTTTCGGTTGACAATTCCGAATTTTTCCCGAGAAGCCAATACATTTTGCGATATTTGATATTAAGCTCATCTTTCTTCTTTTTAACGTGCTCTTTCCATCTGAGCCTGGTATCTAAGGTCATCCCTAGATATTTAGCATTATTTGCATACGGAATCTGCAGACCGTTAATGATTACAGGTTTGTAACTAGCTTTTAGATTGGTGAAATTCATATGCGTGGATTTCGATTCATTGAGCCCGATACGCCACATTTTTGTCCATTTTATGATGTTGTCACATGCTTCTTGGAGTTTCGTTGTCGATTCCTCGATAGTGTCTCCTACTGAGAGAACTGCAGGCAGTGTCATCAGCAAATGTTGCAAGGGTAACATCGTTTAATTCAGGTAAATCTCTGGTGTAGAGCAGGTAAAGAATAGGTCCCAAAACACTACCCTGCGGGACTCCTGCCGAAATCTTTTTTAGCTCGGAATATTCATCTTCATATTTCACCCTAAAGTGGCGATTCTCTATGTATGATTTTAAAATCATATAATATTGTTTTGGTAAATCTCTATGTAGTTTGAAGAGTAAACCTCTGTGCCACACCTTATCGAAGGCCTGCGCCACATCTAAGAAGATACTAGAACAAACCTTTTTCTTTTCTAATGTATTCTCAATGACATCTGTAAGCCTATGAACCTGCTCAATAGTTGAGTGTTTCTCCCTGAAACCAAACTGATATTCTGGGATAAGGTTTCTTTGTTCTATAGTTCTTTTCAATCTTTTGAGCAACAGTCTCTCAAACAATTTCGCTAGTGTTGGTAGAAGTGAAATTGGCCAGTAGGATTTTCTATCATTCGGTGGCTTGCCCGGTTTCGGAATCATTATTACTTCTGCTACTTTCCACTGCATTGGCACATGCTTTTTCCTGAGAATCGCATTGGTTATGTGCAGTAATTTACGGGTACCTTTTTCAGGCAGCTCCTTTATTATTTGCCTTGTTATCAGATCATGACCAGGAGCTTCCTTTACTTTTATGTTCTTAATTTCAGCTTTTAGTTCTTTTAATGTTACAGGCCTGATCTCTTCGAAATCAGATATTCTGGGCGTATCAGCAGTGTTTTCGTCATTGGTCTGCTGACCTAGAGGTTGAAATGTTTCTTCAAGATGTTCAGCAAACAGGTCAGCTTTATCTTTCGCACTTCTAGCCCATTTCCCATCGTGTGTTTTGATTGGGGGGATCTGCGTTTTTGGTCGTTTTAACCCTTTTGTTGCTTTCCAGAGGGAATAGTCGGTATTTTTAGTTGGAGCTAGGGAACAAAGGTATTTTCCAATTGTTTCATTTTTCACTTTTTTTATGAGTGCCTTAAGTTATATGCACGAGTTGTTTAAGGTGGTTTTATCTTGCGGCGCACGCGTAGTCTGCCATTTCTTTCGGGCTTTTCGTTTTTCCTGCACTAGTTCTCTTACTTCTATTGGGTAAATAACGGAGTTTTTTTCCTGGATGATAATTTGGAGGTGGATTCCCAAGCCGACCATTGTATGACATCAAGGAGCTTGTCTAGTTCTTCTTCTATTTCATTTTCACTTTTGATTGGCACTTGAAGTTCTATTTTTTCCTCTACCAACTGCCTAAACAGTTCCCAATTTGTTTTGTTGTTTGTGTGCTGTGGTGAATTGGTTTTTTCTATTACATTTTCACTAACCGTCATAATAACAGGTGAATGATCAGATGTTACACTTTCATCATTTTCTAAGAAGATGTAGCGTTCCGATATGCCTTTAGTGATGTAGAAATCTATTAGACCTGGGATTTTGTTAGGATCAGTTGGCCAGTACGTTGGTTTCCCTCCTGAGTAAAATTCACAGTTTGAGTATTGGCCAGCTGCAAGTAACTCTTTGCCTTTTGGAGAGGTTAATCTTGAACCCCAGAAGGTATTTTTTGCATTAAAGTCACCTCCAATAATGAAGTTACTTCCTAATTTCTGGAACAAGTTAATGTAGTCTTCTTTCTTTAGGTTATACCGTGGGGGCAATATATCGCAGATATATTACAGGTGTTGTGATAACGTAATTTAACCGTCACGGTGGTTACTTGCATGGATTCTTTTTCTATTTTTAGTTCTTCATGATGTTTGATATTATCTCTAATAAATATAGCTGACCCTCCTCTTGCTCGTTCTGCGGGATGAGTGGTATGGTTACAAGTATATCTCCCGATTGATACGTAGGAGCTGCTGGTTAGATGTGTTTCTGATATTAAGCATATATCAATTTTCTCGGTTTTTAAAAATAGTTCTAATTCTTCTAGGTGTTGTGTTAATCCGTTTGCATTCCATATGGCTATTCTTAATGAGTAGTTTTGATGTCTGGTTTCTGCTCCGGAATTATGAATTGAACTATTTATTGCATACATTATTTATGTTTAACTATTTTGGAGCTTGGTATTTCCAGCAGATTAAGTCGATCCAGAATTAACTTATTTAGCTTATTCTGTTCCTGAAGGCTCTTTAAAATTGCTTGGACAGTGTTTTTGAAATTTTCAGTACCGTTGGTCTCATTTTCTTTCGAATTTGAAGCGGCCTGAGCATATGTGTAATTATCCCTACGCACAGATGTTTCATTTCTTGCTCGATCCTTGTTTGGATGACTTAGAGGGGGTTTGAGTGCCTGATCCCTCATTTTCTGTAGCTGCTTGGCAACCTCACATCCTCGGTAGCTGGCTGGATGTTGCCCATAACAATTTATACATTTTGCTGGTTCTTCTTTAGATAGTTTGCAAGTTTGTGTTGGGTGCTTTTCAGCACATTTCACACATCTTGGATCGCGCGCGCAATATCGTTCCGTATGGTTATAGCCTTGGCATTTTTTACATTGTACTATTCTTGTACTGCCTCTTTTAACAGCTTCGATCTTTACTCGCATGTTGAGTATGCCAGTTATATTGTAAATTTTTTCTATTTGCTCGGATTTATCAAAGGTTAGCATGAACAGGGGAAGCCCACTTTTTGAAACGGGTTCTAGTCGGTTCTCCCCGCTACGTCTCTCTTTTTTAATAATGTTCACGGCATCATTGATTTTAAATCGTTTATTTTCTAGGTCCTCCTTTATTGAATTAATTTCACAGGTTGGATGTAGTCCTCCTGCCATGACCTTGATGGGACGATCGTTTTTATTTTCGTACGTGTACCACTGATATTTTTCCATATTCAGCTTCATTGACAAGTTTCTGTATGTGTTTGGGTTTGAAGTGTTAATCTTCCATACATTATTGTTCAGAGCAGTAATTTTATACTCTTGTTCCGTGACATTACTCATTACACTTTGGATTTCTGAGTAGTTGGTTACTCCTACTATAAAAATCGGTGGTGGGACTTTTACCTTTGGCTGTGCTTCATTTTGTTGAGCTGGTTGCAGTTTGAGTGATTTTTCTACTTCTGATGTGGACTCAGCGTCATTTATTGCTGGGGGTGGTTTTTCTTTTGGTTTAGCTGCTTGTTGTTGTTTTAGAGCTTGTTGTTTATTGATGATTAATTGTTTTCTAGAATCCTCTTTTGAAGTTGATGGTAAAGTTTCTGCCATTTCTGGTGAATGTTGAGCTCTCCTTTTCTTACTTGGTCTTTCACCCCGTTTCAACATCCAATTTGTTTCTCTTTCTAATTCTTCTTCATCCGTATGGAGTGGATTAATGTCATCTTCGATTGTAGGGCTGGGTGTCTTCCCAAGTTCTGCACGTGTTTCAACTGATTTTTTGAGTTCTTCATTCTCTTTCTTTAAAATTGTGAATTCTTCTTTCAATTTAGTTGTAAATTCCTTATTTCTCTTAGTTGTTCACGGAGTTCGGCATTTTCCTTCTCGTACTGAAATATATTTTCAGTTGAAGATCTTGGTAAATTGGTACTTCGTCCAAATGGGTTAAACAATGATTGGCCCACTCCAGAATCTACTGGGCCTGCCTCCGAAGAGCGTGGATTTGTCAGCATATCTGCTGCTGTACCACCTGGGGTATTACTTTCCGTATTTCTTGTGCTCATTGTTTGTTTTAGCCAATTTATACCACTGGCATTTGGTCCCCGGTAACACTTTGCTACTGCCGAAGCAGTACCCGCCCCCCGCGACGAGGACGCGGCTACCTTGGTATTACCTAGGTGTACACAGAGACAGCCGAAGCCCTCTAAATACCCTAGGCTGAGGGGCAATGTGCACTGTGACAAGTTAAATAAAACTTCATTTAGGCTTTAAAAAATAAAATATGAAGTTTTGTAATGAAACTAAAAACGGTAGTGATGCACAACCTATAAATGCAAAATATCCGCTAACTCAAAGTGTTTCTAACGACCTAATTTTAATAGGGTTGTGAAAGTAGTACACTAATCAGTGGTCTTGTTATGTTTTTCCCAGGGATTATGGAATTAGGAATTAGTGACCTTTTTCTAGCAGTTGGACATTTTGTATTTTCCAAATTCTGTCGTTTCGGAATTAGTTTTATTGGGGAAAAAAAAAATTCATTTTATACCAGTTTTGAGGTTAATTTTCCCCCCTCATTATTTTTTTGGGAGAATTTGTGATTCGTACATTTTGGCTTTTTTAAACATTATTTTTTCTATTGAAGAATATACATTTGGGAGCTTGAAATAAATATTTGGGAATTAATGGAATTTGTAATTACAGTACAATATATTCCCAACTCCCGGGGAAAACGGGAATAGAATAGGACCACAGAAGGGCGTGCTCCATCTATTACCAAAATGTTAACAATTCTATCGTTTCATGCTGCAGAAAAACTAGTAATTTATTTAATTAAATAGTTTTTTTTTGTAATTATTGCCAAAGGTTTTATTCTTGAATCTTTCTTTATACGAAACTAACAAGAAGTGTAAAATTCATAAAAACTAAAAAATTTTAACTTAAGGCAGGTTCACGTATGGAAATCAATGGAAACATATACAGATGCAATAATTTTAACTTTGGGCAAATTTTGATCGCAAGCATCCAACATAATAAAAAAAACAACAAATTATGAGCAATAATGATGCTCATTGATTGGCTTGATTTGCGAATCATTTTTGATCGCATCGTGAACCTGCATTTAAGCCTTAACCTATGTTAATACTTAATATCATTAAGCATTGTTATTAGGTATTAAATTATTATTAACTACTTAATTTTACTGTGTTACCTCAATATCCCAAGTATAACAAAATGGAACTCATATTGACAGTTCCAACTTTCGTTACGTTTTTGAGATATTTCATGGAAGACATGCAACTCGAAAATATCCAGTTCCTTGGGTTATGGGTTTTTGTTCCACAGTTCATAGTAAAACTTGTGATAAAATGGAAATTGACCGTGGCACTTAGTTGTTCCATAAAAATCCAAATAAGTTGGAAGTAGCGATACAATATACGATAGATTATATTTCTTAGTTAATTAAATCTAGATGATCTGCTCTGCGAAGTGGTCTCTATTTTGGTTGCCTTAGTAGTTTTCTAGCTAATTCGTTAGGATGTGATTCCAGTTTCAGTTGGTATTTTAGACTGCATTATTTAATTGTCTCTTTAACAGTTTTTATTCCTAGGCCTCTATGGATGCTGGTGTTTCGAATATACTATGGGGTATTTGTAATGCTACGAAGTATCTTTGCTTACTTTCTTTGTACGATATTTATATTTGATGCACTTGTTGAGCCCCATAGTTGGATACCAAATGTTCATATGGGGGTTAAGGATCGCTTTGTATAGTAGGACCATAGAAAAATAAGTTTACATAGATTTCTCATTTTTATAAATCGAGAGATAAAAATGAGTTGTGTAAAAAACATCTTATAATTCCAATGTCATGATTGTATTTGTGACTTTATATTGCGCGCAATGTAAATTCACAAATACATTGGAATTATCAGATGTTTTTTACACAACTCATTTTTATCTCTCGATTTATAAAAATGAGAAATCTATGTAAACTTATTTTTCTATGGTAGGATTTTGTAGTCTAGAGGGAGTTTCGATTTCCAGTACATTTTAGAAAATTTTATTTTTAATTGGTTGCGTCGGAAATGGGATTTGCATTACCTAATTGATATTGTGTAATTTATAATGTATGTGACTATTGATATAAGTTTCCAACTAAATCTAGAATATTAACAATACATAGTTATTGGTTGTTGCATGTTTAATTTCTTATTTATTCACCCCGAACAAAAAAAATAGAAAATTTAATTCGATTCGCTCATGTGGATGCTTCGGATATTAATTTCACGATATTATTGAATTACTGTCAGTTAAATTCTATTATGTTAGAGCTATTATTTAAGAACGAAAAAAAAAAAAATTGGAGATGTAATATTTCCGCTTATATGAATTCCGCATTCTTCCATATATGTATCTGGAAAAACTTTATGCAACAAAAAGAACCTCAAATGATTTTATGGTGGAAACCAACAGCGCTCAATTAAAATCGATTTATTTATTTTTTATTTGTTCTTTCCTTTTTATGCATAATAACAATAACAATATAACTTTTGCTTCTGTATTTCTGTGCACTCAAAGCATTCTCCTTGATATCGCAGACAATAGATTTTATTTGAGGTCGATATTAATATTCTATATATTTAGACAGGCGCCGTTCGAAGTGGTCGATTGACGGGCACATGCCACTCTTTGAATATTCCAATTCTTACAAATTGGCCCGAACATAGGGGAAAGCGCTGCGATACCCGAAGAAAGAAATCATTGTGTGCAAAACTAGTACGGCATTTGACAAACTGCCATTAAGGATCTATGGTTAGTATATGCAAGTGTTAAGGGTAAAATAACAACATCAAAAAGTTACAATTTGTAATGTTTTTGGGAAAGTTTTGATTCCATCTGGGATAGTAATGCTTAGGTAAGTTCGAACTCCTCTGACTTTTTTGCGGATTTTGTCTATTACATTTTTAATACATGCCAGGGAGATTAAAATACGTATATCGATATTAGACCAAGATTAAGAATTCAAGTTTACACTGTTACAGTTCTAAAAATTCAATGCTTGGTGTTATCAGGACACGGAAGAACATACAACTGCAGTGTACATTGTGTGATTTTTTTATTTAGAAAAATCTATTCTGTCATTTACATGTACGATTTCAGATAAATTAGCTTAAAACAAAAATTATATTAAAAAAAAAATAAAACAAAAAAACTTTAAAACAAAAGAAAAATTTTGATTTAACAATTTTAAAATTTAAAAAATATTTCTTCAGAATATTTTTGAAGTAGTCGAGCAACATCAACATCAGCTGTTTTTCTATCTCGTTAATTATTTTACTGGTAGTTCAACCAGATTAGTCGATGTGGATCGGCCAGGCCTAAATCCATGCTGGTTTTTATGACGTGCAATTGTGGATTTAAAGTTGTTGCATGTAACTAATTCAAACAACTTAGGAATTGATGATGAGGTTGATATTACTCTGGAGTATGTGATGTCATCTCGTTTACCCGATTTAAAAATAGGTATAATTTTTGAAATTTTCCATTTTTTGGAAAACATGCTGGTGCTTAAGCAATGATTGAAACGACGCGAACATGTCAGCTATATTTTTGGCGTTTGACGAGCTGGTACTGTTTTAGGGTCATATTAGCAGGGCCTTCAATTTCGCGTTTATTCCTTAAGTATTTTCCAAAATTGTTTTGGATTTACTTTGATGTTTTCTTGAATTTGATCGAGGTACGACCTATATTTTGATTTAAAATAAATCTCAAATTCGTTACTATGTTGCAGAAACATAGTTTTGTCCGCTTTTAAACATTTTGGTATACGCGTTCGAGTTCTGATTTTTTAAGTTAACTATTCTATTTTTAAACCATTGAGGGTAACCATTTTGTGGTTTACAGCACATAAGTACATAAAGTTCGAAGCCTTGCTGCATAATGCCATCAACATTTTCGTTTATAAGATTGGAATTGAGAGTTACTTGCCAGTTGATGGATTCCAGGTAACACTGTAGCCCCACACAGTTTCGTCTTTTTAAAGTTGTATTTAATTGGTTGTAGGTGGTTCCGAACTCGCTGTTAAATTAGTTAAGTCAAATACAATATCCAAAGATTTGCGATTGATATCATTTATGACAAAAGGTAATAGGGATTCAGAAATTTTAAAGGTGTCAGTGTCGTAATAAGATCCAATAATCTATCAAGACTATTGTCTACAAATAAAAATTCCGCTTCTGTTGTTATATTGCATGGTAAAATACAATTTAGTTCCGGGTTCAAATCCCAGAATGTATTTGGATGATTAAAATCATCTGGTTTTTGGATTATTCAGTTTTTATCGGCAAATAAAATGAAATTTTGGCAAATTTGCAACAACAAAGTTTTTTGCAGTTATGTGCAGTAGGTGCAACAAGAGCGTGAACGGCTAACTGTATTTAAAACTATAGGAACAAATATAGGTTGGGCCTTAACCGATTTTCTATTGATTCCTCTAACCCTCTAAAATAAAAATTAGTTTAACTGCAACAGCAATTGTTTTAGGGATTTGAAACATATTTGAAAAAAATGAGTGCGATTTATAAAAAACGATTTGAAACGGTGGTTTTCAGTGCACAACCGAAAGGACCAAAAATGTTGGTTGCCAAGTGCAGCAAAATATATAAAAAATTGAAAATATTTGTAAATTAGAGGATTACACATTATTCAATATATAAAAATATTGACGATTTATCAGATAGAGGCCAAATGTGTAACTCTGAATTACTACATACAATTAGGATGACGCCGTCATACAGTTATTTGATGAAAATTCTTCGCTTACGCTGGATGAAGCTGTGGAAAAATTGGCGAGTAACAATATATTATCATACCAAAAACAACCATACGAAATTGAATTATGGTCCACTGCTAACACAAAAACACATTGAAAAGCGACTATACTGAGCGAATGAACAGAAGAGCAAAGATTGAACGGATGTTGAGTTTGCCGATGAGTAATCCTTTTGGAGCTTTATTGTTAAAAGGCGTGTTTGGTTAACTAAGCAAAAAAAAGGATTGTCCGAACTGTGAAGCACCCGCCCTAGCTCCATGTATGGGGATGCTTCACAGAGCAAGGTTTTGGTAAAATAAACGTTTCCACACTGAACCTAAACGAACTTTGCAGGAATAAAATTTATTCACGAGGTTTGCTACCAACTATTACTATAAATGGTTTGAAGCGGGGAACTCTAATTGGATCTTGCAAGTAGACAACGATCCAACACACCGTATCATACTCTGTTGGGAATTTAAGCTCAAAAATAGCATCACAACATTGGATTGGCCATCTCAGTCACCTAATACCAATCCGATCGATATTTATGGGCGTCATGGAGATTAAGCTGAAAACGTACCACGTACAAAATTTGAGTGGTCTTCCGGAAGATATGCAAAAATTTGTCACCACAGTATGAAGGGATCTGGTTGATAGTATGGTGTTAGGTAATGACAATTAAAGTCTCATGGATTCCATCGAGTGGATTTTTTTAAGCCAAATGAGCTTATACTTTTGACGTTTGTTTGTTCAACAAAAAAACGTCAAGGTATAGCTAATTTAGTTACATATTTTTTCGTTAGATCGGCGCTTTTCTTACTTTTACAATCGTCAATTAACGAAATTATTTTTTTATTTGAAAGGCCCATGTATGCCATTATTTATGTAATATAACATTATGCAGCTTTTCGCGGTGGCACGTCTACTGTGCGGCACGTAGCCTCGTCCTGCCGGAAACAGATGTCGTCTACCTCGATATTGTTCAATTTGGACCAAAAGAAATCGGTTAGCATCGTTCTGTAGCGCTCGTCGTTGATGTTGATGGCCTCATCAACGTCATTTTCAAATAAGTACGAACCAATGACGCCGCCGACCCAAAATCCACACCAAACAGTAACTCTTTGTGGATGCATCGTCACCTGGCCAACATCGACTCGCTCTTATTGAAAAACTCTTTAGTACTCACTGTGCGGGGCCCCTCTGTATGCTTTACATGGGGTTTTCTAGAAATAAAAATTTCGTTTAATCTTAGATTCCTAGTCTTCGGGCTGCTCACCTTACATCTTATTGTAATTTCGTTGTCATTAACAAATATATGCAAGAATTTTCAGCGAAAAGCATTGTGTTACGATAAAAAACATTTCTCCCCGTTTTAAATAACTGGTAAAAATCATAAACTAGATAAATCTAAAAACTTTTACCGATTTTGCGTTGTGATGACGAATTATTAGAAGTTGCTCGAGGCCATCGATAATGCGGATATCTTCAATTATAAGCAGCTATACAAATCTTGTGAATAACTAAACTTAGAACATTCATCACATATCTTAGTACCGCAGGTCGACAAAACATATCACCATAAATTTGCATTCGTAATTTTTTTAAATTCATTATTAATTTTTGATTTAATTAGTTTTATTCATTCCGTTATTATCATTCTGTAATGTTTTATAACTATCTCTTTTTAATTAAATCGAGGAAACAGTGTTTTAAGCCATCCAATATCGCCTTAGCACTAGTACACCCGGCCGTACATTTCATTATGCCACTCTTCAATTCCACCATACGGTGTTACAACCGTTAAAATGCATTTACCGATAAACCCCCTCCCCCCACACCCATTTCTGATACTAAAGGCTAATTAGAGAGTAATTCGCTATATCACTTCTACCTAGTGTTTTCCACATTATAGTGATTGTTCTCAGAATCCTCTTTTACTGTAAGTCGACGGTTTTAATTTATATTAGTTTTGTTTGGCGATTTAAAGTGCTATACATTTTGCCGTCGTTTTATAAATATTTAGATGGCACTCATCAGTACCTGCTTGAAATTCGCGTCTAAGCTGATAATCTTTCACTTTGTCCAGCATGCGAACGGAAACGAGTTTTTTCATTTAATGTGAAAATGTTAAATTTCACGTCGTCAAACTTCTGGATAGATCACAACAGTTTTAAAAGTCGCTCAAACATGTGAGAGATTATTCCATTTGTTTTCGTATCTAACATACAGGCTTGATTGTGGTGGTGTTCCAATTTTATATTCTATACAATAAAATTATATTTTGTCAAAAATAGAAGTTCCGAAATTATAACAAACAACTATTTGATTTTTCGGTTTTATAAAATTGTGCAGAATTTAGCTATTGTGGAATTTCGTAAACCCGAATTGCAAGCCCTGGTGCGGATTGTGGCCAGGCGTCATCATTAAACCACACTTTTGGAAACGATGAAGGTTAGACTGCAAAAGTTAATGATGAGCGATTATTTTTGATTATGGAGTTGAAGATATTGACGTGGAAGACACGTGGCCTCCACAAGAAAGCGCAACTTGCCGCACATGAGGTGCAGCATTAATTTTATTAGGCCGCATTATTCCGCGATGTCACTTGGCAACCATGATCATTTGACGTTACGTTACGAGTCGTGCCTACGCCAACAAACCCGAAACGCTCGAACACTTAAAACGAACATCTGCAAACAAAGTTATAGGCGCGATACCACCCGAAATAAACAAAAATGTTATCAAAAAAACTAGATATCGATATTGTAAGATTACATATATCGGGTTTTCCAATAGGGACATACCAATTTTGTATTTTAGTACGAACGCACCCTACCCTTGGTCGTTTTTCATGATCTGTCAACGTCAAATTGTCAGTCAAGGCGTTGATTAAATACATAGAGATATTACTACTCGGATTTCTGCCGCTACGTTTGGTTAATGCCTCTACTAGGTCACATATAGATAGAGGCATAATTGGGCGAGAGTGTTTATTTCTTTCTAGCAACATAAAAACCGAACAATTTAATTGTTGTCTTTTCCGATATAAAAATTGCATTTGTATTGGATATCAACTATTTATTACATAATAAAATATTATTTTGAAATGTTACGACTGTCATTTCACTTATACTCTTACAAACAATTGTACTATCAGTTGCAGTGTTTCTTATTTCCGATCTAATCGATCTGAGTACTAAAAAGTTTTTTTTATTTCAGGTCAGATCGATCTGATCAATTTTGTTGCTGTTTCTTATTTTGCCTCAGATTGATTAGATCGATTTTTTGATTTGTAAAATTATTCCTCAGATTAGTTTTAGATTAGCTAGCTTCACGTAATTCAAATCTACATATATTATGTCATTCTCATCATTTTTGTTTGTTTTTGCAAGCATTATTAAAATGGAAATAGACAGAAATTTTAATTATTATTTTATATTGATTTTGCTAAATAATAAAATAATTATTTTATACAGCCATATTTTTTTATAGAATATTTGCAAGAAGTGGTATAATTTCACATTCGTGGTACAATTTCCTGAGTAATTTAGCACGTCAATATTCCCTTCGTGTTCGCATTCGTTCGTTCGTAATATTCCCTTCCTGTTGTTGTAATTTGAATCCAAATAATAATAATTATAAATAGTAATACATCCAAATAGTAATACAAATTTATTTGTTTTAATCGTGTATATTTTTGACAGTTCGAAGACAGTTAATAATTTTTTTGATCTACCAAATTTGAAATCTGTTTCTTATTTCAGATCGACCAGATCGATCAATTTCAGATTTCAAAGTCTGCTCAATCTACGGATTTAAATAAGAAACACAGCTAGTATATAAGAGTGTGTTTAAATTGGTTTAAATGCCGCATAAAAAGTTAAAAATTTATTCGTGATAAATATTTTTTAACTTTTTATCTGTTTCGTTAAATTTTGACAATAACATGGTTGCTTATTTTATGTGTAATTGTGAACATATATAGCAATTTTATATATGAAAACATGTAAAATAAATACTTTTTAAATATATATTAGCCAAAATAAATCAATCAAAATAAATCAAAAGTTTTACATGGAAAATTTTTGTTTACAAACAAATATTTTTGTCAGCCAAATGTTTTCTATATAAAATTTTTATCAACTTTTATCCGCTTCAAGAGGATAAAAAGTTTGACATTTTTATTCACCACAATTTTTAACTTTTTATGCACGATTTACATGTTCCAATTTTTTTTTCCAGTAAAATATGAAGGGTTCAGTATATTACGATTTGCGTTTGCGAGAGGAGCACGAAACAAATTCCAGTAAAATAAAATTGGGTTTTTTTCTTTATAATTTGAGCAAATGTTCTTTACATATGGCTGACTCTTTTTTACTAATAACTTTTTGTTATTTGCGTGCAGCTCTATTTTTCAGTAAAAAATTAATTGGGGGAAAAAATTGGAACATGTAAATCGTGCATTATGCGGTATTTAATCCAATTGAAACACGCTCTAACAAAATAATTATATGGTTGAATGAAGTTATCATTGACTGAAGTAACCTTAGTTTTAATTTGAAAAATATCAACAAAAAAATAATAACAAAAAAATTGTGTTGCAGTGAAAATGAAAAAATATACCGATCGCCATATCTGTAAAATCTGTGAAAACGTGGTTACATATGACATTTTCACAGATTTTACAGATATGGCGATGGGTATATTTTAACCCCACTCATGGTTGGAATACAAAGTAGTATTCTAGGTGCACTGGTACATTTTAAAATATGAAACATATATGTATATAAAAATAGATAACAAAATGAAGAAATATGAAATTTATCTAAAAGACATTTCACAATAAAACAGCTGTTTGTAAACGAACAGCTGTCACTTAAAATTATTATTTTTGAATGGCTGCAATGTCAAAAAAAAAAAAGAAAAACGTATGATTTCGTTAAAAATTCTTATTTTTTTATTAAGTTTTTATTCCTGACTGGTTGAGGCTTTATTGTCTATTTATTGTTGTCATATTGCATATATGTATATTCAGTTGAGAGAGAGGAAAACGGTATGATTTCAAAGGGCCGAATGTCGAAGGGCCGAATGGGTCGAAGGGCCGATTTTTTTTTTTTTTTTATGTTTAGAAATATATTTGTTTATTTAATTTAATTAGTTTTGGCATGACAAAATTTTCCTTCACCAAAATGTTCCTACCAAAAATGATATTTTTAAAACAAAAAAACAAAAAAAAAATTCGGCCCTTCGACCCATTCGGCCCTTCGACATTCTGCCCTTCGTACCCATTCCAGGAAAACATATTTCGTTTTATTTTTTTTTTGTTAAAATTTCTAGTGGTGTGGGTAAATAATAAATCAAAAATTTGTTTTACTCCGTTCTAGCAGCTTTGAATTAATAAGTCTATCTTTGTTCTTCTTAAACCTATACATGAAGTGAGTTGTGCTCTTCTTTTACAATGTGTCAGAAGTAACAAAAAGTAAAAATTGTTGTTAAAATTCGCAGTGGTATTATCTTAAGTTATAGTTAATCAATGGTCAAGGCTAACAACGTTTAGAAATTATTAAAAATCACTACCGAGTCGGTGATAGTACCTTTAAGAGCACTTACTCCAATTTTCGGTCGTAATAATCGTCCCACCAGATAGGCTGTGCGTGGTGAATAAATTCGAGCCAAAATATTCACTATTGGATGTTTCTGTACCAGTGAGGCAACTCACAGGAATTGGTAATCTCACAAACCACATTGTAGCGAATTTTACGTAAAGCTCTTAACTTACAACCTTACAAGACCAAATTAACTCAAGGAATGAAGCCTCTTGATCATTTGTTCAAGTTTTAAAGGAAATCCTGAATTTCATCGAAAAATTATCTTCAGCGATGATTTTTTCCTTAATGGCCTTGCCAATAAGCAAAATATTCATTATTGGACAACAACATGTGTTTCAAGAGACTCCGTTACAACCACAAAAAGTGACCGTGGGGTGTGAATTTCATGCCGGAGGTGTGATTGGACCATATTTTGCTGGAATAAATTTCAGCCCAATATCTCAATTATTCAGAGTTTTATTTAAATACAAAATTGCTATGTCCTTATTGTAAACCGCATTATAATGGGTTTAGATATAAATCAAACAATAAACGTTTTAAATCGAGTTTGTAATCAATTTATCATAGCGAGATAGCGAAAAAACAGTCAAAATGAACCGTTTTAGCTGTTAATTCAATTTACACTCTTAATTTGATTTCAAACGATGGAAAATTAAAAGCACGAAAGCAAGAAATGATAACAATAAAACACCATAACTTTGTCTTTTAGCTCCCGCAACTACTTCAGTCTGTCACCGGAACAGAGGATGGCAGAAAAAATAACAATGTACAGGCGGTTTATTTGTTTTCCTCAAGCATATTAGTGTACACAGAGTTTCTCCGGTATTTTCATTTTATAAAATTAATTGGCAGATGAGATAAATGAAAATACTCACACAAGTAAAACTTTTGTATATTTTATTTCCATCTCAGTACACGTATTCTGTAATTTTTGTTTGTTATTCAAGAGAATACTCTTTAGACAGCTAGTTACTTGATTGTACATATACGAAAAAGCAATAATATAAATTATTAGGTGTGCAAGTAGAAACTCGGCTCTGAAGTAGGTTGGATTAAAGTATACTTGAACGCATGCAACTCGTCCGCTATTTTGAATATATGTAGCTTAGTGCTGCTTTTATGGCATAAGTTTTAGTCATTTACGATCTGTCGTTCCGTGTGTATCATTTTTAAGTGATGGATAAGCAATATTTACGTCATTGCTGTTTTCAAATGAAAAAAATGCTGCTCAAGCCATGGAATTGATTAATTCGACTTTGAGCGAACATGCTGTGAGTCATTGAACAGTAAAAAAGTGGTTTGCAAGATCTCGTGATGGCAATTTTAGTCTTGAGGATGATCCATGTTCAGGTGCTGCAGTAATTTGAAGACGAAGAAATTAAAGTTTTATAGAGTGAAAATTCGTGTCAAAAACGAGCTTGCAGAACAGTTAAAAGTTACTCACCACTAAACTGACCGAAAAAAATAAAACTGAAGAGTTGACATCTGTATGATTTTACTTTCTCGGTACAAAAGAAAGAATTTGTTCACAAAATCATTACGGGTGATGAAAAGTGGAATTTGAACAATAATCCTAAAAGCAGAAAACCATGGGTTGATCTAGACCAGCTATCAACATCATTTGCAAAAATGAATATTCATGTCAAGAAAGTGTTACTGTGTGTCTGTTTGGTGGAATTTAAAAGTAGTTATTTACGAGCTTCTGGAAACTAATTAAACTGTTACAGCTGAACGTTACCACGCCCAATTGACCAAATTAACACTTAGTAAACACATTTCACTTAATAAACACATTTTTTTTGCCGTTTCTAGTAGATACTCCTGATGATGACCTAACAAGTCGAAATCGATCGAGTGATTTTTTAAACTTTTTGAAAATTATTCAAAATAACTACGAAACAAAAAACAAGTGATTAATAAAAAATGTGTTTATTAAGTATAAGTGTGTTTCGCCAAGTGCCTACGGCAAATAGCGTAAAAAGTACGGCAAATAGCGTAAAAAGTAAACACATTTCACTTAACACTTGTTTTTTATTTCGCAAAAAATATTTTTGAATTTTTTAATTAAAAAATTGGTTCAAAATGTTTAAAAAATCACTCGATCGATTTCGACTTGTTAGGTCATCATCAGGAGTGATTTTTTAAACATTTTAAACCAATATTAAAATATTCAAAAATGATTGTTTGCGAAATAAAAAACAAGTGTTAAGTGAAATGTGTATATGATCAAATTAAGTAATACTCACCTTTTTAAACATATTCTCCTTAGGCTGGGAAGTTTTACATTATGCGATATTTGAAAGACCAGCGGTTCACGAAAGTTGAAAATGTGCAAAAATGGCGCAATGACTATTTTGCTTCGAAACCACCAAGTTTCTATCGCGAAGGCATTCATCATCTACCTGATAAATGGCAAAACACCATAGATAGTAATGGCGAATATTTCGATAGTTAACCTTTGCAACAATTACATTTTCAATAATGTTGAATTTGACCAAAAACGGAAGAGTTTCTACTTGCACACACCTAATATTATAAAATTTCTTTTTATTTCATATTAAAATCATAATTTACATAGAATAATAAAAGACAAGCGCTTTTACATTTGTAATATTTTAGAAATTTGAACTAAGCACATATAACTTTTTTCAAAGGAGTTTTAGAGTATAGAGGAATTTTTCATCCATCATTTGCGAGACGAAACAATGTAAGAGTTTTAATATGGTTGCAACGAAACCTAAACCTCGAGCATGTACCAGAAAAAGCTGTTGATACAAATAATCTTTATATTGTAAATTTCGGCAAAGCCAAAATCAAAAATTCAAATTTATTCCAAAGAACAGCCTTTTAAAAATATTTATGTATTTTTGCTTCCATATTATTTCATTAATTTTGGAGCACAAAGAAATTTGTTGCTGTTTTCCTTGTGGTTTGTAATCGTTAATATCGTTTTGTAGTATTTTATTAAAATAAAATTATGCAATGAAAAATTCATGAGGATTGTTGGTTGATGCGGAGAAATTAAAATTTGTTTTCTTTTCAAGTTTTACCACTCAAATCAATACGACAAGGTAGAAAATGGATTTCGCCTGGTTTTATCTAATTGTTAATTAAAACTTGTTTAACGCATCTGAATAAAATGTGTCATATACTTTATCATGTTTTATAACACCTATATTTAATTAAATGGTTCATTAAAGAAAAGCCCTTATTACCATAACTTTGAATTCAAATAGAGATACTGTGTGCACGAAATAGTTTTTCCACTCATTGAAATATGCCTCAAAACCCCTTTTTAATTTCTTTCTTTGTTCTTAGTACACCGCTTCGGGCTTCATTATAAAAATATATATTTCTGATTTAATTCTAGAGTTTTCCTATCTTTGGCATGTTATAGGTATTAGTATCACTTTAGTTATTTTTTTTGATAGTTTTCAATTTTTATATTGCGCAAGATGCTTTATTTTCTTGCAGAATCGAACAAATTAGACAACAATTAAATAGTATTAGACTATTGATGTAATTGAACAACATTGGTCATCTACTTACTAATCATATGATTTACTTTAAACCTGTTAGACTGATAGTATGCCGTACGACTGGTATGTCATTCGATATACCATCAGTACTCCGTCATTGAATGTCAGAACGAGGATTTTTCGATGGTAGAAAACTAATAAGTTCATAGTACAACAAAAGTCAAGAAAGCGTTTCGAACAATTGTGTGACGCTTTGGACACAAGCTTAAAATGCATTTTTTTTATGAAAAGGTAAGATTTGTCGAAATTTGCTCAGTGCTGGTTTCAAATGTTTAATAAAATTTATATCAAAAGGGTTGTTTAGGGCATTATTAATTATCCACCCACTCGATTGCACAATGCAAACTGATAACAGCTGCGTTTTTCTGAAAACAATCGAGTTGAGTTCGCGATAGTTATTTTCAAATTTATCCATCTATTTTGGCCATTACTCCAATGGGATTACAATTAGTTATCATCACACCGCATTATTATTGAAATTGTTACACTTTAACTCATTTAAAATAAACAATACTTTAGCAAAAAATAATATAAACATTAGGCGTATTTAATATTTAAATGAGGTTCTTTCTTTAAACGAAAGATTTATTTTTTTGCATAAATTGAGAATAAATTAAATTTGGGTTCTTCGGAAAGTTATAATTAAAATTCTTAAGAAAAAATGTACAAGAAAAACTTTTATTAATTGTTTCCAATATTCTTTGAATATTTCTGTTGAAAAAAAAATTAAATAATTAAATCATTATTTTAATATTTTGTATTTTATTAGCAGAACTACAATACATATATACTACAAGTACATATAGCTATAGAGTACAGCAACATTACAACAACTCTCAAATCTGAAGTAACACCACTTTTGTATACGGTAAATAAATATGTAATGTGTGCGATATATTGAAAATGGAAATAATCCAATTTCCTTTTTGCTTATTACATGTACAATTTTAATACTACATGTTATACTCATACTTGTGGGACTTGAATATTGCATGTGGTCGTAAAAATTCATTAGCTGACTTTAGGTTTATACGAGTACATAGTGAAGTAGCAATATCTATAATTAAACTATTAAACGAATTAGTAAACAATTTATTTGTTAAGTAATGTATATTGTACGGATACAAATAGTGAAATTAAACTCAAGTATTTTAATTTGATAAGATCTATTCGAAAAATAGATCTGGAACTCGTACATAACATTAGGTTTTAGGTTTCAGTGGTTGACACTTGGGCATTTTTGACCCATTGTGATACCACGCATACCACGCCACATCATTAACCCATTCACCATCCCACCTATTCACCTACTCACACAACTACAGTATACCACCAGCTCCATGTCAACCTGTACATTGACATGGACGGTGGGTCGGCACTGAATTCTGCACTCCATAATAGGGTTTTAGTTGTGTTTATTAACATCACCGATTGTAATCGATGATGAAAATTCGATTTCCATCTTATAGCCTCTGATGGGATTCGAACCCATAACATAACCAAGCGCAAATTTTAGTGAATAAAAATATCGATATACTCGTAATTTTTTTCAAAATTGTAGTAGGCCTTTGGTTTCACTGCGAATGGTCGATAAAAATATTACGATCAAAATATATTTTTCTTAAATGTGACACTATTCTGGCTTTCTCTTAGAATAGGGGATCGGAAAAAACTATGTCAGAAAAATCCATTTTGGCAAAAATGTTTGGAAATTTTGTTTTCCAATTTCCTATTGCCAAGTAAAAATATAATCAACAGTTTAGTTTCTGAAAAATTTTTTTTTTTTGCTATAATTTTCGCGATGTGTGTTTGTCAATTTTTCAAAGTGGTATTTAGTATTGGGACTTCAAATTAATTCGGTCCGTTTTCAAAAAGTGGCTCTGACTATAATAAATTTTTTATATAGTGACAGCTGATTTCCATTGTTTCAGATAGATTAGACATCTGCCGTTAACATAGAAATAGATTATGCAAATGCAATTATTACAAATGCAATGGAAACGGCAAACATAAATATAGAGGTAAATATTCCAACGGGAAATCGTTTTGAAGAATTACCTTTTATCATCTGATAATCTGAATGATGACGAAATATTGCAAAGCAAGAAAAAATCAAAATCATACGTTCGGATTGTCGTTCAAGGTCAATCTCACTCAAAAATTAAACAAATGTTAATTTCCATTAACATAAAAGACTATGTAATAAAAATCATAAGTATATAGGATTAAAAATAATGGTTACTGATGCAGAATTAAATGGAAAATAATCGATCAACTAAAAATTTCACTTTCGGACCATCAATTGATCGACCTCTAAAAATTTGTATTCATGGTTTACCAACCGATTTTACTGCTGATGAAATTAAATCTAGTTTATAACTATAAGGCATAAATACGGAGTATATAATTGCTATACATCCAATCCATCATAAAATATCTGAAAATAAAACTGTGTTCCGATATTTTCTAGTTAAATTTAACACACACATTTCTACACACATAAAATGCAAACGATTCACCAAATTAAACTTATTCCTCATACAGCAGTTCGTTTTTCACACTATACTACCAACAGAAGTATAACTCAATGCCGCCGCTGTCAAATGTTTGGGTATGGATCGTCACACTGTAATAAAGTGTTTAAGTGTGGTAAATGCAGTGCTAACCTTCTTACCAACGAATCGGCAGTACTGAATCGGCTAATTACAAATGCGCCAACTGTGGTACCTCACATTACTTCTTCCAAAGATTGTCCTAAATTGAAAGAATACAAAATAATTAAAGAAAATGTGAATATCAATAGGCAAATTAAAAACATACAAGATCAACAATACTAATGACAAAATAATAAAAAACAATGCTCTATTTTCAGAATCTATTATTGAGGTATGCATTCGGCTTTCAATTAAATATTTACATAACACCAAATAATGAAACAGTTGAATTTGTGTATTTGGAA
Organism: Nephrotoma appendiculata; assembly: GCA_947310385.1. Lineage (NCBI taxonomy): Eukaryota > Metazoa > Arthropoda > Insecta > Diptera > Tipulidae > Nephrotoma > Nephrotoma appendiculata. The sequence continues at coordinate 187,410,068 of OX371223.1, forward strand.
TGCTACTAGCAAAGAATATGGAGATGAAGAATACCGAAACAAAAGAAAAAATTGCATCAAAAAGTATATGGGTTATGCAATTCAAATGGGTTCTACACTAACACCAGTTTATTTATTTTATATTTGTATTTACGGACTTACACATCTTTGCGATTATTTTTTATGTTTCTCTGTTCTGTCTCATTTTTTATATAGTATTCGGCTACATTGCACAAACTCGTTGTACACGAGTTTTTTTATTTATATGTATTTTGCGTAGTTTTCTTTTTTGGTTTTCGATTCATTTATTTTTCGTATTGTATAAACAGCTGTGAACAAAACAAAAATTTCAAGTTGTTATCCCGTTATGAATACACGCATATTATATATATATATATATTTTTGTTCTCAAGATATAAATTGGTTAGCTCGATTATTATATGTACGTATGTAACTAAATAGATTTCATGTAGTTTAAGAAATATTGAATGATTCTAGGTTACAAATAATTGGGAAACGATTATAAATTAGGAACAAATATAATTATAAATGTTCGATCAACATAGATTAAAATAAGTAACGATTATTCTAAACGACAAAACTTCAATTTGATTAGATTTTTGGAATGTAAGGAGAATTTTTGGATTATGAAATGATTTTTATGGAACGATATTGCCACAATATGACAACAACTATGAATGTTTTAACAGATTTCTCATTTGTGAATAATTTGCTGCATATTTTTCAATTAAATTAATCACATATTGGCATCCAAAATAATAAATTTTCAATTATTAATCAATTTAATAAAAGGACAATATTTTTTTCGTGTTGCCGTTTCTAGAAATGGTAAAATTGCAAAATTGTGATTTATCTGTTAAAATTACTAAATAAATATAATTGTATTATTTTTCAATGTTGATTTGAGATGTTTTACATTGTATCTGATTAATTCAAGTGAAAAATCAGAAAAATCTCGATTTAACGGACTAATTGGGGAGTCCGATTAATTCGAATGTCCGTTAAATCCGAATGTTTTTAAATTTAATCAACTATAGATTTTGCACTTGTTCTGGAATATGGGCACCTAGGACAGAACTCGCTTATCTCTTAACCGAATAAGAAGGGATTTTGTTTGTTGGATGGAAATGAGATTCATAAACAGTTCTTGGAAGAAGCTCTGGAATATGGCCATTCGTGACGGAATTCGATCAACCGCTAACCGATTGTGATGGGATTTTGTATGTTGGATGGAAATAGGATTCTTAAATGATTTTTGGAAGAAGTTCTGGAATTAGGCCATCTGGAACGGAACTCGATCAATTTTTATTCGATGTTGATTTGATTAGGTATGTTGGATGAAAATGGAATTCTTAAACGATTTTTGAAGAAGTTCTTGAATATGGTCATCTGGGGCGAAACTCTTTTGTTTATCAACCATTTACGATGGGATTGGGTATACTGGATGGAAATGGGATTCTTAAATGATTTTTTGGAGAAGTTTTGGAATATGGCCATCTGGGGCGGAACTCATTCAGTTCTTAACCGGTTACGATGGGATTGGGTATGCTGAATGGAAATGGGGTTCTTAAATTATTTTTAGAAGAAGTTCTGGAATATGGCCATCTGGGGCGAAACTCATTCAGTTCTTAACCGATTATTATGGGATTGGGTATGCTGGATGGAAATGGGATTCTTAAATGATTTTTGGAAAAGGTACTCTAATATGGCTTGCTGGGGCGGAACTCGGCGATTTCTTAACCAATTATGATGGGATTGGATATTTTAGTCGGAAATGAGATTCTTAAATGATTTTTAGAAGAAGTTCTGGAATTGGGTGTGCTGGATAGAAATGGGATTCTTAAATGATTTTCGGAAGAAGTTCCAGGATTTGACCACCTAGGACAAAAATCGGTCATTTCTTAACCGATTATGATGGGATTGGGTATGTCGAATGGTTTAGATAAGAACCCTTAAATGATTTGTTTAAGAAATTCTATAATATTTTTGTGCATAATCCATATGACCATATTCCAGAAAGTTTTCCAATAATTACTTGATAATCACATTTCATCCACAATGCCTAATTTCTAGCCCAGGCAGCCATATTCCAGAACTTCTTCCGAAAATATTTAAAAAATCCCACGTCCATCCAACACACGAAATCCCATTATAATGGGGTAAGAATTGAACGAGTTCTGTCCCAGGTAATCGCATTCAGAACTTCTCCCAAAAATTGTTTAAGAATCTAATTTCAATCCAACTTTCACAATCCCATCATAATCGGTTAAGAATTGAACGAGTTCCGCCCCAGATGGCCATATTCCAGAACTGCTTTCAAAAATCATTTAAGAAACCCATTTCCATCCACCATACCCAATCCCATCGTAAATGGTTGATAAACAAAAGAGTTCTGGCCCAGATGACCATATTCCAGAACTTCTTCTAAAAATCATTTAAGAATCCCATTTCCATCCACCATACCCAATCCCATCGTAAATGGTTGATAATTAAAAGAGTTCCGCCGAAGATGACCATATTCCAGAACTTCTTCCAAAAACTGTTTATGAAACTCTGTGTCATCCAACAAACAAAATCCCGTCATAATCGATTAAAAACTGATCGAGTTCCGTTCCAGATGGCCTAATCCCAGAACTTCGTCCAAAATTATTTAATAATCCCATTTCCATCCAGCATACTCCATCCCATCATAACAGGTTAAGAATTGAATGAGTTCCATCCTAGGTGCCCATATTCCAGAACTTCTTACAAAAATCGTTTAAGAATCTTGTTTCAATCCAACATACCCATACCCAATCCCATCATAATCGGTTAAGAATTAAACGAAGTTCAGCCCAGATGGCCATATTAGTGAACTTCTTCTAAAAATCATTTAAGAATCCCATTTTCATCCAGCATACCCAATCCCATCATAATCGGTTAAAAATTGAACGAGTTCTGCCCCAGGTGGCCATATTCCAGAACTTCTTTCAAAAATCATTTAAGAATCTCATTTCAACATACAAAATCAAATCATAATTGATTAAGAATTGAACGAGTTCCGCAACAGATGACCATATTCAAGAACTTCTTCAAAAATCGTTTAAGAATTCCATTTTCATCCAACATACCCAATCCCATCATCATCGAATAAAAATTGATCGAGTTCCGTTCCAGATGGCCTAATTCCAGAACTTCTTCCAAAAATCATTTAAGAATCCTATTTCCATCCAACATACAAAATCCTATCACAATCGGTTAGCGGTTGATCGAATTCCGTCACGAATGGCCATATTCCAGAGCTTCTTCCAAGAACTGTTTATGAATCTCATTTCCATCCAACAAACAAAATCCCTTCTCATTCGGTTAAGAGATAAGCGAGTTCTGTCCTAGGTGCTCATATTCCAGAACAAGTGCAAAATCTATAGTCGATTAAATTTAAAAATATTCGGATTTAACGGACATTCGAATTAATCGGACTCCCCAATTAGTCCGTTAAATCGAGATTTTTCTGATTTTTCACTTAAATTAATCAGATACAATGTAAAACATCTCAAATCAACATTGAAAAATAATACAATTATATTTATTTAGTAATTTTAACAGATAAATCACAATTTTGCAATTTTACCATTTCTAGAAACGGCAACACGAAAAAAATATTGTCCTTTTAATAAATTGATTAATAATTGAAAATTTATTATTTTGGATGCCAATATGTGATTAATTTAATTGAAAAATATGCAGCAAATTATTCACAAATGAGAAATCTGTTAAAACATTCATAGTTGTTGTCATATTGTGGCAATATCGTTCCATAAAAATCATTTCATAATCCAAAAATTCTCCTTACATTCCAAAAATCTAATCAAATTGAAGTTTTGTCGTTTAGAATAATCGTTACTTATTTTAATCTATGTTGATCGAACATTTATAATTATATTTGTTCCTAATTTATAATCGTTTCCCAATTATTTGTAACCTAGAATCATTCAATATTTCTTAAACTACATGAAATCTATTTAGTTACATACGTTCAAATAATAATCGAGCTAACCAATTTATATCTTGAGAACAAAAATATGTATATATATAATATGCGTGTATTCATAACGGAATAACAACTTGAAATTTTTGTTCTGTTCACAGCTGTTTATACAATACGAAAAATAAATGAATCGAAAACCAAAAAAGAAAACTACGCAAAATACATATAAATAAAAAAACTCGTGTACAACGAGTTTGTGCAATGTAGCCGAAGGCCCATGCCACACGTAAAAAAAAAATGCGGCATTTTTCTTCGTTTCTTTCCCCGTTTACTTATGATACAAGTTTTAATTGCGACTTAAACAAAATTTCTGTTCAACCACACAACTCAAACATAAATGAAATAAAAAATATTTCAAGGACATTTTTGACTCATTTTAGTTAAAATTTTATTTAAGAGAGAGCAGAACAAAACATTGGTAGAAAAAAAATGCCAAAATACAAAAAATGCTCGTCTGGCATGGTACGAATACTATATCCCTTTATCAACCAAGAAAACAAAAAAATTGGCTCAGTTTTAGTCCAACCCACACAAATGTGTGAGTAAAAAACCATAGTATGTAATGGCGTTGTTGATAAAAAATTTCGCTTTATTTGTAGTAAAACCAACACAATTGTGGGTAACGATATTGTGTTTTTTTTTCAGACGAATACAAGTTAAAAAGGAATTCACAAATGTGTAAGTTGGTTCAAAAAACATACAAAACTAAATTTTTGACATGGTACTTTTGCCCTACTCGCACAATTGTGTTAGTAAATCAATAAAGGGATATAAAAAATGAGAGAGAACAGAGAAACATAAAAAATAATCGCAAAGATGTGTAAGTCCGTAAATAACCAATATAAAATAAATAAACTGATGTTAGTGTATAACCAATACTGCATAACCTATGAATGATGCAATTTTTTCTTTTGTTTCGGTACTCTTTATAAAACTCTTTACTTTATGCTACTAGTTTGACAAACAAAATTGATGAAACTTTTGACTTCCTTTTAAATAATAATATCCAAATAGCTACCATTACTGAAACTTGGCTAAAACGCGACAAAACATTATATCATCCTAAATTTTTAGGTTATAGATTAGATCGATTGAATGCTATTCATGGGGGAGTGGTAATTATTATACATAAGTCAATCAAAAATTCTCTTCTGCCAGCTTTTAATTTGAAACGAATTGCGGCCCTTGGCATCAACACTAGTATTTTTTCGGGTGGAAATGAACTTTATTAGTAACATACAAAATATTAACCAGCCATCAATCCACATATTACATCTGTAGCGACTTCAATGCAAAACATAGGTGATGGGATAATATTACAAGTAATAGGGTGGGAATAGCTCTATATAACGAATTGATTAACAATAATTTAATTATTGAAAACCGAAAAAACCTACGTATTTTCTTCCCAATTCTAAATATGGTTCGGTATTACATTTTGTGATAACCAATAACAATAATACAATCTCTCACCTCCGAATTAAATATGGGCTCAGTTCAAAACATTTCCCAGTGTTATTTCAGTTATATTCAGATAATATATAGCTTAATAAAACATCCAGTATTTATAATTATGCTCTTGTTGATTTCAATAGAGGATATTGACAGATTTATTGAAAGTCTATACATTACATTGTATGAGGCTAGAGAAATAACAATACCTAAATCACCAATTAGAATACAGAGACAATCTGAATCGTTAGTCATCCCAGACTCTATCAAGATGCTAATGAAACTGCGTACAGTCAGACGTCGGTAATATCTTGGAAATCACAATAATCTACTTAAAACTCTAGTTAAAGATTTAAACGGAAGCGTCAACGACGTATACCCACTTTATATCATAATAACACTCCTATACTAACAAATAGTGAGTGATAAATGCAATATTATTTTTGCAGAAAATTTCGAAAATGACCAAAACATTCAATGACTCGAATAATTCTGATGTAACAACGGTTTTAACTGAATTCAACACTCGTTTTTCTGGACATAATAAATTGAATAGCTCAATAATTAAAAATCCGAATGCGCTTAAAAGCTAGATTAATAGGCTCAAGAATAAAAAATCTCCGGGGACGACAATATAAACAATCGTATTATTGAAAATCTTCCTTGTAAGGCTGTAGTATTTTAACCCAAATTTTCAACTCATACATAAGACTACCGTACGTTTTTAAAAAAAGAAAACGGCGCGAATATTTCCTATATTTAAACCTGGCAAAGACAGAAGTAACGCTAATAGTTATAGACCTATCAGTCTCTTTAGCCAAATGAGTAATATTTTTGAACGATGTATACATAAAAGAATTAATGAATTTGTAATGTCCTAAGATATACTACCGGGACAACGGTTCTTCAACTAAAAGACTATCTAGTACTATTACCAACAATATCTCTAATAAACTGTCAACTGGCCTCGTGCTATTTGATATGGAAAGGCATTTGACAGAGTATGGCATGATGGGTTATAATAAAAAATGATCAAACTAAATTTCCCTCATATCTGATTAAATTAATCCAACATTTTATTTCTAATCGATCCTTTTATGTTTCTACTCACAAGGACGTATCTGCTCTAAAGCCAGTAATCAGAGGTGTACGCCAGGGGCTGTGCTATCTCCTATTTTGTATAATATTTTCACATCAGTGGGTCGATTCTGGTTTTCCTATAGGAATAGGAAATAGGAAAGAATTTTAAATTTGTGTAGCAGGTTTGTATTTTTCCCCTATAAGCTTATTCTGGTGTGTCTTATGGAAATTTATTCTTTCCTATTTATCGCAGTTTTGACGTTTATGTTTCCGTATAATATGTATGTGATAATATGTATTCTATTTGTTCTCACTGCCGTCAAATCTTACACAAAATAAAGCAATGTTCAATTTTTAATTTTCTTCATACGATAAAAATATGGCCGACCTTCAACCAATCATAGCGAATATTATTTCTGTCTGTCAGACAAAATTTGCAATTCAGTAAACCAAAAGTGTCTGTTTAGTGAATTAGAAATAATTTTTTTTCATAATGCGATATGTGTTGCAATCTTTTTGACCTTGAAAGCACTACTACATGTCAGTTCGGTCGATTAGTATGAAAATAAGTAGACATTCCGCCGTTCCTCACTTTGATTCGTTAGTCGTGATTCTTTCCACGTTTCTTTTCCCTTCACCTACAAACTGTTGTTAGTTTGTTGGTGAAGGAGAGGGAAATGAGTAAAGAATCACGACGAAAGAATCAAAGTGTAGAATGGCGGATTAACATTGTAAATGAATACTCTTTGAGTGTGGGAAGTCAGAAACATTTTAATACTCTACTACTCAATTATTTGACATCACATAACCATTGCTTGTTGTAAAATACTCGGAAATTGTTACCACGACAGCGGATTACCATCCAAATAGCATCCTTCCTACTATATTAAAAGTTTTTAAGGTTCAAATTTCTGAACATTTTAGCAATCAATCCGGTTAGTAAAGGGCATCCTCGGTTGTTTTACATATTGCAGGTGACATACGACGAAAAGCCGACGTTGGCAAACAAGATTTTCTTGTTCTTTTAGAATTGATGAAATTGTTTGATTCATTTAATCAGTCCATTTTATCGAACAACTTTATAATAATTTTCTATTTGCTCATACGGCGTGTAACCTATTTTACAGCAAGGTTCGATGCTTTGGCCACTCTTATTTTCGCTCTAAATCAATGATTTGCCTGGTGTCCTAGAGAATTGTAATCATCACCAAATATATGATGTTCAAACTGATACCCACTGTGTCATAGTAATTTGACTGATGGTGTTACAAATATTAACCAAAATATAGCCGCTATTCAAATTTGGGTCATGCAGACATAATCAATAGTTGTATAGAAACAAAGGGGTCCATTATGAAATTTATCCGTCTCGTATTTTTCCGTTAACGGAAATATTCAATTCGACACGGATTTACAATATTATGAAACTTGCATTATCGAATTGGTAATAAACAAAATTTATTTTTATTTATTAAAAATTTCTTATAATAAAATATTACATTTTAAATTTTTGGGTTTTAATTATTTAGAATTACTAAAATATTCTTAATTTATTTATTTTATTAATATTATTAAAATATAAATCACTTTTCACTATATTTTGATGAAACGACAAAATAAGTTCAATCGAATACAAAATACGTCAACTAAATAGCAGTCGGATTTTTCTTAGTGTACTCGGAAAAATCAAGGTTCCTTTTTGCTGTTTAGTTTTCATGAATAAGCACGGATTTATCGATTAACGGAAAAATCCGAGACGGTAAAATTTCATAATAGACCCCAGTATAGTTCTGTATGGAATTCCTAACAATAACTTCTGTTTTATATTACACTTTACACAAATGTGCTATGTAACATTATACAACGTTGTATGTATGTGAACAAAACCCTATATTATATAATACATTCTACATTACATAAACTTAAGAAAACGCCTTATCTAGAGATGAAATAATTCCCACCCATGGGGGATTCCCACTATTCCGATTGACATCGTTATTTTGAAAAGTAATAAAATTTACTTTTAATATTATGTTTCTTCGAATATAACAATAACAGTATATTAGCTAAAAATCTTCTTGGTACTCAAATACATATAAAAATTGTTTGTGCATATCCGAAGGTGATAAACTTTTAACCACATTTTCATGGAAAGAATCGAAAGAAAATAATTACTCCATGCTACAGATCAATTTATCAACACCATCGATTTGAAGAGCGAAAGTCTTATTAGGTGTATCGCGTTACATATTCTAGTACGATTTGCATACATATAATCTATCTATCATTCTAACCATAACTAAAGATATAACCATTTATCTAAAGATAGACCACACAAACACGGTATCATTTGAACACAAAAATAAGAATCATCGTATCATAATAAAGATGGATATTATTCCACGTGGACTTTCGTTTTATATACATATATACATAAACATACTCGTCATCATTTCAAAAACCGAGCATTAACATTTTCATTTTCAATTTCCAGGGAAGAAGCAGTGGTAATGGCAAATTTACGTAGACGTGTCGCCGCCATTGATTTAACTCGATCACGTAAAACGGAGGATCAGAATGCGAATGATACTGGACAAACACAAGAGCAACTAGACAATCGACCTCTATTACCCAAGGTAAGTGTCAAAAAATATCATTACTTGTATGTTGTTGTACACAAAATTGAATGAAGCAAATTTATTACATAAATCTTTCCATCCAGAGAAATAAGATAAATGACAATGGTGTCTTTTATTTTTCTTGTTGCTGTTATTCGTTGTCATTTTTGTCTTAATATTACTGCTTTTATTGTTGTCGAAGTGGAACAGAAACATAAATACTACTTGCAAAATAAGAAAAATTAAGATGGAAATTTGATGTTTCGGTTCATGAAGATTTATACGAATTTGTCTGGTAACGAAAACCGAAAATTTGTCACTCCTGCATGTCGTCTCATCCCTGTACGGTTGTTGCCCGCATACACAAAGTATATGTACAAACAGCAATTGTTGGGATATTGTTGTTCTGGTTGATGGATTTTATTTTATGACAGGATATAAAAATAGATGTCAAATTATTGTCACATAAAATTAAAAGAAATTTTCTTTGCATTTTGTTGTTGTCGAATATTTTTGGGATGGTGTGGATGTTCTTTTTTATTGTAGTTGATTGTTGATTAGTTAATTTAATTTTATTGAAAGAGATTTTATGCTTATTTATATGGATGTAATAATGTAATGTACATACATACTGGCTTATGTATATTGGATATGGCTTTCCAATGTTTGTATGTTTTGAGTGTGCGACGTTTTCGTTTTGTTATTTGCATTAGGCACATGTAAAATTTGTAAAACTAATTTATTTTTGGAAATTTAATATGGCTCTATGTTAAAATAAAGGTCAGACAAGTTTTTTTTAATGAATTTAGGGCTCCTTAATCTTCTGAGAACTGAAATAGTCAGAATTAAATATGTATAATGTTCGATATGGTTTAATAAATCTTACTAGTACTTCCATCATGCTATAGATAGGTAGCACCAAATGGTTTGTCTGCTGTGAAAATAGTTGCAAAATATTTTAGATGGTTACTAATCTGAACTTCGATACATAGAGAACTGAAATTTGGCGACTGTGTTTTTGGGATAGACCCACATAACCCCCCCCCCCCCCCCCCCTCCCCTAAACCACTTTTATTTGATACACAGTTAATTCTAAAATAATCTATTCTCCTGATGAATCGTATATTGTATAAAAAGTTATGAAAGCGGAACCATTGTTTTCCTATGTTTTGTCAACTCAAGTATAAACATTTAACTTTTAAGCTCGTCTATAAAGCAACGAGAGACAAAACGTATTGACAAAACTATTTTGAATATTTAGATATTTAGCAAATTAATGCGTCGATTTTTTTGTCTAAATTTCCAACTAACTAAATTGATGGTTAGTTCATACCAATCGTTCAAAGATGGCACAAAACAAACCGCATCTGATGTTTAATTAAAATCTGCTATATAAACTTAGATTTAACATTTTTAAAAACATTTATAATCAGTAATTGATAAATCGAAACTAAGTTTGCAGTTTAGAACTAAATATCGAGTAGATTTTGTTTTAAAAATACTAGAGACATCTAACAATATCTGGGTGAACTAACGATCAATTTGGTTAGTCGGAAATTTAGATAAAAAAATCGGAGTCAGGCACGCATAAGTATTCAAAAATTGTTTTTAAATGGTTTTTAAATACAATTGTTTAACACGGCTTCTCGACCTGCTATCTGAATACTATTACAATCTACTTTCTCTGTCTATCAAAATTTGCCAAGATGGTGTCTGGTGTGGTAAACTTGCTATAATTTGACGTTTTGAAATCATTCTTTTGTCGATAGTCTAGACATATTGAAATAGAAAAAACGTCAAAATATGCGTGCTATGTACATGCTATCAAGTTATGCCGACATAGCATGTATTGATAGCATACAGATAGCCTATACATATTTTTACGAGTCTCCACTTGCCATTTGATCGAAATTTTCTAGCATAACTAGATAGCAATAGCAGGTGGAGAGTCCATGTAAGTCATAGAAAAAATATTGTGTGCAAATTGAGCACAAAAGATTTTGTTGCTACTCGCTTCACTCGAGTATCAAAATACTAATGCGTTCTCAGTTTTTGAGAATAATTGCAATTGAAATTTATTTATAATGGAAGCCGGGCCAGTATGTTCAAAAATGGTATACACTTTACATACTCCACCTGCTATTGTTATCTAGTTATGCTAGAAAATGTCGATTAAATGGCAAGTCGAGACATGTAATAATATTTGTATGCTATCTGTATGCTATGAATACATACTATGTCGGCAGAACTAGATAGCATGTTTATAGCATGCATATTTTGACGTTTTTTCTATTTCAATATGGCGTCTACTGATATTTTAAGTATTTATTCAAATGACTAGTAGTCTAGAACTATCGACAAAATAATGATTTCAAAACGTCAAATTATAGCAAGTTTACCACACCAGACACCATCTTGGCAAATTTTGATAGACAAAGAAAGTAGATTGCAATAGTATTAAGATAGCAGGTGGAGAAGCCGTGTTAGGATTAAAAGCAAACCGCATACTCGATGGAAATTAAAATGAAATTTCTAACTAAATTTTTTTCAGATCTTTATGTATATAGTTCTTCTGTACGTATGTGTGTGACTGAACTCCTCCTATACCTATGGTGAAAAGTAAATAAATTACACCTTACCATAAATATGCATGCCCAACATATAAATATGCATGCCCAACTGCAGAACGATAGATCGGCACTGTCGTTCTCCGAACAATTGCTCAACATTGGCAATGGAAAAATTCGATTTCATGGAAATACACAATGCACCAAATTGCCAGACAATTTTTGCAACATAGTAGCCACCAAAGATGATTTGAGCATTAGCACACAGCTAATACATAAAAATACATAAAGAATTCGAAAAACGCAACTGTCAGACATTTACACACATACAACAACAGCTATACCTTTTTTGCGATCACATTATTATGCTTACCACCCGTCTCACAAAAAGTACCCCCTCTTTCGCCAAATGTGCCAATGACAAGCATCAAATATCGTCCAGCCATTTTTTATTTTACTCTGGACAACAGCAAATCACACAATGGCGAAACGAAAAGATTAAAATGTCTAACTCAATGTCAAATGTCACTTAGTACAATAAAAAATGGTTAAAATATTTAAAGTTTTTAAAAATTTAGATTTATTTTTTATCTGCGTGTATAAATAAATAGTAAAGGCATTGAGGGCTAAATGTGTTTGTGATTACGAAGTTCACAACAAGACTTGCATAACCTTTGACGATAAAGAGTTCGGAAATTTTACGGAGTTCCAAATTTACTGCTAGACTCAGTAATAATCAAGGGTTGCTGCAAGATCACGGATCTTCTATACAATAAATATCACGATGAAATTGGCAACATGTATACATATATTCAAATCTTAAGAGCGACACAATTCATTATAAATGAGCTTTCATGCTCAAAATAAGTTGTGTGTCCTCAAAATTCTTTAAACTAAAATAAATAAATAAACTTCGATTCCTCATACAAGATTCTGTTTTTTGATCGATTACGAGCCAGACCCCAAGTATTGTACATTCGCTTATCAATGAACCAGGTTTACTATGGTAATCATAATCGAATCGGTATTCGGAAACCGCAATCTTTATTTGGAGAGTGTTAATGATTTTTCGGTAAATATTGATATATCACGTTCAAATATTGGTGCATCACGTTTTTATAGGGAGTCTTATAGTAGTAGCATAGTAGCATATAGTAGTTTCGGAAACATTTGTTCAAAGTTTTAATAAATTTTCTTATAATATTAGAGATTAGAGATTAGTATAGTTTATGGAAAATTCGAATATCGAAGAAACGTTTGCTGAACCCGCTCTTCTAGCAGGCAAGCCAACGTTCGGGCAGGTCTGTCGGGTTCACTAGTGTAAATATAAAATGCAAATGCGAAATTTTCTTTTACAACAGATGGGCTTTAATTAATACGGAGGTAGTCAAAATAATCTGTCGTGTCAAAATTTTTCATTTCTAATTTCACTTTAAAATCGTATGAAGATTGCACGTGAAATTGACTGAGTACAAGGCTTAAGGCCTAAAATGGTTGTTTTTTGCAAAATAACAAAAATTTGTTAAACGATCGAAGTGAGTTTTCAAACGAGTGCAACTATCATTTGAGCTACGAGACGCAGGCCTCATTTTTAGTAATACCTCTATCTAATCTTCACATATAATGAAAGAAAGAATCGTGCTCTACATTTTATTGCTCTACGTTATTGTTTCTAGCATCCTGAAAGAAAAGTCGTTCACAGGTTGTTGGTGTATTAATTAAAGATATTCAATATCCAATAGCGGGCAACCGCAACCCGGATATCCACATAGCTATTTTTGTGGATTTTTAGTTATGGTTACCCGCTATTAGGTCCCGGCCACCCGAAAAATTAATAACGATTAAAAAAACATCAATTTTTGTTTGCCGAAAAATTAATATCCGAAAATAAATAGATTAATTGAAAATTTTTTCATTGTAACAATATCGCAAAATTAAACATCAATAACATATTTAAACAAATTTAGTCATTTATGAATTTTTAAAATCATTATTTCGCTTTCTTCGCGCAAAGTAATCCAATTCTAGGAGGCTTAAGGAAGTTACATTTTTTAAATATAGGAATTAAAAATAACAAAAATCTCACAATTACCGGTCATTCTTGCACAAACTAGACCAACTCTAAGCGGCTTTGAAGAGTTTCTACTTTCGGCATGAGCATAAGAAATAATGATCCATCCATTATTTCTAATTCCCAAACTAAAGGACAACTTAGCTTTTACGCGATCTTCGTCAATTCTTTATTAAAATTTAAAACAATTTCACTTATTATATTTCAACCCTCTAAAGTAAATAATGAATTAGAATAGGCCTAAAAATACTGAGACTTCCCAGTATGCATTTTTTTCTGTGCGTAAAAATTAGTTTTATATCCATACTAAATTCCGTACTTCAAAATATCAAAGATACAAAAATATCAATTTTAGACAAAAATAATTCTCTTTCTCTTCCTGTTTCACGTTTTTGTTTTATTTTTATAAGTTTTTTATTTTGTATCTCCAGTTTCACGGGACAGGTTGGCGGAGAAATGCGCACAGAGCGGTGCGTGCAAATTTTTTGTTATTTTAATTTCTTACTCTTCTTTATTGTAAAGTTTTTAATTACTAAAGACATTTTTTTTAAACTCTAGAGTGAAATAAGTGATCGCAAACATTAAAGTTGGACTAGAAGGGCAATAAAATTCTATTTGACGTAACGTATTTCGTAACGTTCATACAATTTTCTTTTTTTTTAAGATGCTCAATTGCCCATGCAGATGAAAATATAATAAAAAAGTTCTATGTGAAAACTACTAAGGAAATTGGCTTTATTTGTAAGTAGAAAATTACAAAATTGTTGGAAATTAGTATTACGAAAAGTGTATAGAATAAAACCGAGTTTCCAACAAAATTCCACCTTCTTTCCAGTTTGATTTTTTCGCTTTTTAGTTGAGATTCACACCGATACTGATATTTTTATGAGACTTTTTTTTGGCGAGCAGCATGGATTTCAGTGTTCTTTACATGATACTTCCCATAGAAAGAGTGTGGTTTTAACACGCGAATGTAAACGAAATGCCATCGAAATTCCATATTAGGTTTGTCGAAATTTGTGTTAATGTTTTTCGATAATTTTGTTTTTAATTATTTTTTTTCCGTAAAAATTTTTTTCGATGATTTACATTCGGTATTTTCTTTTCGATGTTTTGAGGAGTTTTGAAAAATGGTTTCAATTGTTTATATTTTATATTATATTACTCTTATTTGTTTTATATTTCTTATAGGTTTACACTATTGATTATGTATATTAAAGAATACCTCTACAGTTCATCATGTAAATTTAATTTTTTTTAATTAGTTCAGTATTACCACTATTTATACATTATGCATTTCTTTCCTCGCGCTATTAGTTAATTATTAATTTTTTTTATTTTCTTTAAATTTACTACTTCAAGTGATGTTGAAAAAATACCTTTCTCCAAAAATTGGCTAAAGCAAGTTTTAATTAAAGGAAAGTGCTTAAGCAATGTCCATTTTTTTTATAAACAGTATTTGGAAAAACGCAATATGATTCTCTACTATACCAGCATATTGTTATGTAGAAGTGACGGAATCAAATACTCACAAATCTTCTGTTTATAAAAACTGATTTAGAACAATCCTAAAGCTTAAAAGAATAAAATAAATAGAAACTAATGTGTTTTACTAAAGGCTTGTTCCATACATATATACTCAAAAGTGTATATCAATAAAACAATAAGCCTTTTGATATACAAATTGCTTTTGTAAAATAAAAAAATACAGTTTATTTATTTTTTAAACATTTTTATTACTGTACTGTTATTTTAAAAACATAAATGTTGATTTCATTTTTTACTGAAACCATTTATGGATTATATTTATTTGAAAATTTAAGCTTTTGGTATTAAAATTTTTGTCGTTTGATTACAAATACCCGAATAAACCGCATAATATATTATGATTACTATGCAATCTCGGAAAGGGAAATACTAACATTATCTTTCATTAAAATAATTTACATTCTTACTAGTATTTTTAGAAATTTTGTGGCAAGTAATAAAAACGTTTTGAATTAAAATTAACATCCTAATATTAAAAGAAAAAACAGCTTAACAAATCCTAGTTTGATAATTGAAAAAGATTGAGTGTTTTTAAGGTTCAAGTTCTTATGTGTTGAAGTTTGTACCAGTATGCATTGGTATAATATGGTTCATCAATAAGCGTGTCATTTTTGAGATTTTACTTTGGAACACCCACATTAGATTTTTTTCGAAGCCACATTAGATTTTTTTCGAACTAATTATGGGGTATCGTATAACTTTAATAATTTTTCAATTTTATACGATTGCGGCAAATGATACAGTACCGGAATTCATAAATACTCGCTTCGCTCGTTTAGCAAACTCTTATTCTTGTGCAAAATACAACATTTTAGATCCCAGATACAAAAATAACTTTTACGTATCTTAACAGAAAAAACAAAACCAGTTTTAAATTAGGGGAAAACTTTCAAAAAAATTTACAAAATCTAAAGCTAAGTATCCAGCTTGCTGTCAAAATTATTCTAAATTTTATTGTATTATTATATTATTTATTTGTTTTCACTAGCGCAGTCTATATGTGAATGAGATAACTACAAACTTTTCACGTCAGCTGCGTACCGCATCTGCGAAATCGTGAGGTAAATATTTTTTTGTTATTTCGTAAAATTTATCTTAGCGCGAGCTGGATACCGAGCTTAATCTAAGAAAGGCTTAAATGTCCTAAGTAGGGCAGGCGTATAATTAATATAAATGGTAATAATATTTTACAACTAACATTCATACATTATTATACGAGTATGTACATACATATATTAAATTATGAATTATTCATCGATAATAACTGTACAAAATATTCAAATGACTTGAACTTTTATTTTATAGTCGCTAGAGCATGCTGTTCATAATCTCAGATGAAAAGTTCAAAATTATAAAATTGTTTTTTTGAATTAAACCACTGTAAGATTTCTATTTGATATCAAATTGCGTGCCAACATCACATTAATTTGTGTATAGCTAAAATTAAAACTTTTATTTATTTTAATTTTCCTTCTTGATTTTTAGCTTTTTTGGTTTTATATTTATGCGAGTATGTAGTGCTATCTTATTTCTTTATTTAAATTGCGGCTTTCAAGAGAATTTGTGTTATATATATAGGCTTGTACAGGCTTTCTACAAAATTGTATTGAGAAGTTTATAATATTGATCGTTTGTGTTGCATTGCGATGTTGAATAGGTCAGAAAAAATTAAATACAGCTACTTAGTTAAATAACTCAATTTTAAAATTATGATTACTATGCTGAGTACTAAGTCTTAAGGGCCAACCATAAAAAAATTATAAAATTAAAAAAAATTAAAAATTTTGACGACACTAATTTTTAATGACATTCCAGCCATACTACCTAGTTGTAACGAGCATGCCGTAAATATTGTTGAATATTGAATGACAACTATTTGTTATAGTGACAGCTATGTATTGTTTGTTGTTTTTTTCTAGGTAGCACGATACAAATTTTAATTTTTTTTAAGTTTGAATGCAAAATTTCGCTCCAATAATTTTTATTAAGTGACAATTCATATTTAACGAAGTTTCATTAAATTTTTTAATTTAAATTAATTTTCCCATGGGCGAAAGCACAGAAACGGCATTTAACGCAAACATTTACGTTTATAATTTCTTTTAATTTTTGTATGGTTACCCCTTTAAGCCTGTCACTACGTGAGATCAAACCTAGCTAACTGCTCATAAGTATTTTTGACTTTAAGCACCTACTCATGCTTTTTCCTATTTCAGATTATTATAGATTTTCAAATTCAAACCTGTTCCATGTATTAAGTACTAACTAGCAGTGATTTGTATTTTGCCACTTTAAATAGAACAATTACTCGTATTAGTAATGGAAATATATATAAGGGTAAATATTCATGATAAAGGTCAATATTCTAATGGATGACTTTTAACTTTTTAATGTTCAACATTTACCCTCAAACATTCACAATGTTTCTAATTTTTTACAGTGTATGTTATAAATTTATCATTATTCAAATTTGTATGATTAACTACTTACTTACGAGTATTTAATCAGAGCCTCCTAAATATAAGAGCCGTACGATTCCGCCATTTATTTTCATGAGCTCTTTTTGTTCTTTTTCATACCAATCAGTGTATTCTAATATTTTTTTATATAAAAGCTTTTTTGTATATAAAAATAAATGCTTCGTTTGAATTTTTAATTTGAATGGTTAGTTTAATATTCAGGAAAAGCATATTTTGAGTCGATTATGTCGAGTTAACGCTACTTAAATTAGTCTAACATAATTTTTTTTTTGTAGAAACAAGAATTTGGTTATATGTGTATATATGTAAAGAAAATAAGAAATTAGTATTGAGTGTTCCATCAAAAATTTCAGCATTAATTTTCGTAAACAAACTTTCGTTAAAAAATGCTTTTCTAGTAACAATGTAATATGGGAGTTATTGTGTTTTGGATTCTATTTCAACATTGTTGATGAACAAACTCATAAAATAAAAAGATCCTTGTTTTATAAAGCTTCTCGCAATTACAAAATCAATCAAATCGCGTATAAATTTAGAAAACAATAGCGACAAAAAATTGAATATTTTAAAACCAAAATGTTTGTTATTAAGAAAATTTAACAATTCATTTAATCCCTGGATAAAAAGATTATAGAGATCTCCTGGAACTCACAATAACGCAACACGAGCAAATTGGATTAAAAAAAACAATTATTTGGAAAATTTGTGACATTTGTGACGCCGCGCAGTAACTATGATGGTGAATATATTGCGATGAAAAGTTTTATTTACGCCAACCGTATTATAAATAAAAATTATAATTGTTTTGAGTTTTATTAATTATGTTAAATTATTATATACAGTTTTCGCACTTAACTTAATAGTGGTTTATTTTCGTAAAGAGTTGTTTAATTATTTTATTCGTTTCTGTAATTTCAAGTAAATTTATTAACACTTCACGTGCTTTTGTGATATTATAAAAGAATCTTAAAAATTAATTTAAAATAAATTTTCAATTTTTTTTTTATAATATTTAAAGTTATATAATATGTTAATATAACAAAGAAAATTTACTGCACTTGGAAAGCAAAGAAAAAAGTGCTTTTGTATCATTATAAATATATTTTGTTTACTAATTGAAAAAAAAAATTAGTCAAAATAACTTCTTTGGGCAATCTAGTGTTAAAGGGACATCTGTAAACATCTGTGGATTTTGAAATTACAGAAAGCTCGGTTTTGCAATAGCAAAACATTGGAGTTTTCTACGTTTTGTTGTTTTTGTAATAATATTTAATTAAGAAAAACAACGATGTTGTATACATTTCCAGTAAATAAATTTTGATGAAATTTTTTTATTATATGAATAATATTTATTGTTTCTACATGGTTAAAATCTCGTTTCTGCTCACGTATTTTCTTTAATTTTGTTATTAATGTGATCGTTTAGATTGCTATTAAATCCATCGTTCATCTCGAAAATTCAGATGTGCATGGGACAAGAATTTACTAAAGGAGTTAAATTTTTATAAAACTAAATTTTAAATTGGATGATTTGGATGTAAGAGAAATCTGCAGCAGCACCCTTTATTAACTTACTTTACTAACCTATACACAACTAAACGGAATGCTCATTTTTATAGAATATCAATAAATTTACCCTCCGCTGTAGTTTAAATTTAATAATTAAATACTACACTATGATTAGTTCAAAAATTTTCCAATTACCACGGTTTCTTATAGTAACTCAATAAAAGCTTCCCCTCTATTTAAAGCTCTCATTTTAATATTACGGCTCTGTAAAGTCATAGATGGCTCCGTTTTAATACAACAAGAGCTAATATATCGTGCCTTCACGAATTAGTGCGTATGAATAACTAACTATGGTGTGTTACAATGACTGTTAAACTCGTTTATAATTCTTGAGTTTAAGTTATACCTTTAACAATGAGTCGGAAAATTATAACAGATTTTTTTTTTATTAGCTACATAGTCTAGACAAAGTTTTGTGAGCAGAATATAAAAGTTCAGTTTGACGAGAGTGAAGAAGAGATTTGTTCTGCAGCATACTGTTTTAGTTCGATTTGCCGGACTTTGGCATTAAAAGTAAAAGATCGATAAAACATTAATTTTGTTGCTAATTTAAATTTTATTTATTTTTGTTGCGGACATCCTGTATATATTTATTATCTTAAGTAACACAAATACATTATAATTTTAAATTGTACCTTAGGAATGATCAATAGTTGCTCTCAAAGTTATTAAGGTACAAAAATACAAATATGTAAAGGGCAACATTTACCAAAGATAAGACACAATTTCCTTTTTATATATTTGGGTACTATTTATAATTTTCAATTTTCTGGGTTATCTCGTATAATGGTCTGGTCGGACCAGATTATAAAATACCATTTTAAAAGTGGATTATCCAATATAAATATATGTAAAGTTATATTCATATTCTTTTCAGGTTCATATTATGTTGGCATGTTTAAAAAAATATATCTTTATATTAAGAAATGATTAAATTTGAATCAATTATTTTATGTATGTAAGAATAAATTCTATTTGAATAAATCCCATATAATTGTATCATGTACATGTTTTTATGTACTCCTACGATGTGACATGATGATCCTTCTTCTCAAATCCTCGTTCATGTATGCGGCTGATTATAGATACGATTATTTTTATTATTATTACTACGATTATTACTGCTACTTTTATTTTCATTTATGGCAAAATAAAAAATCATAAACTAAAATATTCTTAAGGGACTTATGTATTATATCGTACATGTTTATACACTCATACATTTTTCCAGTGAAAAGCGACAGATTGTTTATAGTAAAAGTCTCTGAGGAAAAATTTGCAGGATACATCAATGTATGTAATTTAATACGATATTTTTGTTGTATGTCTGCGTCAATGCTGTATCATGAATACAATTAATAAAGACTAGCTGTTTTATGTTGGGATGAGGCAACTCATGGCCTTAAAATAATAGCTGAAAATTAAAATTACGTAGTTGCTACAATTTCCAAAATATGTTAAATTGGCGAATTTAGTGTTTTCGCTTACATCATTTGAATTAAGAAATTTAGTTTTATAAATCAGTAGTTGTGGATTTCATTCTATATTACATCTGATTTAGAGATTATTTATATGTTCTGCACCAAAGGTTTTTCTCGTTGGAGTTCAAAATACCAAGTTTGACTGATTTTATCACAGATGTATTCTATTTTCTCTTATTGAGGTGCTCCACTGTTAAAACATGCCTTCGACGGTTGTCGTTTCTTGTATAAGAGAACCGTGAACCGTTGACAAAGACATGCAGTATTTTGTTTTGAAACCATAGAATGAAAGCAAAGCTGGAAGCCGTAGGCGCTCAAATTGGATGCAGCAATTCAAAAAAGTTCCGGAAGATGGTTGCAATACAAGAAATATCCTGCGGTCTATCACAAAAGAGTTGGAAATGTTTAGAGTCACTGGACAAAAAGGCCGAATTTTACACAAAGTTTACGAATATTTATATTCTATAGTCCCTGGTGCAGTGTCGAAGGAGCGGGTTTAACTGAAAAAGTTATGTTGAGAATTTAATATAAATTCGAAGACGATTCAATCGATCGAATATCATTTTAAAATTTTTAATTTAAATGTCAAAGACAATATACTTGAATAAAATAATTTTTTGTAGTACCATTTTTTAACTAATTGTTTGCATAAAGTATGTATAAATGTAACATTAATCGAAATAAACAAATTAAATAATAGTATATTATTCAACGAGCATATAATCATGGCTGATTTTCACGAGTGACGTACATTACTCGAGCGAATAACAGCTATTATATGCAAGTAGAATACTATATTTTGTCCACGAAAATTAACTATTTTTGATATCTTGATATTTTAAGTATTATTTTTGTCTATGAGTACAACATAACCGTTCAGAACTTCTATATAGACTTTTAAGATGCATATGACAGCCTCCACCGCGAAAACCTCTGAAAAGTGCTTATTTGTCTTGGATTTTCAGAGAAGCTTGTCTCCCTCTGTAAGCTAACACCATCTGACTTTCAGTGTGGCATTTTAGTGAATGGACGTACGCCAGAGAGATATGCTCACGCATGTTCTTCTTCTGACGCTCGAGCACGTAGTAAGTAAAAGTTGTACAGTACTTTGTGCGGCATATTCAATAATTCAGGCCAAATTTGTTGATACACAGATAATATCATTTTTTTTTGGCCGTAGTAATAATGTCAAGTCATATCAAGCACACTTTATTACTACAATATAGTGATAGGCTCATTAGAAATCACATCTTAGATCTTCATCTTGCACAGTGGTAAGACATCTGCCTTCTCTCTAGTACTAACTATAAGACATGAGACGATACTACGAGAGCTTAGAATAAATGTACAATATATGGGCCTATCTAATAATTAGGACCAAATTAGGACAAACTTCACGTTCCTGTAAAAATTCGTGAAATTGCCCTAAATCTTAAAAAACTGTTTATGTTAAATAGAGATACATAAAACAGTAAGATATAAATCCAAGTACAAAAGTTTCAAATAAAAACAAAATTGTTCTATAGTGTGGGCACCATGTTTCTTGTGGCCTTATTTTCTCTTCGTACATTTTATTGGGAAAATAACAAATTAATAGTCTCTGTGCACATTACGTTTCAAGAATTTCTTTTTTGGATCTTCTTGAAATTTATAATATTGTCCGTGCTTTGTGTGGTTAGTAATGTTGTTCTTAAATGTACAAATTTAAACTGGCTGTCCTGATACTAATATGTAACGAAAACAGAGAAATACAATTTTAATTCTCATAATAAATTTTGCAAGAAGAGACTTAAATATCAAAGAGACCGTTGGGCGCTAATACAATATTTTTATTTGTTTTAAATTTTTTTGTACTTGGATTTGTATCTTTAGTATATAGACATATAAGTGAATATGATATATGTATGTACTTCTTGCGGATTAACCAATTAAACTGAATAATTTACTCTTTATAATGAATTCTGAAAAATATGTTATTATTATCAATGATAAGCTTTACTTATAACATAAATAAATTTTATAGATAAAGGGGAAAGACACGAGGAAGTTAGGGGATACAAGTTACCCTAGTGTGGATTATATGGAAGGGATACATTTTTAGAAAATTATTATTTTTTGTCTATATACGTAGGAGTATACAAATATCGGGAAAATCAGACTAGTTTTAATTTTTTGTTGTCACCATGTGTTGTTTAGACAAGTGACTGTTGAAATTTGTGTCATTTTTTAAGACTTTATATTGAAACGTATATTTTGTATAAGGAACGAACAATCTCCCACCAGCGTAAGTTTGTGAACTAAAACTGCGTAACAAAGTGCTTGTTCTGCATAAAAATATCTGTCTCCAGCGTCATTTCACCATATGACATATAATATATCTTTGTAAATATAATTCTTCTACACGTCTTTGTAAATATAACTCTTCTATGTGACTGAACTCCTCCTAAACGGCTGGACCGATCTAGAATTTTTTGTGTGTTTGAGTGTCTCCAATGATGATTTAGATTCACAATTGGACTCGGGTTCTAGGAAATTAACAATTTTTTTTTTTACTTTTTTAAGCTTTTTTGCATATCAGAACATGTAACTCCCAAATTTCGATTTATATTACATGCAAATACACAATGCATCAAATTACCACACATTTTTTGCAACATGACAGCCGCTTGCTGATTTGCAAGCTAATTACATTAATCATGCGTGTGGCTACCGGAACGAGCTATTTTAGCCGCAAAAATATCCGGTGATGAAGCAGTCAACTATCCTGTTAAATTATTGAATTCATTTGAAGTACCAGGAATGCCACCACACAACTTGCGATTAAAAAATGGTTCACCAATTATTTTGCTTCAGAATTTAAATACACCAAAGCTATGGCACTCGATTAATCATAAAAAATCATGGACAATGTTCTTAAGTGCATCTCAATTCTCGCTACTCACAGTCCATTTTCGGTGTACATGTGGTTCAGTGAATTCACAGGGAAGAAGCGCTCATTTTCATGAGTCGTCACATCACCAGTCGCCTGTAGTTGCATTATGAGCTCAAGCACCAACACGCAGTCTTCTCCACACAGCTAATGCAAACACAGCTGTCAGATATTTACACAACATACAATAACAGCATAATTCTTCCATTCTCACAAAAAGTACCGCCACTTTCACCAAATGTGCGAATGACGAGCACCAATTATCGTACGGCCATGACACAAGAATTGAACGAAGCAGATTAACAAGAAATTGCAGTCATTTTTAGATTTTGGTTTGGGCAACAGCAAATCACACGTTGACGAAAGGAAAAGAATGAAATGTCACACTCAATGTCAAATATTATCGAAAATTTGAATATCGGAAAAATGTTTACTCAACCCGCTAATGCCATGACATATTATAATATCATATTTTTGACAATTTATCGAACATTATGTCTTGCTTATCTAGATATAGAGATTACAGAGAATCTAGACATAGAGATTACAATCGGTGATGTTAAAAAAAAAATACAACTAAGACCCTCTGATGGAGTGCAGAATTCAGCGCCGACCCACCGTCCTTGACAATGTACAGGTTGAACTGGAGCTTGCAATGTGCAGGTGGTATACTGTAGTTGTATGAGTAGGTGAATAGGTGAATGGGTTAATGATGTGGCGTGAGTGCGTGGTATCACAATGGGCCAAAAAATGGCCTAAGTGTCAACCACTGAAACCTATCTAGAATAAAGTGGGATACTGTTTCAATTTTTATAGCATTTTTCAGCCTGCTAGATTAAAAAGTTGTGATATTTCTACTTCATTTCTATCACCAAATATTTTGTTTTCGATATTTCAACGAAATTGGAGAAAGAGGTACTGCTCATATTTATTCTAGTAGGCTGTGATAGCAATAGAGAAAAAATAATTCATAACCGAAACAGTCGCCAATTTCATTATAGAAATCAGAGATATAACATTCGATAAAGTATCGAAAATTTGATGTTATAACATTTCACCCCTGGCAAGCCAACGTTCGAGCAGCCAACGTCTGTCGGGTCTGCTAGTAGTAAATTAATAATTGGGTACCAGTTGGAAACTAAAATGCTTATAACAGAATTGTTGCTTCGTAGATTATGTCGCAGTGTGTTAGTGAGTGAATGTGTCAGTGCCTGGTTGGTAGTTTGAGCTAATTTGGTGGCATTTTCTAAAACCGTTTTAATGATACTTGACAAAAATTTATTTTATAATAAACAAATTAATTAGCAGACAGCACCAGATCAGTAAATTTATAAAGTTGTATAAATAAATTGTTGTCTAATCAAAAACCTTTCAAACGATCTACACGAGTATTTAGAAAAAATAAAAGACTGTAGAACCGTGGTGCTGGGTGGTTTTTATTAGGGATTTGGTGGCAGGCACCCCAACCCCTTAAAGTGCAGGTCAAAAAAGTTGATAAATTTTCCAATTTGAAAGTAGAAGCAAAAAAAATTTTTTTTCGTTTTTTTTGGGGCTCAGGGCGCCTATTCTTGAAATGGGTTGATAATTTGCATTAAAATTCTTTGGTGGCATTTCATTTGACCAAGGAATTGAAATCGATATTCAATTCAATTTTTGATCAAAAGAAGCAACCAATGAATTCTTGTGATTTACTTTTGAATGTTGGTAGAGTTTGACATTTGCTTTTAATTATTTGGCGGTATTGTTTGACATTTGCAATTACTTTTTTTTGTATGATTATAATCGATACACTAAAATCACAACCAAATATGCCAGAATTATTATTTTGTTGAAAACTAAATATTATTTAGTATTATTAGCATGTACGTAAAAAATCAATACAAAACACCTATTATATGTATCAATTTTGCAGAAAATGTCAAAAAAATCAAAATAAAATATACAAGATGACATCAATTAGAACAAAAAATTTATTTCGAAAACTTTAGTGACAAGCTCTCTCTCTCTCTAGCTTCACATCCTATGAAGGGATTTTGCCGCCCGCACTATGGTCCTCCAGCCGTCTCGGTCTATCGCTCTCGTCCTCCAGTTTCGACATCCTAGTGCATGTAGATCTTGTTCGACGTTGTCACGCCAGCGCAGTCGGGGTCTTCCTCTACGACGCACACCGGCTGGTTGTTGATGGAACACTTTATTGGTCATCCGTTGTTGTGGGGATCTTGTAACGTGGCCGAGCCATCTAAGTCGATTGGATTTGATGAATCCGATAATATCGCAACCTCCAAGAATTTGCTTTATCTCGTGGTTCATGCGAATCCGATATTCATTGTTCGCAACTTTAATAGGACCAAAGATTGAACGAATGACCTTCCTTTCGAAAGTTGATAACAATCTACAATCGTTAGTGGTCATGGTCCAGCTTTCGCTTCCGAAAGGCAGCACAGGTCTTATGAGTGCTTTATAAAGTGCGAGCTTGCACGACTGCGATAGATGTCTAGATCGCAATAATTTTGATTGAGCGTAGAAAACTCGATGTGCGGCAGCGATTCGGGCTTTTATATCTGTCTGCATGTTATTTGATGATGTTATAACTGACCCGAGGTATTTGAAGTTTTCAACGCAATCAAAGTTATGGTCGCCAATTTCGAGATTTGACAAGCACAGTAACTAAAAATAGAATTGAAATTTCAATACCATCAACTCTGTAGGAATTCAACGAATTTTTGATGATGTTATAACTGACCCGAGGTATTTGAAGTTTTCAACGCAATCAAAGTTATGGTCGCCAATTTCGAGATTTGACAAGCACAGTAACTAAAAATAGAATTGAAATTTCAATACCATCAACTCTGTAGGAATTCAACGAATTCCAAATTGGCATTGAACACATAGCATTGTTGTTGTAAATTGGCAAATGAAATATCCCTTTTATATTATTAAAATTTTTTGCCGGCTATTTATATCGTTTTTTCAATTTTGCTTGCAAGTTTTCTATTATTTGGGGAAATAAATCGGCACTGATTTACCCACTCGGCATATCCATACTAGAGTAACTTGAATCCGGTAACTTCTTCTTTTGTTTCCCCTTTACCTAGAAAACCGGTTTTGCCGTGGATTCTGTTTTAAACTAAAATTTTTGTATATTATTCAAAAATTTCAACACACCAACACCAAACTCAAGGTCATTTTTTGTATTTTTTTTATAGTTTGATTTTGTTTTTGAGCCGTGCGTATAACAAAACAAAAATTTTAATTGTATTAAAAATTCGAATTCGAATAATAAAAAAATAAAATAAAATTTAATTATATGATTTTTAATTAAATGAATTTTTTTGTAAGAGCATTTTTACACAAACACATAGAAAATTTAAAAGTTACCGGATTCAAATAAAATGTGTGTGGACGTAAAGGGTGTAAGCCATAAAAATTACCAGATTCAAGTTACCGTAGTATGGATATGCACAGTCAGAAATGTCCACCGATTTTTGTTTAGTAGTGAAATAAATAATAGAATACTTGCAAGCAAATCTGAAAAAACAATTAAAGTAGCCGGCAAAAAAATTGAATAATATAAAGAATAATAATATTAACCCTTAATGCAGATTTGTGTCATATATGACACATATTTATTTTTGTTTAGTTTTTTCGTCATGTAAACTATCACATACAAATGGTTTATAACAAATTCAAATAGAAGGATTTACTCGTTTGTATGCGTGAGTTACTTTCACATGGCAATGACATTTATTAATTAAAATTGGCGAGAATCTGATGGTATTAGTTTTATGTAATCGTGTGGTGTTCAAATATAAAAATAAAATATAATTAAAAATATTATCCTTTTACAAATGAATTATAATTATAATTCAATAAGTATTAATCATTTTGATTGTATTTCCTCAACGAATCCTGAATTATTTGTTTAGTTATTGGTAAGTAAAATTTATGTATCATATTTGACACAAAACCTCGTTAAGCAATTTT
This sequence comes from Nephrotoma appendiculata, assembly GCA_947310385.1. Lineage (NCBI taxonomy): Eukaryota > Metazoa > Arthropoda > Insecta > Diptera > Tipulidae > Nephrotoma > Nephrotoma appendiculata. The sequence continues at coordinate 187,437,874 of OX371223.1, forward strand.
TCATTAATGTGTCATATATGCTCACTTTCTAATTTTGGTAAATTTATATTCATAACCATTAGACGAATTTCCATTTTAGGACTGTTATGATAAAGTTGTGCAATAATGTCGTGTTGAAAAAAATGGTCTGATAAGGAGTGGTCTGATAACAGTGAAGATGATCTTGAAGAAGACAATGAGGAGGAGCAATTTCAACCACAACAAACAGAATAATGTGATAACAATAACGATGAATTAATCGAAAATTTAAACATCGAGACTATTCCTGTCGTGTTCGCTAATGATATAAATATGGAAGATGCATATATTTTTGACGCTGATGATATGGATTATGGACGAAATATTGAAAATGGAAATGATGTGCAAAATGAGGAAGTTGAGTTGAAAAATCTGAGAGAGAGATTTAAGAGATTGATTTGGAAAAATACACCGCTTGAAATCGAGCCCAATTCAAAGGCGATGCATCACTACCATCAAATATTTTAGAACTTGAGACACCATACTCTCACTTTTTAATTATATTAATGATGATGAAATGATAGATATGATTCTAAATGAAACCAACCTGTACAGCGCTCGTAAGAATATTTCTAATCCATACACACTTACTAAATTGGAACTTAAGAAATTTTTGGGCATCTGCATTCTATCGTCAATTCATCAATTACCATATACGAGACTCTACTGGGATCCAGATGTTGGCGAAAAAATTGTGCAAGATGCAATGTCATTAAAGACGTTTATTAAAATAAAAAACAATTTGCATTTCGCCGACAACCATTTAATGCTGCCGAAAGAACACCCAAATCATGATAGGTTATTTAAAATCCGACCATTCATTAATATTTTAAAAATAAAATTTTTAGAAACGCGTTTGGAAGCAAATCTTTCAATAGACGAGCAAATTTGCAGCACGAAACTTCGAAGTTATATGAAGCAGTATGTCCCATCCAAGCCGCATAAGTGGGGATTCAAGATATTTGCTTTAACAGGGGGCACTTCTGGTAAATATTAGGCTTATATTAAATGTGTAATATAAAAGTATGTTTTCTCGAAACTAAATTATTTATCTATTATCATAGGCTATATGTTCAATTTCGAGATATACTCGGGTCAAGAAAACATGTACCGTCAGATAGAGGAAGACAATTTAGGAGCCTCGGCTAATGTCATTATTCGATTGTGTCGTATAATACCAAGGCACTTGAATCATACTGTATTTTGTGATTATTATTTCACTACAGTACCTCTCATTATGTACTAACAGAAAGATGGTATTCATAATATTGGTATACTATCAGTAGAAACCGCATACCGAACTCTAAATTAAAAACAGAGAGAGAAATGCGGAGAAGTGCTAGGGGGTTTTACGAGGAGTATTCATCCACATTTGACGATGTTCCAACGTGGCTCGTCCACTGGAAAGACAATAAAAGTGTTACCCTAATATCGTCTTACGGCGGAGCGCTTACTACTTCAACTGTACTGAGATGGGATAAAATCAAAAGGAAATCGATAAATATTCAATGCCCGAAAATAGTAAAAGAGTATAACCGGCACATGGGAGGTGTCGATTTGCATGACAGCTTTATCGGATGATACAGAATTAAATTTAAATCGTTAAAATGGTACTTACGGATATTTTTCCATTTTCTGGATGTATCAGTAGTAAACTCGTGGATTCTTTACAAGCAACTGTGCGCTTCCAGAAATATGCCAGCAATGACTTTACTTCAATTTAGGACCGATGTAGCGAAAGACCTTTGTTTAGTTGGCCCCTATGAAAAAGCAGCATCAGTTAGTTCATCAAAACGAGTAAACCAAGCATTAATGATAAAGACTCGAAAAAAATCAGCCCAAAATGTTCCGATTATAGATATTAGAATCGATAGAGTAGATCACTTTGCAATATGGGACAAGCGAACGAGCTGCAAATTACCGTCGTGTAAGGAGCAAAACTTTTATAAAATGCTCGAAATGTAGTCAGCTTATGTTTAAATGCGACAAGAAACTGTTTTATGGACTTTCACAAGTAAACAAACCTATAAATTAATTATTATTATTATTAATATTATTATTATTAATTAATTAACCTATAAATTAGTTATTATTACTGCAGTAACAGTGCTGTGATATGAAATTCATTTTTTATTTTTTTATTTTACACTAAATGAGTCAATTATGTGATTTTTGTGATTTATTTTATAAATAAATATATGTAGAACTATATACTCGTATCTAAATATATATCTACTGAATTCGAAACGAAATATTTAGTTTTAGTCCTTACTACATTTTGTGTCATATATGACACATTAATATATTTTGTTTTTCCAGGAAAATTATTAATTTTTCAAAATAGGGCCCAATATTAAACTAGATTAACTCATTGAGCTCCGTCGAATCACCAAGTTTGGCCAAAATTCCTTTTATCGGCGCACTAAGGGTTAAGATATTTACATTACACTAACAAAACAACTAGAGAAAGCAACAACAACGTAGACATAGCGTGTCATCATCATTTGGTGTATGCGGCCTGTAGTTTAGGAGGCATTGATTGAATCAATTTCTTTGTCCGTTTTCGTTTCGTTTCTTCTATATAATTGGTTTAGTATGTTTTCATGTATTCAATGCGTTCGTTTCGTTTCGGTCCGTTTCGTTTTCGGCTATATAACTAGCCCATACACGGAAATATCCACCGATGTCAAGAATACGCGCCTAGGGCTTCTTAACTTCGATCCATACCATTTATATCATTTGAAGGCCAATAAGGTAGGTTTTAAATAGATTTCCTATAAAGGTTTGAGACTGTGAAATGATATTATAATTTTTCTAATTTCCTTAGAATATCGTGGTCGAGAATCACAAGAAATTTGTAGTTTCACATAGCGTTTTAAAGATTGGCCGAACCGTTGCTCTAGTTCAGTTCTAGACTAAAATGGGTAATTCTATTAAAGAATCGATACATTTTGTAACCAACGACTAGTCACGAACTGAGAAAATCGTGACAAGATGATATTTAAGCGTCATAAATTTTTGTATGACCTTTTTTAGGTTTCACCATCATTTGTCCGTTGAATATAAAGTTCCTTAACTACTCACATACTCAAGATACATAGTTAGCACATACTTCACATCCCCTGTCTGCAAACGAAATAATATTTCCTTGAGTGCGAAAGCAAACAAATAACGCCAACTTGGTCTTGATAAATTAAAATTTAGTATCAAATCTCTAAAAGAGTACGGCACATCTTACATATTGTTCTTAAAGTTTATTTAACATACACTTTTTCTATACCCTTTTATCAGCCTTGGTGGACGTTCTCAAAGTAAGTATCGCGACACTCGGAAAATGAAATAGGCTTGAAATAGACTCGAAAAATATGAGGCAAAAATTAATGTCGAAAACACATGAATTGAATACTGCAAGAAGTAAAGTTAGAATGAGCAACTTTAATCAATTCAAATAGTATTCTGCTCGACAAGTACCATTCTGTTTTAGGTCTCTATATTTCTAATTTCGCTTTTTAAAATTAAGTCGATTACACACAATAACAAAAAAAAAATAATAAAAAATGTGAATCACAGCTCAGTTAATTATTTTGCTTGTATGAAAATTGGAGGAAGGAATAATTGAACTGATTTCAAAAGTTGTCGAGTTATATTTATAATAAAATAAATAATAAATAAATTACGGCTGAATTGTTCATTATTTTTTATATTTTTTTATGTATGTACATTACATTTATCAAATAATTTTTAAATAATTTTTTTCAAAATGCTTCATGAATCCCAGGTTGAACAATCTGTTATTATTGTGGTAATGGTTCTCTACTACCCTTGTTTGATTCGGACTTTACGTATCTAGGTGAAAGAGAAAGAATACTAGAATATAACAATAAAGCGAAATTGAAGTAATTAATAAGGAACCTTTTAAGGGGAACCGCAGCAATTCCTGCAATCCGAATGTCCTGGACAAGAAAAAAGCGTTTTCGAAATGTGAGGTATGTATATTTGTTCTGATGGTGAGCCTGTTGTTCTGATGGCTATGCCAGTTTTTATTTTGTTATTGTGAGCCTAACAAAATCAAATGAGTAATTTCAAATTTTGTTTGAGAGGAAGTTATATTTTGTTCTTGATTGCAATCAAATTGTTGATGTATTCAATTTTCGAGAAAAAATTAGAAGGGGAATATATGAAAATCAAATAGTCCAATCAACAAATGTTCATAGTATAAGGAAGTCGGGTGTTTTCCACTCATCGGGTTTTTGTCATAATATGTCATATTAACTATTAGATAAGTGACTTTTAAAATGCACATGTAAATGAATTTCCTCACGATCATTTTATACATAAACTATGTAGCCAATAAAGGTTAAATATATATTATTTGCAAAATGTTTGATGATCAGGAGTAGCGGAACACTAACTGTTCTATCTAGCATCATGTATGTACATGTTCTACAAAATATTACATATCATACAATTCCTGCCGCTTGCTGGCATTAATTATTGACTTAACCTTACAAACATCATACTGGGCTCATGTCCCAAAAACAAATATTCAGAACATTTACGATACTTCTAAATCAATTCAAAATTGATTGCGTGTATACGAATATTCAATCAATTCGACCAAACTTATTCTTAAATATCCATAAAATAAATAAACCTTTTCAAATTCTATTATTTTAAAAAGGTTACCGAACCGAACATTATTTCTTTTTGAGCATACAAAAGCACGTACACATACACAATCATGATGAATCTGACATTGAAAACTTGTCATTCAAAAGCAAACAAAAAAAAATGTTTTTCTTCTAAAGACAGGAAAACTTTTCATTTACTTTTCTTTCATCAATCATTTTCCCGCAAAACAACAATAAAAAAATGTGGAGCTTTAATTTTCTTTTTACGTTTATATTCTTTGAGCTGTTCAGTTAATGTAAAGCATTTCAGTTGCCTCATAATAAATTTAAAAATTATTGTAATACGTAGAAAAGTCTAATGCCTGGTTGCACAGGAAAATGACTAACGGCCTGTTAGTTGTGCACCAGTTAAATGTTTTATATGAAATCTGTTGTCGCAATCTGTTACGCAAATTTAATTAAACATATTTTATTTCATGGAAATATTTAATGATTAGTTATAAAGTTATTCAGTCAAAATTGGCCATTTAAATATTTATACGCAAGCTAAATATTTCCACTGAATAAAACATATTTAATCAAGTTTGCGTTGAATTTTTCCTGGGCTGGGATGTTGTACCATCACTATTTTCAACTTTCGCCTTTTTTATGTCTCAATTTTTAGGAATCAATTATCATTCTATTTCGCGTAAACAGTTATGTATTTGATATCGTGATTTCAACCTCTTGATATAATTGTGAGCTTTCTCTCTTTTCAACATTTCGACGAACGTATCACGAAAAAATTATTTGGTAATAAATAGAGTCGATTAATCTAGTAGTCTTAGATATCGTAGAAAAGAAATAGAGTGATGTTTTACTCGAGCAAGCTGAGAACACATTACAAAATACGTAGTTTTGGAATTGAAATAGGCTGCCATTTTAATCGCAAAAAACGAGACATAAAATAAGTCGAAAGTCGAAAATAGTGATGATCCCAGCTCTGATTGCGAAAACAGATTTCTAATAAAATATTTAACTGACGCAGAACTAACCGGCCGTTAGTCATTTTTCTGTGCAACCGGGCATAATAGATTGATAGAGACTATAGATAGATAGACACGTTTACCTCGATAGATAGATACATCCACCTTCAAAATGTATATTAGCGCGTATATGAAATTTGTAAGAATGAACATCATCGTACTTGCAAATTATGTGCCATGCTGTTATGGTTTCTGATATAAAAATGTCGCCTTTGTAATAGTTTTATTAAATATTATTTTATTAGTTTTAATAGCACCCCTTACAAATACAAAAATATTGTATTTGTGTGCATTCTGTTTTTAGTTTTAGTTATCGGGTTACTCACATCAATGCCTTCTAAACTACTGGCCGCTTACACCAAATGATGACGACACGCTAAGTCGACGTTGTGGTTGCTTTCTATAGTTGCTTTGTTAGTGTAAATATCTTAAAATTATTATTGCGCAGTCTCCGTTTAGACTTAAATTGACGTCATGTGCGAAAAATGAGAGTAGTAAAAGGCCAGTAGTTTAGAAGGCATTGCTCACATGTTTTTGTTATATGAGCTGAGTAGCCTGTTTTTGAATTTTTATTCAGTTTTTGTTTGTTCATCAAAAAACTTAGAAGTTTTTTCATTGCTGTGTTATTAAATTATTTATTATAAGTTTATGTAAAAATAACTAATGTTTTAATTAAAAAATTTAATAAATAATAATTAATATTTAATTAAATTGGTAGAGTAATTTCATTCACAAAAGTTGAGACATAATAGTAAATCCCATACGCCATTATCGAAGTTACATGGCCTAACAAATTAAAAAGAGGACTGTCATTTAAAACGAAACATCAATATTTATTATTTAAAGCTAAAATGAAAAATTATATTAAAATGTATTATACATATTCAGTTTGAAGTCAATTTATTAAAATTTGAATACATATTTCATAATAACAATTATTATAATTTAAAAATTAAAAATATTAAATTGAAATCCAAAATTTATGACTTTAAATTGTATATCATAAGAAATATATAAAGATACTTGGGAACTAATTTGAGATGTGTTTTACCGTTGCGCACATGAAAAATAAGAAAAGAGAAGATAGGATTTTCGTTTCCGTCCAAAATAGTGTTTTGGTGATAATTTATGGTAATATGGCGCATTCCTTTAATATAACAAAGAGCCAAACTTTTCAAGTTTAAATCTCTTCACGGAGATAAATATTATTGAACATTTATAAAACATTTTCATTATAAACCACCTTTTACACTAATTGAACAGTTTCCAATGACTGGTTTTGTTATAAAAAGAAAGTAATATTGGAATGAGGGCAGGACAGCGATAAAAAAATAAAATTTATCGAATTTTGCTTTAAATTTTGTGCAGCTCTTTACAACAAAATATGTATACTAACATCGTATTCCTATTTTATTGTTGTAAGTATATTCTTGTATTCTTATGGTAATCTTACACGGCCTGAAACAAACATTCTTTGTCTTTCCATTTTGTTTATGTGGATTAGCATTGAAAACGAATTGCTATAAAATTAATACTCAAAAGATTTTATTTTAAAATTTAAAATATTCCGAACGCTAATGCTTAAAGCTTTTTATTTTTCTCCTGTGATTCTTGTTATGTACGTTTCTTATAAAAGATGAAAAGCACAATAATGTATATTCATTGTTGTTTGGTTATAATCAGATTTGGGTTTTGTTCTGTTTGTTTTAATTTATGGTGTATCCTTGCCAGAGACATTTAAGACATATAATATTTGACAAGATTAGAAATGAAGCTTTCTGGACTTGTTTCTAAATTTGTAAGCCCAAAGAAATTTTAAGGATTACCTATGCAAACAGAAAATGAAAAATATTCTAAGAGTAGTTAAAATTTATTGAAATTAAGATTATCATTTGCCTTTTCGTGTGAATTGCTATTTAAATAAAATCGTTTTTCAGTAAAACAGTTCAACATATTTGAATCCTATTTAATACTTTTCAGCCCAACTGAAAACTGGGCCAAAAATAAATCAATAGAAAGCACACACTTGTATACTTAATAATGATTTACATGAACGTGGATAGTTATTAGGGTCGTTTTATAGTGCTAAGTTCACTAAAAGTGAATTATTAATTACTTAAATTGTTTCTCAGTTGGTTTCAAATACTTGGTTTCCTGAATAACCCAGGCCAAGCCTGAGGAAAGGTCTTGTTCTAGCTATACAAGATCTATTTAGAATCAATCACTCTCTCTTCCTTTACAAATTAAAATTTGGAAATACTATCATAAAACAATAAGGTCCTCTTTTGAGAATAAGGAGTTCTCAAACTCGATTAGGTGATTGTGACCTAATTAATCATTCAATAATCAACAATACTGCAATACCACAATAATTTATCTTTAATATAAAAACTTTTTCGCCTATTTAAGTGTATAACACAAAGTGTTTCAACAAGCTTTTAACAAGTATTTTTCATTTTATGTTTAATGACACTATTTTTAAATTTCAAAATATTTTATGTTTAAGTATAACAATAATTTCACTCAATTTAACTAATGTGCTGAGATTATTTTTACTAGAATTAAATAATGTGCTCGATACCTATAGGAGACCTAACACGGTAACTTATAAAATTAAGCTGAAAGAATTTGAAATTCCACTAATTGTATACAATATAATGTGATATTAGTACAAAATCGATTAGCATAATGTAAGATGTGACATCTGACATAACTAGATTTAAGTCCATCAATTATAGAATATGGATATCTAAGCCGCAAAATAATATACTGTGTGTGTGTGAAACTTTTACAAAGCGGTAACTATTGACAATATTTCCAGGTCATTGCACTGTGTGAACAAATAATTTGTACCCGAAATTCACACAATTTAATCCAAAACAAAGAAAACCTTTATAACACATTTTTACCCTAAACCGCATGGCTTCTTCCTAATTCCAAGTACACACACACACACACTTTACAAACAATGTTTGTTGTTGTACAGTTCTTTTATTTACATTTAAAACTATGTGTACCAAAAAAAATAATAAAAATAAAGAAAATTGTTTTTACAAAAACCAACCGCAACCGACCAACCTAAAACAAAAAGCACAAGACAAACAATTTACGATAAATTAAAAAAGTTTTGTATCTCGTTTAAGATAAACAAAGCGGATTATAACAGGCAGAAAATGGTGTTCAATTATTTATTATATGAGAGAATTTTTGGATTGGGGTGTAAATTAGAGTTTGTTCAGCCATTTCGTATTTATTTTTTAAGAATAATTTCTGACACAATAATTTTAAGTTATTTCTTGAGAGTTTTTATCGGTTCATGTTTATCAACTAATATATCTGTGGCAATTTAACATAACACTAAAGTTGAGATAAGTGGTTATGTTGGACTATATTCTAATCGATAGTATTTCCCGTTTTTTCTTTCCCTTCAATTTTTCATCAAAATCCGACTATTTTTGACCGAGATGTACACAAACAACAAAACCACTTATGTTTGTTATATGTGTTTGGTATTTATTGACAACTACTTGATTGATACTTTTTGAAAATGTAGCATCAATTAAGTGATATTTAAAACAATAGTTTTATTTGTAAAATCAGAAACAAATTTAGATTAAACACTTATCTTGAAATAAGTTTTTATATTGAATTTAATTTTGCGGTTGGTATTTACTTAAATCGATATAAGCGTTTTTTCTAAATGCTAATTAAAAATTTTGGGAATTTTCGGTGGAGTCAAAGTAATAAACGTAGTCTTAAAACCGTGATACTATGAACCAAACATAGTTTAGTTGTTGTCCCATAAATTTTTACAAATTAATTTAAAATTTAAATTTTGTCCCCTGAAAAGTAGCTAAAAAATAGATAAGTGGTTTTGTTGAATTGCCACAGATATTATGCTTATGTAGGAAATTAGTTTTTCGTCATATATGGTTTGGTTTTGAATAAGATAACTAAAGAGATTCAAAGTTACAAAAGCAAAGAAAATGGTTTTTTGTGTTATGAAATTGCCCAGGGTTGAAAACCGAAATCGAATTACTCGTATTATGATTTCGTTTAGATTGAAAATTAAAAAAAATATAAAAATCCAAACAGTAACCAAAATTTTGGAATATTTTGCTTGTACGAAAATATAAAAACCACCCCAACTGAGTGCCAGAAGTATATTTTCCGAGTGTTCTGTAGTTAGTGTATTACACTCCAAAGTTATCGAAATGAAGTCAAAATACATCCTATTTCGTTTCTGAAATTCGGGTTATCGTAAGAAACCACCCAGCAAATTTTTTGTCTTTGGTAACACGTCTTCAGTCTTATTTTCAAGCATAAGATTTTTCGAACGTGGAAAAAGATAGACAACACTGGTAACATAAAGACATAAAGGCTGTGATACACAGCGTTCTTATTGATTAAATTGTAAAATAAATTTGGTATGTCTTGTGGTGGTCTTCTAAGTGTTACTACCAACAAATACATGACATGATAATATTTGTTAGACATTATATGTTTATATTTTATTAAACAGGCAGCAGTTTACAATTAATCGGTGACTTCTACTCGTTAAATTAGTGAAAAATTCATTAAAATATGGTAGCGCGTAAAGAAATTTGTGCCAGTATTTGGAGCTTACAGTCTTCCCCCGAATATAACGCCTAGGCATCCATTTCGAAAATTTATGTAATAATACATATTTTAAAATTTAATATATAATCTTTAGATGATGTGGCAGTCTATTGAATTATGGTGATACCCATTGTACATTAAGATTTAAAAAATGAAATTTTAAAGTATGAATTATTACATAAATTTTCGGACTGGATGCCTAGGCGTTATATTCGGGGGGAGACTGTAGTAGTTCAATTAAGAAAAGAAAAAAATCATTTCGTGAAATTGCTGGAACTGTGAAACTCAGTCGTGCTACTGTCCAATCAATAATTAAAAACTATGAAGAGCGAGAATCTTTACTTAATAAACCCAGATGTGGCCGCCTAAAGAAGCTATCCAAAAGAGATGTGCGGGCAATTTTTAAAGTAGTGGTACAAAATCCAGCAATAGGATGCCCAAAATTGGTCGGTCGGATCACCAACACATCAAGAAAGGACGTTACTTAAAAAAATATTGGCAAAGTACTCAAACGGTCTGGATATAATAGCAGGATTTCACGAAAATCGATAAATTCTACCAAGAACAAAGAATTGAGGTTTAACTTCGCTAGAAGATATCATAATGAGGGCATCAGATTCGGAATAGTGTTTTATTTACAGACGAAAGTAAATTGAACATAATGGGGTCTGATGATAGGCGGAAATAAGGCGTAAAGCGAACACTGACAACAAAACAAAAATATAATACATACTACTAAACATGGAGGAGCTAGTGTTATGGTTTGGAAGGCGATGGTCGCGGCTGGGGTTGATAATTTATTATTCATTGATACAATGGATCGATTTCAATATTTGACCATATTGAAAGAAAATTTGAAGACATCTGTTGAAAGAAGACATCTGTTTCAACATGACAGCGATCCAAAACATACAGCTCACATTGTAAAGGAATGGTTACTGTATATTGTACCCAAACAGCTCCATTTACCACCGCAGTCGCCAGATTTGAACCCAATTGAACATATTTAGGATGAAGTAGAACGGAGATTACGAAAATACAAGATCTCTAAAAAGGAAACACTTAAGGATGCGCTGAGAAAGGTTTGACCGAAAATTACTCCCGAAATAACCTGAAATTTAGTATTATCTATGGGTCGGTCTACTAATTGAATACTGTATGTAGACTTTTGCCCTATTAATTTTTATGTATTTTTTATTTATCAGAATATGAGACTATAAAATTGAAATGTGATTTTATAATATTAATTTATATAACAAAAAATAAACATTTTTCAAAAAAAAAAAAAAAAAAAAAATTGAAATCGAATGAGGTTTACGAACTATACTAGAAATAGCAGGTGTATGCAGACTTTTGTCTCTGAGGATATCTAAATTTTGAGATAATCGAGGAGAGACTTACCTAGAATAGCGAACATAATTCTGGCTGTGCCTGGCACACAGAATTTCGCTGGGAGACTTTTATCTTTGCTTAAATGGATTCTTTCAGATAAGAGAAATCACATCGAGGAAAGTTTGCTATAGGATGCTCTATTGTAATCCTTTTGAGAATCTAATATTGAGAGAGCCGTGATATAAATGACCACACGCGTATATCGATTACATCTTTAATAACTGGCTCTATAACAGTGATTTTATATAAGTGTTAGTATTGAATATGTGGTTCATATCGTTACATCCCCCTTTAAAAAAAAAATAAATTATTTTGAACTAATTATTTTGTTCTAAATTATATTTAATTTACTAGTTTTATATACATATCAACTGAAATAAAAATTATCAAATAACTTAATATAAAATATGAAAATATGCTTATTATATTTAATAACGTTTTGGTGTTTTAATCACACGGCCACTTCTAGTTGTTTTTTGTTGATTGTCTTATTGATTGCTGATATGAATGTCAGGTGTCTGTTCGAATTTGGCACCCAAAGGTCTCTTCGGTTGTGGAATGGCTTCGGAACCAATTTCCAATTCATTTAATACCTGAGTCGATGTTAAATTGTTCTTTATTCTCATTGATATCAGCTTCCGGCACATCTTGTATATTAGCTGACGAGCGCTGTAAATGAATTGTATTTCGTCGGTTTCTCTTACCCGTTGTTGTTTCCACAACAACGGCTAATGCTATTTATCTTATTCATGATTGGAACATGAAAACCAGAATGGTAAAGTGGTGTCATGCTGAAACTTTCATAATATCGTCTAAATGAAAATAGAATTTCAAAAATACGGTTGTTTCTAAATTTTATTTTTGTTAAAATGTGAGCAAAATTATCTCACGTAAATATAGAGTATTACCTTTCATTTAGTAAGTCAAATCATCTTTCTTATGATAATGATAAAATTAAAAGATAAAATCTTACGATAAACTAAATGAAAACTATTTATCATCCAAATCAATCTCCAAAAAATGATCGGAAATCATTATTTACAATCTCCAGATTGCCAATAACGATTTCAAATCATTTTTTTTGGAGAGATTCCACTTATTTAAATACGGGACCTGCACATTCCGGTTCGTGGAATTTGTTAATGAGTTGAACTTTTGTGCTAAACGGGATTTTTAAATCCCCATCCAATGAAATAGGAGAATTAATTAAACTTACGAATTAGATGTCAAATTACCCGTCGCGAACTTAATAAGACAAAAATATGAATTTATCAATTAAAATATTTAAAATTATTTTAAAAGAGTTAATAACCTCACTCGTGTACCTTAATAAATCAATGCAATATTTCAATCCAATATTTATTTATTCCATCATCCAATATTTACTTAATTTCACAACTCGTTACCGGTTCCTTCCGAATTTACCAGATAGAACTCATGACGTGCATACATTTTGATTGATCATTCATGGAGGAGTTTCTCGCTTTTGACTAATACTTGAATAGTACAATGTGGAATGGAACTCCATAAATTTAGAAACTCATTTACTCATCACAACGACTAAATAAAATGAATCGGTAAACGATTGTGAAGGGCATCGTCATCCTTGTCGTGTTTGATTATTAACTTTTCAATCTTTTCTGGAGCCAAAGTACTCCCAACTCTTTTGGCAGTAGCCAAATCGAGTACGTAGACATATCTGCGCATTGCATAGCTCCATATGGCAGTGTTCAGTATTGACATGGAACATGGGCCATTGTTGTGCTCATTTTCATGACCGATTGTAATTAAATGATGAAAAAATCCCTTCTGCACCAGGGACTCGGTGCGGTCAGGATTCGAACCTGGTACCTCAAAACTACAAAGCTTTAACCATTGTACTGCCCTGAAATATCGTCTCTGATAGTAGTAAAATTAAAGTACCAACTACTTTTTGGTAAAATATAGTAAAAGAATCACTGTTTTAATTTTTTCTCATTGAATTAAAGGATTCGACTTAAGTGAGTACGCCAAATTAGCCATGTAAAGATTCATTTAATCTTCATATGGTTGTCTGAGCTGAATTTTGTGATGAACGTAGCCGGATCGATTGTATTTTTTAATTTGGTGTTGTGTTTGTCGAAACTTTCTTTCAAAAATTAATAGCATTTTCGTATTAAAAAGTATCGATTAAAGTAAGGTATCGTTAAAAAATATCGAGTATACAAATTATGATATACTATACAAAATATCCGTACTAGTATAGTATCGAACACAGTTGTGGTTTCCCAAAGGTAATTAATACTAAAATATTAGACAACTGACCGTACCTGCTGGCCGTACTTTCAGGCTTTTAAAACACTTTTAGATTCTTTATACATATTTTGTTTCGAGTTGCCAAACCAAACACTATTCAAGTTTTCTGCCGAGAAAGCCGTGTACAAGTCCATCAGTCCGCTTTTATTTGCATTTGTTGGTTTTATCAAATGGTACCTATTGCAGATATAATTCAAATGTTGAACATATTAGTTGTAAAGGAAAGGTACGCCTTGAATCGTTCACTTGGCGTGATGTGCGTACAGATTTGTAGTTTTTCAAATTAAATTTCTTTTAACACTCAAATATCCAACTCTAATAATAATTTTTGTGAAAACTGTAACCTGTATAGAATTCCCTACTCTCAACTGAGTGTTTATTATTTATAAGTTCAAACTTTTTGTAATTTTCTCTGAAGCTCTTATTTTCTGTTTTCCCCCACTGGCGCTGCATCCAAATTAGAGTAATTATTTTTCTATGGATTAATAAAACATGATACGTTCATGGAATTCCAGGGCTGCAGAATGAGGAATACTGGCTTCCATTTTTTGTACTGTTTTCATACAGGCATCCAAATTTGTTTTAACCCAAGCAATGCTTAGTATTGCTGTTGAAGTTGTCTTTGCATTTCATCCCGTTGGCAGTACGCCACAACTAGTACAAGCCTAATTGGCTTTCTACAACATAAATTTCACAAAGAAAATGTAATTATACCGTTTGTTCATAAAATAACTAAGCAGTTACTCGTATATGAGTAGATTTTATATATCATACAGAATCTCTTTGTCCGTTAATGTAAGCAATAAGGTGTGAAGGTACATAATGAAATTTAAATGATTAATTTATCACACAGGTACTTGCCAATGCCATAGAAACATATAATGAACATAGAAATGTAGAGCGAAATTATATTTTTAGTATTAAAATACAAAAGGAAATTTTATCTTTTAAATGTTTGGTTTTCTCTGACTTTGTTAAGAGTACAAAAAAATTAAAATCAATAATAGAATTTCTTGCAAATTTTAATGGTATGAGTATGGTGGTTATCCTTGAAATTATTATTTTTTTGTTGGCATTCATTACAGTACGACATTCAACATTTTGTATTTTGAACATACAACGCACACACAAGCAATATGAAAAGCAATATAAGTTTTCTGCGAACAATGAAGTTCTACGAAAAACATTTGTTTGACTCAAAAATCTTTTCAAAGGCCAAAAGATGAAAAATTTCTAGGACATGTACACATTTACCTATCCATTTGGTAAATGTATGTTCAATCTACTTCTACCTGCAAATTTAGACTATTTCCACATTTACCAACACAATTTGGTAAATGTTCGATTAACTTTAATATTAGAAAATTTATACTAGTGTACTGTCCACATTTACCGGGAAATGTACACATTTACCTATCCATTTGGTAAATGTAAGTTCAATCTACTTCTATCTGCAAATTTACACTATTTAAACACTTATCAGCACATTTTGGTAAATGTTCCATTAACTTTAATATTAGAAAATTTATACTAGTGTACTATTTAATTTCTGTTACATATTACATTTATGGCTTCCACATTTAAGAATAGTTAAATTAAAAAAGGTTATTTTCTAAATTTAAATACACGTTTTTATTTCATTCTAAAAATGAAAAATTTTCATATTATTAAATTGAATTTATGTGAGTGTACAATCTAAAAATTATTGTGCACTTTATAATCTATAAATTGTACCATAATTTTTAGAATGTGTGTGACTCACAATTTCATAAAATGAAAATATTGTATTTCCAGTGATAGTTACTGTTTAATTTAGTAGCGAAACTTTCAATTTTAAGTTTCAAACATATAATTCTAAAATGTTGAAAATTATAATAATATTGAGAAAAAGCTGCTTATTAGAAGTTGAAGAAAAATAGAATATAACTCAGGAATAAACAGTGATTGCTCTCATTCAGTTACCACCCTGTCGTTCGGCTTAGGGCAGTAATTTCTTACCTCCATCATAGCAAAAAAAAAAACCAATCGGGGTTTAAGCTTCATCTGAAACACAAATGTTTGGTAAAACATAAGGTCAAAAATTAAAAATCACGTATGTCATCGCTAATTACAATAAGTCGATGGTTATCCAAACACTGCAGTTCCTTGCGGAGTTCGTGCATTTGGGGAGTGGGATTTTGGAAAAATTTGAAATTGTTTTTAGCGATATACAGTAAACCCTGGATTTAACGGACCCCGATTTAACGGACGCTCAATTTAACAGATAATTTTTATTTTCCACTTTTTTCCCTATGATGGATAGATTCGGGGAGTCTTTTTGGGAAAAAATTATTCCCCATTATAGCAGTTTTGGCGTTTATTATTCCATACTTATTTTAGGAAAGAATTAACTGGGATAGAATTTAACTTAAATTTATTGTATTTTGTACTTATAGCAAGATTATAATTGTAAATTTATACTGAAAACTGGTAATATTTATTGGAAATATTAATTTTTTACTTTAATAAACAAAATTATTTTTTAAGTAAAATTCGATTAAAATATCAACAAAAACCAATTAAACGTAGTTTAATTTTCAGACTTTTGTTTTCTTGTTTTATTGTGATCGCGTGTCGACCGTGAATAATTAAATTATTTTCTGGTAAATTTATTCCTCAATCGCCAGAATTAACTTTTGGAAAACGGGGAATTGGGAAAAGAGTCTGGGGAATATAGCTGCTACAAAAAGAAATTATTCCCTATTCCCGGGTAATTCCCAGAATAGGGCCACTGGGACGAAACTCGATTAATTATTAACCGATTACGATGGGATTGAGTATGCTGGATAGAATGGGGTTCTTAAATGATTTTGGAAAGAAATTTTGGAATATGGCCACCTGGGGCGGAACTCGATCAAGTGCTAATCGATTAAGAAGGGATTGGTTATGTTGGATGGAAATGGGATTCCGAAACAATTTTTGGAAGAAGTTGTGGAATATGACTACATGGGACAAAACTCGACCAATTCTTCTCAATCTTCAATTCTTCTCGACCAATATAATTTTTTTTTGCTAAATCTTTAAGTTTCCAACCAGCCCTTGAGCTCCACCAATAAAACTTTAGCTTGTATTCCTGCAAGATACATAATGAATCAACCCATGTAATTAATTTTTTACTATTATCTTTATTTCAGTTTAAATACAAAATAGTTTATACATAGAATTGATCGTATAATGAAACAAAGTAAAGCTCTTTTAGATTACAATCTGTGGTGGAGCAACAAGAAAATATTTCTTAAAACTATGTAATACAAAATCTTTCGTTGACAAAATTTACAATATCACATATTTACTAAATATATTAAACTTATGCACTATCTTAAAATTATTGATTAATTGCACAAACATATCAGCTGACACAAATTATCAGCAAAGACACGGGTTTGAAATCATAGTCTAAGGAACTTTTTTTCGAACGTAGATGAGGTATGTTTTAAGAATTTTAAAATTCTACATCATGATTACTTATATATTAGTCTCATTTGTGGTGAACATTTGAACTCCACAAAAATTCCGCGGTTCCACACTTTGAATCTTTCGTCGTGGTTTTTTGCTCGTTTCCTTCCGCTTCACCTACAAACTTATTTTGTGTTGGGGAAATTTTTGATTCTTTTTCCAGCAACATTTTTTTTTGATTCAACTGATTCTGATATGCACTACTATAAAGATAAATATTTCAAGGATACCTTGTTCAATTGTCGTTTAAGGATAATTTTAGGTTAATTTTTGTTTCGAGACGAAAAATATTTTTATTTTCAAACAAAGTAGCAGTTTTCGCAGTATGAGTAACAATAAACAGGTTATGTGTTGTTACAACACAAAAAGCGATGAAGAAGTACTCGTCTAAACAGGTACAATGCGAATGTAAGCATTGACAGTTGCTTGCGTCACAAATTCGGAGGATAAAAGAGAAAGCGAATAAATCAACAGGGTCCTATTTAAGTAGTGTTGCTTTCGCAAATCCACTTAGCTTAGCTAAGAAATGTGAAAGCAACAACTTTTGGATTTAACTATTTAATGCGTTTTAATTTTTCTGTGTTGGTTCATTTTCTTAATATTTATTTTAATTTTTTTTATTTTAAGAAATAGAATAAATTAAATTCGGTATTTTGCTATCAAATAACAAATGCTAAATTATTATTCAATAAAAATTTTTCTAGAAAAATAGAAAAAATAACGCCTTGCGGTAAACACCGTAACCATAAAATGATTTTATTTCCCCTAATCCTAAAAATTGTTTCTTAACATTCTAAAACAATCGGCTTGAATACAATGCAATTGTTGTTGTAATCTTTTGAAAGCAACACAGCTTTAGAATTTTGTTCGGCCGAATGCAATGAAGTTAGAAAGTTAAAATTTAAAAAATATTTACATTGAATTATATTTTTATTAATCCAATACAAAAACTTAATTGTTTTTTCCTTAAAATTAATTTTCCCTTCCAATTAATTCCCTAAAACATATATTGCAGATTTAAATCTGTTTATATTCCTGTTCCTGAAAATTTTAATGGCAAAATCGTTTTATCTGTACTCGTGTGTTGCAACAATAAAATGAAAAAATACTAACCAAATTATTTTATATAGCAACATTCTAATACATTTACATAAAAAAGTATACGACGAGAAATATTTTTCACACACTACGATCGTTTTATGGTTGGGAACATATTATGGTTGAACCGACATTTTTATTATTTTTATTCTGGTCTATTGCAGATACAGATATGGGTTCAGAAATTTTCCCACGTACCCCCAAACCAGTATCGAAGCGTGGCACCGGCGCCTTAAAGTTGTAGTCCGACAACGGCATGCTGAAGTGCATAAAACTATGGAAAATATAGCGACGAATAAGGAACTTATTGTGGCAAAAACTCAAATTAATAAGGTGAAATTCGGGGAACGCCTTTCAAAGAAAAGCAAATCAATAATTAAAAATAAAAAAATAAAACGAAGCAATGCTTAAACGGAAAAAGTCAGTAAAACAGATTTTTTAAAAAGAATCGTATATAATATTATTCTTTTTTAAATGATTACTTAATTTTACCTTTTTTTAATTATAATATAAAATTACAACTATAACTTCTACTTTTTTATAATAAACTGCGATAACTTAATCTTAACTCAAAAATGACATATTGTAGTTTTTAATTGAGAAATCATTAATTTTTGCTTGTGTCGCAGATAGATACTAAAGCGCCAAAATTTGCAAGATTTTGTACTTGCAAGATTTGGTACCTGCTAAATTTTGCACTTGCAACATTTCGTTACTGAAAAATTTTGATTTTGCGGAATGTTTAAAAATAAAAGATGTTGTACTTGCAATGTTTTGCAATGCAAGATTTTGGTGCGCTCCCATTAGTTGTTTATGATGTCATTGCCATTTAGGAAGTTGAAATTAAGAAGATATTTAAATTGAATTATATTTTTATTCATCTAATACAAAAAATAAATGGTTTTTTCCTTAAGTACAATATATTGTAGATTTAAACCTGTGTATATCCTTTTTCCTGCCAGACAAAAAATGTTTAAGCATCAATTTAAGTAATTATTTGTTTCGGACGAAAACGATTTAACTGGAATGCACAAAAGTGTATGGTGGTCCATACTAAAATAAATTTTTGACATGATCTTTTCGTAACCCACATAATTGTGAAGACAGGCAGGGAAAGGGATATAACGGCAATGGTATTCGTTTGTGTGTAACATTTTGGTTTTTTGGGTATATGTTATTGTTTTTAAATGTCAGTTGTGTCCAATGGCCCATTCCACACGTAAAAAAAAATGCCGGATTTTTCTTCGTTTCTTTCCCCGTTTACCTATGATACAAGTTTTAATTGCGACTTAAACAAATTTTCTGTTCAACCACACAACTCAAGCATAAATGAAATAAAAAATATTTCAAGGACATTTTTGACTCAGTTTAGTTAAAATTTTATTTAAGCAGAACAAAACATTGGTTTAAAAAAAAATGCCAAAATACAAAAAACTCTCGTGTGGAATGGCTGAACTACATTTTTTTTAATACATTTGCCGAAAAATTAATTTTAGTTGTTTTTTTTAGTTATGTTGATGTGTTGTTGTTATCAGATAAGTTATATGTTTATATTAAATTAAATTATAAGTGTTAATTCTTTGTGTAATTTTTAGGAATCCGTAGCAAAATGTCCATATGATAAGGTATATAATCAAGTTATATATCCTCCACGGAGTCAATTCGCGTTGCGTGAAATAATGAATATGAAAAATTTTTTTCATTGGCAATCTAGTAGTTTGAATTATTCGCACGTAATTTTAAATTTTACTGAGTGAAATCAAAATTTCATATGGAAAATGCAAACCTACTCGATTGCTAATGCAAAAACTTTTCATTTTCATTATTTCACGGAACGCGAATTGACTCCCAGAATTTAAATAAACGAGCGCATAATGATCTCACAGCAACAATAGTTGGTAACAATTACATTTTGAATTTTAAAATAACGTAAAAATGCTACTAAATATATTCAATTAAATAGTAATGTGCTATAATATTTTTGAATATTATTACAAATCGTAACTAATTTCTTGTCTTGTTTAGAAAAATTCGATGTCAAAATAACAAAAATCACTTTTATATTTTTATTGCCAACATTTAACAGCGCATCCCCAATGCAAAAAACTTTTTCCTTTAACTTTTTCCTTTAACTTTTTCCTTATGAAGAGCATACCCAATGAATAGGGAAAAGTCAAAGTAAAGCTAACTTCATTTTACAAAATTATTTTTTGTTTACCTGTTATTTTATATTATTATATTATATATTATTTATTACTTTTTCACAGGACACAAAATACAACACTAATTGTTAAAATACAAATATGCATTCAATATTTTTTAATTTGTGACAAGCAGAAAAACAACAACAACAACCAATTTTGCAAATGCGGTTTACTTCATTGTATATCTCATAAGGAAAAAGTTAAAAGTTTGATAACATTTTTCATAAGGAAATCACCAACCTAACAAAAAAAAATTTTTTTTTCTCAAAATTTTTTTCATACTTTTCTGTAAGGAAAAAGTTAAAGGAATTTCATTGGGGATGCAGTGTAAAATTAAAAGTACGAGTACATATTCAATAAAACTGCGTCCTAGTGGTGAAGATTAAAACTACAGGTACATAGAATAAAATTATTCTATGCCGGCCAAATAACTTACAATTCTATAATACTACAATAATATAGTACTACTATAATACTACAATTCTATAATACTACGTGAAATATCCTCTTTATTTCGCGTATGTTGTACTTATTTAAGACAGTAAAAGAAATTGTGCATCTATCTCATCTAACTGATTCTATTTAATTTTAATTTAAATTAAATCGTATCGTAAATCTGCATTTTACACCATCATTTTTAGAATGTACACTCGCATAAATTCAATTTAATAAAATTAAATTGTAGGGAAATGTTTACATTTCCCAAAATGTAATATAAATGTGTACATATACTGGGAAATGTGCGGATTATCAAATATTTTTAGTTTTAGTTTCACATTTACCTAGCATTTTGGTAAATTTGCACATTTCCCGGTAAATGTGGACATTCGCCGATTTCGGACATTAACCGTAACATATATATGCTAGCAATGTGAATCACCAGCAAATTGGCCTCTCCCATACAAGATAATATTTTCGATTTAGTTTTATTATAGGGACACGGATTGTTCAACTGAGCTTGGGACGTCCTGGAACCTGATATTTTTGCTTAAAGTTTTAACAATTCTGACAAACATGTAGTTTCTTTTATTTTTGAGTGCGAATTTAGAACAGCCCCCTGGGAATGGCTCCTAAATTGCAATAAAATGAAACAAATTTCTCATTAAAATGTGCACACTATTTTGATTATCCGATTATAGAAAGTAAAAGTTAGTCTTCCGGTTTTAGGAAGCGCACTGTTCGAGTGTGAATTTTTTCTTCAAATTTTTAGTTCCCCTCACTATTTTTAAAAATATACTATATTGCTATTGTGTGTGTACTAGGATACTATTTATATGCTATTGTTTGTTTTCTCACAGTACTTGTTAATTGTAATAGAATACCTTAACGTATTCATACCTTTTATGAAAATATTCGAGTAAATGTCCATTCGAGGCTACTAAATTATGAAAATTCATTTTGTTTGCGATGGATTAACTCATTTCTAGGAGTATCGTGCCAGATGCCAGGACAGTTTTTGCTCTAGCTTCGCAAAAGCACTTAGCACTGTTTTATGAACCTTATTGTACTCGGTTTCATAATTGTTTGCACAATTTGTGCTTGCAAATGTATCCGAATATATCACCATAATCTCATCTTTATTTTTTAAAATGTTACATTTAGATTATGTATATACTAGATGAAGTAGTGAACGTCGTACCACCTAAAATTGATTCGATTGTAAATCTTCATAAGCAATTATGAATCCCAATCAACATTCCAACTCCAATTCATTAAGATTGGCAATATTGGCCGCACTGTGTACGGTTTGAGTTTCGTTTGGTAATAAAATGAAACTACATTTCATTTTGTTTTCTGGCGCATAAACAAATAAAGATGCTGGCTTACCGACACGTGACACGCTCCAAGTTAATCCCGCAAACTTTGATCAACTGACCTTGCGATTTGTTGACGGTCATCGCGAATGACGGACGCACGCTCAGCCTACTTTCAATTGCAAATCGTGAGATGGTAATCCGGACAATTCCAACGAATTCAGTAGTTCTGACGGATAGTTGACTATTTCAACCTTGTTGATAACTGTGTCAACCGATTTGAAGGAAAATAACTGTCCCAGAATGAAATTTAGAATGGTTGCGTTTAGTTCATCAACAACTTAGTTTTTCGGCGCCGATATGGCTCGTTTTCTCAGCCAATTATGGTTTTTTGAACGTGGAATAGCAGGTGGAGTTTGACAAAAATCACCGCGGATAACAGAATCATGGTTCCACCAAAAATGCTTTGATTACCACGAAGATATTTCAACGTTCTGTTCAGCACCTGTAGTGAAGTTGGTGTCTCGTTGATTTGCATGTTCAGTGGCAATTTCAATGTAGGATGTGCAGTTCGCCCGCATTCTAATAAAGCCACTGCTATTTCAGATGAAGCCAATTCCATGGCAACTTCGTGCTGTGTTCACTTGTACACGAACGAAATCTGTCGAAATTGCCTAGTTCATTGAGAACTTTACAATATTGAACTCCTCGTGTATCATAAGTAATCGAGCCTCGTCAAAAAATATTAGCATGAATTTGTAGTTATGTCTAAGCCTGGAAAATCAATTTACCTTAATAGAATAGCTGATCAAGATGATTGTTCGCAAAATGTAATTAAATTTGCTTTATCCAAATCTGTTCTCAAAATTAACTACCTTTTGCTGTAAGTCAGCCGGCTGAAATTGTGAATGGTGTCTATGATCCCAATAGTGTCACAGCCAATTTTGATATCCAAAATGCACCAAGCACTGGAAGGCCTATCGTTCGAAAATGACGATAAATTCCTGGAAATTATCGAAGTAGACCGGCGTCGACCACAAAACAGCTTTAAACCATTTGCATAAAGCTGGCTTCAAAAAGAACCTCGATGTTTGGGTGCAAACGAATCGACGCAAAAAACTTGATGGACCGCACTGAGAAAAATTTTGGTTTGTAAAATTAAAAAACGAAGTTTTTAATTTCTCAAAGTTATAAATTTTTTTGAATTTCAAAAGTATTTTTTTGAAATTAAATGTTGTTTCTGCAAACTAATAAAAAGTTTTTTTATTTTAAAAACATATTTTATAAAATGATTTATAAAATACTTTTTAAATTTAAAAAGTTTATATATTTAAATTTAATAATTTATTTCAAAAGAAGTGTTTTAGCATTTAAAAACAATTTTTTTGATAATAATGACAACTTACGAAAATGTTTATATTTATTGTTTTGCCAGAAATCCCGTTGTATTATTTTTCAATTCGTCTATATTTTTTTTTGTAAGTATTTTCGGCTATTTATATAATTCGCCAAATCGATATGTTCTTGTTACTAAATATATTCTTGATACTAAAGGTATGAAGGTTTGAATTTTTCCAGCTTGGTCGTTGCAACTTAATGAGTACTAACTGAATAGAACAACTTTTTATCAGTACGAAATGAAATCAAGCTGCCAAGAAAGAACTTGAGGAGGTTCTCATTATATTTTTTAAGGGTTGTATTTTTACACAATGGCCCTGGGGGTAACAATTGGGGAGGAGGAGGTAATTTTCTAATTTACGTGGTAGATATGTTATGTTCTTATGAGTAGATGACCCTTTGGTTTTGCTAGCTTGAACAGTCGCAAATATTGATTTAAACATATTGTGACATTTGTTAAAAAATAATTATTTAAAAATTAAAATGAATCTTTTAAAACTAACCAATAGTTTTTTATTCTTAAAAACAATCTCTTAAAATTTAAGAAAATTACTTGACGTAAGTAAGGAAAGTATTTTTGTAAATAAAAACAATTTTTTTATTTTTATAAACAAATTTGGCGAAAAAATTTATTTTAAAAATAAAAAGATTATCCTTTGGATTTTAAAAACGAGACTTTTCGATTAAAAAATATATGTATATTTTTTTGATTTTATTTGTATATTTTTTTATTTTTACTGGTTTTTTTTTCTCAGTGCGTGCTTCTATGGGTGTTATATTAATACCACATAAATTTAATGAACAATTGTCCAACTTATATTTTATAATCTTTTATTAATATAATTTATTTTAATATTTTATTTAAAAACATTCGATTGATTTTACATTTGATGAATGATGTTCGATTTATATTTATTTTATATTTAATGTTTAATTAATACAATATTTAAAACACACGTCTCGTGTGTTTGAGGAGCAGCTAAAATCTGATTATTATAAATTTTCATTCCTATGGTTTTTGTTTAATAATACAATTTCATGGCACTTAAAATGGAAGTCATTCAATTCAATAAAACCTGAAACACCCAGTTTAGGAATTGCTACTTTAATCGTTATACAAATTCACCAGTAAAATAAACTTGTTGATTGATACGGCGGTCAAATTAGGATTGACGGCCAGGAAGTTTTTGCTGAGAGTATGGTGGGCTTGCCGTTCAATGGCCAAACACTCAATTCAGACCCCTATTGCAAATTGAACCGACTGAAAGCAGCAATCGATCCCGTTTCTGAATGAATAGCCAAGAGAATCTGGAGAATTAACCAATAAGAGTAGCGTCGTGTTCACCAAGAAAACGCCAGGTCTCACACGTCCATGATGACCCGCCAAAAGCTACAGGAGTTTGGTTAGGAGGTTATTAGGTATCAACCTTATAGTACTGTACAAGTAATGGCACCAAGCGATGATTATCTGTTTTTGTTCATGGCAAATGCTCTTGGTGGTGTATATATGGCCTCAAGAGAGACTTGTGAAAACTAACTATCTCAGTTTTTTGGTAATAGAGACAAGGCGTTTTGGAAATGCGGCATAATGAAATTGCCTTCTAAAGGGCAAAGTGTTATCGAAAAAATGGCAATATTTGAGCCAAAACGAATGATTGTAGCCATGATAAATAATGCTCCGAAATAAACGTAAAAATAATGGATTTATTTTTCTTCAACCTTATATTTGAAATTAATAACTTTTATCAGGAGTTATAATTTCGCAGAATACATTCAAATAATACATTTTAAATTGAATCTTGCAAATTAAAATTATAATTGGAGGGTAAAGAAAACTCATAATTTTTGATGCGACAGACAAGAACAAAGATATCTTTATTTAGATATGTAGAACACAAACATTTTTTGAAATGTTAAAACTAATATTAATTAGAATACACACGAGTTAATTAAGATTTTTCGTTTTACTTGTCCATAATTTGAATATTTATATCAGTATTTTATATTTATACAAAGAAATGTATACAAAACATTCCTAAAACGACATTTTGAAACAAAAATAAATATTTTTAATACTTTTTGGTACAAACTCACATTAGTTTTAGTTATAAGTTACAACATATTTTTATCTAAATTTGTTTGTCACAATAAAAATATAAAATAAAAAAAGTAGCGACTTAAGACAGGAATTTCATTATTTTGTAAAATATTTTGGAAATGGAATTATTTTTTCTCAAATCGATATCCATTTACTCATCAGGTTTTTAATATATTCTGTATACTACAGGTAATCTCGGATTTATATTATCACATTCAGATTTAAGATAATACCGTAACAGCTTAGCAAATTGAAAAGCATAGAAATAGTTTTCACCTTTTAAGATTGGATAATTCAATTTCAAAATAATCAAGCAATTCGTATTAGATACGATTAGCATATTTTGCTAGCGGGATCATTTGATTTTTGATTTAAACAGTGTATCAAAGAATTATAAGAGCGAAAATTGCAAGCAAATACTTTTAGAGGTATATCCTGTATTTTTCGGAGATCGTTGACGACAAATTAAATTACTTCAATAATACACATTTCATATTGATAATACTTATAAGACAAACATATTATAATTAATTCTAAATAACATAAACACATAATTTTATGGAAAAATTGCCACATCAGATTTGAAAGCAACATTTGGGATACACCTTTCTTTAGAAGCAATAATTCAGAATGTAATTTAAAAGGAATAGGTACGAAGGGCCGAATGTCGAAGGGCCGAATTTTTTTTTTGTTTTTTTTTGTTTTTTTGTTTTAAAAATATCATTTTTGGTAAAGGAAAGGAACATTTTGGTGAAGGAAAATTTTATCATGCAAAAAATAATTAAATTAAATAAAAAAATATATTTCTAAACAAAAAAAAAAAAAAATTCGGCCCTTCGACCCATTCGGCCCTTCGACATTCGGCCCTTTGAAATCATACCATTTAAAATTGCTTCTTTCAATTATACTTTTATGTCTATATATTTTCAATCAAAACTTAAATAATTGTAAGTACAGTAGAATCCGTTTATAACTAACTCTGTTTATAGTGAATATACGCTTATTATGAACGATTTACTCAGTCCGTTGAATTTTATATGAAGCATTTTTTTTTATACACTAGCTATAACGAACTTCGTTTATAAACCTATAGTGACCACTTAAAATATCCCATAAAGCAAAGTGTATGTAAAAAAACACACGGATATAACGACCTTCGCAATTTTGTACATCCCCGTTATTACTTTAGTTTTAACACATCCATTATAGAAAACAGCTGTCAACTGTACGGATTACCTTTTCATCGTGTTTTCTCATTTGTTTATTAATAAATTAAGACAGTTTTAACTTTTTGAACTTAATTTTTAATCGATCTGTGTCTTAATATTGTTTTTGAAGTGTTGAAATAATATTTTTTAAATTAAAATAGAAGGTATGATCAATAAAATTTGTAAATTTATTTTCCTAAATTCGGCCTCAAACATTTTATAGATGGAACGCAAACGCAAAGCTATATCAGTCGAAACAAAATTAAAAATTTTAAAAACTGTAGACGAAAATGAACTAAGTTACCAATCGATAGCTGACAAATTTAATTGCGCAAAGAGTTCAATAGCAGAAATAGTGAAAAATCGGAAAGTTTTTGAAAATTTGGATATTGTAAATTTAAAACGAGAAAAAATACGAGAAGGAAAATACATTAAAATTGAAGAAGCTCTATTGCAGTGGATAAAACAAATGCGCGCAAAGCGAGTACCATTAAGTGGAACTTTCCTTAAAGAAAAAGCGTCACAGTTTGCAGAAAAATTGAACTTCCCAAACTTTAAACCAAATGATAGTTGGCTTGATCGTTTTAAGAAAAGAAACGGTTTGGTGTTTAAAAATGTTGTAGGCGAGAAAGAGTCTGTTCCGATGGAGGTGTGCACTGAATGGATACAAGAACAATTGCCACGTATCCTTGACGGTTTTGACAAAAAAAATGTATTTAACCTCGATGAAACGAGGTTATTCTATAGACTGCTACCGAACAAAACAATTGAATTTCGGAATGAGAATTGTGCCGGTGGCAAATTAAGCAAGGAACGTGTGACAGTTTTGATTGGAAGTAATGCTAACGGTACTGAAAAGTTACCTTTACTTGTTATTGGAAAAAGTGCGAGACCACGCTGTTTTAAAAACATTAAAACATTGCCAGTAATCTATAAAAATAATAGAAAAGCATGGATGACACATGTCGAATGGGAGGAGTATATTCGTAAATTGGATAAAAAATTTTTTGATGAAGGCAGAAAAGTTTTATTTATAGCTGATAATTGCCCGTCCATCTTTAGTGTAAATAATTTGCTTGCCATTAAATTAATGTTCCTTCCTCCGAATACGACAGCAATTTCCCAGCCGATGGATCAGGGGATAATTAAAATATTTAAAGGATATTACCGTGAATTCGTAGTTAGAAAACTTATTTGTAAGTTGGAAAACGAAGATGAAAACTCTCTTGCTAGTTTTAAAATTGACCTTTTAGATGCACTTCATTTCATGAAAAGATCATGGGATCGAGTTAAATCGGAAAGCATAAATAATTGTGGGACTTTTACCTTTGGCTGTGCTTCATTTTGTTGAGCTGGTTGCCGTTTGAGTGATTTTTCTACTTCTGATGTGGACTCAGCGTCATTTATTGCTGGGGGTGGTTTTTCTTTTGGTTTAGCTGCTTGTTGTTGTTTTAGAGCTTGTTGTTTATTGATGATTAATTGTTTTCTAGAAACCTCTTTTGAAGTTGATGGTAAAGTTTCTGCCATTTCTGATGAGTGTTGAGCTCTCCTTTTCTTACTTGGTCTTTTACTCCGTTTCAACATCCAATTTGTTTCTCTTTCTAATTCTTCTTCATCCGTATGGAATGGATTAATGTCATCATCGATTGTAGGGCTGGGTGTCTTCCCAAGTTCTGCACGTGTTTCAACTGCTTTTTTGAGTTCTTCATTCTCTTTCTTTAAAATTGTAAATTCTTCTTTCAATTTAGTTGTAAATTCCTTTATTTCTCTTAGTTGTTCACGGAGTTCGGCATTTTCTTTCTCGTACTAAAATATATTTTCAGTTGAAGATCTTGGTAATTTGGTACTTCGTCCAAATGGGTTAAACAATGATTGGTCCACCCCAGAATCTACTGGGCCTGCCTCCGAAGAGCGTGGATTTGTCAGCATATCTGCTGCTGTACCACCTGGGTACTACTTTCCGTATTTGTTGTACTCATTGTTTGTTTTAGCAAATTTATACCACTGGCATTTGGTCCCCGGTAGCACTTTGCTACTGCCGAAGCAGTACCCACCCCCCGCGACGAGGACACAGCTACCTTGGTGTTACCTATGGTATACACAGAGACAGCCGAAGCCCTCTGAATACCCTAGGCTGAGGGGCTACGCAGCAAAATTAATTCTTGTTTATAAAGTCATGTCAAAATAAATGTCAATTAGTCAGGTGATAAATGTTTGTTTTATGGATGCATTTATTTAATTTTTTATAGTACAGCGACACCAGTGAATAATAGCTGCAGTTTCAGTAGAGTATTGCCATTTGGCTCCGGATAGTGCTCGGATAATAAAACACGGCTAAGAATTCATCTTGCTGCGTTTTAAATTTTTATTGTAAGAATAACTTTCTAATGGTATCAGGGGTTTACAAAATAAAGGCCTTTTCAAATTTCCCATTGAAATGAATAGCGCTCCCTATAGCGGCTCCCGATAAATAGATTGAGGAAAATATTTTTTTATCGATTTTTAACTAAAAAGTTGAATGAAAAATCTTAGTTTAGAATTAATTAAATAAATTTATGCAAAAATAGTACGTTAAATATAAGTTTTGACCTAGAAAATTGGCTGCTTCTGATAAATTTATCGGGCGCTAATAAAAAAATACGTTAAATTTGGTTGATACATAATCACTGCAACTAAACTATTTGCATCTTAATAATATTTTAATTACTATAAAAATGTTTAGTTACTAAATAATTGCTGCAACCATAATATTTTCGAAATTCACATGTCGCTCTGACTCCTGCACCTACAAATGGCGATGGATGTGGTAAATATTTGATGGATTAAGATATTCATTCAATTATCATGTGATTATTGAAAAATTGAGAAATTTTAGTGTATTTATAAAAAACTTCGCCATACAGGTAATTAATGTGTACACTAAGTATTACAAATTTAATTTTATAGTTTCTTGATATTTTTAGGGCTCGCAATATCTATATACCATAATCCAATATCTATATACCAAAGTTCCTTAAAACATTTATAGTTAGTAATTAGCAGTGAAAATCTGACATATTATTTAGACCTCTTCCAATATTTGCTAAAAGGCATCACAAATCCTAAGTTAACTCAGATTTTGAACTGAAATTTAAGCTGAAGTAAATGAAAGCAAATTTATTCAAATAATAGTTAATAAATACGAATGCCTTACTATACAACAGAAACTGCGGCATATAAATTAATAAAGACTGCCTCCCTGTCCCTTGTGACTACACAAATCTTATCCCCCCCCCCCTCCCTATATCCCGGATTTGAACCAAAAGACAGCCTTCGATGAAGGAGAGAGCTGAGGTGAAAATTTATAAATATTGTTACGGTGACACCTAGAATAGAATAGAATAAGCTAATTTCATTAATTATTCAATTGCATTTATAATTTATACTCAACATTTAGGCGTATTTCTATACTAACATATTTGCTGCGCATTTAGGATTATTCTAGAAACAAATATTTTGGTATATAAAGGCGCGCGTTGACGTGTATTGCTGAGTCTTATTTTAAACGTGATACAGTGAAGGTTAAATAGAAAGATTATTAAAGTGATTATTAAAGCGATTATTAAAGTGATAATTAAAAAGTGTGTTATAAGTGTAATAATTAATTGTGAAAATTGTGTTGTATAATAAATTGTGTTGTGTAAATA
Organism: Nephrotoma appendiculata; assembly: GCA_947310385.1. NCBI lineage: Eukaryota > Metazoa > Arthropoda > Insecta > Diptera > Tipulidae > Nephrotoma > Nephrotoma appendiculata. Next base: position 187,468,796 of record OX371223.1, read on the forward strand.
AAATTGTGTGAGTTAAAATTGAAGCAGTGTATTTATTCACAATCCAGTGATTCGAACCTTGATTGACAAGGCAAAATCGTAACAATTGGTGACAGCGGTGGGATTGTGAATAATAAGGAAAATGATTCTCTACGGATTAAAGCTTGCGCAATTAAAGGAGCAACTGACACGGCGAGGTTTGACCAGTGAAGGCACAAAAGCTAGTTTGGTGGAGCGACTACGTGAGGCCATGGAGAAGGAAGGTTTAGATCCAGACGTGTTTGATTTCGAGGAGGAAAAAACGGATGAGATCAGTATGGATAAGAAACAAAAGGACGTACAAACGGTGGTCGAAACAACGCAAAACCCATCTGGAAGTTTCGATTTTTCGCAGTTGATGGCTGCTATGAATATGATGGGACAACAGTTGAAACAACAGATGTTACAAGTGGAGCAACAAGGAGCGGACATTAAACATCAAATGAAACAGCAGATGGAGCAACAAGGAGCGGACATTAAACAATCGAACCAGGAAATGAAACAGCAGATGGAGCAACAAGGGGCGGACATTAAAAACCAAATCGAAGTTGGCCAAAAGAAAATAGACAAGAGGTTTCTGGAGTTATCTTCTACACTACACGGTAAAGTGGAAAAACTGCAAACGGAAGTACACGCAGAAATTCAAAATGTTAAACAAGATCTACAAACGGAAGTTAAACGTCTCGAGAAGGAGCTCCAAGATGTCAAGTCAAATGGAACAACAGGTCAAGTGATCCAGACAGTTAACGCAGTTAAGATAAAACCACCAACATTTGATGGAACAACATCCTTCAGTATTTTTAAGTTCCAATTCGAAACTGCGATTAAGCAAAATCAGTGGACTGAAGAACAATGTGTTGCAGCATTAATTGTGGCTCTTAAAAGCGAAGCGGCAGAAACACTACAAATCATTCCCGAGCAGGAACGGAACGTTTACATGGGAATTATGAAGGCGTTAGATCGAAAATACGGAAGTGACCACAAACGAGAAATCTATCGCATGGAATTGAAGGGTCGATACCAAAGAGGAGGAGAATCGCTACAGGAATTTTCATCGGCAATTGAGCGGCTCGCGCATTTAGCACATTCAAATATGTCGGCCGATTACATGGAGCGAATTAAAATAGATGCATTCATTGACGGTATTCGAGATCCTGAGACGCGCAGAGCGGTGATGTTGTCACCTAAGGCAACTTTCACGGAAACCATCGCTTGTGCGTTAACAAACGAAACTGCGCAAACCATCATCAAACCAGCAATGAAAATTCGCCGAGTGGAGATTGATTCCAGAATAGACACTGCGCGGGCTACGCCAAGATTCAGAGATGGAAGTAGCAGGATTAAATGCTGGGTATGTAATAGAATGGGTCACATCTCACGGGACTGTTGGGAGATTAAGAAGAAACGAGCAAGGTCGCCATCTCCTATGAAGCGCAGATCAAACGAGGAGCAGATAGAATCCAGGAAGGAGGGTCGGATGACATTGGAGTCGTTAAAAAGAGACAGCTTGAAGGAGCAAAAGCTGACTCCCACAACCGATTGCCCCATAACGTCCATCCAAGTTTCGAGAGTAGAAAGAGGCGGTGACAGCTTGACAGATGAAGCCAATATTGAACATCGAAAGGAAAGCGCACATGGAAATGCCGACACGTTATTAAGAAGACCATGTCCCGCGGAATGCAAGAATTGTGGGCATGTGGAGGTCAAGGAAAACATCGTCGATATTCGACTCATGCAAGCGTTACCTGAGGAGCAATGGACTGATGAAATGATCAAGAAGGAGCAACTACGGGATGCTGACCTGTCATTCATCATGGAACATAAGGAAAAGGAACAGCAGCCCACATGGAGTGAGATAGCTGACAAAACTCCCATTGTAAAAGCATATTGGGCTCAATGGGATAGCCTCCACATAGAAAATGGTTGTTTAAAACGAAAGTGGGAAAGCACGGATGGTAAAATAAAACAATTGTTGGTAGTGGTGCCAAAAGATCGGATAGCGGAAATCCTCAAGGAGTATCATGGAGGAGCAAGTGGAGGTCACCTAGGGATTAATAAAACATTAGCCAAAATTCGACAACGTTTCTACTGGTCCGGATGTAGACAGTCAGTAGTAGAATGGTGTCGAAGATGTGACCAATGTGCGGCAGTAAAGGGACCAGCACGAAAAAGCCGTGGAACTATGAAACAATATAATGTCGGGGCACCATTTGAGAGAATCGCAATGGACGTGGCGGGGCCATTTCCGACCACCGAGAGCGGAAATAAATATGTGCTAGTAATAATGGATTATTTCAGCAAATGGCCGGAAGTGTACCCTATACCCAATCAGGAGACAACTACAATAGCTGATGCCGTGGTCAACAATTGGATTAGCAGATTTGGTGTACCGATGGAAATTCACACGGATCAAGGAAGGAATTTCGAATCGGTGGTATTTCAGGAGATATGTCAGATGCTTGGAATCAATAAAACAAGGACGACGCCTTTACACCCACAGTCGGACGGTATGGTGGAAAGATTCAATGGCACATTGGAGGAATATCTAGCAAAAGTTGTGGAAAGGAACCAACGTAACTGGGATCGACATATACCGATGTTCCTGATGGCCTACCGATCAGCGGTACATGACACAACAGGAGTGACACCAGCGAAAACCATATTTGGAAACAATCTGCGATTACCGGGAGATTTAAAGTTTGGAGCTGTTCCATCAGCAGCTCTATGCGGACAGGATTACGTCGACCGGATGAAAGAGGAACTCAATGAAATACATCAGTTTGTACGGGAGAAAATTCGAATATCAAGTGATCGAATGAAAGCTCGATATGACATACGAGCAAATAATCAAGGCTTCGAGGAAGGGCAATTGGTATGGCTTCACAACCCGCAACGGCAGAAGGGATTATCACCGAAGTTGCAACCCACATGGGAAGGACCTTACACTGTCATTAAAAGATTGAACGACGTGGTTTATCGCATACAGAAAGGACGGAAAGGTAAACCAAAGGTGGTGCATTTAGAACGTTTGGCGCTCTACAGAGGAGGTGATCTGGATCCTGTTCGGGACGAACAGGCTTAGGTGGGGGGTAGTGTTACGGTGACACCTAGAATAGAATAGAATAAGCTAATTTCATTAATTATTCAATTGCATTTATAATTTATACTCAACATTTAGGCGTATTTCTATACTAACATATTTGCTGCGCATTTAGGATTATTCTAGAAACAAATATTTTGGTATATAAAGGCGCGCGTTGACGTGTATTGCTGAGTCTTATTTTAAACGTGATACAGTGAAGGTTAAATAGAAAGATTATTAAAGTGATTATTAAAGCGATTATTAAAGTGATAATTAAAAAGTGTGTTATAAGTGTAATAATTAATTGTGAAAATTGTGTTGTAAAATAAATTGTGTTGTGTAAATAAAATTGTGTGAGTTAAAATTGAAGCAGTGTATTTATTCACAATCCAGTGATTCGAACCTTGATTGACAAGGCAAAATCGTAACAATATTTACATACTACAACGCCATCTTGTTTTGAAGCAAGTTAAACAGTTTCGAAGTGATAATGAACTATTGAAATGCTGAACTTGCTGATTTCAATTTCGTGAATCTACCTCTCAAGATTATCTACCTCAAGATTACTAGGACACGCGTAAAATTACCAACAAGAGACATAGCGAACTCAATCCACACGGGGTTCAATCGTAATTCGCAAACAAGATTAGCAGCCATTGCAATTAAAATTCGTTGAAGGCAAGATAACTGAGTACGATTTGAATGCAATCATCATAATCTTAATCAATGATTAACGTTATTCCTTATTTTGTCAGCCTGCTATTTAGGTAGAGGAAGTAAGGAATCTTATGTGTTAGCGTTGCTTGATTCCGAACGAAATTTTTTCAGTTTCAGTTAGTTCAGTTTTAGCTTCAATAAACTTATTAATAGTAAGAAATTTCCACCCCAAGCAGAAGGTCATTGGAGGTAACTGAAGAAGAGCAACAACCGACGTTTACTCCCGAGTAACAAACAAAATCTTTTGTACGACTTCAATTTTAGTAAAATTTTTACGTTTTATCAAGAATTTTGTAGTAAATACACTTTCCTTACATGAAGCATACCGACGAGAAATTTTTATATTGCAATCTAGTTTTCGTAGAAAACTCGTTTTATCAAAATCAATTTAATATCAAAATTATTCGATTTTTATAATTAGATATCTACTAACATGATACAATAATTTTCTCTTTATCAGATAAACTCACTTGAAATATATTGTCGCTAGTAGACGAATTGTGGTGACCTTATATTTTTTCATTTTCGTTTGTTTTGTTTAGTAATAGTAGTGTTGCTTTCGCTAATCCGCTTAGCTAAGAAATGTGAAAGCAACAACTTTTGGCTTTAATTTTTTAATGCGTTTTAATTTTTCTGTGTTGGTTCATTTTATTAATATTTATTTTATTTTTATTTTTTATTTTATGAAATAGAACAAATTAAATTCGGTATTTTGCTATCAAATAACAAATGCCAAATTTTACTACAAGATAATTTTTTTGAAAAAAAATAGAAAAAATAATGCCTTGCGGTAAACACCATTACCATAAAATGATTTTATTTCCCTTAATCCTAAAATTTTTTTTCTTAACATTCTAAGACAATCGGCTTGAATACAATGTAATTGTTGTTGTAATCTTTTGAAAGCAACACAGCTATTATTTCTGATGCACGCCTGCTGCGGCAGCGGACGTAAGTAGAAAAAATATTGTGTAGCTTATTATAGGTAAATATAATTTTTTAAACTAATTTTTATTTTGATGTTGTTGTTGTTGTACATAACACGTAATAATATTTTGTGTGGATGTAATAGCATTTTTCGTACATTTTTGCACGAACACAAACAATGTATGCACAATTCATATGCGAAAATTATATTACCGTTATACACAAACACAAATAATTTCAATGGCCCATGCCACACGTAAAAAAAAAATGCCGCATTTTTCTTCGTTTCTTTCCCCGTTTACCTATGATACAAGTTTTAATTGCGACTTAAACAAATTTTCTGTTCAACCACACAACTCAAACATAAATGAAATAAAAAATATTTCAAGGACATTTTTGACTCATTTTAGCTAAAATTTTATTTAAGAGAGAGCAGAACAAAACATTGGTAGAAAAAAAATGCCAAAATACAAAAAATGCTCGTGTGGCATGGGCCTATAACTTCTTAATTTTCGAACGCAGAAATTCAAATTGAAGAAGTGAATTTGTTTTTATTTATTTTAGTAGATTTATGTAGTTACCGGACAATTATTGTGTAATGTTAGGTGATAATACAGGTGAAAATCATTGTGTGTAAATTCAAGTGAATACCTGAAGAATTGGATGATTGAATAGTGTTTACAAAAAAACTATTCCATTTATAACAGTGATAATTAATTACGTAGTCGGTTCTCTTTACCAATCATGGTTGGTATGTGCGATATTTGGTTGTAATAACCATAATGATAGACTGAAGCCTAGTTACACACCGGACAAAAGCTACTATCGATTTCCAGTTGATACTACAGTACGTAATCAATGGATTTTGGCGACTGGGCGGACAGATTCTTTTAATGTCAACAATGCCAGAGTATGCTCCGACCATTTTAGAGATTGTGACTATATTTTAAACACCTTTAGTCATAAGCGATGTTTGAAGTCTGGAGTATTGCGAATTTTAAAATTACTGAAGTATCCTAAAATTGTCGATGGCTATTCACCAGCGGTATGTCATTACTATACTATGCCACACCTCTCACCAGCTCTGCTGTTTCTTCCGATTCAGATGCACTTATGATTGACGAAAATCCCGTTGTCAGTGTATATTGTGATGAACTTGCCATTACGAAAGTCTTGTTATCAATATAGATTGCGGAACGCAAACTGAATCATCCTATATTTAAAAAATATTGAGCGCAAGAACGGCCGTCTCAAAAGCGATAACAAAAAACTATTACAACAAATACAAGTGATCGATGAAACTAAGCTTAATTTAGAATACTGCGTTTCCCAAATTTTCACACCTGGACAAATCAAAAAATTAAAAAACCCTAACAAACGCATTCATTTTTCGGTAGAAGATATATCAACTTCGATATCACTTCACTGTGCTGGGCCTCGCTTGTACCAGCTTTTACGTAAGAGGGGGTTTCCATTTCCTTCTGTGTATACACTTCGGCGATGGGGAACAAATTTAGATGTTAGACCAGGAGTATGCCAAAGCGTACTTTCATTATTAGAACAGGTAGATCTAAATGACAGGGATAAGGCGTGTGTATTGTCGTTTGATGAAATGAAGGTCTCTGAGGCTTATGAATATGACAAAAAACTAGATAGTATCTTAGAGCCAGCTAATTTTGTGCAAGTTGCTATGAAACGAGGGCTGTTTAAAGACTGGAAGCAGCCAGTCTTCTATCAGTTTGACTGCCCTATGACAAAAAATATTTTATTTTCTATCATTTCCTCTTTAGAGGCGATACAATTCCATGTAGCGGCTATCGTATCTGATTTAGGGCCAAACAACCAGAAGTTGTGGAAAGAGCTAGGTATTTCAAATACAATGACCTTTCTCTGAAATCCTGTCGATTCAGATAAAAAAAAAATCGTATTTGAAGATGTTCCGCACCTTCTAAAGTTAATTTGGAATCGCTTTATTGATGAAGGATTCGTTTTAGAAGACGAGATTCTAAACCAATATCCAATACGACAACTAATTCAGTTGACAGGCAGCCTAGAACTGAAAGCCATACACAAATATCGGCAACATATTTAGAAGTCCGCGGACCACAGCGAATTAAGGTAAAGTGTTATATAAAAGAAAAAGAAACATAAACAGGGGAAATCTAAATTTAATTTAATTTATTAATTACAAAAATAAAAATGTTATACGGTTATTATATTATTATTATTATTGCTACTCAGTTATTATTACATATTTTTATTGTAACATTATTTTATGTATGTTCTTTTACTATTATTATATTATTTATGTACCAGTAATGTTATCATACTAATGAAATAAGTTGTACAACTTCCAAACATTGAAATAAACAAATAAATAAATAAAATAAAAATAAAAAAGAAAATCAAATATATTATAAAACAATAAAATGAAAATGGTTTTAATTTAAACATTCACCAATAATAGAAAATCTCTTTAGATCACTTTTTACGAAACCTCTCCTTGGCTAAAAAAAAAATACTGAATTATTTTTCGAAATAATACATTTTTATGCGTTGTTGACCCAATTTCACCATTTCGGTTTTTGAAAATTTACCCTAAATAAAAATTGTGTCACAATTGAGTACGCACGGGTTGACAATATCTTTACTATTACGTACGAAATTTAAATGCTTTAAAGAGATTTGAAGTAAATTTCGTATAGCTAACCTATATGTATTGAAATAATGTATAAATGTACTTTTCATTGCATAAATATACTACTCGCATTTTCATTATTAGTTAATTGGTTAACAAATTTTACATATATTGGGTTAATAAAAAAAAACTTTATTATGTAAAAACAAAATAAATACCAAATCGTCGTGTCACATCGCCAAACAATAAACAAAACAAAAAGTATATAAATAAATGATTTTTACTTTATTAATTTTCGCTTCGGCCAAATCCGTATTTTGTTTTTAAATGTTGTGTTTCATTACGCTTATAGGCGTATGAATATATAAGAAGATAATTATTTTAAGTCACCGTTTTAGTTAATTTTTTGAACGTTTCATGGTGGGTTTATCTATAAGAAGAGAAAATTATTGTATCATGTCTAGTAACTCATCTGCTTTTGTCCCTAGGGAGTAAAATACATCATTGGGCCCGATTCTCGTGGCATAAAATTGCTGTTATGTTATTTTATTTCCCCGCTTCCTATTGGAATTTGTATTGAAAAACAAAAATAACATAACATAACATAAAATTTTAGATCCCTGAATCGACCCCATTGTTTACTTATGTTTGTTATCTGATATAATGATAAATCTTACTTCCTATTTTAAAATAAATTAAGTTCAGCTCTTGGGTACAGTTGTAGAAAAAGATAATTTTTTAATCCTGAGAAATTTATAGTTTTTCCCAGAATCTGTTGTATATAACTTGTTTGATTAATTTCGATTGTACCGACTTTCTTTGATCTGTTCCATGTTGTGTGGCTGAATAAGAAAAATTGCATTTTAAAAAGAAAAACTTCGTTTTTTAAAATGTGTTTTTTTATTGTTGAGTGCACTTTTTTTTATTATTGGGCCTAAAATTGCGGTACTGAGACAATGTTGCCAGCACATTTACATTGTTTCAGAATGTTTTGAACTTTCGTTTTACTCGTTTGACTCTGCTATTTAATATTTCTAAATTAATGTACAAATAATTATAATTCAGAAAATTAGCTATAAAATATGTAAGGGAAGATACCGTAATACCGGAATTTGAAACTTCGTCCGGTTTTGCAAGCCCCTAACCATTTCTGGCTAAAACTTCAAATTAAGGTTGGCACAGATCTTTTTATGTTTAGTGTAACCATAAAGATGATTGACATGGGATTGGTTGGGATCTAAATACTCGTATGTTAAGAAATCACATTTTTCATTACACCAAACATAAAATAATCTCTGTAACCATAGTTTGGCATATGCAATTTTATATGCAACTATTAATATAACTGTAACTCTTAAACTATGATAATGATATCAACAACCAAATACCATAATATGATGCTCACATAAAATGGGTTTTGGGCTGAGGGCCAATTCTAAGATAAATCTAGGGTAAATGCAGTAGCCAGTAAATTGAAATATCGCACTAAAAAGAAGAGTAGAGCGAAGACACAATAATGGTTTTTTGTTTTTGCAAAATAAATCATAAAATGGCGGCCATGTTTCCAGACATCATTTTTTATATTCACTACCACTCCTATAAAATAAAAATGCGCTTCAATTATTTATAAGCACAGTTTTATTTGTTACAATTTTTATTTATTTTCTGAATATTGGTTTTGTGTATATTACTATGCAACAAATCTGAAAAAATATTTAATTTAAATTTATTCGTATAACAATACGAATATTTGGAACAATAACAATAAAATGTATGGCATTAGTTTGTGTACCATCAATTATTATATCAATTGTTGTATATTCTTAGGAACCATTTGTTTTTGTCCCTTTAAGCACACTTACCTACTTTTATTTACCTACTAGAGAATTGGTACGATTTGAAAAGTAATTTGAATTAAAATTTCAATTTTCCTTCAATCATAATAATATGAAGCCTTTCAAATATAATAGCCAAACATAAAATTGTAAAAATGGTTAAATTACAATCCTACTTAAAGTTTTTCGTTTGATCCGTGCACCTCTGCAATTCGGTTATTATTTAAGCCATGCGCTTAGATGCCCGAATTTAGATTTGCAGGTCACAACACAAGCTACTCTATCGAGGTTATTTAGAAAATACATTTTTCGCAACTTTGCTGGTAACTTTGGTTTCAATGGCTTTTAGGGTTATATTCTCTCTCAGGTCGCAAATTAATTATTTGTAATCAGAAATATGGTTACTAGATTTATTTTGCCATGCCAATTCTCAGATCTTTTTTAAATTTAAATTTTTTATGCGATTGTTAAGTAGATATACATAAAAATTCTGCGACTTCGAAAAATCAGTAGCAGTCTTTTCGTAGATTTCTACTCTACAATCGCAAAATAAATTTAAATTTTAAAAAAATGTGTCAATTGGCATGGCAAATTAAATCTAGTAACCATATTTAGCCTCGCAATTAAATAATTTGCGACCGGATAGAGGATATACCCCTTAATAAATAAACTTGCGGCAATTACAAAAATGGTGTATAATCTGCTTCATTTGCGGTTACTACTGATTGTGCATTTTGAACTATGATGGTTTCTAAAATATACCGAGGTTTAATTTCATCACGTGGTCTCTTAGTCATATGGTTCGCTTAGATCCGTATCTGGTTAACAGTCTATAGTTGTGGTTTCGCGAAGCCGTAAGTGTGAGTAATATTCTGGGATAGAAGTTATTTCAGCGTATAAATTTAATGGTTTCGCAATTTGATTTGATTGTAACCCAAAATATTCAAAAGGATTTGATCTGGTGGTCCAATGATTTTCCTTTGACGGTTTTTTTTCATTCACTGTGAAACTTTAATTTGGCATATCCTCGAGATGTGCTACCAACACAAATCAAATACATTCAATTTTATTTTAATGCCATTGTTCTCTCAATGAATACGTCTTCATATTGACGTCATGAAGGTTTTTTACCGACCAAACAACACAGTGGTTAAAGCTTTTGACAAGAATAAATTGGTACCGAAACCAATTCTTTAAATTCCCTAAAACGGTATCCGTATATAAATCTTTCAGTTGTTACTTATTTTATGATGGATTAAGTTATAAAATGTATGGTTCTCCAATTAAAATGGTTGAAGTGGATATTCATTATTATCTAAAACAATCATTCGTTCTCAGCCTTCCAGTCTTCCATCAAGTTTATATACTGAAGAATAAACTGTTCGGCCAAATTTTGCTTTAGTGGGTTGATCTGGTAAACCTTTTTAAAATGTACTTATACCTTAAATCTAAAATATAATACTATAATTAATTAGAAGAGAATAATTATTATTGTGAAATTTTGTAATACTAGTTTTGTAGCTATAAACCGACCTTAGCAATCCCTTACATTGCATCTAGTTGTGTATTCCATTTCTTCATTGGCGGTTTTTCATTTTGGGATAGTTTGAATTTTAGTTCAATATAAGTCAACATATACCTATCATTCGATTCTTCCTGCAAAACAAAAGCAAATAAATGACTTTAATACTGCCAGCAGTAGAAAAAAGAAACACCCGCAAAATAAATCGAATTCGAATTTCTGATTGATTTAGCGAGAATTGATACAAACAGGAACTTCAGGAACTATAACAAAATACAACAAAACATAGTAAATATTATTTTATTTATTGAAGTATACAGAAATAATAAATCAAACAATTTTGGTTTTGGCACAAAAATAATGTTTGAGATAAAAGTAGAAAATAGAAACTTTTATACATGGATGAGCATAATGGACAGTCGAGTTTTCTGTGCACCCGAATTGTAGTTTCATTTTTCAATAAATTTTCTGATTACTCTATTCTTTTGCATCCTTGAACCACGAATATCTATCATAAAATAAAGATTTTAATAAAATTAGACCAACCGTTACAGACCAAAAATGTTGTACACGTGCCAATAATAATTTTTCATTGTTTTATATTTTTTTGCTAAAATTACATTAATCAATATGTCATGCCCATGCGTTAATTTTGAGAAAATCAGAAACGTAAAAAAGCTTGCGGGGAGTCAGGACACAAAATGGTGTGTTTTGTTACATATAAAATTCTCCTTTTCGATTTCTCTTCTACAATATTATTTTCAAACCTAAAAATAAAAACTTACTGGAAAGCCACCCTAATCACTAAAATAAAGTGACATTTATGAAATTCAAACAAAAACACTGAAAAATAAATTACAATTCCGTGACATATTTAAAGGACTAACAAACCACGCAACTCAAAAATAAAAATTAGGTTGGCACATGGAAATCAAGAAAGAGATTGGAAGTTTACAAAATGAGCGAATGGCAATTATTTCTTTGTTTATCTATAACTACAGCAACGCAGATTGTTTAAATGACAAATTATTACATTTGTGTAAGTGTGTATCTGTGTAGTTCTATATCACGTGACACACATTCAGGTACTATGTGAAAATTTGATGTAAACCTTTAATAAGCTATAAATGTGGGTTTAAAAATAATTTAAAAATTGAAAATTACCCAAAACAATGAAATACGGTTGTGTTTGTTTAAACCCCGAAACAGATAGACGTCGATAAATACATATCCCTTTTAGGAGCCTGCCCACACAGTTGTATAGCTAAAGCAAAATAATCATGTCAAAAATTTATGTTTGTATGTGTTTTGAACCAACTTACACATTTGTGTATTCCGTTCAAACTTATTTTCGTCCGAAAAAAACACTATAACATTACACACAATTGTGTTGATTGTACTTCAAATCTAGCGAAATTTTTTATTAAAAACGCCATTACATACTATGTTTTTATACTCACACATTTGTGTGGTTTGGACTTAAATTGAACCAAATTGTTTTTTTTTTTGGTAGAAAAGGGATATAAAAATATAACAACACTAACTTTTTGAGAAGTAATGCTATGCAAAAAAAATGGAAGAGTTTCTACACGTGTTCTCAACTAACAGCGACTTTATTTTTCTACGAATGAAAATCGCCAAAACACCGTATGAAACCAACGCTTCTTGATTCGAAGAAAATCGGGAAAAGGCAAAATTTGGAGCGATTACAGTTACGTTGAAAAAATTACCAAAATGTGGTTTTTCATATAAACGATTATTACGATACAGTGTGTATTAGATACAGTGTGTTTCTTTGCAATTACGGTTAGGTTTTTAGGTTTCAGTGGTTGACACTTAGGCCAAGTTTGGCCCATTGTGATACCACGCATTCACGCCACATCATTAACCCATTCACCTACTCACACAACTACATTTTACCAGCACATTGCAAGCTCCATGCCAACCTGTACATTGACGTGGACGGTGGGTCGGCGCTGAATTTTGCACTCCATCAGAAAGTCTTAGTTGTATTTATTAACATCACCGATTGTAATCAATGATGAAAATTCGATTTGCATCTAGCCTCTGATGGGATTCAATCCCAGTACCTCCTGGTCCAACTGCCGAAGCTTTAACCACTGCACGACTAGACCGGGCCATTGCGGTTCAAATCGTTAAGATTAATATTAGCAATTTAATTAATACAAATATGTTTATTCTCGCTAAAATATATTTTATTTCAATTCTATTTAGTAAATTTAGCCACAATGTTAAGTTCGCAATATACGATGATGTGTATTCAGTGTATTGATTGAATAAATTGATTCTTAGTAGCGGACGGTATGCAAACCAAATATTTACTGGCAGAAATGATAAAGATATTGGTTTTTTGCTAAAAGGATGTGTCTAAAAGTAGAGAAAATTCGGTAACCCTAAGTTTAAATTTCTCTTTTCCGATACAGCTTCTGAAGATGGGTGTTTGTGTTGTGGCTGCAATTTTGTTTGGGTATGAGTAATTTTGTAGTAAATATTATTTGTAATTTCCCATTTCTTTTTCTAATTGTGTATGTTTCTGTCGCATTTTTCCACTTCGGTTTTTGTCATTGTGCGTTCGGTGTTTCTGTCAGTCTGTTTGAATATTTAGAAAGGCAAGGTGCTTCATTTTTGAAACCGTCGGAAATTTTCACATGGGGAATATTTTTTTTTAAAATTATATACATATACTCGTATTTCCTACAACTGATTTACAAATCATCTAGTGATTTAGCTTTCATACTTTATTTTCTTGTATGGAGAGTTGTAATCCTTTGGCTAGTCCCCTTTACAGGATCTAGTAGACTTGTTTGGAATGCATAGAATGTTCTGGAAAACACACGAACACACATAAACATTTTGGCGATCTTACCGTTCGATTCTGATGTTAAGACAATTAAGAGGCTAAATGCGGTGATTCATGTATACATTTTATCTGACAGACATAAAAAATAATCGCTCTGATTGGTTAATATTTTATTGTCTTGTACGATAAAAACGAAATTCACACTTAAGCGATACATTTATAAAATTTAGTCGTAAGGATATTTTTTAAAATTTTACTTATTAAAGCAACCGAGTTTTTTTTTTTTTTTTTCTAATTTGAACACATAATAAACATTTTAGTGGAAGTGAATAATGTCTAATCCAAAAGTTATAAAAAAGCGTATGATAAATATCGGTCTTTTGTATTTATTAATGGAAAATTTCAAGCTGTATCATCGCATGAGCGTAGCTAATTTCGATAAACTACTATCAGTTGTAGGTGTTAGTCTGCAAAAGATGTACTTTATTAGAGATCCCATTAGACCAGAACTAAGGCTAAGAATTATTTTAAGGTAAAATTAAAAATGTATCTATACAATAAGGATACCCTATTAAAACATTTTTATAGATATTTAGCGACTGGAACATCTCGGCAAGATGCCAAATTTGAACATTTAGTCGGCAGAACCACCATTGGAAAAATAATAAATGAAGGGTGACAAATAATTTGGGAGTTGCTGGGCCCTCAACTATTTTTTCCTGATATTTTTGAAAATCAATTTTACTGGAAACAAATAGCCGAACGGGTCGAGGCAAAATGGAATTTTCCCAACTGTATAAGCAACTATAGAAACTATAGATTCACTTATGTTGATATTGAAGCCACGAGACAAAGAAGTGACGGAGGAATCTTTAAAGAAAGCGAATTGGGGAAAAGGTTATATTCAAAAACGTTACCGTAATTTTATTCTAATTAACATTTTTTAATAAAATATATGAGTAATATTTCTAATTTGTGTTCCACAACCGCGTGATTTAGCAACAAAACATACAAAAATGTCATTTGTTTTTATTGCCGACGAAGCATCCCAGTTAATTTCCAGTTAATGGAAAATTTAATGAGGCCTTTCCCAGGTAGACAAGGGTTCAACATAACCCAGAGAAATTTTAATTTTCGCTTAAGCAGAGCGAGGCGAATAATTGAAAGCTCATTTGGAATTTTGTCTGGAGTTTGGCGAGTTTATAAAAAACCTATTTTGGGAAGCGAATGTATCATTAAAAATGTTATAAAGGCAACAATATGCCTACATAACTTCCTTTTCAACCAAAAAAATGAGACTCATCTGGTGAACAACTATAAGGACACAGAACTTTCCAATAGTGAACTAATTAAAGGTCTTTTGAGATTAGATCATGATGCATTTGGAAAAATTTCTACAAGAATCAATACTAGTTCTAAGGACAGCATAATAGTTAGAGAAAATTTTGCAGATTATTTTATGACCGATGGAGCGTCGTTATCTTTCCAACTAAATAGAATTTAAGACTGCATTAAAATATATACAATCTCAGTAATAATATACATTTATGTATTTGCATATTTAAATCAGTTTGTTTGAATTTTTTTTCGATAATAAACGAAATTACGTCACACTCCGTTTCCTATCTTACATCCATTGTGAGAGACGCCATTAGTTAGCTAATATATGTAGCAAACGGATCCACCGGTCGTTCCTTTTCTTGATTATTTAAATTACTTTCGAGTAATGAAATAATTTTCGATCTTTCGGTTTTAAGCGGAACAATTTTTCCTGTGTAAAGAGAACGGATGGTACTACATAATAAATATTAAATTAAATATCATTACATGTTACCTTTTGTAGCATGGCTTATGTACTCCTCATTAGATTATGTACTCGCAGTACTATGTGATAAAATTGTGCTGAAATAATAGTTTTTTATGATTTCAATCAGAATGATCATCACACAAAACCTACTCACGGTTTTCTTTCGAATATATCATCTAAAAATAATAAAAGATGCTTATATCGATAATCTTTGATCGGCCCTCGATTTGACCCACTTGGAAGTTTGGTTTTTGTTTTTTGGTAGGCCGTTCTTATATTTATTCACCTTTTTTTCCATTTCTGAATGTGTCTGATTATTGGCAACTTCTATTGCCACTTCTGCCCAAGAAGATAATTGATTTTTATAGCATTTATATTGTGGGTGGGCCATGTTCCATAAAAAGTCCCTTTTACGTACTGATTCTATAATTTTCTCTAAACTCAAACTTTTATTTAATAAATGAATCATAAAATAAAAGTATACCAAATTTTGATGTTACCATCGACACTAGAAACTGCCACTGCGTCATTAAAATATTCATTATAATTTGTTGAATCTTCATCAACATATGAGACATTATACTTTTTACGCAATTTGCCGTAGGCACTTGGCGAAACACACTTATACTTACTAAACACATTTTTTATTAATCACTTGTTTTTTGTTTCGCAGTTATTTTGAATAATTTTCAAAAAGTTTAAAAAATCACTCGATCGATTTCGACTTTTTTTCGATTTTTACCAATAAACCTAGAGTTGATCGCCTTTCCAAATCTGGTGTCTATAGAATCAATTGCAATGATTGTAGTTTCTCCTATATTGGTCAGACTGGGCGCAATTTTGGAGTTAGAGCTAAAGAACATTTATCTGGCATAACCATTTAACTTCAGAAAATCATACAGCTAGCTTGAACAATTTAGACATATTACATAGTCAACCCAAAGGCAGACGTTTAGATACCTTAGAATCTTACGAAATTAGGAAATCAATATTTCTTAACCAAAATATACTTAACGAACAGAGAGAAATCCGGTTCTCACCAATTACAGATCCCGCCCTTTTCTATTCTCACGTACGCAATAATATACCTTGCATTTTATTACTCAACCTATTACTCATCGCCTACCTGCGCGATCCGTAGATTAATTTTTATTGTTTATTTTCTGTCCCTCCTTCTTTTATTTATATTTTGCTTTTTTCTGCTATATAACATAATTTTTACTAATACAAATCAGTAGATACTCCTGATGATGACCTAACAAGTCGAAATCGATTGAGTGATTTTTTAAACTTTTTGAAAATTATTCAAAATAACTGCGAAACAAAAAACAAGTGATTAATAAAAAATGTGTTTATATGAGACATTGTCATCTCTCCATTTATCGAAATCAGTTGTTGAATTGGAATCGGGTGACTCGAATGGTCCCCATATCCAGCGAACCATGGAGCAACATAGAATCTTTTTATTTTGATTGCCGCTTATGTAATATTTAAAATATGTTAAATATTTACAAATTAATAATTAAAATAAATTAGTAACCATAAAACTCACTATTCGAATTCATTTTTCAAAATATTTTATTTTAGAATTTTTTTTTTTATATTTATATTCTAGTGTTCTTTTTTTCTCACTGCCGTCAAAATTTTTAATCTTATACAAAATTGAGCAATGTTCAAGTTTTAATTTTATTAAACAGAGCTATTATTTTTTATGTCTGTCAGATAAAATTTATACATGAATCGTTTCGTTAATATATTTTTGTAAGAGAATCTCTTAATTGGTATTCTGTTAGTACTACCACAGACAATCAAATTAGAATTTTCATTTGAATTAAAAAATAAAAACAAAACAAACTTCTGATAATTCCAATGTCATCGTTGTATCTGTGATTTTTGGTTAAACTGCGTATACGTATACGCAAAAAAACAAAATATTTTTGATTGTATGCGGCTATTTACAGAAAATGAAATCGCAGTTAAATTTTTACGTTTACATAGGATGAAATATCTCTTTTACAGTACATGGCCAAATTAATATGAACTATAAATTTTTTTAAATATCTTTTTAATTACTGTAAATTTCCATATAACTAAAACATCGTTTTGTTACATATGTATTTATATTTCTTTGTTTTGCGTAGAAAAAAAATTCCCGTTACTTTTGTTTTTGGAAATATTCATTTATTTTTTCTTAATTTTTTGACGTTTCAATTGTGCAATCGTTTAAAAATAGTCATCGTCATTTAAAAATAGTGCAACAAAAATATTTAAATTAAAATAATTATTTTCTAGAAGTGTACTTAGGCTTCCAATTGTAAGTAATATTTATTTATTTAAGTTTTGTTTACATATCTAATTTTGCGTTTATTAAATCAAAGTCATCATAGGACGAAAACATGATATTTTTGAGGATACAAAACGATATGTAATCCAATCGCTGACAAAAACCACTTAACTCAATGTAAAACTGCCGAATTGGTTGGAATTACTAAGTCCTCAGTGTCAAACATTAAGAGGGAGCAGCAAAACGGTGATTCCTTGGCTAACCAGCGCACACACCATTGTGGTCGAAAGAGAATTACGAGCAAAAGTGAAAACAGAATCGTTTTGAAAACCGTTCTCTATCATCGCAGAAAATCGGTAAAGACAATAAATAATGTTCCAGAACGCTAAGACGTCGATTAAAAGAATTCGGAATAAAAAGTTGTCGCCCGACGATTAAACAAAAATTAAATAGTACCATGATGGCCAAACGTGTGGCATGGGCAAAGCTTTATAAACAGTTTTCGACAGCAGATTGGAAAAATGTAAATACCAAATGTTACTGTTTTTACTAGGTTTGTTTCTCGGACGATTATCAGATTCAAATTGTAGCAGAACAAAATATATTCGTTAAACGTCGCTCGAACGAACGGTTTAATGAGGACTGCGTTACACAAATGGTAAAGCATTCAACTTCAGTAATAATTTGGGGTTGTATTCTATTCAGTATAAATATATTCAGCTCCTGGATACAGTGCTGGTGCCCGAACTCCCAAAAATGTTCCGCCGTAATCAAAAATACATCTTTCATCAAGATGAAGCCCCTGCCACACAGCAAAACGTGCCTTGGAGTATATGAAACGAAAAAATATACCTATTCTGGATTGGGCTGGTAATTCACCAGATATGAACCCGATTGAAAATGTTTGGGCTGTATTAAAACAGCAATTGTCGAAAAAAATCATCACGACTAAATCAAAGTTTATTGAGGAAATTAAAAATATTGGTACAACGACCCCTTAATCAAGGATACCATCATAAAGTCGATTAATAGTATGCTTCGCCGTATTTCAGTTTTGCTTAAAAATAAAGGGAGGTGGACGAAATATTAGCCGGTTGAATTGTTTTTGTTGTTTTTATGGAATAAAGGTTAATAAATCCATTTTAATGAATTAAAGTTTAAAAAAACATGTTTTTTAACCAAATTTCCGCTAAATACATAATTTTTGAAAATTTCATATTAATTTATCCATGTACTGTAGGTTGTCTCTGGTACTACTTTTAAAATATCTATTAAAAATTCTCCAAATATTTTTGGAGACCTGTCAATTGTGATTTTTTATTAATGCGAGCGATTGAAATCGTATATTTATTGTTAAATAAACGATAAAATACGACATATTGTTGTAAAAAATAATGTTTTAATATTAAAATTTTTGTAATAAATTAAATAATTAGGCAAACAATTAATTATATGGGTTATGCAGACAAAATAACAAAATATCGGAATTTTTTTTTTATAAAAATATATTACATCTAAAATTCAGTTTGTGTATTGTAAAATATAATTTAATAAATTATTTATTTACACAATCGTCATTTTTATTGGTTTTAATGCAACATAATAAAAATTCTATTTATGTGTTTAATTGTGTGGCCACAATTTTGTGACATAACAGAAACAATTGTGTTGTCAAAACACCGACAGCTTACTATGTTTATTTCAGGGATGAAGATTTCCCCGAGGAAGTTTTTCGTTTTATTTGAAAATGAAAAATTTTCATAGCAAATGGTGCGGCTACATTGCAACGCAATGTTAACACTAAACCTACCATGCGCGGCCAAATGACCGTTTTAAAAATTTCGTTTAAAATTTCTCGCATACAACGTTACTTTATCTTTTCCTAAAATATACAAACAAAATATTTTACAATGTTTACAACTTTTTTTATTGTTTAATTTCCGAAAACAAATTATATTATATCTAGTCTACTTTACTAAAATACATATTTTTTTTAAAGCGGCCATTTGACCGCTCATGGTAGGAATAGGTATACATGAAATGTCGGTAGGTTTAGTGTTAAGTGTACGTTTCGATACAAAAATACACAAATGTATGTGTAAAATTATTTTCATTTCATTTTATTTCGTATGTATCATTAAAAGAAATTTATTTTTTGTAGGCGGTATTGACTGGTGGTGGAAATACAAATTAGAAATAAAATCGAACCCCAATAAATTTTGTTATTATTTTGTCTTTGCATTTGTGAATAGCAACTCGTTGCACACCTAAAATTTATGTTGAAAAAGTGCAACAAGATTATTTCCCCTCCAATTAATTTATAAGCAAAACGAGGAAATGTTGTGTTGTTATCTATATATTGCAAAACACGATGTAATTTTTTAGATGTATGCGAAGATTGGTATTTTATAAACCGAATTATTAATTCGAATTATTTTTCAAAGTATGCTATCCACGTGAAACAATCTAAAATCGATTGCTTATAATTATAAAGCCATTTAGGTCTGAACCTAAAGTTAGTAGAAAGGAAATATTATGAAACAAACTTGAAATGATGAGCAAAGTAGGCCGCGAAAAACTCGAATCGTATAGAAGATTGTGGTTGATGATATTCCCTATGTTAAAATTTCCACCGATTACAAGAATAAGACTTCTAGTCCTGCTTACAAAATAATCGAATATATAGCCCATTAATTTTTGTAAATTCTTTTATTGTGATTGCTCCGTACTTTATTCCTTCCATCTATGAGTTAAAAAAATTTTAAAAATATTATTTTCTTGTTGTTCTTGCAGGTATCATCGAAACGTGATATGAACACTGGTGAAGAATCACCGAAGGCAATTTTACAAGATAAGGATTTTATATTGGATTGTTTATGTTGGCATAATGAATATCGTGCACGTCACGGTGCACCAGCACTTACCGTATCTCCTGAGGTATGTTTATTTCATTTCTAATTTTTTGTTTAGTTATATGTTATTTATCTATATATTGTTATAAAATCTATGTATATGTATTTGACATGAACGAATTCACATTACAAAGTTGTCTTAAAATCTCATTAAAAAGCCGGACACATTCAAATAAAATGAGCTTAATTTCAGCTTTATTACTAAATATAAACTGAATAATTAAGCCTTCTCGTTTATTGGAGCTGTGTTGTTGCATGTCATATTATATCTGTAAATATTTTTATACAACAATAACAAAACATTTGACCCAAAAAATAAACGAAATCCCTTTCATGTTAGGCCTTATTTGAAAAATTTGGAAATAATTCAAGAAAAAACTGATATACAGCAAATATTTTATAAAAAATATGAATCCTTGGGAACATTTCCAGTATCCTAATTTCCTAGTATTCGTATAGTATATCTATCTATTCAACACAAATTCGAGGGTACATTTCACCGTAAACTAAAAGGACACAACAAAATAGCTGCCAATTATTATTTTTAGCCATAGTTTTAATGTTGTAAATAGAAGTGGAATAATGGCTGTAGATGGGTATTTATACCGGGAAAAATAGGTGGAGTGGTGTAGCCCTATCAAAAAACTCTTAAATTAGATAAGCGTATATTTTAAAATTTTCAAAAATATAAAAACATTTGCACGTAGTTGACTTTTTAGTATTGCAATCTCATAATTAATTAGAACTCATGCTAATAGCACATTTACACTGTATATACGGTCATGAAGTTTTATTTTTGTTATACATCCCTTGTTTTTATTTGAAAATAAGCTAAGGAACATAAAATAATAACTAATTGTATTTTGTGGTAAAAACAAGATTCTATATATATTTTTTTAAAGAAATAATGTAGGTTAAACATGATAGTGTTTGAAGTGATAAGATTTCATCCCCATTTGCTGCAAACATTTAGTTTCAAATACATTTCGGCTTGCGATAGTAGTAAACTTGAGAATTTAGTGTTTCCTTCTCCTTTGATCAACGATACAAAACTTAACGTAAATTTACTCTCTTAGAATAAATTAATCAATATTTTTCAGGACTATTTATTATAGCTATCGGTTAATTCACTAAATTTTAGTGAAATTGTGGAGCTACAATCTATCATCAATCATGATTCATGATAAATAGTCCAAATCGTCCAACCAACCAGTACAAACGAAAATGTCATCCAAAATTCACGTTACGAACCGAAAAAATTCTTTTGAATGATGGACGTTAATGCTGGATACTCTGGAGTATTGGCCAATGTTATCTTTCTTTAGTTTTGTTGGCTACTAAATTTTATATGATTGAACTACCTTTAAGTACTATTAGAATGCATTTGATGCGCCTTGTAAAACCAGCTATCAATCAAACTCAATCCATTCTGAACGCTAACTTTCAATTTTGATTCTTTATAACCCAAACTACTCATTAAAAATGCTTGAAAATTTTAAATCAATGGCAAGAAAGATTTAGTTTTATTTTTACACTTGTATGAACTTTGTGTTTAGGAGCGTCAGTTTTTAGTTAGTTATAAGGGTGAATTAACCGAAAAATTGATTCCACGTCCTTCCCCATATTAGTTATTGTTTGTTGTGATATTGTTAAGGGACCTTCAAGTTCATAGCACATGTAATAATGAAATATGTGAATAGTTTAAGCGCTGCTAATGAAACCATCAGGGTGAAACCACATAACAATTTAACAGTGGAATTTCAAAATAGGTGTTCTCAAAGTGTAAGAAATGAATTAATACATATTCAGACTCTGGTTCTTAATCAAGCATTAGGTTCCTTCATCTAATTCAAAACAGGCTCTAGTACCATATGATTATTTAAAGGCGTTCTATCAAATAACTCATTAAAACATGTTAGACTCTACTTATTTTTGGTAAAACATTGGGCTTTTCGATCTGAAAGCAGAATGCAAAACAAAATCAATTGATATACAAATAATTAATGGCTCATTATAGTCTAATGGAAGCTCCATATAAATGTTTTAGGCTCAACTCGTTCTTAATCAAGCAGTATGTTTCCCCATCTAAAGCTATCGAAACCAAGACGGATCAAACCGAAATTTAGAAAAAACATGGTCTAGTGTCATCGGCAGCCCTCGCATATTGCGGTTGTCTCGTTCTAAAAAACCATAAATTTGATCATATAATTTTTAAATAGAAATTATCAAATAATTGAAAATTAATCAATTTCATTTGCAATGGAATGTATGTGAAGCTGTGGTTTTTTACTAATTTCTATGCCATTTCGAAAAAATAATCATAATTGATATAAAATACTAATTAATGTGAAATATTAGAAGCAGTATAAATAGTTATTTCATACGAAATTCATACGACGGATAAACATTTTGGATTTTTCCATCCCAGATTTTTTCTTTCAATTTTTTTCAACTTTTTTGTATGAAAAGAGGCGTATCTGTTGTATAGTTTACATGATTTAATTGTTTAAAACGATGGGATCGAAAAATCTCGGATTTTTATCCATCGTATGAATATGACTTTATACTCGTTGTAAATCGTATCTTATTATGTCATATGTCCGTATTTACAAAAATAGTACAAATCTACATATATTAAAAGTTGGTTAAATATTTATTTGCGAGGCGCATAGGAACAAATATCATTCGAAATGAAACAAAAGTTAAACCCATCCGGCAGAGCAAAAAAATTACAAATTGTTAGTTTAGGTGTGATATGAAAAATGGCTTTAATTAATAGTTTATGTCCCACAAATTAATTATTATTCCAAGGAATAACTTCATCCGGAATTTAGGTCTAAAAGTTAGTATCACCTGTGTTCCATGCATTGCTAAGGTTTGTTTATACTTTTCTATTTTAATTTCTGAATATCAACGATATTTGCTCAAACGTTAGACCTGTCCATCAGAAATAATGCAAATAGGTCAAATCTAAATTTTAAATATAAGTGTTTGATCTAAAACAGTATGTCAGTATATGCTTCATATGAAAAATGGATAATTTATTCGCGGTACTCCTAGGGATTATTTCAATTTTACCAAAAGATTAGTGCGATCTGTGTTCCAAATAAATATAATTTTCTGGTAAAGTGCAGATTTTAATATCGAATCCCATTCAATGTGAGTGGCTGACACAATACTGTAATGTTTGATAAGATTAATGGTTGATTTTTCCTTTGATTACAACGTAAAATAAATAAATTGATCATGAACATTTTCGATCTCGAATTTTTCGCAATTTTACCATTCGATACATTCGCCGATATGCGTATAATTCCGTACAGATTTAATCCTTGTAATATAGATGACGCAATTAGTCGGAATGAAACTTCAGACGAAGCATTTCGAAAAATATTATGCTCACAGTGATTTTTAGCCGAAATTGGGCCATCGTAAGTGACAGATTGCATAAAAGCTTTTCAATTTTTTGCAAATATTTTGAAAAGTCTAGAACTGATCAGAAAAACAACTTTGAATTTCTTACATTCGAAGTGATGGTTTTTTACAAAAAAATGGTAGTCCACAAAAGTTTGGCTTCTATGGCTATAGCTCAGGCAGATTAGGAAGCCTTTTAAAAAAAATTATTAATTTCACATATTTTTCATATAAAACGTATAGTGACATATTGCTTTAGGTCAAACGCTTACATTCATAATTTAAACCTGAGCTATTGACATTATTTCTGTGAGGGATAGGCCTAACTCTTGAGCAAATAATCTCGAAGGGGATATCTCTTTGATTTCAGAAATTAAATTTTAAATTTAAAGGATTTTTCTTTTAAAATGGAAAAGTATAACACAACCATAGCAATGCATGAATAAAAATGAGGCCCTAATGTTCAAAATTTAGAAAGAGACAATTGCGTTTATTTGACACATCAGACACTTACTTTTAGGCCCAAATTTTGAATGAAGTTATTCCTTGAAATAAGCATTTATTTGCGGAACTTAAATTATTCACCCCTATTGTGATTGTCGTGTCGATGTCGATTTTCTGACGACTGTTAAAATTGGTATTATGAATGTCGCTATCGATCGACATTTGTCGTAAAACCGCCAATTTTTTGTCTATGATATTTTTGTTCACGACTCGCAAGTATTGTGAGACGTTTTTAATACAAAAAAACAGTTTAACATAAGTAAAATGATTTTAGTTTTAATAATTATTTATTAAATATCTTAAATTTGTTAAAACCCGCATAAATTTACCGGAATTGAACAAAAAAAAAATTAATTTCTACAACCACATAGCTAAATTTATTACATGTTTGACCACCGAAATTCGTTACATGTTTGACCATCGAAATTTATATTTATATTCTTTTTGTGGTAAATAACATATTATTTGTCTATTTTTTAATTTTAGACAAATATTTAGATCCTAAATTTGGACAAAATACCTAAATATAAAGTAATTCAGCTTTTCTGACAGGCGGCTGACAGCATTTTTGACAAAATATATCAAAACAACTAGTCACGATTGCTAAGTTAACCGAGAAGTTCACAATAGCATGAATTTTTTCAACGTTAACCTGGCAATACTCAGTAGTCGATTCGTGATAGTTACGCAATACAAAATAAAAATCGACACGACAAGACAAAGTCGTGTCGTTTGTCGATCAACACGACAACCACAATAAGGGTGATTAATTAAAACCATTTTTCATATGCAACTTAAACTACCAATTTGTTTTATTTTCGCTTTGACGGATGTGCCTAACTTTTGTTTCATTACGAATAAGTTTATTCCGATGAGTTTCACAACTAAAATATGTTTAACTACCTTTTAGATTGTGATCCAATTCACGACTTATTTCAAATAAGTCGACTTATTTGGATTATTCAAAATGGCGGCTACAAAATAAATAATCTGCTGGTTCAATTCAAATCGAGACTTATTTGAAAGTAACGCTACATTTCATTAATTAACAATTGTGAACTGTCAACTGTGAACTGTCACTGTCAACTGTGAACTGTCACAGTTCTAATAATTAGTGTTCTTTTTTTATTGTTTGTGGAAAGATAAATTATACATTTGAAAAAATTATTAAAATGTTTAATTATTACTCCAAAATCATCAAACATGATGTTGAAATACTGAAGTTTGGTAACGCGTCTTATGCGACGAGTATTTTAATAGTATTTTTTGTTTGAATCGTATATTGTCTAGTTCATATTTGGTCTAGGGTTTGAAATATTGTACAACCAACGTTAGTTTTGGAATTATATCTAAAATTATAAGAGGGAATACCAATTTGACAAAAAACATTTGAGATTTAATTTTATTACGCTAAGAAAAGTACTAGAATTGGTACCAGATAGACATTCCGGCCATCAAAGGGAAATAGAAATTAAGTTTCTCAACAAATTATAAATTTATTTTTCTACTCTCGTCGTTATATCACAGCTAAATTTTATTACGAACAAAAAATGCATGAAATGTCATTTTTGTGGAAACTCTCCAAAAACAAGTCAAGAAAGTCTACAATAAGTCTCCTCGTGAGGTGACACAAAATAATTCATGGCATAAAGCAAAATATACATAAGAGGACTCATGTAGAGTTTCCGAGGTTAATCTATCTTACTTTACACAACCTGTATAAGCCTAACAAGAACAATAAACTATAAAATAACTATGCCGATATGTTTATAAGATACGTATGTATGGATTAAATATAGAAAAAAATTAAATTTGTATATATAAATATATTAAAACTATAAAATAAGATTAACCTCGGAAAAACCTGCTTATAAAATTTGCACTACTTGATTTCTCTTATATATTTATTGCTCGATGTTCATGGTTTGCTCCGCGAGGAGACTTATTTGAATAAGTTTATCTACACAGATATGTCTCCAAAAAATGTGTCTTGACTAAATATAATCATCGAGCAATAAATATATAAGAGAAATCAAGTAGTGCAAATTGTATAAGCAGGTTTTTCCGAGGTTAATCTTATTTTATAGTTTTAATATATTTATATACACAAATTTTATTTTTTTCTATATTTAATCCACATATACGTATCTTATAAACATATCGGCATAGTTATTTTATAGTTCATTGTCCTTGTTAAGCCTATACAGATTGCCAATAGTAAAATAGATTAACTTCGGAATCTCTACATGAGTCCTCTTATATATATTTTTCTTTATGATATAGTACATGCAATTTTTTTCAAATCTAGTGGCAACGACCAACATGTCAAAAAAAGTTTTTCTTCCATATAATAGAAATTGCGTTTTTTTTTTTTTTTTTTTTTTGTTATTACGTCACAAATAAGTCGGTACAATGAATTAGAACGAATTGACCGACTTATTTAAGACGGTGTCAAATAAGTCAATAAGTCTGTAATAAGTCGATGTTTGGGAAAGAGCCTTATTATGAGTATTTAATTCTTCATCTAGTATTCATCTTCATGGTGATAAAAAGAGGCCAAAGAAGAAAGTTACTTTTCCTTACTAACAAACTAATTACTTTTTTCACAAACCGTGGTATGGTCAAAATACTAACGGGGATTAGAAAACTGGTAATTGGTAATTATAGAAGAAAAAAATCGAACTGGGATACGTTGTATAACGGCAGTTTGCTCTTGTAGTTCTTCTATTATTCGAAACTATAACAACATATCCTTAACCTGTAGAATTAGAGAACCTCGTATGATCTGGATACCTAGTCTGATCGGTCACCGAATCTTGTCTCAAGTTGATACAATACTTGAGTGATTAAGAAATAATTGAATGCAGTAGTAGTATATATCATGTGCTTAAGTCATTCAGTTACTGCGTCATCAAAGAAATGTATCAAATATGGACTTGGACATACTAAGCTGCATGTAGTATGTTATAGGATACCAGCTTAACCGCTGCCCTGCGTTGTAAAATATCATATAACGTATTTAATTCTTATATGTAGATAATGCGATTTACTTCGAGTATGTAAGAGTATTTAATTTAAGCTTTATTTGTTATGTATAAGCTTCAATATGGCATTATCAATTTATAAACTTTTCTAGGTAATAGCTATTTTACATTAATTAGAATTTTTCTGATAGGTAAACTTATTTCGGAATTAGAATTAAAGAATTAAATATTAAAAATTTTTCGAACTTGCATTGAAATTAACAAGCAAACACACCAAAATAGAAAAATCGTTTTTCGGGATGGTTTTTCGGGCCAGCTTTACATTTATTCTGGTTGGCAAGTCTTTATTAATCTGTTTATTCAGGTATCTCGATCTAACTTGTAAAGTGTCCAGTATACTACATATAAGTACTTAATCCTTCTGCTAGACCATCATGTTAGAGCGATGTGCTCGTCTTTTGTGAAAGGGTGAAGCTTTCTCAAAGTCGTGTTAATTCATGTAACCAAAATTTTATGTCTCTCCTCTAACTCCTGTCGGTATTTCAATAAAAAGACCCCGTCAGTTTGTTACCACTGATTCCACATCAAACTTTTACTTTCCACATTGGCAGTGGAGTTTCTGCACCTCGCCAACTACTGTGGATTTTCTATAGACCAATGTGCATATTGTATTGGATTATTTCTCCATGGTTTGTAAACGCTTTTTTATAAGCATAATATTATAATTTTGCAGTAGCGAATTAACAAAATGCGATACGGGTTTGAATTATTCCGAAGTGAAGTTCCTGATGAAGAGATTATGGTACAGATGGAATTTATTGAGTTTTAATATTCTAAAAACGTTTTTTTGGTAAGGACAAATCATCATATAATTCACTTTCTGTTTGAAAGCGGTCGCGCTAATACTGGTATTTTTATTCTTCTTCGTGTGCAATAGATTTTCATAATGAAAATAAAAAGTATTGCCATTTATTTTTTCAGGGGGAGAGAACTTACCTCCAGCATCTAAATTATAGTTCCACATTAATTTTACTTCTTTTGCGTAGTAAATTATATCAAAAAAGCAAAATTTTCAAAAATTCTCTGTCTGTGAGTGCGTGGTGTCGGTCAGACGAAATGTTGTTGGTTCGCTACATCCCAGGATTGACTGATCGGAGTGAAACTTCATACTTAAGCTTTGTCCATAAATTAAGAGATCTCAGCGATTTCAGCTTTCACAGAAGGTTTTTCGTTTTTTTTTTCAAAATATTTTGAAAAGTATATTTTTTACGAGAAAACGAATATTAAGTAGGACATTGTAAATTAATTTTGTAACAAAACCGGTTCACCAGATCAGTTTCCCAAAATTTAAGCGGAAATGGCGATTTTTAACAAAAATCCGTTTTCAGCTAAATCCGTTTCCGGCTTTGCAACCAACTCGAACAATCTACTCTTCGCAAATTTTGCCTATTGATATAATTGGAAATTTTGACCTTCTAGTGTTCATCCGGAAAATTCAACTAGGTTTAACCAAGTGTACTAGCTTATTTATCACAGTCAAAGACGTTCATTCTTATAACACACGGCAAAATACTGAAATAAATTTCTACATCAATACAGTTGCTACGTCACGGGCTCAAAATAACCCTTTCTATAAAGGTCTCATCTTATTTAATTTTCTGCCTGATAAAATCAAGACAGAGATAAACATAAGAAAATTTAAGTCCGCACTCAAAGAATATCTGTTTAATAAATGGTTAGATTTTCAATAGTGATCTAGATATCTGAACACAATTATAAGTAACCCTCTCTACATAATATGTTTAAGAATATGCGGGAAATCTAAATTTTAAATTTTATAGTTAAATAGTGTGCATATTGTTTGGCATTTAGTATTTAGTTTTTATATACATGTCTATATGATTATGGTTAAGACGTTGAATTGATTTATTTTAATGAAGTTAAATAGAATTAATCCAAAAAGTATAATGCAACAAAGTCTAATGAAATTTGAGATTAATTTTGAATATGTATGTATTTCAAAAAAAATTTTAATTACTAATACTTATATTGTAAAATTTGACTTGTAATTAAACTTATAAAATTGTATAATTAAATATTAAGAAAAAAACATTTTTTTTTTTTACCTGTTATAGTCTTGTAAGACTTTTTGGGTAATTGTTGTTTACAACAAAGAATAAATAAATAAAAAAAAAAAAAAAAAAAAAAAAAATATGTACCAGTACTGCCCACATGGAATCATGGTTCGGGATGAAACTTCATACTTAAGGTTTTTCCATAAGTTGGGAGATCCCAGTATTTTTAAAAGTACACATATAGCGTTTACGAAAAAACAATAAAAACATAAAGATTGTAAATTAAATTTGAAACAAAATAAGTTCAAATCATTTTTTAAATTTTACCGGAAATGACGAGTTGTGATAAGAAAGATTTAATTTTAAGCAATGGTTGAACTTGTTGGTTTTCTGAAATTTAACCAAGGATGTATTTTTGATTATACGAGTACAAGACAGTTTTACCATTCGAGATCTATGTATACATTCGTGGTAAAAGAAAGTCAAGTGTTGGCCACAATATATTCATCACTCCATTTTTTTAAAGAGCACAGTAGTTTAGCAGCAATTTAGTTCTGAAAAACAAAATATTTCAACATTTCTGTTATTCTTGAATGAATATACCGCTGTACGATGTGCATTGAAAGTTTTTAGGTGAACAGAAATAATAAATTGTATTCAGCATAATAAAAAATAGTGTGGCATAACCGAATGAAAAATAACGCTTTAAAAATTCTGAGCAAACACATTATTTGTTCATTTCAATTATTATCATAAAATGACGACTACGAGTATATGAACAATTCTAGTCATTATTACTTTTATGTATACTGTAAAAAATCATTCTCATATAGTTTTGCTAAAACTTTTATTGTTATTCATGAAGAATCGTTTTTATTGCAAATGTAAATAAAAACTAACGGTATACAAAACTCGTACAGTCGTATACAAAATTATTGTTAGAAAAATATTCTGCTTTTGTATTGCTGATAAATGGAGAAAAGGAGGAATTTATCTGCTCTTTCAAATCTTTCGCGTTGTTATTATTTTAACGATAATTAAAATTATATTAGTTCAATTAAGTTGATTCCATTGTGCAATGATAGGATTTTTAATTTGCTATTGTTTATACTTTTTGGACAATAATTTAAGGACGTAATTATTCATTTTTGTTATTTGCGGTTTTGTGCTAAATGCTAAGTTATGTGCCCTAATATTAAAATGTATGTTTAGGGAGATATATATGTAGCTATACTAGAATCAATGGGCACTGTCAGATTAGTCAGCTGTTGGCAACATTTCGAGTAAATTTAATATGTTGGGATCTGAATATATTCGCTACATCACAAAACTGGTTTCGTACATGTGTGTTTTTGCCATCATAAAATTTCATTGATACATTTAACCATCAACTGGATTGTTCAAAAGCCAAACCGATTATCTTCACTTTTGAATTTTTTTAAATTTTAATACGAAAGCACTTGATTGGCTCCTACCTGTATATATCGCGGCTCAGCACACTCAATGCCTCCTAAACTAAAGGCCGCTTACACCAAATGATGACGACACGCTATGTCGACGTTTTTGTTGCTTTCTCTGTACTATACTGCACCAAATGCGCATATGCGCTGTACTATACTGCACCAAAATGCACTAATAATATAAATACTCTCATAGTAAATGCATGGAACAATATTTTTTTGGTATGAGCTCTGCTGTGCCGCCCCGATAATATAAATCGACCTTAAGTGTTAACACCACTAAATGACAAAATTAAAAGTAATTAAAGTTGCAATTTACAAGGAATTTAAAAAAAAAATATTTTCTCAATTTTCTCAACTTCTTGTTTTATGGAGTTAATCGTTTTCGCAATTGAAGCATCACATTAACCCTTAAATGCATCAAGTCCGTTATAAATGACAACCAGGAAAATCGATAAAAAAGATAAACAGAAAAACAATTTTAAGCAAATATTGTTGTGTATGTGCTTAAGTGCAAGTGTAATCTATGTATGTCTGACAGTCGGTTGAAATTAATTGAGTAACGAGTCAGTTAGTTCTCGATCGGTAAGCAAATCATTTCGCTTGTGCAGTTAAAATTAAAAAGTGCGTTTTTTTATATGCTATAATACATTAGTAAGTACAAATAAGTGGCAAAGAAAAATCAAGTAAGTAAAAATATGCTAAATAATATAAGTAAAGCTATTTTTAAATAATTCTGCTTGCACAATTGTACGTTTGATAACGGAAAACGGTCGTCATTTTAAACGGACAATATGCAGTCCATACGTATGTAACACATCGCGGAAAAAGTTCCCGGTCTAACAAAAAAAACACATTTTTTTGGGTAAAATACATTTTATTCATCATTATTCATCCACTCAGTTTCAGTGGTTAAAATTTAGGTCATTTTTGGCCCATTATAATATCACGCATTCACGCCACATCATTCACCTATTCAAAAACTCACGCAAGTACAGTATGCCACCTGCACATTGCAAGCTCCATGTCTACCTGTACATTGACGTGGACGGTGGGTCGGAGCTGAATTCTGCACTCCATCAGAGGGTCTTATTTGTGTTTATTAACATCACCGATTGTAATCGATGGGATTCGAACCCAGTACCTCCCGGTCTAAGTTCCGAAGCTGGAGAATACGGTGGATGCGGAAGCAATTTAATGTGAAATAATGTGTTGTCGTTTTTGATTCATTGTGAGCAAATGCGGTACAACCTTCGAACACAGCTTTCTCATGGACAAATGTTCATGCTATGACGTGCTATGTTCATGCTATGTGTTGGTCATAACGTTCCATTACATTGGTATCTTTACAATGTCAGCTATCTCACGCAACTTCACTTTACGGTCTTTCAAAACCATTTCGTAGATTTTTTTTGTTTTCTGGAGTCACAGCCTCATTTGAGCGTCCAGAGTGTGGTGCGTCATCGGTGGTTGTACGACCACGTTTAAACTCAGCATACCAATCAATAATGATTTTCCTGGTGCAAAGTCCTGATAACACTTAATCAAACCACTGCTTTCCTTGAACGTTATTTTTTCCTATCAAAAAACGGTGTTTAATCAACAAACGAAATTTTTTTTTACTAAAACAACTGTAACTTGTAAGCTTAATGATCAAAATGTCATGCAATTTAAAAAGGTATCATTTGAAGGTTGGTAGAATTTAAAAATTAAAACATAAAAATAATATGGGTTTTAAATGTGGTACTACGAGGGTTGCCTTTTATATTTCGGGATTGGACAACCCTAGTGTTGCAATCTGGCAACTGACAGCTCTATCGTAAAGTTTGACATTATTGAGATTATACGTACTCAGAACGTTTTGACATTCGAGCGATATTTGTGTTGTTTACAGTACTCATTAACGCAACGACGTGGATTAAGGCAGCAAGAGTGCATGGATGAACTTAATTCAATTTTTGGCGATGAAGCTCCATCAAGGACCAGTGTTTATCGATGGTATGGTGAATTCAATCGAGGTCGTAGTTTACTCCAAGACGAATTTCGTGAAGGTCGTCCAGAATCAGTTGTTGTTCCGGAAACCATTGATGCTGTGCGCGAACTGATATTGCAAGATCGTCATGTGACCTATCGTGAGATTGAGACAACCTTAGGCATTAGTGGGACCAGCATACATTCAATATTGCATAAACATTTGAATGTCAAAAAAATTTGTTCGCGTTGGATCCCACACAATTTGTCAATCGCTCAAAAAAAGGCTCGTGTCGATTGGTCGAAAGAAAAGCTCAAAAAATACGATCGCGGTGCTTCATAACACGTCTATGACATAGTGACAGGTGATGAATCGTGGATTTATGCGTATGAGCCCGAAAGTAAACAGCAGTCAACTGTGTGGGTGTTTCAAGATGAGCCGAATCCAACAAAAGTTGTTCGCGCTGGAAGCACTTGCAAGCAAATGATCACCTGTTTTCTCCGGAAAAAATGGACATGTCGCAACCGGACCACTAGAACAACACAGAACAGTCAATTCTAACTGGTACACAACCATTTGTTTGCCAGTTTCCTTCCAAGAAATCAGGAAAACCAACTGCCGAAGACGAATCACTCTTCACCACGACAATGCGAGCTCTCACACATCGCCTCAAACAACTGCATTTTTGAGCACTCAAAACATCGATTTGATGAGTCATCCGCAGTATAGTTCTGACTTGTCACCAAATGACTTCTTTTTATTCCCGTACGTAAAAAACAAACTGAGAGGTCAACGTTTTTCGACACCTGAAGAAGCGGTTGCTGCGTTCAGAATGCATGTTTTGGAGATACCTCAATCAGAGTGGAAAAAGTGCTTCGACAATTGGTTCAAACGCATGCAAAAGTGTATAGATCTTCATGGGAAATATTTTGAAAAACAATAAAGCGATTTTCGATGATTAATATTTGTTTTTGTTCTCTAATCCCGAAATATAAAAGGCAGCCCTTGTATCTATGTTTCACACCGAAAACTTTTCAGGCGACGTAATACAAGTTATTTATACATTACTTTAGTGCATGATGTTCATTTAAACGGACAACCAATTAAACAAGATTTTCTGTTAATCTGGAAAGACCTAATTGGAAAAGAGTTTGAATTCTTAATCTGCATCACAAAATACATCAAAAAATATTTATCTTATTAACTTCACAGAGGGCATGCATTTAAGGGTTAATTGTTTTAGATTGTACCATGTTGCTACACTTCATCAATTTAACTGATACAAAACTTGTATTTATGTATTGCGATTTTGGAAAATGTTTAATCAGTTTCATCAACATTATCATGGTAGCATGTGTCAATATAATGGGTTATCTTCGAAATTCTGGAAATTATAATCCCGAATCCCTAAAAGAAAAATAAAACAAGAGTCCATGAAAATCCCGGATTTAAAGATAATCATTTAAAAGGAAAACGAATTCTAGTATTTCAATCTGTCCGATGTATGTGAAGATAGCCCAAATTCCATCCCCGAAAAATGCGATGGCAACACTAATTATTGCTGTCATGACATTTTTTTTACTCTCAGCCCAAAAAATCACGACATTTTTACTGTCTGTCGAAAATTTACAGTCATGACAGCTAAAACTATCATAACACAAATATTTTTCTGGGCTGAGAGTAAAAATATTGCATTTTGGTGAAGGAGGAATATTTAAAGTAATTTTTGATTTTCGCTGTCGGTATTTGGCGTAATTTTACTTAACGTATACATCGAGAAAAGTAGGTAAAAATTTTTAAATACAGGATTGTTTCTTATCAGTTTTTAGAAAGGGAAAACTTTTCACTTTTTTATTTTTCCAATAATTTTTTTTATTTTTATTAATATTAATTGCTTCGTCAACCTTGCAGACACAGATCAAAGAGTTTTTATCGCTCTTATCGCTTCTTCTGATAGTGCTACAAATGTTAAAAAAATCAAATATCAGTACATAAAAAATATATTTTAATGTAATTTTAATTCGTTGTATACCTTAGATGATGGGCTGCCGCCCCCAAACCCCCGCTTTTTCACAATTTATACAATTCTTCAAATGTCAAACTAAATAAAAAAAAAATTGAAAACATTTCAAATATCCTGGAATAATTGCCAAATTAAGATTTATTGCGATAATTAATAATTAAATGTCGCAATAGTATGCATAAAAATGTATAGTATTGCCATAAGCAACTTTTTCGATTTTCGAGGATAGAAATTTGGGCTATCTTCACAGAGGTATCTGTCCGGGTTAGTGGAACTCTTGATGTTTGAGAATTATTTATTTTCAAATATCTATTGTGTGTTAAAATTCCCAACAAAATAGGGTTAAACGTATTTTGTAGCATAAAATTGAAGTTATATAAACAATTTTGTGTCATGTTCTTAGAATTTGGCCGTAATGATTGAAGTCGTATATTTCTTAACCGGTTATGTTCAAATTCGATAGGCGATTCAAACTTTAAAGGGTGTTCGGAAGTGTCACCATCTATAACGGAACAAGACCATTTTTTTACCGTCAACGGTCAAATTAAACCGATAAATAAAATAATAATTATAGCATACATTTTGGATATACAGTGGGTCACAGCCAAATGAAAGAAAACCCCAAATTAAGTGCTGCAAAGTGGGCCGAGGAGGCTGAAAATATTTACATAAAAAATATCATCCAGAAACAATACGTACAATATTAAGAGAACCAAATTTTCATGGTAGAACAATGCGGAAAAAGCTATACATCAGTGAAGTTAGCCATACTAAGTGAGCCATACTAACAGAGAGAACCAAAGTGATGTGCATATCCACACTAGAGTAACTTGTTTTCGGTAACTTTTTCGTTTCTTTCCTCTTTATCTATAGTTTTTTCTATTTTATATAGTAAAGTGGAAAGAAACGATGAAGTTCAAGTTACCTTATGCACGATGAACCGAAAATCAATTTTTAGGCTCAAACTTTTTTACTTTTCTATACAAATACATACAAGTATTCTAGTCCAAAACAAATCAGTAGGCTTAAGCTTTTTTTATTTAGGCATTAAGCAAAATTTCAAGCCTTATCTTCAATGTCACGTTCACGACGGCGCTGTAACTCTTACTCCTCACGTATTGGCGGCTGCACTTAAAGCTTTTCGCTCTATCGGACGGGAGCTAGTCCAGCCGCCCTATTCCTGAATACGATACGAATCTTTTTACGATACGAAAATTCAATTCGATACGAAAATGAATCGGTATTTCTTAATACGAACGTTCCACAAATTTTAATTTTTACAGAGGAAAATTTTTTTGTTGTAAAATTTCCTTCAAAATAAACAAGAGTCTTATTTATAAATAAATAAGAGTTGCACAAATAGAATTATATACCATAGAATTAATGTGATCATTTTACCTATAATTTTCTATTTCATGTGTAGCAGATGGTTATATGAAAAATGCATATTACGGTGTCATATCGCAAAAATAAAACCAAACTAGATTTTGTTTGTTCAAATTGACAGTAAAATTTTACCAGTAATTTTTTTATTTTGTTTTTTTTTTTGTATTTTTTTTTTATTTAAATATTTGAATAGTACAATCAAATGCGTACCACCGTCCACCGGTGGCAGTCTAGTGCGGACCACCGGTGGTACGCGCCGCCCGATGAGACAGTTTAGTGCGGGCCATCGATGGTACGCGCGGTATAAAATAATATTAATTTTATTAAAACTATTAATAAAATTATTTATGATAAAAAATACAATTCCCCGCCATATCACATTTTCTTTTTGTTTTATTGCAATTTTGTCCTTTGATCAACACAAATTAATTTTTATACGGTTTAATAAGGTTCCTTTTTTTTATTTATTTGAATACTTTAAATTCA
Organism: Nephrotoma appendiculata; assembly: GCA_947310385.1. NCBI lineage: Eukaryota > Metazoa > Arthropoda > Insecta > Diptera > Tipulidae > Nephrotoma > Nephrotoma appendiculata. The sequence goes on from OX371223.1 coordinate 187,505,663, forward strand.
TACAAAAACATTTTTGTACTAATTGCTTTAGTAATAAAATGTATTTGGTATAAGTTTTTATATGGGTTACTTTTGTAAGCGGTTTGTTGTTTTAATTGCGAATGGCTAATTCCGTTGGTCACGGCAATATCCAAAATTTCTTCAAAAATTCACATCACAATACAAATAACATTCCATATCCATATTTCACCAAGATCGGTCAAAAAATGGCTGAGTTTACTATCAATATGTATTTAGATAAGAAATGATTTTAATAATTCTTAAAAACAGCGGCCCTATTCCTGAATACGATACGAAAACGAATGTATAAGATTCATATTCAATTTTAAATAAGAATCCTACGAATCTGAATCAATTCAAATATGAATTTTGTATTTTCGTTTTCGTATCGTATTCAGGAATAGGGCTGCAAAAGTTGCAGCAAAAGCGGAATTTTTAAAAGCTGGATTTTCTTAAAGTTGTTCGATGTTTCTGAATTTAGGCTTGAATCAAATTAGAGAATTTCTTGACCAACTATATTCGATATTTACGATCGGATTGGGATTTACAAATTATTAAATAGACTTTGTTCTAAAATTTCATTTTTAAAGTGGAACTAGGTTTTGTCTCAACCTCATCCCATCTTTTAGAATTAGAATTTGACCATGATGAGTAGAACTCGATTATTTTTTAACCGGGTATAACTAAATTCGATGTGTAGGGCAGAGTTGGGATTTTATAAAACGAATTTTTGGATGAAATTCTGATATATGACCTTCCTGAGAGAAAGGATTTATCTTTGTAATTTCTTAAGCGATTTTCGATAAATTTTGATTGTACAATGAGAGTCTTTTCAACTTTCCTAGAGTAGGGTATAACCTGGGTTCAATTATAAATTTTGAAGCATACTCTTGAGTTTATCTCGACTATTTCTGAACGAAATTTCAAAATTGGCCTTGATAATTGAAACTTGGCCCATTCCTTAACTGATTGTGGCTATATTAAATTTTTAGACGAATTAAAATTCTGGAACTAGGCCATCCTGAATGAAACTCGACTATCTCTCTATTGATAATGTTCGAATTTTATGTCTAAGATAAATTATAACAAGAGCTTTGTTTGAGGCTATGGAATAGCTTTACTCAATTAATCCTGGTAGTTTTTACGGGATTATCTTGAAAATTGGTGGTATAGATGGAATTACCGTTCTAACACAAATGGTTAACGAAGTTTTGAAGTCTGATTCAATTAAAATTCGGCCATTTTAATCCCTTTATTGTCATGGACACTTTGAACATGAATGTATTCATTTGTATCTTTATGGGTTACAGATACAGACATCGGGTACCTCCAGAGCTTGTCTAGTTTTTAATAGTGAAATTAAAAAATGAAATGAACTCAAACCAAACAAAATTTTGAAAATCGGCGTTTTGTAACCAAAATTTTGGAAACGTTATTTAAAAAAATGTGGTTTTTGATTAATCAATAGAAATTTCAAGATTTCAAAATATAATTTACGAAAGACATCAAAGTGATGTTAGCAGTAGATTTCAAGGTTTGATTTCGAACTATTGAGATTTTCATTTCTTTAAATATGAAAATCGGTCGTCTATGATGAGACTATACCAAATTCTTTATTTATATAATTCAAATTTCATTAGTTCGAAACCAAACCGCAAATCTTCTTTCAAAATAACAATAAAAATTCATTTGCAAAAGAATGGCTAACCTAATGAAAATTTTTGGTATTTAACCATTTAGGTCAAATTGCAACCGTATAAATTACATTTTAAGATTTTTAAAATTACAATGTACCGTCATTTTAGCACCATTCTTTATCAAAAAATAATTAAAATAACCAATAGATATATTAACTAGTACGCCATGTAAAACAAATTGTGAAATTAAAATTAGTTTAAATAAAATTCAAGAAGGAATTTCTCGAAGAGGTATTTTAAAACTCTAAGAATCGGCGAAGAAACAAAAAATGGTATATCATACCCTATAATCGCTCCCTGTAAACAGGGACTACTAATGGCCACCAATGGGTGGGACGTAAACGCACCAAGCAGACCACTAAATATTAAAGTCATCAGAGAGAGAGAGAGAGACAGAGAGAAATTGCCCTTATTTTTTATTGAAGCGGTGGTTGAAGTATTGAAGAAAAATGTCCTGCAAATATAAATTTTTTTCCAAATATTCATTTGGAGATTGTTATTCTTGTTACAAGCTGAAGCTTCTCCCACAAAGTAAACATTTCTTAAGCATGGTGTAACGATAATTTGGTTGATTTGTTGTAATCCTCTCCAATATTTTGTACGTTCATATATGTTACCTAAGCTCCCATAATAACAAATTCTGAAATATGAAGCAATTTAAGAATGTTATTATTAAAATGGAAATCGTTAAGGAAATTCCTGTAACAACTATTAAGGTATTAACGTATACGTTACGTAACGAAAATTATCGTAGTATAGGGCCACAAGTACATATTTGTCCATGCTTGTTTTCTTATTATACTAAATAGGTGAGAGTTACTCAACGCTCACTTTTTTTACCAATTTCCGTATTAGAATGAAGATAAAAAATCGCATTGTCAATAAATAATTTTTTCTTTGTATGTTGTCCAAAACGTTCGAGTACCCATGGACCAACTAGTGCCCATTTCGAAAAAATCACTATTTCACTTTTTATTTACCAATTCAATTTCTCTTTCTGGTCGCAGATGAATCGCATTGTGTCTAAAAAAATTCTTCTTTTTGTGTTGTCCAAAACAGTCGAGTATCCAGACAAAGTAGTTCCCATTTTTTAAAACGATCACTCATCTCATTGAAATACCACATTATTTACATTCTTCATCTTTTCCTTGTATATATGGCTGGCTACCATAAACTCACTCTTTCTCTAAGTAAAGATCTTACAATGGTATGACAGTGTAACAGCTCCGATTTCAATACCAAGAACTTTTCATTTCATAACAGAAGAATCAGCAAATCTTTCTTTGTACCTTCCTCAATTCACTTTTGTATATTCTGAGGTTTTTCTTTCAAAAATCCCATGTTCATTATAAAAACTGAGCTTCATCTGAATTAAATGAATATCTTGAAATCCGTCGTTTTTGTACTGAGATTTTGATATACCCGATTTTCATTTCCGGGATTTTAATATCCGCCATTTTGATTCCGGGATCTTTGATTTCCGGATTTTTTTTAATTTCCAGTATTTTATTAATCAGGAATACAAACAACATTAGTGCAAACAACATGTTGTCGGAGCTGAAACCATCCAATGTTTATAGACAAAATTAAATCTCTTACATTGCGACTTTTATATTCAATATTTTTCTTCAAATACAGATTTAAAATTAACCATAAGAATAGAACACATAATAAAAACTCAGTATTATTTATTTGTGTACAAAATTTTGATATATTTTTATTTCCAACCTTCTAGTTGGTTCAAGAATTAATTATATTTATAAATTTATAATTCGAATAAGCTCCATAGTCTAAAAATTAGATTAGAATACGAAACGAGATATCGTTCCGTTAATACACCTCAAATTAAAAAACACGATTAACTTCATTTTATTTATCATAAGTTAAAGTTAATTATCTACTCGTAAGCCACCCACCGTGGCAGTTTTTTGTTCGGGATGCAGTATTTAGTTTTATATGCTATATTGCAATTTTTTACACAGTCAGAAATCATTTACGAATTGTCGATTGTTGGCGATTATAATCAATTATACTCTTCACGATTAATTGTGCTTCTAGTGCTAAAAGTTTCTGTTCGACTAGCTGATTGATTGATTAGGCTCTTCATGCGATTCGGGCTGAGTTCATTCGATGTTCCGAGTTTAAAAACGTAGATCTTAACTCTTGTTTGAGGTGATTGTTGGGATTCCAAGCTTATCCGAGGCTTATGTTAACGTTTCATAAACATTTGTTTTTCTCAGGTTTAGTTGTTAGCGCAATGCAAACTCCTAAACGAGCTATTCTTGCGAAAGCTTTGTAGGCTTCAAAAACTGTTGAAGTACTTCTTAGTTTATCGTATTAAACTCACTGGATATCTCAGAAATGGGCATTTCATTCTCCACTTTGACGTAATGTGTTTTGTGCTATAATAGTTGAAATCCATTTTTTAGTATCACTGTTAACTTTTGATTGATTGATTGATTGATTGATTGGACTGTAGAACCAAGTGCTAGCCAAGAGTCCCGGATAACGCCGGGCCTATTCCTACAGCCTGTTTACATATAACAATAGGAAGGATAGGAAAGGTTTTTTTTTTTTTTTTTTTTTTTTTTTTGGGACGGAACGATCCGGTTGCAGACACCTAGCGATCGTACGGCACAACACAATTCTAATCTACTTCTAATCTACTAGAGGAAGGATAAAGGCTTAATAGGTTAAATGGCTATCGATGGTATTGGTCTTCAACAATTGCTTCTCTAAATCAGCAACCTGAGGAAACAAATTTATTATTTCACGTGCATCTGGAAATTTCCTGTAATATAATTCTACATTAATACTTTTCAGCTACCTAAACAAAATTGATTAATTAGATCAGCCCGGTTACAAATACCTAGGTAAAGCCAATAGTTCATGAACTAATGACAACACAATTCTAATCTACACAACCAGCAATTAATATTTCAAAGAAATATTATTTCATAACATCTAAAGATTCCTGAAATTAATTCTTAATTAATCTACCGGTTTCTTAAATAATATAAATATTTATTGATTTAATCCTCTACAACTCCACAACTTACAATATAATTTCCTGAAACCATAGTTATTTGAATTATATTAATAGTAAATTGAATTATATTAATAATTAATTAATTAATTAATATTAAATTATTAATAACTTAGTATCACTGTTAACTTTTGTCACGAAATTAAATTTCTTCTTCAGTTCATTTTTTATAACTATTCTGATTTGAATAAATTTTTTCAAAAATCAATAGTTAGTTAATATAGTTAATAAAACAAATAAATATTGTCACTATAAGGAAATGTTATAAATGTTTTTGAAGCAATTTAATTCAAGTAATGTATTTATTTTTAGATAATCATTTCATACTTTTGATTTTCTATTTTTTATTTATTTAAAACTTGAATATTAATTATTGCTTTATATGTTAGTTATAATTATTTTAACTTCATTACTTAAAAAAACAGCAATTCAATTTAAAACATTTTTTAAAAAACAGTAGTTAAAAAACTTTCTTTTTTAACAAATTTTTATACAATAGGAAAACTAGTTTACAGAAACTTTTCCTTCCTCAGTTCCTTATTCTATACTACCGGTAGGTAGGTAGGGGAACATGTATTACAGTGACACACACTTTTTCTATATGGGAATAACTTTGGAATAGAACGCTCGAGGCAATAAAAATTAGCTGTAAATTTACTTAAAGTATCACAAATATATCTGTAAATTAAGAAGTATTTAAAACAAAACCTCACTGGTGCTCCAAGAGTTTCCCTAAACTCTCTCCTAATGTGTCACTCTTTCACTCTGCGTTCTAGAGTGACACGGATAATGTTTTATTGTGACACACATATGTTAATGAGTGACATTTAATATAATATCATATAGTAATAATAAACAAAATTACCAATTTATAAAAATATTATATATTTCTGTTTTATGGCAAAATAGACCAGACAAGTGGTGCATTGGTTAAAGCTTCGGCACTTGGACCCGGAGGTACTGGGTTCGAATCCCATCAGAGGCTAGATGCAAATCGAATTTTCATCATCGATTACAATCGGTGATGTTAATAAACACAACTAAGACCCTCTGATGAAGTGCAGAATTCAGCGCCGACCCACCGTCCATGTCAATGTACTACAGGTTGACATGTAGCTTGCAATGTGCAGGTGGTAATACTGTGTAGTTGTGTGAGTAGGTGAATAGATAGGTGAATGGGTTAATGATGTGGCGTGAATGCGTGGTATCACAATTGGCCAAAAATGGCCTAAGTGTCAACCACTGAAACCTAACCTATGGCAAAATAATACATAAAATGAGTTTTTCAATTTTTAAAAGATAAAAATAAAAAAACGAAATAAAATAAAAATTATACATTTTCAGTACATCAGTACATATTACAAATTAAAATCACATTAAAATTCATTATAGTAATTCCACTCCACTACCCTATATCATTTGGCAGTGGCATATCGTCCCCAAAACCGTTAAGAACTTAAACTTGTATAGTCATTTCAAGTGTCAAGATGTTTATCTAAATAAATGTTGGGTTAAACATTTAAACGTTGGGCCTCACATTAAAGCAACTTAAATCTATTTCAAAAGAAAACGATGTTTTTTTCCGACTCGAATGACCATGAAGAATAGGGTCTGGTAGAACCATGTTTATATCTGTAATATGTACAATTGCTATATCCTCTACTACAGGTTCAACGAATCGTGTTCCAGATAATCGGTAAAATCGTACTACAGCCTCTTTATCATCAATACTTAAAATTTCCCCAGCGTAAAATATATTATTTTGTTGCCCGAAAACTTTAAATTTTACTAACACAAAATCGTTTGCGACTGGATTTCGCTGTTCATCGAATACAGGCAAAGTTTCCTTTACTTCTAAATCATCGTCAGTATCCTGCAATACGACTTCCAATTCTTCAGAGGCATCAGATTCATAACTAATTTGTTTTGTTACTTTTTTCCATGCTTTATTTTGTTTTACGATTTTTATGCCAATTTTGCTCTGTGTCGCTCCTCAATTTCATTTGTTTCCGGAGTATCAGTGGCAATTATGCTTTTCCCTCGTCTACGCGGTTTACTAGTATGTTTCCTAGCTGCGGCTTTAGGATATTTTTTGAACATCTCAGGAGATATAAAGCCAATTTTTGGCGATTCGGTGTTTCCTAATATGGCGTGTTTCGGTGAATTCACATTTAATGGTAGGTAATTAACATTTCCTATCGTTACCATTGGAATTGCATCCACCCGTACTGGTAAATTTTGTACAACAAAATTTAAGTAGAAATTACAAATTATATTATAATAAAGAAATCATTAACCAGGGGTAGAGTGTTACCTTGGCCCATATTTTCATTGCCAGATGCAGCAACATCTTTGTCTGTCACGTTACTTGGCATAAAATCCGTTTCGGAGAAAACATTTGCATCGTATGAATATATTCCAGTATGCTTAAAAGATGAGATAATATTAGATGGTGTTAGTGCCTTTTCGTATGCATGACCTACACTGGCTGCAACATTATACATAGAAAACGTTTTTCCAGGATTCCGCATTATCCATGAATCAACTGATGAATTGTAGGCGGTTTTAAACGGTTTAAAACAACTAACGTCTAGCGGTTATAATTTATTCGAGGAATGCGGTGGAATTGTTAGAATAGTAATTCCGTTTTCTTTCGCTAGATTTAGGGCTTCCACACTTAAATGGCTCTCATGGTTATCGAATATTAATAACGTCGGATTGTCTGTAGAACTTGACGTAAACTTAACAAAATATTCAATTACTTTAACAAAAAGTTGGCCATTCATCCATCAGCGAGCGGCAATTCATCGAGCATCCATCAGCGAGCGGCTAACCCTACAGTACCAGAAAGAGCAACAGACAGCATATGTTCTTTAAAGTGAGTTCTAGGAAAATCCATAACTGGAAGTAAATATTGACCTGTTGCATTTATTATGTAACATGTTGTTACCAAATGGCCTCTTTGCACTGGTTACTTTAACGACTTGTTTCGCACCTTTTTCTGCCAATACTTTTGAGGATTCTGGACTGTTATTCTGCTATTCTCTGAGACTAGCGAATTAGCTGAGGAAGAGTGAAGACTCGAAACTAGTTCTAAATAAAAATAAAAAATAAAATTATCACAAAAAAGAAACATAGTTATTCCCATTTTTAAAGTGAAAATTAAATACAGTGATAAAAGTACACAAAAAATGAAAAATAATAATGTGTCTCACTGTTTAAGGTATGCACTATGAACAATTGTTATTTTTTAACAGAATTATTTTTATAACTAATATATAAATGATGCACATTTCATAGATGTCATTAAATTACAAGTTTGTATTATACACTGAGCGAAATAGCTATAAAAACACCCATAATTTTAAGATAAATTCATTTATATTTTATTGAAATATTGCAGTTCATTGACATTTTTTATTGAGAGTATAATTAACCCTAACATATTATACATATAGTGTATTTCAGGCTTAAATATTCATTTAGGCCTTTTTTTGTATTTTGTAGTGCGAAATAGCTATAAAAACAGCTGTAACATTTTGTAAAATATTTAACTAAAAAATATATAACATAAATCTAATAATGTGTATTGCCGCCATTATTCTGAATTACTTCAAATACTCTATCTGGCATTGAATTAATCAATGTTTGAAGTGTTGATGTTGGAATTTGAGCCCAGGCCTTTTGAATCTTTCGTTTTAATTCAGATGCACTAGAAAATTGATGTCCATTTTCATATACAATGCGAGCTAATAAGCTCCACACGTTATATATGGGGTTCAAGTCAGGACTAATAGCAGGCCAAATCCAAAATTTTAATGTTTTTTGAAGTAAACCAATCTTTTGTTAGCCTGGCAGTGTGTATCGCAGCATTATCGTGCTGAAAAATCCAATTTTCCGATTCATAATAATCTCCATATTCAAATAAGACTTCTTCTAGGGGCTCTGTATATTTAACAGCATTCATCTTCTTTGAAATAAAGCATATTGCAGAAGCTCCGTAATAACCGATGGTAGCTCAAACCATAACTGTCCCTCCACCAAAATTACGACTATACATTGTCTCCTTTTCTTTGCGCAGATCATGCCATAACATAGGTAACCATCGGGGCCATCCAAGTTAAATTTTTTCTCGTCGCTAAATATAACATTTCTCCATTGGTTGTCGATGACATTGATTATGCGCAAATTTTAAGCGAGCATTTTTATGGTGTTGTTTCATCATAGGTTTTCGTTTGCGTTTAGTCCACTTTACGGCTTTACTACCACTTAAAATTTGTTGTATACGACGTGTAGTTATAGATAACTGTAAATCGACTGTTATATTTGATGCTGACATCGTTTTCGTTGTTGCACACGAAATAATGTTGCGCTTATTCCTCTGAGTAATTTTTGGCACAGGACCAGGTCGCGCATTTGAACCATATTTATTGCCAAGTTTAATGTAATTGTGTACTAAAGTGAGTGATCGATTTATTTTTGAAGCAATTTATCTCAAGGACATTCCGCAGTTACAATATGCCGTTATTTCCCCTTTTTCATTTTCAGTCAGCTTAGTTCCGCGTGGCATAGCTATAAACCAAAAAAAAAAAATACACCATAATCTAAATATATTTGAGGTACATATTCTAAAATGGTTATTCTTAGTAATTTACCTGCTTTGAAATAAAAAAACCCGAAGTTTAAAAAATAAACAACAAAAATTCCACTGTTTTTATATCTGTTTCGCTCTGAGATAGCAGCGCAACTGGCTAAAATGTAAAAAATAAGAGATACGTAATTGCATCAGTGTGAGCTATAGATGCAAATTATTGTGGAATCACAGTGGAAAATTTATACATAGTTGGAATTTTCCGTTGCATATATTTATGTATGAACTTAGTTATAATCTAACTGTTTCTTTAGCTATTTCGCGCAGTGTATAAATACTCTTACTCAAGTGATTTCTTTATTAATTTATTAAAAAATTTGATTAACCTCAAAATTTATTTAGTTAAAAAAAAAATCAACACGTCTCAAACATGTCATTTTTCGATCACATTTAAATTCATACTGAATGAAATAGAATAAAGAGAAGGGAAGAATAATTTCCGAAACAAAAAAGAAAAAACAGTAGCGTAGAAGGAAATATTTTGATTGTATCGCTGTTTATGGTGTGTCACTGTTGAACTCTCTCTCCTAATATATTTAAATCTTTTATTTTCGCCTTGGAGATCGGTCGGAAAATGAGTGATGTGAGCTATATTTCTATCCCACGACTTAAAATAAAGCATTTAAATAAATCTATGCGTGCGAGGAGCGGTTTGCGCTAAGCTCCACGAGTTCGGTTTCACTTATTTCGGCTTTGCAATGTAAATTGAGACGCTGTGATCTCGAAACATAGCTCACTTCGTTAAAAAACATATCTCATGAGATATGCAGGTGTGCGGGCTTACATCTGGTGATGGAGACAGCTAGCGGCAAAGTGTTAGTACACTATCCCAATACGTGCTGCTATCTCGGAAAAAGGATCTATTGTTTGTTTTTTTTTAAATTTCTCATATCAAAAAATTTTTATTCATCATAGTTAGTAGGCATATTTATCAGTAGCAATTAAATTTGTGTTGAGCTCATATAAATTTAAAACATTCGATGGGCAATAACAACAATTTTTCCGGTTTTGTTCGATTTTTTCAAATGTTTTGGATATTTGTTGAATTTTTAGAGAATTTTTAGAATATAAACATTTTCGTAGAAAAGCGTATCAATCAATATTAACAAAACCGTCTTAACAGAAAAGAAGTAAACGAAAATAGTGCATTTATTTTGATTTTTGTTTAATCATTGATTTTTAAATTCAATTAAAACAATTTTTTTAATCAATTTCCTTTAACTTTTTTTTACCCCATGTAAATTTTAAAATGAAATGATTACCGTATAATTTAATAGAATCCATTTTAGGTTTTCGTGGCTTTGTTTGTTAATTTTATACTTTTAATTTTTTTTTTATTTTTTAAAACTTGAATATTTATGTTTGTTGTAATTATTTTAACTTTAAAATTATTTTAAAAAACAACATTTAGTTTAAAATATTTTTTAAAAATCAGTAGTTATAGGATAATAGGAAAACCAGTTTCAGAAATTCTATCTTCCGCAGTTCCTTTTTCTATACTACCTAGGTAGTTTCTGTTCCTTTATCTATACTACATATACCTACTGCACAGTGGGGTTGATCCTGATATTTACCAACATTGTTTCTTTTATTCGTGTGTTGGAAACCAAAACGGGAACTGTGAAATGAAAACAGCTCGTCTCTGTCAAAAAACATACTGCAAGTTTAGTGTGCAACGTAATGTTTCATGTTCATAACTTAATTTTATTAATATTATTTAATTAAAAATTTTAAATTATTAAAAAAATTTCTGCATAACACTATAAAATAGGATTGGCATCTAGTAAGTTGATAATTAAGTGTACAAAATAAGTTAAGTTTTAATGCTTTCCCCAAAAATCCCAACAGATGGCAGTGCGGGGGAAAAGAAAAATTTGACAATGCGACGTGACAGAAGAAGAATGGCACTCTAAATTTATTTAAATATACAGTTGAAAATATGTATAAATCACTTTCTTTTCTTTTTTATTCATTTCAGTTATGCGAATACTCCCAACAGTGGGCCAATCATTTAGCAAGTACAAATGAATTTTATTATCGCGCCGAAAAAAATATGGGCCAAAATTTATTTTGTTGTCCCGTCAGTGCTCTAGTAACAGATTTAACCGGCCAAGAAGTTGCATCATATTGGTATAGTACGGTACGACGCTATAATTATTTTAAAGAAGCGCATCTATTACACACAAATGTAAATGCCGGGCATTTTACACAAATGGCATGGATTGGAAGTCGATATTTTGGTGTTGGCAAAGCATCATCGAAAACAGGTAAAATATTTGTGGTTGCATATTATTTCCCGCCCGGTAATATACCCGGACAATTTCATGAAAATGTTTTACCGCCTGTAATGGATCAAGATAATTTACCGCCTCCACCACCCGTCGATTTTGATAATAACACAATACCAAATTTATTAAAAAATAGTTTAATGAACAATAATTCAAGTGGCGGGGGCGGCGGTGGTGGTAATAATCCGAGTACATCAAATTAATGACAAATTAATAGGCGTAATGTTGGTTTCATAGATGGCAATAATAATACAAATAATAATAGTAATAACAATAGTCCCAGTAGCAATAATAGCAATAGGACTAATAATAATAACAATGAACGCGGTTTTATATATAAATTTTTTCAAGCGTCCATAAATAAAATTAAAAAAATTGTTGCTTGATTTTTGATAAATTTATAGTTTTGTTTATACAAAATATTTTTTTTTAATTATATCTAGTTTATTAGCTTAGCATTAGCTGCTGATAACAATGAAATATTTTCTTCCGGTCTCAATTTGATTTATTTTTAAATTAAAACTAAGTAATAAATTTATTTTTAGTGTCCTCGTACAAAAATACAATACGAGTGGAACTATGTAAATTCAATAATAGAAAACATTTTATAATTGTTTCAATTTAAATAAACTTTGTTGTAGCAGTACTCATCCCCCTCTCCCTAACCATGGTTGATCAAGTTTCTATTTTGATAGTTATTTTTAAGTTTATAAATTGTAGTCATATAACGTATTCATTTGAATGTAAAACATATTTTGTGGAACTTAAAGCCATCTTCACTCCACATGACCGTTCCTTGTTAAGTTGGCTTGCTTGTTTTACTGGTAAGCGATATTCGGTTAAATACTCGATAGACGAATTTCTAGTTACTCAATCAATTTTACCAAGGAAATTTAAATTTCAAATTACTCAGAATGTTTTTTTGTTGTCTTTGTAATTACACAAACATCACAAAAATTTGCTGTACATTTTTCAAAGCCGCAACTTTCAACAAAAATTAAAAAAAACTAAATTTCAAATTCTAATTTCGTTGCTAAAATTTTCGCTAGCAAGTTGTTGTTTGCTAGCTTCCACATCCAATCGAATATCTACCCCAACTTTTCTTCGTTCTTTTATCGTATGACATGTTACTTTTTCCTAGTGCAAACATCTTTCAGTTTCCGCTATGTTACGTACAGTTTAATACTTTCACTATGAAATATAATCATGTAACGAAAAGATGACGTCAGATAAAAACAGCTGGCGAGGAAAGAGATAGCATAAGAAATCGAATGTGAAAGCGAACGAAATGGATGAATTTCATGGGAAAAGCCAACGTTACTTTATTTTTATCACCTCGGACGGAGAAGCCTTCCGACCGTGAACATTATTCTTCTTAAAGAATCTTTTATATCGCGGGAAGTAAATAGATATGAGAGCTGACATCTTCATCTGAAATTGTACGTAATGCTATTTTTGTCCTTTCAATTCAAAGTTTAAATTGGAAGCGGAGAAATAAAATAACAATGGAAATTTTATTCCACGAGAAAATCTATCATAATTTTAACAATTTCAAAGTTTTAATAACATGGGAAATTTATATATCAATTCGAAGAAATTAGAGAAAATTGTTAATTTTTATGTTTTAAAATACTATTTCTGGCTGCTTACGAAAAACGTGCTCGAGTGCAATTATGGAGCAAATTTAAAATCTAATTATTAAAATTTATTTTACTGTACACTAAGATGGAAACCTACCTAGTTTTTTGAAAACTTTTATCACTTTGTATTTTATGTAAAAAAAATATTAATTTACACTATTTGTAGAGAGTAAAACTTACAGCTTTTCTATTATCTGTTTTTTTTTTAACTGTGAACCAGTTTCGAATTATTCTTGTTGATTCTCAGTATCTAGTTAGCGACTTAGCTCGTTGAGTGTTGGGCCTTTTCGACCGGTCATAGCCAGAAAGCTCGTTTAGACTTTTTGAGGCTGCCGTGATGCAAAATTTTGGTACTAACGTTCAATTTTTTCTTCCCTACTTAGATTTTGTAAATAAAAATTTATAAAAATGTTCGAGTAAAGTTTTTTTACAGCCCAAAACTTCTGTTACACTTTCTCAGTGTACTCGTTACACTTTCTCAAACTTCAACTTTTTCATATACCTTAGCTGTCCTAAAGCCCTGCTAAAACTCGCTTAGACTGCTCGATACAATCTGTACACTGTATTTCAATTACAACTTTTTCTTAACTTTCCGTTTAACCGTCAAAAACACTTACTCAGATTTATTTAACAATCTCGTATATGTTTGGTAAAACTGTTAAAACCACATGAACGTCAAAAGAACTGTACAACTCATTACGGCCTGGATAAACTAAAACAGTGTTATGGTATAGTATAAGTTTACGATTTTCAAACAAAACTTAAATTACCGGATAATACAAATTTTAAGTACTACATGCTGTACAACTTCCCTTCTTGGCATCATTGCAAAATCTGATTTTCAATATTTATGCTCAGACCACACGATGTTTTATGGTTGATATTGCCGGCTCGAGTATTCGGTGTACCCTACACAAGCTTCATTAAAATATGAACCAGATTCGCCAATTTCAAAAACTCAAACTTTCCAAAGTTTAATTATATCATTGCGAGTGAATCGAGAGTGCTGGGTCCAAATTCCACCAGAAGCGCTATGTAATAATAGTATATTTTGTCTCATAATCAATGAGTATTCAACAATCACTGCGTTTATGTACAAACATAGGCACTATGGTTGATTGTTGAATACTCTTCTTGCATACACACATACTTTGAATCGTGTGTTATACGACGTTCAACAAATAAAAGACAGCATGCCGGAAAATGGTAAAATTCTAAATGAAATCTACCTTAAAATTAAAAAACAATTTACCAAAAATAATGAAAAATAAACAAAGTTCGTGCTCAGGGGAATGAAAATTTAATTTTTTGCCGCAATTACGAGATATAGATAAATAAAGTCAAAAAAAAAATATTGAACAGAAAATTTTCATAGCATTCGTATGAAAGTGTTTTTTCGTGTTTACATTATTTGGGCCTGCATACATACAAAGCGTATATAATGAAAGACGGCCGTATACACATACATAGGCACTGATTATATATATATTACAAAATTTTGTGAACTTTTCCTGTATTTTTATACTAATACAAATGAATAGATGACCGAAATATTTGATAGGATCGGTGTATACTCGAGTACAGTTCGGCTTGTAGAATACATTTTCGTTGGTTCCGCACAGTGCAATAATTAAATGTGCGATTTTTGTAAATACACACTAATACTAACATAATTTGAGAGATAGAATTTTTGTGTTTTTACTCGTTTTCGTTATTGTTTTTTAACAAAAAATAAATTACTGGGCAAATGTTAGGAATTTTAGAATGTGCTAGAACTAGATTATTATTTTTTTCCCCGATCTGTTTCGCTCAAGCCTCCAATAAATTAAAATACTTTTTAGTGTTGCCAGCTGTACGGTTATCTACCGAACCACCCGGTTTTACAGTTTAGTGCCCGGCCAGAAAATTACCATCAAACCGGACAATGTATTTATTTTAAGATTTTTTCGGCTTTTCAGACAAAATATTATTTTTAATCAGGCTTTTACGTTTCTTTTTTTTTGTTGTATAAATTAGCAAGTTGGGTTTTTGAATATAAATTTTTTGTTAACCTTAGCTGTACGTCCTCAATTTGGCTTTCGAATAAGGTAGAACGTGAAAAGCAAACCTCGAAAGAGTTTGGGATATTGCGGTCCCAAAAGCGTTGCAAAGATTAAACGCAAACAAATACACAATCCCACTACATAATTCAGGCTTATTGCAAAAGAGGTGGGACCGAACATTACATCGTTCTGATGAAATCGAACAAAAATTATGACAAACTTTTTAGAAGTAGGAAAAGCTGGAAAAATAAAATATAGTATATTGCGGGCTGGCTAAAAGGGCATGGCTAAAATATTTGCTGACCCCTACTAGGAATATTATAGCTAATAAAATAATCAATGTAATTCGTTTATGATAAAATATCTCTAAAAATTATTATACATATCGAATTTTTTGTCCGCCAGCGTATTTTATTGATGTTTTTGTTAAGTGTTTAATTTAAATAAAATTAAAAAGAATCTTGTTTTAGAATATCAATAAATAAAAAAGATTATTTTGGTCCACTTTCATTAGGCTTTCTGCAGTATTATGATAACGTTCTGTTTTGTGTTGTTATATTAGTCTGAAAAAAAAATTAATTTAATCAATTTTAATAAAAAAGAAATAAAATGGTCTAAAAATAAAAATCTAAATTGAATATGAAATTAGGTATGGCATAAAGTAAATTACGTTAATAACTCAATACTGTAGAAAGTGTTATGGAAAATTATTATTAATGTTTTAAATGGGCGTACTAAATTTTCTAATTTGATTGAAAATCATTCTTCTCATTTTTTTACTGTACGCTCGGTCATGAAGGATTTGATTGATTGCCAACGTTAACAAAATATTTTAGAATAGCTAGATATTTATTTTATTTTTACCTTAATATATTAAAATAAGTATGTATATATGAATGTTCATTTACACGGGATTAATTTAAAAATATTACAAGAATTTTATGGGATTCTTTGAAATAGGATTTGATTTAGGATTATTCCATTCTTTACTGTATACCCACATTGTTATCCGACAACTCTACGACATTTATAGTATGAACTCTGGAATATTTTTGCCAGTCATTGCTAGTCTCAGAGCCCCTATAATGTCGCATCCTTACAGCTCTTGAACTTGCAGACACGACTCTGCATATGGACTACCTATGTTAGAATCTAGTTCTCTAATGGCCACACGTATTTTAACTTCGGGCTCAAACCAGCCTTGCTTAAGAAAACGTTGAAGAGCTTGACAATATGTAAGGCACGTTTCTCGACTCTGGATTTTAGATACAACGTTTAAGCGTCGGTGGAATTGTTACCACTAAACAGTTATAATGACAGGGCAAGCTATGTAGGTTAGGTATGTATCTTGCGCCCATAATTCAAATTTATGTTCAATTTTATGCGAAATGACATTTCGAATTTTTTATAATAGGACAAAACAAAACAAATTTATTATAATCGATCGATCATTGCCACAATATTCAGAAAAACATTTTGATTGCTAATAATTAAAATATATTCGTTTTATGTTCAAAATTTAACAACCTACATGGTAATTAAGAACAACGTACATACAAGTAGGCACACATTTTATTTTCAATATCATGTTTCAAATCCATTTCTAGCTTTGCTGAACGTACTGTTGTTTGTGTTGGGTCTACAAAGAAAGCTCCTCGTCATCAATACAAATAACCAACACAATAAATTCATAATAATATTGATTAAACAAAACAAAAATATAGGGATTTGAAAATATGGAAAAATACAAAAAAAAAATATACATATATTTTTGGAAGAAAATCAAAAAACCAACCATACAAGTATAGTCTGTAATGGATAGATTATTTTTTTTTTTTGTATTGTTTGCGATTTGAGATTCATTTTTCGGAGCCAGATTTCTGAGTGCTGAGATACAAAATATTATGTTTTGTGTTTCATTCAGAATGATGCAGCTCATTCTTGGGTTATACCACGGAAAAAAGAAAATACATTGGTTTTAGTAAGCGTATCGAAGAAGGAAAGTAAGCTCGCCACAAATTTAAACTTATATACATCATAAATTCATGACTTCATGAGTATACTAGGATATGATCCACACGCTTATATTTTGTCTGTTTTCCATTAAAACATATTTATTTCTAGTTAAATTTGAATCCAGAGATGCTAATTCATAAAAATTGTGTAAATGTTATGCGATTGTTAGGATAAATGTCAGCCGGACAATTTTGACACAGTTAACATATGTTCGGTCTAAAATAAACTCGTCTTGACCAAAGTTTTTCAAAAAAATAACAAAATTATCTTTGTTTGAACACTGAAAATACTTTCTTGCCAACGTTGTTGCCAACTGCACCAGCTCAAGTTTTTTGCCGTTTTGCCAATTTAAGCAATTATATGTTATGTAATTGTTATTTAAATTCAGGTTCTCATTTCGCTTTTGTGTAGTACGTTTAGGTCGCCGACACGAATTAAGAAAAGTTGAATTAATAAAACTGTTCAAAAAATTAATTAAACAAAGTGGTGCTTGTATGAAAAATTGCCAATATTTTTTAATTTGTGTACCCTAAACCAATTACCTGAATTAAAAAAGTGATTTAATAAAAAACTTAATTCAAGTTTTTGCCATAGATAATATACACAGATTGGGAATACATTCGGAATATTTTTTCTTACACGGCTTCTCCACCTGCTATCTGAATGCTATTGCAATCTACTTTCTCTTTCTATAAAATTTGCCAAGATGGAGTCTGGTGTGGTAAACTTGCTATAATTTGACGTTTAGAAATCATTCTTAAAAAATATTTATAAAATATTTATATAATTTTATTAATATAATTTTTTAAAATTTATTTGGTTATTTATTCTTTAATTTATTGAAATATGTTTTGTATCACCAGTATGAAAGCGAAAAAAATTAGTAGACGTAATATTGAAATTGAATATTGATATATCGCCATATTGAAACGTCAAAATATGCATGCTATCTGTATGCTATCGAGTTATGCCGAAATAGCATGTATTCATAGCATGCAGATAGCATATAAATATTATTGCGTGTCTCCACTTGCCATTTGATCGAAATTTTCTAGCATAACTCGATAGCAATAGCAGGTGGAGAGTCCATGTAAGTCAACATTGTTATACTGTTCTTCTCCCTGCACATCAATGCCAACTAAGTCGGACGCCGGGCGATCAGACGATGGCATACCATAATGATTTATTGGCCAATTTGAAATTAAAATACACAAATCCTCATCAACACTATAGCTTCATTGTACATTTCTGGCGTGTAATCAATGTTAGGATCTTGGTTTGTGTATCTAACTCAGTGTAGTATGTCTTCAGCCATGTAATTATTGTAGTTTTTCCACAAAGCCGATGGTTGTGTTGGATAACATGTCTTTAATAAAATTATGAACAGTTGACGAATGTTATTCGGCGTGGATGTAAATGCTGCATCTGTAAGTGTCAAATCCCAATGATTGTCGTCTTCCAGCAATTGCATCTCGCGACATGCATCTTGATATGTATTGAACACTGGTCGATTGACTGTTCGCAAAAATTGGAAAGACGTTGGTCCTAGGACATTGGCCAACAACAAACGCAAAAAGAAACATTCACGTTGTTTTGGATGTACTGTGTAAAGTCGTCCCAATGTATTGGCTTTGAATACGCCTGCGATTTTTCGATGTGGTTGTCCTTGTCTACGTGGATCCCATTTCTTACCTGAACATGGAACAATGTAAAATAGCGTGGAACGTCATTATATAATAACAGTTTTTTGCGAATTGTCCGAAAATATCAGGTTTTTGGCACAATTTGAAAAATTCGCTAAGTAAAAGCGAACCCCAGAAAAAGGGGGGAGTTTAAAATAAATAAACCTAAACTAGGTTTGTTGCTAAATAAATTTAAAAAAAAAAAATTGTTGAAAAAATTTAAAGACTTTTTTAAATCTCGATAAAATCAGCGCCACCTATCGGATCCAAAACTATCCTATCTTTTAAGCTAGAATTAACCATATACGTATATTCACAAAATTTCATTGAAATTGGTTGGGCGTTTTCGGAAATTAGCGTGTACGAACATCGTGACACGTGATTTTTATATATAATAGAGATGAAAAAAATGAAACGTACATTTTTTATATAAATATTTCTAAACTATTTTTAACAAATAACAAAATTTAATATATAAAATATTATTCAACATGCCGCGCCTCTTGAAAGCTCGTACTTTCAACAACACATTAAAATCCTTAAGTGAAGAGTAACTTAACATATTATTATAGATATTCAATCAATGGGAAGTTTAACTATTTTAGAAATGGCTCGTTTGAAAATTCCTCCCTTCGTGTTTACTTCAAGACTTCAACCACTCGATCTTTATTATCTTTTATTTGTATTGCCGAAATAATACTACCCAATGGCCATTTGATCGATGAAAGGTGTTCATCAACAAGCATTACAATATCATCAATTTTAATATTTGAACTTTCTTGTTTTCATTTTACTCTGGTTTGTAGAGTGTGCAAATATTCAATTGAGTATCGCTTCCTAAATGACTCTACTAATTTTGTAATTAATTGCCAATTTATTAAATAGTTATGTGGTACAAGTGACAGTTGAGTTTCGTAAATTGTCATGTGAGAACCGCCTGTTAAAAATGATTTGAAGTTAATGGTTCTGGATCATTAGGATCATCGGATGTTAATGATCGAGAATAAAGTACTTCTATTTGAATAATAAAAGTTGTACACTCTTCTAAAGTTAACATCGTATCTAACCCGTTTTAAATGAAACTTAAACGATTTTATGGATGTTTCCCATAATCCTCCAACATTAGACGACCCTGGTGGGATAAAATGCCAATTTATTAGTTCATTCGTGCAATAAGATATAATTTTTGCTTGATCGGTTTGCGAAATGAATTTTAAAAACAACTTCTTTAATTCTCGATTTGCACCAATGAAAGTGCTGCCACTCTACGGCGTGATATAAAACGTTTTAGATATGCAATGAAGCATTGCGATGTTAACTCAGTGCCTATATCTAAATATATGGGCTTGGTTGAAACTATACAAAGGATGCAACATACACTTTATAAGGTGATGACTTTCGTTGAGCTGGTAGATCACCCATAATTTATTTAATAATTGTAGGTTTGGTACGCTCACAAACGATACAATTTCTCACAAGCTTTTATGAAGTGCGTTTACCAGTTATTGGCTAAAATCTTCGACGAATTATTGATAGAAGCTGTTGTTCCTGCTTGACATTGAGTTTTATATTCTGATTCAATAATCAATTTAACAAAATCATGATTTGCCGGTAACAATATTTGATGTTTTGAATCATAATTAATGGTGGCGTTTTTTAGACGACCTCAAGTTCCAGAATTGTTAATTCCCCATGATTGGATAGAATTCGTTGAAATTTGTTCTTAAATCGAAAACAATAAGCTGTAATGTGCATTAATTTTATATATCCCTTTTCCGGATCGCGATCACAATTGTGCGTGTACGAAAGAGATTCATGTCAAAAATGTATTTTTGTATGTATTTTGGACCAACGTACACTTTTGTGCACACCACTTAAATTATATTCGTCCGAAAAATAACATAATAACTATATTAATAATAAAATAATTAATATGTTATCAAAAACAAATAATCAATATGTTATATAACTTATATGAATCAAATTATAATGTTTACACATTTGTGTACGATGGACTTAAATTTAGGCAACAAAAAATTGTCTGGTCGGATAAGGGATATGAACTAAACTGTTTAAAAATTGTAAATTGTACACAATTGTTATTTATATTAATAGACGTACATAATTAAACTAATAATAAGTTTTCTGGTTTTAATTCAAGATTTTTTAGAGATTCATCAATGATCAATTTATTTGTTTCAATGATAATATCCCTTGAATGCAGGATGTGTATACCTTTCCACGATAATTCCAGTTCACAGAGATGTTGTGGCATTATTCCTCGGGAAATAATGTCTGCAGGATTATACTGTGATAAAACATGATGCCAAGTAAAATTAATTGTATGTTGTTGTATTTCGTTAACCCTACTGGCTACAAAAAAATTTAATTTATAAGGATATAAGGAGGTGTACAATCCAATGTAAAGTTATCGTTGAATCGGTCCATAATCAACTTCTTGTATTTTAAACCCATAGATTTAATTGTTGTTGTTATAACTTTTGATAATAAAAGTGCAGCACATAACTCCAAATGTGGTAATGATAGGGTTTTTATTGAAGCTACTCGAGATTTACCGTACAATAAATGTAGTTATATTGCCATTTATATCTATTGTTCTGACGTATAAACATGCACCATAAGCCATTTCCGATGCATCTGCGAATCCGTGCAATTCAACTCGTTATATGATTGACTCTTTCGTAAATACGCATCTAGGCAATTTTATTTGTGTTATATAGCTTCTAAACTGTTTCGAAATATAACCCAATCTTTTGAAATATGTTGAGGAACTTCGTCATCCCAACCTAAATTTTCTTTCCATAGACGTTGCGTTAAAAGCTTTGCAGTTACATTTACAGGGGCTAATAAGCCTAATGGATCAAAAGTTTAGCAATTGCTTGTAATATGTTTCTTTTTGTTAATGTTATTATTAACAATAGAAAAGTTGGCTTTTTAAATATAAAATAGTATTCATTTGGCCAAGTGCTTTAATATATTTATCTGTACTAAATTCGTTAATTTTAAAAATTTCACGATCCATTTCTGGAATTTCATTCAACAAATTGATATCGTTTGTACACCATTTGTTAAATGAAAACAACCATTTTTAGTTACTTTACAAAGTTGTGATTGGAGTTGCAAGCATTGAATAGTGTGTTTGCACCTGTTACTATATCATCAACGTAAGTATCAGCAATTAATGCTTGTGAAGCAAGTGAAATTTTAAACTTTCATCTAACGCAATACCATACATACTGTAGTTAATTCGAATATTTTTAAAGATTCTTGTGAATTATCACGCCATATAATACGTTGAAACGTTAGAGCATACAGATATTTACGAAAACGCAAGATCATGTTGAATATGTAGTTCGGACTGAACAGTTTGCCCAACCATAATTTTACCATTTAATGAATTCCCGTTTTAACTTTTTTACCTTTGTTGACACTGTGTGTGTCCCCATCGTTTTAAATTCCATCTTTTTTGCCATGTGACTAGTTATGAAGTTTGATTGGCTACCTGAATCCAGTAATACGACACTCCATATACCTTCGGTTTGGATGTTTTAACAATATGATTCTCCCTCAATATGTTCAATTGTTGGCATAGTAGTCAACATTTGTTTACTACTGGATTGATCCGTTTGGATTTTGCTATATTCAATAATTCTTATATGTACATTGACCGAGATGCAAAAGTGTATAATGTTTTGTATTGTATAATTTGCAACCTGTCAGAAACAATATGAGTCGGGTTTAGACAATTTATGCAAGCTCGAATATCTTTGATTTTATTAAATCTTTCAATTGGAATTAAATTTAAAAATGACGGGCAACAAAAATATGGATATGAAACACCATTGCAAATGTTACAGTTGGAAGACTGTGACTCATTCGTGTTTAATATTTCTAGGTTGCTGTTAACCCTTTTTTCTTTTAATATGCAATCAAGTGAAGTAATGAAGTAACAATAACGAACTTATATTAAACTATTTTTAACAAATAACATAAAATATTATTCAAACAAACATGTTACCCCAGATTTAAGTTGAAAGTGCAGTTACATTGTTAAAGAAACTTTAACCCAATAAAGAAAGGGTAATGTAATAATTTTAGCTGCTTTATTATTGCTGCGAACTTTGTAGCACACTATATAGTATATATACCCACCTGAATCTAGTGACGTACAATTTATAGATTTCTCGTTGTTTGACTTTTAACCAACAAACACAGCAATTCACTTTGGTCGTGCTGCATAATTTGAATAAATTAGTACCGATAATAGTTTTTAGATATAGGGCAAGCATTTTAGAATATAAAATTCTAAATTTAGCACGTTAGCATTGTTACCTAAATCTGTCAATCAAAATATCAACCGACACTTTATACTAGTAACACCTAAATTTTACTAACAATAACAAATCAGTCTGCTCTAGATACTATTCTATGTCCAGTATAAAAAAAGTATGACGAAATAAAAATTGCGTGTTCGGCTATAATGAAATTGCAGACATAACACAAAATTAATTATTCGGGGCTTTAAGTTATTGTAAAAATATTTAGTTTAGGTTTTTTATTAAATTGATAACAACAATAAAAATAATTACAGAGCTCTTCATTCCAACATGACATTTTGAAAGGTTTCTGCTTTTCGTCTAAAAACTAGTTGTATTTTATAATTAATGTACATACAATCTACTTTTTATGTAAATTTTTTATTTCAATGTTTGATTGTCCGATTCGTTTCTAGGTTTTATAAGGATTCCGGAAAAATGACATGAATTAAAATTAACATATCAATTTGTTAGAAAAGTACAAACTGTCACCCAGGACAAAATGATCCATTTCTCAAAAGCGACTTGTTTTAAATTTGTTAGAATACAAAATGCACAATTTTATCACTACGATAAATTTTCCTGAATTAGAGCTCATTGGTGATTTCACATAATAGATACCAACAACAAAAACAACAACAACTCTTCGTTAAATAAATCGTATTAAGTCCACGTGTTTGTAGTTTTGTACCGATTGTTCGATTTTTTACCTTTTTGTATCTTGATTCCGATCTTCCGTCAGTCAAAGTAAAAGAGAAAGATTGTTGTGTCCTCCAAATTTCGTTTGTTCGATGTTTTCCACGAGACTACTCACACACCTGTTTAAAACATTGCAAGGATCGGCTACAGTTCCACGCCAAATGAACATTTTTCAAAAATCCACCAACCATTTTCCAAACCACTCTTTTATCCAAATCAAGTTGTATATGCCCCTCGTACAAATACTGTTATATCCCAATTGTTTGCGAAATGGCTAAGTTTCATCTAAATTACTAATTATCAGCAATCACTTCCAAACCCCTATTTCCAATATACAAATAGAGTTTTTCCAGTATGTTAATCTGTTATAACAGTATGTTAATCTGTTAACCATATCCAGATTCCTGGGGGTAGATTTTGTTCAAAATTCCACAAGTTCACGAATATTATATCGGATTTTATTTTTTCTTATAAAAAATAAGTTATATATCACAATAAGAATGAATTTTTAAAATTAAAATAGTTTTTAATACTTTGCTTTCCATCCTCAGATTTACTCGTAGATGCGCTATATAGTATATGAGCAAGAAGCCAAGTTGTTGAGTTTTAAATTTTTCAAAATCAAGTTTTTCACAAAAACTATTTTCTTGAAACTATTTCGTGACTTTCCAAAGAAAAAATCCAGAACAACATATTTGGTAGGATTTTAATTAGAAGAATTCTACTTATCAATACTTATTTCCAAGTCGATTCCTTACGATTCGATCGATTGTTAAATCATCGACCGATCGCTGAGTTTTCTAATCTCACATCCGTTTTTTAACCCCAAAAAACAACCATAGATTAAAGCTCGGTTAACCTTCTAAAATAATTGTTAAAGAGATTTGAAAATATTATAAGGGCACAACTTTAAAAGTTTAATTTCCAGTTAATTTTTAGTTCTATGATTTATTCAGCCAATTCAGCCAATTTTTTGTGGAACCAAACAAAGATAAAAGGCTACAACCTTTTTGCTGCAGTTTCGTTTTCGGCACAAAGTGGTTTTTTCTGTTCTAATGTACCATTTTTATTAAGCTATATATATAAAGTAGACTTTCTTTCTAAATTAACGTTACTAATCTCTTACCTAGTAGTATGCACCTTATATATACCTTAAAGCTTAAACAGTGTAATCATAAACAGTCGCAAATTTTTGGAATACAGATAATGAAAGGACAATTATAATATTGGCGACTGACACATAACAAAGGAAACTTAACTTAGTAGTCTAATGCTCTGTCTATCCGTAGAATAAAAAATCCAGAACAAAAATTAAACTCTTTAATTCCAATTTGAGTTACAAAATTCGTAATCCCAAATACTCCACTTTGCTAATACACAAATTTAAATTTTAATGTAATTAGAAAGCAACAAAAATCAAGCATTGATAAAGTTGAATATAAGGGCAGAACCGTAAATTTTAATTTTTCGTTTATTCACCAAAGTCGTAATTGCAAAATTCTGCAATACGGATATGTTAATACATAACTTGTATATAATACTAAAAATTAATATTCAATCCAATTAAATTTTATATAAAATTTATAATACATTTTTTATAGCGTAAATGATTATGAATGTTGTTATTATTATTGTGTTACGACGAGCTAGTTGAGTAAAATATACGTATACCTAACTAAATAATTTTCATAAAAAACCAAAGTAGTATCAGTATAAAATAACAAAAATAGAAATACAATACTTAAACCAACCAAACGCCTTGTAGCTTACATATTCGTAAAATAAAAGCAACACTTAGTGAAATGCAATCAAATTTTCAAGAAAGAAAACAAAAACCAAAATGTATTATTATATAAGAAACAAAAATCTTGAAAAATAAAATCATTCTTCCAAAAAAATTTTATTAAAATTCTTGTAAAAATCAATTAACTTTAAAATCTAAAATTTAAAAAACTAATCAATTTATATTAAACAAAAGAAAACTTTATTTCAAAAGGTAAAAAGTAGATTCAAGTATTGTTTCTCTACTCTACACTAAAATTTAGATTTAATTATTTTATTTTGAACTACATACACGATTACCAGTTTGTTCAACTTCATGTCATTATTTTGTAAAGAAAATTAAGAAAACAAAAACAAGAGAAAATTTTAGAGAAGAATGAAAACTTAAGCTTCTAAGATGGATGATAAAAATAAAGTTAATTTTAAAACAAATTCTAATCGCTAATGAAGAATTTATGATATGAAAAATAAAATTTAAATTACGCCCAGAATATTTTAAAATTAATAAAATAAATAAGATATAAACCTTTAAGATCTGGCACGTAATTTGTTTCTCAATTTTGGTATAACTATTGCGCGAACTAGTGGTAATTTTATACATTTAGTTTAATTCCACTTTATTTAAAATTTTAATTAAATTTTAAATTTAAATATTTTTAAAAATTATACTTCATTATCTGTAGGCGTAATTTCTAAATGAACCTTTTAACCGCTAAGAAACCAAATGATTAGCCAATCTCAATAATTTATTCATTTGAGTTTAG
The DNA here is from genome assembly GCA_947310385.1 of Nephrotoma appendiculata. Lineage (NCBI taxonomy): Eukaryota > Metazoa > Arthropoda > Insecta > Diptera > Tipulidae > Nephrotoma > Nephrotoma appendiculata. The sequence continues at coordinate 187,532,307 of OX371223.1, forward strand.
CTGTGAAATTGAAAAAAAAGGGAAAAATCTTTCACTATGCGGCAGTTAAAACATGTCAGAAACCTGTGCTTAAAATAGCCTACTTAGTTAGTTCGTTGAACAAACATAAATTCTATTCAATTTGTATTTTGTTTAAAAAAATAAATAATTAAATAAATAGAAATTGTAAACTTTGCATTTTAGAAATATGTACATATAAAATACCGACAGTTAACGTATTGAAAAAATTAAAATTTTTGTATAAAATAAAAAGTTAAAACATAAACAATTGCTGTAATATATACATTGTTAAATTATTATAATATATATGTATCACTTATTAATTATTATCAAAAAATTAAAAATATGCATGCATACGAGTATAATGCCTGAAAGGTAAGTGATTTCGATAGTTTGAGGTTGGACCTAGTACAGGGAATACATAATATCATTTCCAATATACATACCTAATTAATAAAGGACTGAGTACAAAAACAAAATGTGTAAATAACGAATTCTGGCATTTCAAAATAAATATATTAAAATTATATGCCATTTAACATTAATATAATTATTTATATATATTATATTTGTAATAAAGAAAAACGCTTATTTTTTAATTAAATTAAACTTATTTTTATTTTTGTAATAAGATAAATTATATACAAATATAAAATGCATTTGCATATTATTTTATAATGATAAGAGAATTACAAATAAATTAAAATTATAGTAGATCCATATAGGATAAGCAACGCTAAAAATACAAATTAATATAAATATTCCGCCTCGCTCTCAAAGATGATAAAAGATGAAAAATAATATTAAACTTAATACAAATTTTAAAAATCAATATCAATTCTCATGGCAATCAAAATTTATTTATTAATTTAATTATGCTTTTATAATAAACTCAAATCATTATTATTATTGTTTAATGTTTAAACTACGCTAATAATACTCGTATAATATCAACTTTTAAATTTGGTCATAACCAGTCAGTAGTCACATAGTTGTCACGTTTTCTATACTCAGCAACTATTAATATTTTATAAATCTAGTAGGCGCTCTCGGAAATAAACCATGGTAACTTTTGAGTAACTTTAGGGTAATTTACTTTTATTTGCTTTTTTATTTCTGACTTTCTGTCATTTTCTATTAAATTTATATTGTCAGAAAAGTTAAAGTATTATTTTTTAAAGAAATACAACAAAAATGTCGTGTCTGTTAAAATACGTCATTGAATTTTGCTAAAAATAAATATTCACACGCGGATAGTAATCTAAACCTTTTCTAAAGACAGTGTAAATTGAGTACGTTACCAATGTTAAATAAATTAATATTACCCAAAAGTTACTCTTGGTCTATTTCCGAAAGTGCCTAATGTTGGCAGTTTTGACCCTTTGTTCTTATAGTAGACTGTGATTTGTATGTTATTCAGCAGATATCTCCTACTTTGTTGGAAACCGTGAATATACTTTTATTTACCACTAAATACCCGCACTACTACACAACACGTAATAAAAAAGTACCAAACAATTTTCGCTACTCTTTTCTTCGCGTACCCATAAGAGCATCAAAATTTGAAAAGAAAAACCATAAAATATTAGAAATTTAATTTGTATTTAGTTTATGGTGTGTTATGATACTGACTAGTTTTCCAAATGGTTCATGTGATTAAAAATGAAAATAGAGTAGGACAAGTAATGCTAGTACAAATCACATGAAACAATGAGTGTATATAACATATAAACAAAAAATAAATTCAGCAACAAATGATATAGCTTACTTTTGCAGCAGTTTAAATTTAGCAAATCTAAAAAAAAAATCAACTTTAATTTTTTTGTTTTGACGTATAGTCATTTTTAGTAATGTGATTTTGTGTGTACGTGTATAGTACAAACATATTTCAAAACAAAATATTGCAGCGCACGCTGCACAGATATATTATTTTATTTTCATAACGTCAAAATAAATGCGAATAGTATTGTCTACTGTTTAAATTAGTTGTTTCTCTTTTTCGCATTAATAGTTTTACAGCACTTGAAAACTAGTCAGTATCATAACACAATTAACTAAATAATATAGAGCACGAATTTCGTTTTCATAATTAGCCTTATTTAACTTTGCTTCATATTAGACATGTTTGGAAATAAACCAGAAGTAAACTTTTTGGAAATTCCATCTTTTTAATGTTGATAACAAAGTTATTCAACTTATACCCCATTTACATGCGACCAACATTTTTCTTCTGCAAAATGAAAGGGGTATAACATTGACTTTTACACATGAGAGACAAGAAAAGAAATATTTTTTATACAAAATTTTGCAGAAGACTTTTGAGCTAAAACCACTATAAAAATGAAAATGTTACCATAAAATATATTCGATCCGAGTATTTTTATGGTAACAATTTTAAAACTAACAAAAAAAGTTATTTTGTATGTATTTATAAATGTTAAGGATTCATAATAAAAATAGACGCCATAGATGAAAATGTAAATTTCACTACGCATTAGCCTAGTCTGTGCTTACAAAAAGAAAGATTATATTTTGGGTATATGAATATTTATATTCAGCAAAATTCTATGACATATTTTGACAGATCCGAAATTTTTATTGTTGCTTTCTTTAAAGGCGGTGATTCATGTGCAAATATTGTCTGACAGACATAAATAATAATCGCTCTGATTAGTTGAATATCGGCCATATTTTTTTATAGTACGACAAAAAATAAAAATTGAACATTGCTCAATTTTGCATAAGATTTGACGGCAGTGAGAACAAAAAAATCCATATTCTAAAATAAAAAAGAACAAATATAAAAACACTTTTTAGGTTGCTTGCTTTATAAAATGTCAAAAAATTTCGATTTCTATTTATGTCTGACAGACAAAATTTCTACAAGAATCATCGCCTTAATAGTTCAAAAACAAATTACTCAAAGCTACCATGGTCTATTTCCGAAAACGCTTATTATGTATATGGGAGCTGTAAGCTGGCCTGTGATGGCCTATCCTCTCAATTTTCGATGTTTGATTGATTTGTAAAACAAAAAAATAGACAGAAAACCCCTTTTTAGAAGTAGTGCGATAAAATGTATAAATTCTGTCAAAAAAGTAACGGGAATTGGTAATTTAAAAAGTCCGCTTAAACACCATATCCATACTAGAGTAACTTGAATCCGGTATAACTTCTTCGTTTTTCCCCTTTACCTACAAAACCGGCTTTGTCGTGAATTTTTTTTTTTAACTAACATTTTTGTAGATTCAAAAATATCAACACACCAACACAAACAAATATGAAATAAAAAGAATTCTCAAGGTTATTTTTCTGTATTTTTTTTTTGTTTGATTTTGTTTTTGAGCCGTACACATCACAAAACAAAAATTTTAATTGTATTAAAAATTTATTCAAATGATCTTTAAATGAAAGATAAATAAATCTAAATGATTAATAAAATGATTTTTTTTTGGTAACATTTTACAAAAACATTTTACAAAAAGGGTGTAAGCCATAAAAGTTATCAGATTCAAGTTACCGTAGTATGGATATGCACAAATGGATTGTAAAAATTGTTTTTGTCGGTAAGTTGGTACAACTGTCCTGTATCTAGCCGTGAAGTTTGAGCTTTGTTAGTTTTGTAAAAGAGAAATAGAAAAATTCAGCCGAACCCATATGAGGAGAATACGGTGGTTGTTTGATGACATTTGTTGAGTTTTTGGCCCAAAATTCGTTCGTTGACGTGGTGCAAAACCTATGAGGGTTCTTTCCACAAACGTTCGTCAAGCATGTTTTCTAAAATGCTGCATATAATGCGGTAGATTAGAATATTATTTACCGTTTGATCTTCTGGCCCAGCAATACAAACGCTGATAGCAGAATGAAATAGATTGAAACATTTGCACACGTCGAAGCGAGAAAACAAATAAATTTTATTGGGTTTATTCTATGCACTGCATTTTTACCCCCACCTAATCTCCAGATTATCAGTTTCATTTCGAAAATTGTTATTTCTCCAGATTTCAGCTGAAGGTAATAGGTATACGTTGATGTGAAAAATATTCAATACATACGTATGACGATGTTTGTTTAATAAATGTTTCTCAGATGGAAATGGAAATGCATGGATAACCTATAAAGTAAGCATACAAAATTAAAAATATTTAGTTGTATCTGAATGACAATACACATTTGGCACACAACAAAATATTTATAATAAAAAAATATTATTTCTCTTCTTCAAACAGTTAAGTTAACATGTTACATGTTATACTCAACTCGAATTGAGAGAGAGAGAGCCAAATTTATCTGTAGGGGAAACAAAACTGAGTTGTCGGTCGACGAATACGAATAGCATGGAATTAGGTGCATCAATTTGAAGTAAAAATTGAGCGCTCTAATTATATGCTGTTTGTGCGATCATTGTGCGTTGATTTGTACTACTGGGGGCAAGAATTCCGAGTACACAACACCGCGATAATCAAAAAACAGTCAACATTATCTTTACTTTTGATCGACTTTCGTATAATGGTACGAATTGATTCGTGAGTCATAGGAAGATCAGCGGCTATCTCTCTCAAACCTACCTAATGACGATTTCCCGCCATCGTTTCTTTCACTTTATTGATGTTAACTTCGGAGAGGCTGACCAAAGCAAAGCAAATCTTCTATCACATCTCAACCGCTTTTGAATGCACTGTACCACTCCTATGCACGTGTTTTTGATAGAGTTGATTTCTTAAGGCTTCTGCAAAATTTTCAGCGATTCAATATGCGAAATTATATTTGAAATAAGCTGACAAAATAGAGCATTGTAATTGTAAAGAAAATCGCGCTCAAACTTCCCGTCAAGGTAGAGGACAGTTGTGCCAACTTACCGACAAAAACAATTTTTACAATCCCTTTAAGGAGGCTTTTTTAAATGACCAAACTAAAAAACAACCGACTTTTGTTTTGTGCGAAAATTAACTAATACAAAATAATAGAAACGCCAACGACTAATTTATTTGTGGGAAAATTAGTGAACTTTAATACTAGAACTACGAACCGGTCAAAATGACCGGTTGTATAATTTATTTATAACATTTCCTCTTTGTCTTATTTAATATTTTACGATACTGTCATGATTTTTATTAAAGAGGAAATGTTATAAATAAATGATGCAACCGATCATTTTGACCGGTTCGTAGTTCTAGTGTTAAATCTTTTATCACCGATGGGATCACAAGGAAACCATCCAAATTGCTTAAATTAGATTTGACAAAAATCAATTTAAGCCCACCATACACAAATGTGTATGTTAATAAACCATAGTTTGTATTGCCGTTTTGTTTTTTATGATTATCTTTCGTGCACGATTATTATGTACACAATTGTGACCGCGGGCCGGAAAAGGGAAATAATTTCAAAACGAAAGTTAATTTCTACTTAATGTGTTTTAGTAGCAATAATTAAAAGTAATTTAAAGTTTCAACTTATACTCAATGTGGTTGTGTATGAGTATGACGAGTACATTACGTAAATGCATACGAGAAAGCCAATAATCTTAGAAAACCATAAGCATTGCAAATTTTATAGCAGAAATGAAATTTTAATAACTTAAATTAAGTACTGTTATAAAAATTATTATAAAAAGCGCAATGAATTAATAGACTGCATCGTAAAACAACACATAATTTCATTTTATTTTGATGTTTTGTATAACGTTAAATTTATTACTCTAGCGAATTAATATTATTGTGCAATTTACATTTTGTAGAAAACATACATGACGAATTTTATTAGTAGCAAAACCAATTGGTTAGTCGAAAATTGGCTATAGTTGATCATTTTTTCCGAACAATAGTGCAAAAATAGTTAGAAATTTAAAAATTGAATTGAGCGTCTTGTCTTAAGAACCATACCCAATAAAAGCATTCCATATAATTAACTTTGTGATTCCTTTGTCTTAATTGCTTGTCACCCTTCATCCCTTAAAACCAACGCTATGTTCAATTTCTGCTTCCAAAGCTTTTAAATGGCTTTTTTACAGAACTACTTTATTTTTTATATGAAAACCGCTTGTTGGTGAAATAAGCCTCTAGCTTAGTAATGGCCTCCAACATAAAATTTGAGGATGAACCCCTGAAATAAATCAATAATAAATAAAATATTTTGGAAAAACTTTATGAACACATTCAACACCTACAGTGCAAGCATTCCTCCTTTTTCCAAAACATGGTGTCAGCTGTAGTTTCTTTCTGGGCTGTTATTTGAATTACTATGGTTACCGCAAAATGTTGCTTAGAAAAGTCTCTTTGCAAATTAATATCAAATTTCAAGCGAATGTCGCCATTTATTACCTCCAACGATGTAAATACCAGTTTAGCATAAATATTTGCAAACGAAGTATCATTAAAGGTAAGTTTGGAGCATCATACGTGTAAGAACAGAACAAACTATGATCTAAATTTTAATTATTCGTTTGGTGAGGTAAATGGTAACCAATTAGAATATTTCACTACCTACCCGACTACACTATGATACATAGATACATGATTTGATGTAATCAAATCAAATAGCTTTCTATTTACTTTAGCAATTAAAATTCGGACAGGGAAATAATGGTTGTGTGGAGTTTGAACATTAGCATTTTAAATGTCTAAAATTTTACTATTCAATTAAATAATATTAACGCAAATATTTTAAATTGCGTATACTAGATGCTGTTACCTGGTCCTGCCTTTGAAATGTAATTTTTTAAACAAATTTTATTTCAAGCGCACATACATTTGCACCCTATGCAAAATAATTACAAATAAAAATCATTAATTCTTGAAGAGCATAATTTTTCATCTAGAGAAAATGAAAATTCTTCGGCAAAGAATTTTTTACCGCTAAAATAATTAAAAATCTGAAAAACAAAATGGTTCATCTGCACGAGACAATACGACACATGTATAACACAGGGAACTAGGTTCTAGATTTGAAACATTCTCATAATTTAGTTAGATGCTGTATGTATACTAACTTAAAATCAAAATGCTTTCTAAATTCAACAATTCTAATTTTCTGGATAAATTTCTGAACTTAATAAATAAAATAGACAAAATTACATATGTGAGCAAAGCCGCAATTTAAACGAGTATTTTATGCTAATTTAAAAACATGCAATTCCTCAAAAATTAACTTTTAATTCCAAAAAATAATTAAAAATTAAAAATATATACATATAAATACATATATTTATTATAATAATTCCGCCTTAAAATTATTGAAATTATTTTTTGATGTTTTATTTATGTTAACTTTATTATTAAATTATACAAAAAAGTGCTTTTTATATTTGATACAAAAAAGATAATTAAAATTATGATTAAATTTTTTTTTTTTTGTAATATTTTGCATATAATTAAAGATAAATTATAAATGAGAAATTTCACGCACAACATTAAATTATTTTGTTACTTAAATAATTATAATTTATATAACTACACTTAAATATATAATTATAATTCTTGAATAATTATAATTTTTTGTTTCTATTATTTATTACGCGACATAAAATATAATGTTTGGTTTTATTTTTAAAAAAAATATAATTATCAGAATAATATTTAAAGAACTCAGGTTCGATTCATTTATCTTTTATGTTGCAATATTGAAAAATTAACTATTAGACATATTAAATATTTAAAAAATAATTGTGTTGTCTTAGTTTAAATCAATCCAAAATTAACAAAATAAAATTACTTATATAATTAATTTATAAATTAAATTTAAATAAAGAAGATTAATGTTAGTGGCTGTGATAAATACAACAAATAACATAAAACACAAATTTAAAAATGTAAAATAGTATTAAATTATAAAAAGGTTATACATTACTGTAAATTTTTTAGATTTATTGTTAAATTGTTGCAAATACAAAATAAAAAATATTAATGTTAATTAAAAAATACCAACATAAATTTAAAATATTTAAATAAAAAAAACGTTGTATCCATTCAAAGTTATAATCAATATTACAGTAACAAAAATGGCAGTAATAAAATAAATAAAATATGTAAATGATTATTTAGAAATAGAAATTTGTTGAAAAAGTCAATTTTGAGCAAAGCATCTGAGGACGAAAGCATTGAAGGTAAGAAATTTCAGCTGAAAGAATCTAATATCAACCTCTCAGATGAAGATTGAAAGTTTCAAGTGTTTGTTCCATTGCAAAAAGTTGTATTCGAAGACCTAGAGCGACGTTAATTTGTTTCAGGGATAAATTGAAATCACTTACACCAAAATGACATTACGTACATGAACAACAAAAAAAAATTAAAATTCTACTAAAGGAAAAATGAAAAGAATACCGTTCACAACATGCTTGCTATAGACTTTGACCTATTCAGCGACTTAATGCGGTTGTTGCGCGGCTATGTGTAAAGGAGTGGGGGGGGGGGGGGTTCAAACTATGAGTAGACCGGGTTTAACAACTATAAATTAAATAATACTAATTAACATGCTGTATAAGATAGCGGAATGTTGATAGTGGAAAATAAGAGATTACGCTACTCGCCGCGAGTGGCAGCACTATCACTAAAGAGAATTAATTTTGTTATGTAATTACCAGCGGAAATTATTCATTCATTTTGTATATATTGTTTCACTAATTAAAATATCTCAGCGGAATAAAATATTAAAAGTGATCCTTAAAATGGCAAATTGATTGATCTCCGAAGTAAAGCAACTCGGTATATGAAATCTTGAAATTTAACAATATTTCGTCTTTCCGGATTTTCTTCCACTAGTAACCAATACTTTCAGTTGTTTTTCTAATTGCCTAGATTGTTTTTCAAATTGCCGCAGAAAATCAAAAAATTGTAATAAAAATTCTGGTGTTTGAATTTGCCCCAAATTTCCCACATAGTCTCAGTATGATCTAAGCTATTAGAAAAATAACCGAAAGTATTGGTTACTTACTAGTAGAAGTTTTTAAGATATTGTTCAAAAACTGAAAATAACTTATTTGGCCGCAGAAAATCAAAAAATTCTATATGCTCAATATAACCTAAGCTATTAGAAAAACAACTGAAAGTATTGGTTACTAGTAGAAGAAAATCCGGAAAGACGGAATATTGTTAAAATACAAAATTTCATATACCGAGTTCCTTTACTTAGGAGATTAATCAATTTGCCATTTTAAGGATCACTTTTAATATTTTATTCCGCTGAGATATTTTATTTAGTGAAACAATATATCCCTTTTTAAACCAAGAAAAACAAAAAATCGGCTCAATTTTAGTCCAACCCACACAAATGCGTGAATAAAAAACCATTGCATGTAATGGCATTATTGATAAAAAATTTCGCTTGATTTGAAGTAAACCAACACAATTGTGTGTATAGATATAGTGTTTTTTCGGACGAAAATATGTTTGAAAGGAATACACAAATGTGTAAGTTGGTTCAAAAAACATACAAAACTAAATTTTTGACATGGTACTTTTTGCCATACCCGCACAATTGTGGTAGCAAAACACAAAAGGGATATACAAAATGAATGAAAAATGTCCGCTGGTAATTACATAACAAAATTAATTTTCTTTAGTGATAGTGCTGCCACTTGCGGCGAGTAGCGTAATCTCGTATTTTCCGCTATCAAAATTCCGCTATCTTATACAGCATCTAATTACCTTCATTCCGGACACTCACTTTTCAAGAAAATGAAGTAATAAAAATTGAGATTTAAACCTAACTAGCTAATCCTAATTCTCTACTCGACTTAAATAAATCTACCCGACACCAGATTAAGAAACTAACAGTTTTCACTAAATTATAATTTATAAAAAATACATGAATTAACTAAATTTGCAAATCACATAATTTAAGTAAAAAATTTAATAAATTCAATTTTCAGAACCAGATGATAGTATAATTTCTTACGGTTTTGTAGGAGACTATAAAATGTTGAGTAATGATGATGTAGAATGAAGAACTTCACGAATTGATGAATGAGGTTAAGTGGCTTTTTTATTATATTATATGTTTATTGGTTTTATTATGATATAGGTAACGGCTTCGTTTTTTTATTGCACAGCAAATTATATTGTCTTAGCCATGATTTAATACACAATCTTTTAGTATTATCATTGTTAATTCTAATAGCGCATTTTATGATCACGTTTGAAATCGCTATAACGAGAAAAGAAGAAGGTTACAATACTGTTTCTAAAAACAAGGAGCAAATGTTAATATATGTAAATTAAGTTTTTTAGGCAAAGTTATCCTCTTGAATTGAGGCATCTTAGAGATATGAGTAACCCCTATGAATTACCGGGAGCAAAATTTAGACAATTATTCAGGATTTCTAAACCATGCGCTCAATTTTTAATTCAAAAGTATCGGTGGGAAGCTACCAAGTTATTGCATTTTCACAACCAAGTGTATCTCGGGCGGTGAGGGAAGTCATAAAAGTGATTGGCGATTGCTTGATGGATGAATTTATTAAGTTTCCGCAGAGTATCTAAGGGAGTATCTAAGGCCAAGCTGAAGAATATCGAATCTTTTAATTAAAAAGGTTCAAAAAGTTTATACCTCATTGGTTTTGAAAAGGTGAGAGTTGAAACCTCATCTCGATGTGATAAGTGATAACAAATATTTTGTTATCATGCAAAAGAACCCATTTCACATTTCAAAATTTGTGATGTTTACTTTGAGCTACATAGCCTCAATTTTAATACAGATTTTAAGTTAAATTTACTTATATTTGTTGTAGACTTTACCCTATTATTTTTATAGTGTGGGTTTTATTTACTTAAAAAAGGTTGTCGGTTTTACTTAATCGTTCGGTTAATTTTAACAAAATGCTATTCATATTTCACTTTGTATTGATTGTATGTACTTTTGTGATTAATATGACCAATTATTTCTCTGCGTGCAGAGAACGATGAATTTTATAAAGGGAATTTATTTCGCAACCGTAAGGAATACACAGCATCAATGCTCTAGTTTGTTGTGACACCAACATGAAATTGTATATGCTAATTCTCGATTTCCTGGCTCAGTTCATGATTCGTCTCTTTGGATAACATCCAAATTAGGATCTTTTTGTGAAAGCAATTTCACTTCTGTTGAAAACCAAACCAATTTTTTGTTAGGTGACTCTGGTTTTCCATACTTGAACTTTGGCCTTATTCAAACACGGAAAGGGAAACGGACAGTTTTCGTTACAATGAAAAATTTATTCAGGCTCGAAATAATCAAGAAATGATTTGGGGTTTTGAAATCTCGTTTTCGCTGTTTGCTTAGGCATAGAACTTTTCATTACCAACCTAATATGGCATGTAAAATTATCTATGCAGTTTGTACATTACATAATTTACAATTAATGAATAGAAGCATTGACCATGAAGGTAATGATTCAGATAGTGATACTGAAATTGATGACTACGAATCTCAAATTATCGAGTCAAACGTTGTCCTTTAAGTAACACAGAATCAGAAAATGATTCTTGGTACTTATTAGGAAGCAGAGTTCGAGATTTGTATACGAGAAGATATTTCGAAAATTTAATAAATCAATAATATTAAAACATACATAATTTGATCATATAGTGTATATATTGTAGTATAATGCCAAATTTAATTGTTGCCAATAAAAAACACAAAATCTCTCGATATATTTACATATTATATTTATTCTTTTTATTTCAATCATTCAATTTTTAGTAACACAAACAAAAATGTACTAAAACATTTTATTATATAATTTGAAATAAATTGAACGAAATAGAATAACAAAAATAAAAATTTTATTTTTCATTTAAAAAAATTTATGTAACATAAAAAAATAAAATAAAATTTCAAATTGTCAGAATCGGCCCCAATACTATAAAGAAAATAGCTAAAAAAATAGCGGTGCTTCACCCTCCACCCCAAGCGATGCCTCACAGTCCTCACTCAACGTAACGAAATATTTGATCCTTTAGATATCTCTCTCTCTCTCTCTCTAGCATTTACATCCCATGAAAGGATTTTGCCGCCCGCACTATGTTCCTCCATCCTTCTCGGTCCATCCCTCTCGTCCTCCAATTTCGACATCCTAATACGAGTAGGTCTTGTTCGACGTCGTCACGCCAGCGCAGTCGGGGTCTTCCTCTACGACGTACTCCGGCTGGTTGTTGATGGAACACTTTGTAAATCATTCGTTGTTGTGGAGACCTTGCAACGTGGCCGAGCCATCTCACTCGATTAGGTTTGATGAAGCCGATAATATCGCTACCTCCGAGAAGTTGCTTTATTTCGTGGTTCATGCGAATCCGGTATTCATTGTTCGCAACTTTAATAGGACCAAAAATTGAACGGATAACCTTCCTTTCGAAGGTAAATAATAATCTAAAATCGTTAGAGGTCATGGTCTAGCTCTCGCTTCCGAAAGTCAGCACAGGTCTTATAAGTGCTTTATAAAGTGCGAGCTTGCACGAGTGCGAAGGTGTTTAGATCGCAATAATTTTGATTGGGCGTAGAAAACTCGTTGTCCGGCAGCTTTTTTTCTGCCTGCATATCATTCAAGGATGTTATAAGTGACCCGAGGTATTTAAAATTTTCGACGCTATCAAAGTTATAGTCGCCAATTCCGAGATTTGCCATGGAGATGTTCCTGGGTGTTGTTAAGAATTTCGTTTTGGTACTGTTCACCTCCAAACCAAGTCTTCTTGCGCAGCGATTGAGCGGTATGAAATTGTCCTTGATGTCGCTAGGTCTTCGGCCAAGAAGCACGATAGCATCTGCATATCCAAGAATTTGGCCTGATTTATTGAATATACAGCGCGAAGTTTCAATGTTGCTTTTCCTCACTACGTACTCAAGCGCCAAATTGAACAGCACAGGCGCGAGTGCATCTCCCTGTCGAACACCAGATGTTATTTGAAAAGAGTCTGATACAGTTCCTTCAATTACAATTCTACATGCAGATCCAGACGTTGTTAATTTACACAGAGAAACAAGTTTCTCTGGAATACCTAGGCATATGAGCGCGGCCCAAATGTTGTCGCGGTTTATACTGTCATATACCTGTCTGAAGTCTATATATAGTAGATGAATGGTTATGTTATACTCCCAACATTTTTCCAAGATCATCCTCATGGTAAAACACTGGTCAGTGGTCGATCGGTTGGTACGAAAGCCACACTGATAGTCGCCAATAATGTTTTCGGCGAAAGGGATGAGTCTGACAAGTACAACATTAGCCAACACTTTGTAAGCAGTGTTCAATAGAGCTATGCCACGAAAGTTTTCACATTTAAGACGGTCGCCTTTTTTATGCAACGGACATATGAGTGCGGTCTTCCATATTGTGTATTTATGTTATTAAATATTTAGCTAATTTAGGTAAGTATTTTATAGAATTTAATTTATATTTCTATCTTATATTTATTTATATTTCTATCAAAGATAAAAACCGACCTAATTATAAAATTAATAGAAAATTTAATAAAATATAAAGTCAATGAAGTTAGCCCGACGAGCCCGAATTTTTTGGTGGATTTCTTGGATAAGTGTAGCCATCCCGAACAAGTGTAAATACATTAAAAAATGTAGCACCATCCCGAAAAACCATTTATACATAAGAAAAACAAACAATATACAAAAATAAAATTAATGTAAAAAAAAAATTACTGGTAAAACTTTTTTTTTTAATATGTTTAACCCGAATAGCGATAATTTGCGTAGCTACTATGGGTCGACATTAAATTCTATACCACTAACCGCAATACCTGGAGATAAAGCCACATTAAAATCAATAAAACCATCGTGGGCGACTTTAAAGCAAAATTCTACATCTTAGCTAGTATCGTGACCTGTCTGGCCATATATGCTGCTTGGTGGCTTTATCTCCAGGTATTGCGGTATAGAATTTAATGTGGACCCATAGTAGCTACGCAAATTATCGCTATTCGAGTTAAACATATTAAAAAAAAAAGTTTTACCAGTAATTTTTTTTTTTACATTAATTTTATTTTTGTATATTGTTTGTTTTTCTTATGTATAAATGGTTTTTCGGGATGGTGCTACATTTTTTAATGTATTTACACTTTTTCGGGATGGCTACACTTATCCAAGAGATCTAAAAAAATATTCGGGCTCGGGCTAACTTCATCGACTTAAAATATGTGTCGAAAATCAACTATAATCCAAGCCGAAAAGTCAGCAGGGAAAATTGAAACACCGCCAGATTTATTATGAGGACGACATGGCACAATGATTCATGGAATTTTATTATTATTATAAAATAAGTATGAAAAAAAGTCAGTATGAAAATAAAATAATATAAGTTATAAATTTAATTTGGCGTTTCCATTTTCAACATTCTTTTAAACTCCGATAAAATTATTGGAAATCATATGGAAAAGTGTTGCGTTAGTGAATCGCAAAAATGTTACGTTTGCGTATAATTAAAAGTAAACATTATGCGAACGAATACTTCGCTAAAAAGTCTAATTATCTTGGGATAGGAATACCGTTAACGGTTCGTTTTCGAGCTGCAAAATCAATTGAATGAAGTGCAGTATTCGTTTAACGGATCTTCATTCGTCGACATGTCACACGAAACTGACCCCTGAGACATACTCGACGTGGCTGCGACGTTTCTAAATGTCAAAAACGTTGTTCTCCATAGCCTGCTGAAGACTCGTTAAGTGTGTCAAATGTAATCGCTGTAGTTTGAAATCATATATTTTTACTTTTGAGTCACGTCGGTCGCGTCGAGTATACTCAAGGGTGAAGATACAAAACAAATTTAATAAAACTTCAAAAAAAAAATGCAAATCAGAAAAAGGAAGAAACTTATTTTTGTCCAAAATCGATATTTTTGTGTCTCCTTGTTATTTTGTAGTACGAAATTCTAATAGGAATTAGAACTATTTTTCCACATAGTAGAAAACTTGCATACTGGAAAGTGATAAAAAAAGAAGCAAAAGTAGGTCTGTATTTATACCATTCAACCTCCACTATAAGCATAATTCTAATTTATTTCGTTGGTCATAGTAAACTTCCTTGACAAAGAAAGTCAGTTCTATTGAATTAAAATGTATTTTTTAACCTATTTCATCCCATAATTATTTTTAACCCAATCGATGGAAAAGCGTTTGCAAAATGTCCGATCAACCAAAATATTCGAAAATAAAATTATCCGACAAAACAAAAAGGTCTGGGAAAACGGGCGTAATAATAAACACTGGCAATGGTCGTTTTCATCTATTTGGGATGAAATAGGTTAATCCTAAAATGCACTCCCCAGGAACCAAATTAGATTGTCTACCAGAAATCCAATTATAAAAATCGTAACAATTTTCATACAAAATTGTCTTTTGAAAACGAATTTTCAATGAATACTCTACTCGACAACAACAAAAAAACGTCTCGGCGGCCATTTGAGAAAAATAAATTTACCATAAACCACTTGATAGAAACTTCACATTTTCAATAAGAAGTCGGTTGGGTTGGCCTTTGGTCCTAAAAGCAGTTTACATGCGCTTTTTACGTAAATTCCCAAAACTGTAATTTATTTTTTTTAGCATTGTCATTTTACTAAACTACCATAATAGAGTCAATGTTTTACTACACCTTGACAGCGTCGTGTGCACCACTAATTATTGCAGACGAGCAACTCTCAATGAAACATCCTCGTTAGAATAAAATTCAAAAATTTGGACAAACTGAAGTCTGGACTAGCAAAATAGCGTGTTGTAAAGGAACGCACCCTTGCTTCATCAATGTTGCTTACATTTATTAAGGACCTCGATATAGAATTTGAAAATGTGGGCAAGGCCATTTTTTGGTGTTTCAAGAGATGGTTAAATCGGTTTCACCAAAAGATTTGAAATATCTTTTTAATAATGTTTGCGGTAAAGAAAAAGTGTACTACTGGCAAACAACGGATCGCGCGCAAAACACAAATAAGTTCTAACCGTCACGTGTTAGACTATCTGTGTGCTTACAGATGTAGAACCAAAACCTAAAAATTCGTTACAATGCAATTCCGATAAACTGGAATTAACTTTTTTGTGTTAGTCAAGACGAGGTTCCGTAAGCAACCTCATTTACACCAAATAAACATTAATATAAATTAAATTCATCAAAATCAGCACATACAATAAATTGGTTTGCCAATTTTTGAGACTTAAAAATTTGGGGTGAAAATGGAAATATGTATGTACATTGTACATCGTAACTCATATGGACGAATATAGCAAAATGGTGGACGAAGTCACGATACTCTTGTATCTCTTCGCCCTCGATACTGCAGGAAACACTACAAGGTTTGGTACAAAATAATACATCAGTGCCGCTTGATAATTAAAAATTCGGAGAATTTGAATTCTTACATTTATAGAAAACATGACATGATTATATTATATTAAAGCCCCATGAGCTTCTGCCTGATATGTAAAACAAAATCTTGGCGTAAATAATGTTATTATAAATATTAAACTTTTGAATCTTTCATATCATCGTTTTTGTGATATGTTCTTACACAAATCGCCTGGTACAATATACCCAAAAAATATCATTTTCTTTACTCGATGTTGATGTAACATGCAAATTGAAACACAAATTTAATACTAGTCAAAAGCTTTTATGTCAAATTTTATTTTAAAGATACAGAAAAGTGGTTTGAATTTTCCTCTGTGGTTACTTTATTTCATTCAAAAGAGAAACATGAAAGCACCCACAGAAACAAAACAAAAACCATTGTTGTTTGGTGAATTTGGTTTATGTTTTGTCTTATTCTTGACAAACATTAAATATAATTTAAATTGACAAGATAAGAAATTTGGGTATTTCCAAAAATTATTTTTTTAAACCCAACAAGGTTTTTATGTGCGTGTGTATTTTGATTGGAAAGAGATTTCTGTTACGATCCTTTCCTGAATTTTTTTTTTTATAAAAGCAGAAATTTGGTATCAACAATTTTTGGGATTATGTAAAATTAATAAGGAAGAAATAATTAGCATGACATTTTAATATTTTGTACCGATTAATATCAGAATGGCATATTAGTTTTAAATAGACGCGTGTTATATTTTTGGATATTTGGAACTAAGTTTTTAAATTATACATAATATGTACCTATACAGAGAATCCATTAACAACAATGCGAGTCTCTATTTCTGAGATCGATAAAGTTTTTAACTTGTTTATTATATGGTCTATAGAAAATAATATAACAATTAAATGGTAAGATTAGGCTGAATGATCATCTAATTTAAAGAGCTTGGCAGTTTCAAAATTACATATTAGGCGCATTTTTCTGGTTAAATTGGCTATTTTTCAAAAAAGCAAGAAGCATGTGTGTAGCTGAATATTCCTGAAGTAATTTCATGATTTGCACTTTCTTTAAAAATTATCGTTTTAGTTGCTAACTCACCCCTGAGATAGATACTACGCGACCGACGTGACGAAAAAATAAAAACAATTGATTTTATACCACTGCAGTTATATTACGCAATTATTGAGTCTTCAGTAAACTATGAAAAATAACGCTTTCGACATTTGAGAAAGTTTCAGTCGCGTCGAGTATATCTCAAAGGACAATTTTGTGGTAATGTTTAAAATGTCAATCTACTTAAATTTACAGTTGGCTTTGTCATTCGCCTCCTTGTGTACTTGGCCCAATTGAGCAAATAATATATTGCACAAATAGCTTCTAAAGTTCTAACTTGCTGAGATTTCCTAATATTTTTCATTTACTAATGTGTATTATAATTTTTTTATTAAATATGGCTCACAAAATTGCGAATTGTAAACAAAATGGCGGCACAATAAATAGCATTTTTACGACAAGCGTCAATCGATTCCAAAAACATAATGTAACTGAGTATTGTAGATCGAAATGGGATTCTAAATTGATCTATGGAAAAGTACTGGAATATATCCAACTGAGTCGGAGCTAGGATATACCTTAACAGATTATGATGAAAATTGGTATGGTGAGTGGAAAATAATATTCTACAATGATCTACAATATAGCCATATGGGACGGAATCACGGAAATAAAACATTTCTTAAACGATCATTCTTTTTTTAACAGATTATGATAAAATTCTGCGAGGAAATGGGTTTCTGCAATGAGTTTTAGAAGAAGTTCCGTAATATGGCCATCGTGTCGGGACTAAGCCAGAAATCATATATTGTTCTTAGTTTCTGAAAATAATATTTGTAAATGGGCTTGAGCTCACCCACTCACGTAAATTTTTCTTACTGTAATTCTTTTAAACAGTATTGTATAAAAAGACATAACATGTCAAAAAAACTGAAACGTAGAATTTATAAATAACTAGCTGTACCCGGCACGCTTTGCCGGTCGTGTGATTTTAGATGAAACATTTTAGCTGTGTTGTTTTCGAAAAATTACAACAACAAATGTATAAAGCCGAATTGGCTTTAATGTAAGTCAAACAGTTTTTAGGTTTAGGGGAAATAAAACCATTTTATGGTTATGTTGTTTACCACAAGACGGTTAATTTTACTATTTTTTTTGTCATCTTATTACCGAACAAATAAAAATACCGAATTTTATTTGTTCTATTTCGTAAAATAAAAAAAATAAAATAAATATTATTAAAATGAACCAAACCGAAGAATCTAAAATACATTAAAAAAATTAAAGCCAAAATTTGTTGCTTTCAGATTCAAAAGCTAATCTAAGCGGGATTTGCGAAAGCAACACAGCTATTATTTTAATTTTTTGTATTTTATTAATTTAAAATTAAAATGAAATTAAAAATATTTTAATTCCAAAAAAATTGATATTTTTTTTGTGTTTTCAATGCTCTTTGGTATACAACATTTTTAATTGTTCCTTCAGATGCGAACAAATATAATGTTGATAGTTTTCATACACGTGAGCATCGAACATATAATTGGCCGTATATGAGAAAGCTAGACATATTGGAAATTATTTTCTTTTAAAATTAAATGGCATATCTGACGAAATTATAGGGATGCGTGGGATTAAAACTTCTTCACCTTTGTAACAATATATGTAGTTGCTCCAATTAAATTTGTCATTAATTTTTTAACAGCAAGTCGTGTACCACTACAAAGTTTTGGTTGGTTAATATTTTGTATTAAAATGACTGGTACACCAATTTTTGAATTGAACAATATGTGGTGGTACTCCAGGCAAATCTAATGAATTTACAAATTCTGTAGGATAATTTACTACTTCATCTTGATCTATAATACAATTAATTGATTTGTATGCAACAAAAGTTTACTTTTGAATGGCAGAATTTGTATCATTAACGTTTTGTTTTTTGCTACCAATATTGCTCGTTCCCTTAACCAATAGTGATTTTTCAATTGTTTTACAATATTCGGGTGGGTATACGCTTTCAATTAATTCTTTTTTCGATTCTTTTAACCGTTTCAGTCCCAAGCAGCGCGATTACGCTGTTGAGATTTTATGTCGAGAAAAACCGCCACATTTTTGTCCAAGTCACGCGCTCAGATTTAATGAAGCAAGTAGATCAAACAGCTCCTTTTAATGTAACATTTTACAATAGGTTTGTCTCAAAAAATTGCTTTTTCATCTTCCTCTCTCATTTAGAAAAACCGACGTCGCGCTGTTTGGGATTCTTCCATAGTGTTTTTTCAATACCCCTTGGGACTCAAACGGTTAAAATACAAAAATTTTGTAAATATAAACTTTTCCATTTTCAATGTTTAATAATTGTTTTGAAAATGTTACAGGTACAGCTGATTTATTATTTTATTTATTTATTTATTTCTAAAGAAATCTATTTTGTGAGTACATGTATGATTTCAAATTAAAAGCGGGCATTCAGTTTAACACAAAGATTAAATTAAAACAAAAAAAAAAACTAAAATTTTTTAAAAAGTTTTAAAAAATTTTAAACAAAAAAAAAAATTATCAAAAAATAGAAACAAATTTTTATTTAACATTTTAAAATTTTAAAAATAATTTTTCGTTGGCGTGAAGTATTTCCTAAAATTGTTTAAATATTTTTAGAATTTTTTTTAGGAAAAAATTCACGTTTCTAGCCAGTGTTGTGAAAAATTTCCTAATACTAAATAGTTGAGAATGTATTAGTGTAAAATATACAAAATTCATATTAAACAGAAAAATTAATTTTTAATCCGGATTTTATGTTCTTGTTATTAAGTAGGATGGTTAAAATAGAAAGACATGAATTTGTGTTGTTCAGGCAAGCTCAACAGGGATATGTATAACTTACTAAAGTAATGTATATAGTAGGTTGATGAACCTGTACAGTAAAAACTTGGTTTTGTATTTCCTGACTTCCTCTGTGCAAATAAGTTAAATTTGTAAGATCTGCAAAATTATTACTATGTAAAATCATTATAGTTTGTTAAATGCAGTTTGTAAAGCTAGCTCAGCAACTAAATGTTGCTGTAATTTATGTCCAATTTTTGTTTTTGTGTCGGTTATATACGAAGAAAATTGGTAAAATAAATTAGAACAACTTAAAAAGCCAACTTGCTTGTTCTGTTATATAATTGAAATTATAAAGTTTATTTAATTGAAAAGTGGTCAGCGCCCCAACCAGAGGTAAGCGCACTACTATAAAAACAAAAAATCTAATTCCAAACTGTGGTGTAATTATTCATATAGTCTAGACAGTTGGATTAGAATATTCATTGTCCTTCGAGCTAGATCTCAGCATCAACGAGATCAGCATAGCAGTTTTTACAACAACACACAGTAGCAGCTTTACCATAACGACACCAAAAGCAGTTTGTGTGCATAAACATCAAAGATTAAATAATTAAATCACAGCTAAGCGCAACAGTTTTTCATCTATAACTCATCATGACTCTCGAAACAGTCGAATTCGTTAAACAACAAGATGTCATCTCCGACAAGATATCCACCATGAGGCGGAACTATGGAAAAGACAGCGACCACCGCAAAAGTCAGAGTTATCTACAAGAACGTATTGCAAAATTGAAGGAGCTGTATGCAAAATTCATCTCAGCCGCCGTGAAAAACATCACGATGTCGCTGCTGAGTGATAACCATCCTATCTTAAAAGCAGGAAGCAAGTAGCAGAAAACTACGAAGTTCTGCTGGCTGTATTACAACAGCGATGTAAATCACTCTCAGATCAATTACAATCGTCATCATTTAGTGCCAACAAGCTAAACAACAACAGTAGTTGAATCGATCGATCAGCTTCATAACCCGCTCAAAAGCAAGACGTACTCATGCGTCAATTATATCAACATATACATCAAATCGAGCACAAACTGGATAAAGAAGTTCGTCCACCCGAATACTTATAGATAAACGTCAACATACTGCAAAAAAGTATGGAAGATATCGACCAATTGCATACGACGATCTTCGACGTTAGAAACAGATGAGAAAGATAGAAGAATTGACCACTTGCTCAAGGATTACTACGGTACCTTAGTGGACAAGGTGGATGCCACAATATTGCGAGTGGGGTTAAAAGTCAAACATGGCCCGCAAGAGGCGCGCAGTAAAAATCTACCGAAAGTAGGTGGACATACATTCACCGAAGGTTGTATATACCTAGAGCTCGTTCAACGATTTATTCGCGGAGCTCATTCATCAAGAAAATCTCGGATACGGTCAAAAAGACTTAAACTCGCACAGCCAGAGAGGAGCGGCTCAACTCAACAGTCATCTCTTAAACGTAGGAAAAAAATATGAGAAAGCACGATATTTGCTACAGGCCAGGTACAACTATCCTTGGCTAGTTGCGAACAAATATTTCAAATCACTTTTATCTGCACCAACGTATCAAGTGGAAATGATGACATTGGAGAGAGCTAGCTGGTGAACACCGCGAAGCCCTATGCGAGATGCTTCAAACAACACGGTGGCTCATGCATATGCAAGGCAAACGTATGCATCGTCTGTAGGGGAAATCATCACACGTTCCTGCATTGCAACAACGCGGTGTCTTCTTTTGCTAAACAACCTCTGTTGGTAAACAAACAGGCACCAGTATTGTTGCCTACTGCAATAATTAAGGCGGTCTCTTGTAATGGTCTCTTGTAAGGGCTCTGATAGGCGTGGGATTCCAAGCCACATTTGTCACTTCCAAGGCAGTTAGCAAGCTTAATATCAAAAAAAGAAAAATCAATGTCAACATTTCGGGTAACGCTGATTAGCCGTTCATCGCCACCAATGGTCTAATAATGGGCGGGCAACAACACCCAATAGCTCAAAACACTGAGCCCGGATGAATCAAAAAATAACATCTATGATAACAACCAAGGCGATAGAAGAACAACTCAAGTTATTTATCGAGAACGACTCCATTTCAGAGGAAAGAAATCATACTGAAGCGGAAATAAGAATTGAAGTACTCCTCCAGACAAATTTGGAACAGAGCCCTGATGGTAAATATACAATAAAGATTCCCTTTAAAAATTCTAACTTAAGCGAATCTAAGAAAGCGGCTGTAGCTATAGACTAATACAACTGGAAAGAAAATTTGTGACGGATCCACCGTTTAAACAACAATCATCCAGAAGCAATCAACCTCAATCATATGGAATTAGTGTTCCGGAACAAGAACAGCTGGCAGTTAATCAAAGTTATGGTATCCCACACCACCGAGCGCTAAAACGTAGCAGCCCAATTAAACTCCGTGTAGTAGTCGAAGCCTCAGCAAAAAACGACAGTCGGGTATCATTGAACGATTTAATGATGTGTGGCCTTAAGATTCAATAAGATCCCGCAGATATCCTTCTTCGATGACGAAAGCACAAGTTTGTCGTAACCGCCGACATTGAAAAAATGTGCAGACAAGTATGGATATATAAAGATGATCGTTATTTTCTAAGGGTTCTGAGGATAGATGACCCTAGCAAACTTATCGTGATTTACAGGTTCAGTACTGTAACCTATGGTACTACGGCGGTCAGATTTCTAGCAGAAAGAGCTCTGTTACAACTAGGTCAAAAAACACAGCAACACGCAACGGCTTTAAGAATTTTACCATCGGACTTCTTCGTATATGACATGCTAACAGAAGCCGACACCTTAGAGAAAGCTGTAGCAGCCGTGAATAAATTAAGAACAACTACCGAAAAGAAAATCTAAATCTTTGCAAATGGGCATCCAACTCCATAGGCATCCTGAAATATATTCGAACAAGTTTCATCGAACAGTCAACTTATCAATTAAGTTGAATGATTGTGTCAAAACCGTGGGTATATTATCATCCCGTCGAGGAGTGACCAAATATCCTTAATCCTAACTACCAGAAAGCCTACTTTTAGAAAATTGTGTATGATTTTCCAGTTAGTCAGACTGAGACCTACTCAAAACCATTTTCCGCTAATATGCGCGGTGTTTAGAAATATCGGAAAACTCGGAAAAACGATTGTATTTAATGTATCGCATTTATATGTGACCAAATATCCTTAATCCTAACTACCAGAAAGCCTACTTTTAGAAAATTGTGTATGATTTTCCAGTTAGTCAGACTGAGACCTACTCAAAACCATTTTCCGCTAATATGCGCGGTGTTTGAAATACCGGAAAATTCGGAAAAACGATTGTTTTTAATGTATCGTATTTATATGTGACCAAATATCCTTAATCCTAACTACCAGAAAGCCTACTTTTAGAAAATTGTGTATGATTTTCCAGTTAGTCAGACTGAGACCTACTCAAAACCATTTTCCGCTAATATGCGCGGTGTTTAGAAATACCGGAAAACTCGGAAAAACGATTGTTTTTAATGTATCGTATTTATATGTGACCAAATATCCTTAATCCTAACTACCAGAAAGCCTACTTTTAGAAAATTGTGTATGATTTTCCAGTTAGTCAGACTGAGACCTACTCAAAACAATTTCCCGCTAATATGCGCGGTGTTTAGAAATATCGGAAAACTCGGAAAAACGATTGTTTTTAATGTATCGTATTTATATGTGACCAAATATCCTTAATCCTAACTACCAGAAAGCCTACTTTTAGAAAATTGTGTATGATTTTCCAGTTAGTCAGACTGAGACCTACTCAAAACCATTTTCCGCTAATATGCGCGGTGTTTAGAAATACCGGAAAACTCGGAAAAACGATTGTTTTTAATGGATCGTATTTATATGTGACCAAATATCCTTAATCCTAACTACCAGAAAGCCTACTTTTAGAAAATTGTGTATGATTTTCCAGTTAGTCAGACTGAGACCTACTCAAAACAATTTTCCGCTAATATGCGCGGTGTTTAGAAATATCGGAAAACTCGGAAAAACGATTGTTTTTAATGTATCGTATTTATATGTGACCAAATATCCTTAATCCTAACTACCAGAAAGCCTACTTTTAGAAAATTGTGTATGATTTTCCAGTTATTCAGACTGAGACCTACTCAAAACCATTTTCCGCTAATATGCGCGGTGTTTGAAATACCGGAAAATTCGGAAAAACGATTGTTTTTAATGTATCGTATTTATATGTGACCAAATATCCTTAATCCTAACTACCAGAAAGCCTACTTTTAGAAAATTGTGTATGATTTTCCAGTTAGTCAGACTGAGACCTACTCAAAACAATTTTCCGCTAATATGCGCGGTGTTTAGAAATATCGGAAAACTCGGAAAAACGATTGTTTTTAATGTATCGTATTTATATGTGACCAAATATCCTTAATCCTAACTACCAGAAAGCCTACTTTTAGAAAATTGTGTATGATTTTCCAGTTAGTCAGACTGAGACCTACTCAAAACCATTTTCCGCTAATATGCGCGGTGTTTAGAAATATCGGAAAACTCAGAAAAACGATTGTTTTTAATGTATCGTATTTATATGTGACCAAATATTCTTAGTCTTTACTACTAGAAAGTCTTTCGAGTTTGGAAATATCGGAAAACTAGTCATACTAAGGCCTACAGACTTATGTCCATTAATTATTTTTGAATTAATTTTTAACTCGTTAATATGCACTAATTTAATTTATTTGATAAAACAATTTTTTACACATACATAGATAGTTTGTTTTGTTGTTGTTGGTTTTAGGATTAACTTTTGTATTTAGGAAAATACTCACAATCGTAATTTTTCAGGATTTTTTGAAGTTATCCTTCGATAGATTAAAGTGAAATAGGTCATCGATGATGTTAACCGATTTAGACTACCTATTAATGGGGTTGTGTGCAAGTTTTGCAATTGACCACGCATATTTGTTGTTAAATTTAATTTTTGAGCGTTTCTCCATAAATTAGATGAATTGAATTTGATGTTTTTTTCAAGTTTCTGCCTCCATTTTGCCCGAACAGCCCTTAATGCACCGCTTTAAGTAGATGACCGTTTTAAATTGCCGACCATTCGCTTAAACCTTCGCCGCAAACATGTCTCATAAATTCTCTAACGATTACAACCGGGACTACATGCAGGCCAATCAAGAACATTCTTTTGTTTTTGACAAAACCACTCCATTGATTGCTTTGATGCATGGATGAAAGCATTGTTTCGTTAAAAATTAAATCATTGTCGTTGTAGTCCTCAAGAAAAGTTATCAAATCGTTTTCTAACAAATCATTGTACATGTCTGAATTCATTCGGGGGGTAATAAAGCAAATTGGTAGCTTCCCGCCATAGTGAAAAGCTCCCTACACCATTACTGTACCTCCACCGGAATTTCTTTTAGACTGTAATATATTTTCATCACGGATATCGTGCCAGTAGCAAGAGTACTGGCCTGGGCCGTCTTGGTTGAATTTTTTCTCATCCGAGAAAATCACTTTTTGCGATTTATCTTTCCAATGCATGTGTCGCTTGACCAACAGTAGCCGCGTTTCAATATGCTTATAGGAAGAATTAGTCTTACTTTGCAATTTCAACCATTTAATATTTTTTGGTGTTCGAGTGTTAAGAGCAATATGTTGTTTTGTAACAGGTAAGCCCAATTTTGCTTTAATTTGATTAACGGGTAACTTGTTACGAGTTGTTTTCTTTCTTATTTTGTCCCTTTGAAATTTGGGTAACCTACTATTTCGTTTTGTTTTCTTTTTTAGACCACAACTTGGAGCTTTTTTTAGGAAGTCGTGGATCACAGTTGAAGATCGACCAATTCTAGTACCAGATTGACGCATGGTAAATCCTTGTTCTTCAAAAATTCTGATGGAGATTTTTTCTTCTTCATTTAAGAACTTTCCCTTTGGCATCACTATAATAAAATATTATTACAATAAATAATAATTTAAATAAAATTCTATTTTATAAGCATCGTAATATACTTACTGAATAAGATCGAATATCAAAGATTTAAAACAAATTATATATTTATTTATTAAGTGCGTAAACCCGTGGCGAGCTGCAGCTATCGGGGGGGTCACAGGTGGTGGATAGTGAACGGCCTATCGATAGGTAGGTTAGCGGTGAATTAAATAAGCCGTCCCCAGCCGCAGCTCTGCTGGGAAGAGAGTCTCAGAGAAGGGGGGAGTGGTTAACCTCTGTTCACCAAATTCTGAGTGCCTAGGATACCCAGTAGGGAAAGGCGAACTGATGGCGCCATAGAACCATCGACCATAACCACGGTGAACTGAGCATCACGTCTCCCTGTGCTCCCGGGCCTCGAGGTAGTGAGTGGGAAACCCTATAAACGGTAATCCCATGAATGAAGTGGGTCCCATTTGTTTGGGATATCCATATGAATGGGTGAATGAGTGAGTGAATGTGGGAGGAGGGCGAGGGTGCGGGGGGTGGGGTGCTCGGTAAGCCAATGGGCTGGATTTAGGTGTTACGCGACCCGTGCTGATGATCGGCTAGACTGAGGGCCCATTTAACAAAGCCCAGTCGTGAACGGAGCCCTCTGGATACCTGGCGACCTCCAGTTGTATTTAGCCTTGCTTGCGTACACGGATCTCTGCGCAGGTTGACCTATATTTCTCCGATACTCGTGGGAGAAACATGGAAGAAACAAAAGAAATTAAAATTAAAGGGGCCGGCACCCTTCAAAAACCGGAAGAAGTTAGCAACTCTAACCGTAAAGGTGGGGCTTCATCATCAGGGTTAAGCGACACTTTGGCATCGAATCCAGGTGGAAGCGGAACCGCTAAAAGAAATAAGGGGGAATTGAGGGAGATCCCTCAGTCGAAGCGTCGATACAGGGAGAGACGGTCGGCGTATAGAATTTTAGAAAAACTGGCTGCGACCCCTGAGGGGCAGCTTACAGTAGAACAACGAGGATCTGTGGCATGGGCTAAAAAACTGTCGGCCGTGACAGCTCGGAAAGGGCCCTTGTGTCTAAAAGACAGAGGTCCCAGGAAGAGCTGGAAACAAGCGAGAGTAAGCGAGCCAAGGTTCAGGTAGAAAAGACGTCGGGTGCTCCTAGGGATCAAAAACTGAAGCTATTCAGTGAGATCCTAAAGGAGCACGTGCTGGCGCTAGCCGTCATTGACAGAAGTCAGGAAGATGGGAGCATCACGTCAGAGAAATGGAGAGTAGTGTTTAATGCACTAAACTACATTTTTCTGCGGATCCTGAGAGAAAATCCGGGATCCCCCCGTCCTGCAGAGATGCGGGATGGTACCAGGGGCGCGTGAAGTTGACTGCGTGCTCGGACCAGAGATCAGTCGACCTTTACAAAAGGGCAATTTCCGAAGTAGGCGAGGTGTGGCCGGGCGCGAGGCTTGAGGCAGTCTGCAGGGAGGAAATCCCGAGCAGGCCGAGGGCACGTGTTTGGCTGCCAACCGAGCCGGATAAAATAGAAGAGATCCTCGAGATCATTCAGGCCAGTAATCCCGATCTTCCAACGGAAGACTGGAGGATTATAAAGCGAGAGGAAGCTAAGGGAGGTTTTAGATTGGCGATCATGCTGATCAATAAAGAATCCCTGGCTTCCCTTGCAAAATTGGGAGTGATCAACTTCGGGTTCGGGTCGATCACTCTCAAAGTGTATAAAAAGGACGAGACCGACGCAACTGCGAAAGACCAGCCTGGGGGTGACGGCGAACGGACCCAGCAGGAGACGGTCAAGCGGGCTGAGGACGGCCAGGAAAGTAATGCTTCGGCTCTGGGGAGCATATTTAGGGGAGGTAGCCTCCTCTCTCTGGAGTCTGATGGGGACATTCCGTCAGGCTCTCGACGAGAGGAAGACAGCGTCCGGAACAAAGAGGTAGATGGCACTATCCTGATGCAGGGAGTGCAGGAAGAGGTGAGTAAGGTCGACTACAATGGTTAGCATTGTACAAATAAACCTACATTACACGAAGGCTGCCTCGGCAGCTCTCGTGCTCAGACTGACTAAGTCAGATGAGGATTTAGTGTTAATCCAAGGTTCTTGGATTAACAATAACAGGATCTGTGGCCTCAGAATGAAAGGGTATAAATTACTATACTCAAGCAACTCTGAGAAGATCAGATCGTGTATTTTAGCGAAAAATAATTTGAATATTTTTCTTCTTCCACAATTTAGTAGCGGAGACGTTACAGCGGTGAGCGCTGAGGTTGGCTGTGGAAAGCTATGGCTAGCCTCAGCCTATATGGATCGCGAGAAGGAGGTTCCACCGGACAACCTGGGGGAACTGATCCGGGAAGCAGATCAAAGAAGGGTAGGTGTTGTACTCCGATGTGATGTAAATGCGCATCACACAATCTGGGGAAGCACAGACATCAACGAGAGGGGTGAGTTATTATTTGATTATTTATTAAATACCAACCTTTTAGTTTGCAATATTGGACGAGAACCGACATTTATTGTTAAAAATCGACAGGAGGTTTTAGATGTCACCTTTGTGTCAGAAACGATCTTTCATATGATCAGAGGGTGGAGAGTGGCGAAAGAGCACTCATTCTCTGATCATCGATATGTAATTTATAACCTCGACATTAAACCTGTTACCCGGAAATCCTTCCTTCGCTGGAGGTTCCTGGACTTCCGGCGACAGTAGAGGAATTAGATGGCATGGTTGATATTGTCACAAAGGCATGCAATCTTTCATTTAATACTGCGTGTCCCCTAATAAAGCCTAGGGGTAGGCAGAAACCGATTCCAAGGAGTTGGGAACATATCGGAGTGTGTGTAGGAGAGCTTTTAATAAAGCTAAGAACACAAGGGAGGTTCGGGATTGGGACTCCTATAAGGAGGACCTCAGAAAGTACAAAAAAGAGTTGAGGAAGGCACAAAGGGGGTCTTGGAGACTCTTCTGTTGTAGAATGGAAGAGGTCTCTGAGACTTCTCGCCTTAGGAAAATTCTAGCTACTAACCCAACCAGTCCTAGCTATTTAATTAGACCAGACGGGTCATGGACAACTTCAAGTGCGGAATCATTGGAGCTCCTCATCGAGACCCATTTTCCGGGGAGCTTTGAAGACTCGACAGAGCCTGGAGCTAATCGAGTAACACCTTCAATAGAGATGGAGGGCATCGCGGATAAGGAGCGAATCCGTTGGGCGCTGAAGGGATTTAAACCTTATAAATCGGTGGGCCCGGATCGGATTATACCAGCAGAGATCCAGAGGAACTCAGCAGTCATCCTCCCCTGGCTGGAAGGTATCTTCATGGGATGTCTGAAACTGGTATATATTCCTAAAAAATGGACGGAGGTCAGAGTGGTCTTTATCCTGAAATCGGGAAAAAGCTCGCATGCCTATCCAAAGGATCTGAGACCTGTAACTCTATCATCCTTTCTGTTGAAAACCTTGGAAAGGTTGGTAGATATAGGTATTCGATCAAAAATTGAGCCCAGGAGTTGGGCAATGTCGCAGCATGCGTACTGTAAGGGAAAGTCCGTGGACACAGCTCTGCACGATCTAGTACGCATGATTGAGAAGTCAATTTACTCGCAAGAGTTCTGTATGGTAGCATTTCTCGACATTGAGGTAAAGGCACCCTCAATGTCGAGAAATGCTATATAATGTTAAAACGGAGGCGATCATGGAAGGCTTGCTATTTTTGAACGTGGACTACCCCATATGTAGGTTGATAAATCAGATGCTGGTAAGCAGGATTATTACCTCGAAACTGGTGTAACAGTCCTCATCATACGCGAGTTTTGACTTTGCTCCTAAGTATGATGAAGGTTGTTCACAGAAATTGTTGCGGTTGTTATCCTTGGCGCGGTTTGCTGGTTTCCGGCTATTGCTCGTCAGTACGGTCGTGAGTATATCCAAGGCCACAACAATCTAGTATTAACCGCGAATAATAAATGTAGTAAATAATATAAAAATTTGAGACCACATATAAGTAATTAATATTGCAACCACACGATCACCTCTCCAAACTAAAGCGCTACTACTTTTATCACACCCCCATCTTATCAATTTAGTACTTCATGGTTTCTACATCAATCACGGACAAACAAGAAAGAAGAACATCCATGTTTACAGAATATCATTAGTTATTTGTTTAGAAAAGAAACAGAAAAATTGCAATTTCGAAAAAAAAATAAGAAACCAAAAGAAAAATTTATATAATATAAAAATATTTAAAAAAAGGAAAGAGAAAGAAATTGGTTATAGTTATAATAAAAAGAATACAGTAAATGAAAAACTTGCGGTTTTACTCATCAACCAATGATGGTTTTGGACGGCGATCCCCTTGATAAATAATGTCCCCTGATGTTAGAACTGGAACTCACGTCATGGTACTCCACTTGACTCGTGCATCAAAAAATTATGTATATGGCCAACGTGTGTTGATTTTGTTTACTCGAATTTTACTTATTGATTGTTATTATTGTCGTATAATATTATGCAGATTTTTTATGATCGTTGTAAAATGCCACACCCAGATGGTTATTATCACGTCGAATTTTTCTTTATGAATGAGTTTTTTTTTTTTATTGGTGGCGTTCACTGATTGATAATTATGTTTTCGGTGTTTTATTGCTGTTATTAAAATTTATGATTTATTATTATATTATTAAACATTAGCTATTATATTACATAATATAGTTTGATATAATTTGAGTTCACTTTGCGATATTATTATTATAGTTCACTTGAATATCACATTGCACTTCGTCTATAAATTGCATCACTGGAGAGGAACTTGCGACCCTTAGTTGAGCAAAGAACATACGAACAAACGGCACTATTGAAACAAAATTTATTTCGTTTTTTTTTTTTTGTATCCTTTTATTTGAACAATAAAATGTTTTTTTTTTTAGTTGATGACCGCACCCATTAATTAAACAAACTGTACTCATTTACTTTAAACATTACCGAAATTGCATAATATAGTTTATTCAATTTACTTGACAAAAATAACTCATGTACAAGTACGTTCTTCTAACTTTAGGTTTTATATTAACTTAATTTCACTGTCTTTTCACTATGGATAGCTGAACATAAAAATTTTATCTAAAATTTTATAATAACCGAAAGTTATTATATTAAACACAATCGAATGCAATTACTATCGAATGCACCGGGAACCGTTTTCACTTAAGAACGGACTTAACTAGATTTTAACACTTATTTGCAAAAAAAAAATTCATTTACTTAATTCTGCAATTAACTAACCGACGTAACTCTCGGACTTAACTCTCCGCCTTAACTGACTGAAAATTTTAATTGCCATGCAATTTATAATTTTTTCTTTGTACCATAAAAAGCGGTTGAAACGAGTTTATTGGTAGCTGAGTTAATCTCGTTAACCATAAACAAGTAAAGTTAAACTGATTATGACGAGGCTTTGTAGCTCAAAATTAACAAACTATACCGGTGACCAGATTAGTGTCACAAATCGTGGGGACGACCCACCTGAGAAGAGGTCTCATTGGCCGGGCTTAAAGTCAAACAAATAATAGGCTATGTACGGATATCTTTTAAATGATATAATCCTAAAGGTTTGCCATTCTCATCATTTAAATGGTAAGCAACATTTCCTACTTTCTCGCGCACTACGGCTGGTATAAATTTGTGGTGTAGCTTAGCGGCAAATTGGTTTGCAGCATCGCTCTGCGCGAAAGATCTAACAAAAACTGTTTGTCCTGGATGTAAGTTCCTGTTTCGACTTCGTAAGTTGTACTTCTGGGCGCTCTTGTCGTATGCGGATCGTAAATATAACAATACCTTGTTCTTAATAGAACTAAGTCGATCGGGTTTAGAGCTTATATTCAAATAATTATCGTTTACTCCTTCAATTAGCTGTCTCAGCTTATAGTCAGAGCCATGTTGTACCATATACTGCCCGAATACCAAAAAATGTGGAGGGTATTTTGTTGTTCCATGTACACAATTTCGAATTGCTGCAGCAATTTCGTATACATGAAGATCCCAATTCTTATGTGAATCCGTTAAATAACATCGGATTGCACCTACGATAGTCCGATTCACTCTTTCTGAAGCGTTGGATTGCGGTGAGTAAACGGGTGTACGCAAATGATTTACTCCATACTTATTTAAGAGTTCTTGGAATTGTTTGGACACAAACTGTTTGCCGTTATCCGAAACTATGGTCTCAGGAACTGAAAACAAGTTGAAAACTTGATTTTCCATGAATTCGCATAGCGCTTTAGCATTAGCCTGTCTTAGTGGTTTTAGGAGTGTAAATTTGGAGAAATGATCTCACACAATCAATAGAAAACAATGTCCATTTTTCGATCTTGGATATGGACCTAGAAAATCAACATATACACGCTGGAATGGCCTGCATGATTCTGGTTGGTTTCCCATACGTGGTTTCAATAGTTGATTCACAGGCTTATTCATCTTACATTTGCTACATTGAACAACAAACTTCTTAACGTCTAAGGCCATATTTGGCCAATACAACTGACGCTGTAAACGTTCTAAGGTCTTTTGTACTCCCATATGGGCCGAAGAAGGAGAACAATGGGCTTGTTTTATTAATTCGGATGTCATTTCCTCGGGAACTCGAAGTTTCCATTCCGATAGGTCGGTATCCATGTATTTGGATCCATAGTTGAGGCATACTAGAATTTTACCATTATTGACACAATAGTTGCTATACTCAGGATTTAAATTCTCAATGTTTTTAATTTGTTCTACATACGCAGGAGATAAGAAAGCCTCCGAAGATAAATCGATATGCAACGGTGGCAATTTATCCTCCGGAATCTCGTAATTTGGGTCAGTTTCTTTCAATTCATCGATTGAACACAGATAGGAATTAGAGTCGGTGACAATACCGATATTATAAGGTTTCACCCAATCTAGCAATTCGTCGGTGTTAAGAGCATCACAAAAAGCTCTGGATAGAGAATCCGCCACAGTGTTTTCCGAACCCTTTCGATAATCGATTTCAAAGTTATAAGACTGAAGTTTCAAACTCCATCTGGCTAGTCGTCCAGAGAGCTCTTTCTGAGACATTAACCAACGTAATGCAGAATGGTCTGTATAAATGGTAAATTTGTAACCCTCGATATAACATCTAAATTTCTTGACGCTGGTAACGGCTGCTAAGCATTCAAGCTCGGTGACCGTATAATTTCTTTGAGCGGCGTTTAGCTTTTGGGAGATGAAAGCTATTGGACGCTCTGCTCCCTCATCATCGACTTGAAATAGAACGCTACCAATGCCATCTGAACAAGCATCACACTGGATGAGGAAAGGTCGATTAAAATTTGGATTGGCCAGAACCGGTGCAGTAGAAAGAGCTCTTTTGAGATTGTCGAAAGACTGTTGAGCTCGCGGAGACCACATTAGTTTGTTACTTTTCTTAAGAAGATCGGTTATTGGAGCAGCGAGGATTGCAAAATTTTGTATGAATCTTCTATACCACCCACAAAGTCCCAAGAATCGTCGTATCTGCTTCACAGTCTTTGGTGTTGGATAATCCAAAATACCCTGAATCTTCCCTGGGTTGACCTTTAAACACCCGTCTCCAACCACATATCCCAAATATACGATTTCCTTGAGCAGAAATTTACATTTGGATACGTTTACTGTTAATCCACCTCGTTTCAATAATTGAGCCACTAGGTTCAACAACCGGAAATGTTCCTCAAGGGTTGCAGAGGTTATGAGCAAGTCATCAAGGTATGTAAAGATAGATTCATGCAACTCTGAAGGTACTACCTTGTGCATAAGGCGGCACATGGTTTGCGGAGCGTTGCATAACCCGAATGGCATGACCGTGAACTGGTACAAGGGACGTCCTGGCACTGTAAACGCCGTCTTGTCGCGGGAATTTGGGTCGAGAGGGATTTGCCAAAAGGCATCTTTGAGATCAATTGAACTTATATATTTGGTTTGCTCTAATCGACCCAGTAATCCCTCGACAAGTGGCAATGGATAGGCATCTTTGACTGTCCACTTGTTCAGTTCACGGGCATCCAAACAGAGCCGCACTTTACCATTCGCCTTAGACACAAGCGTAATTGGTGATGACCAAGAGCTCTGACTGACCTCAATAACGCCTAGAGCCAGCATCCGATCTAATTCGGTATACATGAGCTTCTGCTTGATGGGTGAAATTGCATAAAAGCGCTGCTTAACAGGCTCGCCCCCTTCACGAATCTTAATG
This sequence comes from Nephrotoma appendiculata, assembly GCA_947310385.1. Classification (NCBI taxonomy): domain Eukaryota; kingdom Metazoa; phylum Arthropoda; class Insecta; order Diptera; family Tipulidae; genus Nephrotoma; species Nephrotoma appendiculata. Next base: position 187,566,725 of record OX371223.1, read on the forward strand.
GAATGGGATATCAACGTGGTTTTACCTAGTCCTAATTCACTTGAGGAGGGGAATTGATGGATTAGTTCTTCGAGTATACGATTTTGCTCCGATGTTAGCTGATGTCTTTTGGGCTCATCCGGGTCGAGAGTTAGATCACTTACATTTTGGACTGTAGGTGAAATTTGGAAACAGTTCCAGAAGTCGATCCCGAGGTAAAGTGGTTGCTCAAGCTCCGGTACTATATGAAGACGTAATTTATGCGTTTGATTATTAAAAGTTATATCTACTAAGATATATCCGAATACTCTTTTCTTCTCACCACTTGCAGTATTTACGTAAGAAAACGAGTTATGAATGTTAATAAATGGATTTTTTAGGTACTTCTCAGAACCAGATCCTAATATGCTCACTGTTGCTCCACTATCTAACAAACCAGTATGTTTGACTCCATTTATCAGTATATTGGCATACGGTCGAGAGTCGTTAGTATTAGTGTTTATGATGGAAGCAGCGATAATTGATCTAAATTGTCGTTTAGTGTGCCAATACAAATGGGAACGGTTCTTTTGCTTTTGACTGTAATGTCGAATTCTAGGTTTGGCATATGGAGATTCAGGTTGCCGAAAATTGGATAAGAGTAATTGATTATATGATGAAGATGGGGCGAAATTGACTTGGTTTATTTTATTAGAATTATAGGCAGAAATAACTGGTGGATTATAAGAATTTATAGGGCTGTTTGGTGTGGACTTCCCGTGCTCAAATTCGCTCGTGACATGGGGGGAGTTTGACGAAGTTGTGCTGGATTGGATTCCTCGATACTTTGACTGGGTACTCCATTTTGAGGTGCAGGGATCCCAGACCTCCACTGGCCTCTCGGTAAGTTTCCCATACAACGTGGACAATGAGTACTCGTGGTATTCCGATACCCACAGCGATAACAAAATAGACCCAAGGGTAATTCGCAATTTTTAAATGTATGCCCGAGGTCACAACAATTGAAGCAAATTGGTTCTTTATCAACAGATTTAAAGTGTACCTGTCGTTTTAATAGTGAGGGATGTTTCGCCCTCGACATGTTTGGATCGCTCTCGGTTGAATAATGCATTGCCGAGAGATTTGGATCTCCGTAAGCCGAAGGTTTAGCCTCCACCAATTCATACTCGTTGTCTTGATAATTCAATTCATTAATCGCAACTGCGCGCGAGAATGGAGAGTAGTGAGGGCTAACTTTGAGGCGAGACCAGGTGCTTTCCCAAGCAGCACAGCTTTTAATTAAGTCGTTGACGTTTGTGAAGTAGCGATCGGTGAGGTGATATTGCAATTGAGGAATCATATTGCGCATTAACACTTCAATGAGGCGGTCTTCTGGATAAGGTGTGTGACATTGCAAAGTCAAACTCCAGACGTGCTGATAGAATTGTAAGAAAGTCTCTTTTGAGGATTGTCTCCGAGATTCAATTTCTTGTCGAATTTCGACATCCAGTCTGCGGTCTTCGAATTTTTCTAGGAAAATCTTTCTTAACTGATCCCAATTTAAACTTGGATTATTTCGGCGGTAAATCCAGTACCAGTGTAGTGCTGTTCCCTTTAAAACAAAACTAAGTTCATTTATTAGGGATTCTTTGGGAATATTCATGGTGCTACCAAGCGTTTCAACCTGCAGAATAAATAAGTCAGCAGGCAAACCACTAGATGAACCATCGAATGTGATGCCTGATCTTGCAAGCGTTCGTGGTCTAACCTGGTAAGGTTCGTTTGCTTTTAAATAAGCGTTGAACTGCGTATTTTGAGCTTGACTAGTTGACGAGTGGGCTTGAGTAGTAATAAGTGGCACTGCAGAAAAAGTAGGAGGTACCCAGCTCGACCCAATTGGTGGTATATTAGATGATACTAAGGGGTTATTTGGTTTCCTCTCAGCGTTCACGTTTTGCCACTCTTGTTGTTGCAAGACTATATTATTCAATTGTTCCGAAAGTCGCTGTACCTGTGCTGCTAAAGTCGCAACCATGTTTCCGGTATTAAGTTCTGGGTTATTTCCAAAATTATTTTGTGAAGAAAACTGGTTCCCTACCTGCTCGTCTAGAGATGTACCATCTTTTGAAGAGGAAGCAGCTCGTGTCATTATAATTGGGTTTGTATATGTTGCTACTACACTAGTAACATTAAGAGGCTGACTTATAGCGGCATGAGCAGGTGGTTCAATTTCAACCAATTTAGCACTGTCAATAGATGTATTGAGGGGCTCGTCTAGGATAATATATTTCTCTATGCTCGTAAGTAATTCGTTGCAAGAGATTAGAATTTTGTTAGCGTACGATTCATACGTAGGAGATGTCGTTGCGAGCTCCAAACGGTTCTTGGTATGCAAAAGACGGGACCGAATTTGTAAGACTTCATGATTTACGTTGTCGGGTGACACGGTGTCAAGAGTTAGAATTTGATCTCGTATGTTTTCCAACTTGATCCGACAACACTCGATTTCAATATCTGGCTTTTTACTAGCTTTTGAAGTCATTTTGGTTGGCTTCGGTTGAGAGCCCTTAAATTCCGCATCTAGAAATTGTTGCAACTTTTCCAAACCGTGAGGGTCATGTAGGGGAATTTTCCGCAACTCAAACTCAATTTGAATTTCATCGGCTTTGAGTAAAGATGGATCCATTATTTAATAAATGGTATTTAGAGAGGGAAAGAAAAAAAAAATATAAACGAGGATGAACGCACAATAGAATGAATTGCGATTACTAAAACCAAATATTAATATGTTTTAGAAAATATAAAAAAAATTCAAGCGCTTCTTAGGTACAAAAAAAAAATTTCAAATTACAACTGAAGAAATAACACAAAAAAAATATATAATATATTTAATATAAGAAAAAAATTCAATGTCATTGAAAATTTGTTATCGGTGCATCAAATAATTTTGACAACAAACCAAAAAAAAATTTTTATGTTCACTTCAGAGAAAAAAAAATAATCTTCAAAAAAAAAAATTATATTTAGAAAAAAAAATTAATTGAGAAACGAAAATGAATAAGTATTTTAATAATAACTTAAATAAAAAAATTCAACGTTTGTAGAAAAGAACAGAAATTTCAGAGATAAATGGGGGTGAAATCAAAGTACGGCGGTCGTTTTGGGAGTGGTTGCGTGTGATTACAAATAAAAACAGTAGCCATCAAATCCACTTAGCTATAATCATTCAAATACCAAAACAAAATGGCAGATTAATATATACAAACATAGCTAAACAGAACTGAGGGACAAGGTTTCAATCCAATTTGTTAAAGAAACTATCTTACGAAAATTAATTCAATTTGTAAAAACAATAGTACAAAGACATAATTATTTATCGTAAGCCATTAGAAATGCAAAATGAGAAAGAAAAAAAAATGAGAAATTAAATTTGAAACTTACATCAATATGTATAATAACACAGAAATTTTTTTTTTTTTTTTTTTTAATTTAATAAATTATCTTTGAACAATCCGGAGCAAATACCTAATCACAATATGCTGATGCACAGAACTGTATTTCTGACACCGGAATTATTTTCTCAAAATATGTTGACAATCACCGTAGATCAATACTAAAAGCAGAAAACAGTATAGTCGTAATAGATCGAGAGATATTATAAACTTTTGTTCATTTTTTTGCACCATTAGCAAATATTTTAGATTGTAAAATTTATTGGTCTCGTAAGTCCTGGCTTGGGCGCCACTGTAACAGTCCTCATCATACGCGAGTTTTGACTTTGCTCCTAAGTATGATGAAGGTTGTTCACAGAAATTGTTGCGGTTGTTATCCTTGGCGCGGTTTGCTGGTTTCCGGCTATTGCTCGTCAGTACGGTCGTGAGTATATCCAAGGCCACAACAATCTAGTATTAACCGCGAATAATAAATGTAGTAAATAATATAAAAATTTGAGACCACATATAAGTAATTAATATTGCAACCACACGATCACCTCTCCAAACTAAAGCGCTACTACTTTTATCACACCCCCATCTTATCAATTTAGTACTTCATGGTTTCTACATCAATCACGGACAAACAAGAAAGAAGAACATCCATGTTTACAGAATATCATTAGTTATTTGTTTAGAAAAGAAACAGAAAAATTGCAATTTCGAAAAAAAAATAAGAAACCAAAAGAAAAATTTATATAATATAAAAATATTTAAAAAAAGGAAAGAGAAAGAAATTGGTTATAGTTATAATAAAAAGAATACAGTAAATGAAAAACTTGCGGTTTTACTCATCAACCAATGATGGTTTTGGACGGCGATCCCCTTGATAAATAATGTCCCCTGATGTTAGAACTGGAACTCACGTCATGGTACTCCACTTGACTCGTGCATCAAAAAATTATGTATATGGCCAACGTGTGTTGATTTTGTTTACTCGAATTTTACTTATTGATTGTTATTATTGTCGTATAATATTATGCAGATTTTTTATGATCGTTGTAAAATGCCACACCCAGATGGTTATTATCACGTCGAATTTTTCTTTATGAATGAGTTTTTTTTTTTTATTGGTGGCGTTCACTGATTGATAATTATGTTTTCGGTGTTTTATTGCTGTTATTAAAATTTATGATTTATTATTATATTATTAAACATTAGCTATTATATTACATAATATAGTTTGATATAATTTGAGTTCACTTTGCGATATTATTATTATAGTTCACTTGAATATCACATTGCACTTCGTCTATAAATTGCATCACTGGAGAGGAACTTGCGACCCTTAGTTGAGCAAAGAACATACGAACAAACGGCACTATTGAAACAAAATTTATTTCGTTTTTTTTTTTTTGTATCCTTTTATTTGAACAATAAAATGTTTTTTTTTTTTAGTTGATGACCGCACCCATTAATTAAACAAACTGTACTCATTTACTTTAAACATTACCGAAATTGCATAATATAGTTTATTCAATTTACTTGACAAAAATAACTCATGTACAAGTACGTTCTTCTAACTTTAGGTTTTATATTAACTTAATTTCACTGTCTTTTCACTATGGATAGCTGAACATAAAAATTTTATCTAAAATTTTATAATAACCGAAAGTTATTATATTAAACACAATCGAATGCAATTACTATCGAATGCACCGGGAACCGTTTTCACTTAAGAACGGACTTAACTAGATTTTAACACTTATTTGCAAAAAAAAAATTCATTTACTTAATTCTGCAATTAACTAACCGACGTAACTCTCGGACTTAACTCTCCGCCTTAACTGACTGAAAATTTTAATTGCCATGCAATTTATAATTTTTTCTTTGTACCATAAAAAGCGGTTGAAACGAGTTTATTGGTAGCTGAGTTAATCTCGTTAACCATAAACAAGTAAAGTTAAACTGATTATGACGAGGCTTTGTAGCTCAAAATTAACAAACTATACCGGTGACCAGATTAGTGTCACACTGGGGGAGGCCACCATTAGAAGGCGGGTGGTTAGAGGAATCCCGCAAGGAGGTGTAATGTCCCCCTTTCTTTGAAGTGTTGTGATGAATGGATTGCTCTTGGAACTGGAGGGAGAGGGGATAGGGGTTGTAGCGTATGCGGATGATGTAGCGATAGCTGTCTCAGGCAAATATCTGGATACGATTAGGGATGTTATGCAGAATGCACTCCTAATCGTTACGAAATGGGCCAGCAAATGTGGATTAGGGATTAACCCCTCCAAGTAGTTAGTCCTCCTACCGTGAACGGCACTAGACTGGCTTTTGCTGACAGAGCGAGATTTCTGGGCATAATCTTGGACAGTAAGCTAAGCTGGAAGCCTAACATTGTAGAAAGGGTGAATAAGGCTAATGTAGCCATTTACTCGTGTAAGAACGCCATAGGTAAGAGATGGGATCTAAAACCAGAGCTGGTACACTGGCTCTATACCGCTGTGGTAAGACCTGTGCTGATGTACGGGGTGGGTGTGTGGTGGCCAGCTCTGGAGAAGGTAACATATAGGAAGATGTTGGAGAAGGTGCAAAGAACGGCCTGCATGATTATAAGCGGGGCGCTTAGGTCAACACCTACACGCGTTTTAGAGGTTATGTTCCACCTTATTCCAATCGAATTTTTTGGTAAGCAGATGGCAGCCAATGTGGCTACAAGGCTCTCGGCTGTCTCTCAGTGGAAGTGTCTTCAGGTGGGACACTCAAATATAGTTAGATCGCTAAGGGAAGAACTGGCGAATCTAGATTATATTAAACCAACGCTGTGCTTCGATAAAGTTTTCCGGACCATCGTCCTTCGAGAGAATCCTGGAGGAACGGATCAATACTGGAAAACGAGGCACTGCAATTTTTCACGGACGGTTCTAAGCTAGACGGCAAAGTAGGAGCCGGAGTCTTCTGTGAGAAGCTTAATGTTAATATTTCCGTTCGTCTCCCTGACTACTGCAGCGTGTACCAGGCTGAAGTGGTGGCGATAGGCGAAGTCGGGACATGGTTGAAGCATAACGTGGTATCCGTTAGAGATATCGCGATTTATGTGGACAGTCAGGCGGCAGTCAGATCGCTAGAGGCGGTCTCTTAAGGAGATGAGCGAGTATTTCAATATCCAGATAATCTGGGTCCCTGGTCACTCGGATTTCACGGGAAACTGCAGGGCGGACGAACTAGCTAGGTACGGTACGACTCTCCAGATGCAACCGGAAAGGGCAGGTCTGGGGAGGCATATAGCAGCGCTTAGATCGGCGCTCAGTAAAAAGGCAATCGCCTTGACAAATGAGAGGTGGACCAACACCCTCACGTGCAGGGTAGCAAAACTGGTTTGGCCAAAACTGGACTTGCGGCGCTCCAAAGCACTAGTATCCCTGGGAAAACGAGAGTTAGGATTGGTCGTAGGGATACTGACAGGACACTGCCTTTTTGGGGAACATGCAAGAAGGCTGGGTCTACAGACAAATGACTTTTGTAGAAGTTGTTTAGACGAAGAGGAGGAAGAGACGCTAGATCACTTCCTATGCTCGTGTCCGGCACTAACATACAAAAGGCATAAGTATTTAGGTGTGTACGGTATGGACAGCCTTTCGGAACTCGCAGGCTGTGGAATACGAGATATTTTACGCTACATAAGTAGCTCTGGATGGTTTCAGCAGGAGTAAAGGGGAGATAGGATCCTGTGGTATCACAATGGGCCAATACTGGCCTAAGTGTGCGATAGCAGCCACTCTAACCTAACCTAACCTAACCTAAGTGCGTAAAAAGACGTTTTTTGTCAGCTGGAGCGCGTTCACGAGATTTACATTGTTACAATATCGTAACAACTGTCATTGTAGAAATGACGAAGTAGTTAACTATGAGATTGTCCCAAGTGTCAAAACATTGTTAAAAACATAACCACAGAATTAAGATAAAGAAATTTATTGTTAAAACTGGGATTGCTGTAAAATTTGTTAGGTTTGCGTAGACAAAATAAATGATGAATTTTCTGACACTGCAATGTTTTATTGTGGTACGAAGGAGTTTGTTGTGAATTTTCAATTTAAATTTCAAATGGAGTAGCAATTCTGGGGCAGATTCTATTAAATGATTATTTTGAATTGCAATATTTTTAAAAAATTAATAATTTTTAATTAGATTAATATCGAGGGAATCGAAACTGGAGACTAACTTTAAAATATGGTTTTCAGACATTACCCGCCAGTCGTTTAGCTCATTTACCATCTGTCTTATCATCTGACAAACCATATGCGCAGGAAAATGTTCTTGCATTATCCGTACTCCCGCCCGATGCAGACGAGAAGACTGAGGCATGTCATTCGTTTGCCCAAGATGTTCTAAATAAGACATTAAATTTAAATGTTGAGTTTGAGCTGCTTTGGCTTACGCTACGCTATTCGATCCTGCCACTAATGTCGATGTTGGCAAAGCACTTATTACAGATGGTATAATCCGTGCAGAGACACGACGTGACCGCAAACTGTCCAAACCGGTAGAACCGAGCGGCCTTTATAAAATACAAGACTAGAATAAATTTTTTATTTATAGATTGAAGAATATCAAGCAGTTGAGGCAGCTGCTAAAAAATCTCGTATCGCAATTTAAACAACACAGATGTGGCATTCGTTCACGATACTATTAGACCTCTTAAGATTCCTAACGATCTATTATGAACGTTTTATGATTTTGTAAAGTTTGATTTGCCTAGAGGACAATTATTTTCCATAAAGTACGAATCGTAACTAAAAAATATACGAATAGTACGAACTAAACGTAGTACTATGGAGCATCAAAATAATCAGTGTATCCATAAAACACAAATTTATTTAAAATAAATATATTAAAAATTGAATTTTGTTCTTTAAATTATTTTTCAAACCTACACAATCATCATGTTGCTTCTAATACCTACACCATTAAATATGACATTTGTAGAGGCAGTCTCGAGTTGGGTTGAGAATGACGTTTGTAACAATATAGAGTTCGTGAACGAAAAAGACACGTGTTCATTGTTACAATAGAGTTTCATGAACGATTTTGAGCTGTCATTGTTAACAATATTGTAACAATGTAAATCTCGTGACCGTACTCTTGTTCTTATACGAATGTTTAACTAAAATACTCTAAATTTTATTAAATGATGTTTCTTTCTTCCAATACAGTACCGTTAGTTGATCCCTATTTGCGAACATAATATTCGAACACAGGGTGACAATACTGTATACTTTTAGTTTTAATAGTGGACATAATTTTTGTCCTAATCATAAATTTTTGAACGACTTTACTTGTTCTTAAACGAATATTTATCACTGTACATGGTATACTGTTTATTTTACAAGTGTTTTCAGATAGATATTACATGGATAACATATAAAATGAGTTCACGATACAAAATTAATAATACAAAAATATATATGTAGTTATAAAGGGTTATCCAATTCAAGCTTGATAAAGTAAACTTAAAAAAAATAAATCGAACAAGAAAAGTGTTTTCGAACCTAAAGCGAAATTATAAAAGGATTAAAACAATATTATGGTCGCCGAACGTAACGAATTTAGATAGCGAGACCAATATATCCCAGTCGCGCGCACACTACCGCTGTTGTGTTCGATCACAAATTATATAACATTTAATTGAAAATTAAAAAAAAAAAAAATTCAAATATGAAAATGATTGAAAATTAAAAAATTAAGTGTGCTTTAGACCACACTACTGAAGTAAAACTTCTAATATATATTTAATATTTATAATATAATATAGAAAAATTATAATATTGGAAAAAAAATTGGTCACCCTTTGCGTTCTCGAGTGTCACCTAGCCGTTTATGTCTGATGCCACAAGAGGTAACCTTGTAACTTGGTAACTTTTTCAAGGCCAACTAGTCGTAATAGACAATGTTTATGTATGTGTCACAAAATGGACAAAAAAACCATTTTTGAAATCTCTTCGCATAGTAAAAATGGCCTTGAAATATTTTTAATTATTTTATGTATAACCACAGTACATCATGTGGTTTCATCGAAAATATGTTTAAGTCGCATTAAAACCTGTATCATAGGCAATCGGGGGAAGAAACGAAGAAAGAGTCGGTTTCTGTGATACCTCGTGTGAAATGGAGCTATAATATAAAAAAAATACATATATAAAATATATCACACGGACGAATTTTTTTTGGTCACCCTGTGCGTTCTGGAGTGAGTAAGTTAGTGAGTGACATAGATGTTATAATATAGAAAAAAAAAATTTTTGGTCACCCTGTGCGTTCTCGAGTGAGTCAGTCAGTGACATAGAAGTCTATATTATGACTTTCCAATTTTCCTGTTTTTCAATTTTCCAATTTACAAATTTTCCAATTTTCCAACTTTCCAATTTACCAACTTTCAAAATTTCCTATTTTCATATTTTCATATTTTCATATTTTGCAATCTTGCAATTTTTCAATTTTTCAATTTTTCAATTTTTCAAATTTCCAATTTTCCAATTGCACAATTTTCCAATTTTCGAATTTTCCAATTTTTCAATTTTCCAATTTTCCAATTTTCCAATTTACCAGTTTTCCAATTTACCAATTTTCCAATTTTCATATTTTCATATCATCATATTTTCATATTTTCATATTTTCATATTTTCATATTTTCATATTTTCATATTTTCATATTTTCATATTTTCATATTTTCATATTTTCAAATTTTCATATTTTCATATTTTCATATTTTCATATTTTCATATTTTCATATTTTCATATTTTCATATTTTCATATTTTCATATTTTCATATTTTCATATTTTCATATTTTCATATTTTCATATTTTCATATTTTCATATTTTCATATTTTCATATTTTCATATTTTCATATTTTCATATTTTCATATTTTCATATTTTCATATTTTCATATTTTCATATTTTCATATTTTCATATTTTCATATTTTCATATTTTCATATTTTCATATTTTCATATTTTCATATTTTCATATTTTCATATTTTCATATTTTCATATTTTCATATTTTCATATTTTCATATTTTCATATTTTCATATTTTCATATTTTCATATTTTCATATTTTCATATTTTCATATTTTCATATTTTCATATTTTCATATTTTCATATTTTCATATTTTCATATTTTCATATTTTCATATTTTCATATTTTCATATTTTCATATTTTCATATTTTCATATTTTCATATTTTCATATTTTCATATTTTCATATTTTCATATTTTCATATTTTCATATTTTCATATTTTCATATTTTCATATTTTCATATTTTCATATTTTCATATTTTCATATTTTCATATTTTCATATTTTCATATTTTCATATTTTCATATTTTCATATTTTCATATTTTCATATTTTCATATTTTCATATTTTCATATTTTCATATTTTCATATTTTCATATTTTCATATTTTCATATTTTCATATTTTCATATTTTCATATTTTCATATTTTCATATTTTCATATTTTCATATTTTCATATTTTCATATTTTCATATTTTCATATTTTCATATTTTCATATTTTCATATTTTCATATTTTCATATTTTCATATTTTCATATTTTCATATTTTCATATTTTCATATTTTCATATTTTCATATTTTCATATTTTCATATTTCATATTTTCATATTTTCATATTTTCATATTTTCATATTTTCATATTTTCATATTTTCATATTTTCATATTTTCATATTTTCATATTTTCATATTTTCATATTTTCATATTTTCATATTTTCATATTTTCATATTTTCATATTTTCATATTTTCATATTTTCATATTTTCATATTTTCATATTTTCATATTTTCATATTTTCATATTTTCATATTTTCATATTTTCATATTTTCATATTTTCATATTTTCATATTTTCATATTTTCATATTTTCATATTTTCATATTTTCATATTTTCATATTTTCATATTTTCATATTTTCATATTTTCATATTTTCATATTTTCATATTTTCATATTTTCATATTTTCATATTTTCATATTTTCATATTTTCATATTTTCATATTTTCATATTTTCATATTTTCATATTTTCATATTTTAATATTTTCATATTTTCATATTTTCATATTTTCATATTTTCATATTTTCATATTTTCATATTTTCATATTTTCATATTTTCATATTTTCATATTTTCATATTTTCATATTTTCATATTTTCATTTTTTCATATTTTCATATTTTCATATTTTCATATTTTCATATATTCCTATTTTCCATTTTCCATTTACCTGTTTTCCAATTTTCTAATTTTCCAATTTTAAAATTTTCCAATTTTCCAATTTACAAATTTTCAAATTTTCCAATTTTGCAAATTTCGAAATTTCCAATTTTCCAATTTTTCCAATTTTCCATTTACCAATTTTCCAATTTTCCTATTTTCTTATTCTCCCATTTTTTTAACCAATGATTAAAATAAAATGGTATCAACTAATGTTCCACCTAGGGATTTATGAATTGTCATGGCACATCCTCATACTAAAGGAAAATGATTTCGTTTTGCGTTTATTGTTTCGTTCGCTTCGTTCGATTACACTTTTCGTAACGCATTTGCCAGCTTAGTCCCCAAGTCAAGCGTACCTAAAGAAGTTTTACTTCAAAAACACACAAAATATTCGGAATGTATTGTAATTTTTATTTCATTTTACAGATTGATCCTTGCCATTTTTAGTTAAACAAGATATCATTCAAATGTCCTCCACGGGACTTCTTACAGGCCTTGATTCTTTTGAGGTAATTTTCAATGACTTTTCGGCACATTTCGGGCGGTATCTTGGCCATTACCTTACGAATATTAGTTTTCAATTCGTCAAGAGTTTGAGGATTGTTTGCGTAAACACGATCTTTCGCATAGCCCCACAAAAAGAAATCCAAAGGCGTTAAATCACAGGATCTTGGAGGCCAATTGACATCAGCCAATCGCGAAATCAAACGTCCAGGAAATTTCTCTTGCAAAAGATATCGATTTGCTCGTGTTACGTGACTGGTTGCTCCATCCTGCTGGAACCACATATCGTCAAGATCATAATCTTCGATTTTCGTAAAAAAATAATCGGTTAACATGCGGCCATAGCGCTCAGAATTGACGGTAACGGTTCGTCCATGGTTGTTCTAAAAAAAATACGGCCCAATCACACCACCAGACCACAATGCGCACCAAACAGTGACTTTTTCTGGGTGTAATGGCTTCTCTACAATCAATTGTGGATTTTCTGAGCCCCAAATTCTACAGTTTTGCTTATTAACGTATCCACCAAGCGAAAAATGAGCTTCATCACTGAAGAAAATTTTGTTCGAAAAATAAGCTTTAATCAGATTTAATAATTTTAACGCGTTGGTCGATTGTTAAATGCTCCATATTCTTAAATGGCAGAATGTCAACTAAATAAATGACAGCGTACTTGACGTTTATCTTTGACAGATGTTGGTATACAGATTTCTACTTTATCAACCTCGAATTGGATAACCCTGTACATGAATGTGTACACTTTGTATATACAACAAAACATAAATAAAAAATATTTCTAGTTAAACCGTTAAGTTAACATAGGGGAAACAACACCGATTTTTCTGTCAGCAAAAATACGAAAACCATGGAATTAGGTGCATCAATATGAAGCCAAATTTGAGCGCTCCATTTATATGATGTTTATGCGCTCATTGAGCGCTGCTTTCTACTACTGGGCATATCACTTTTCTACTTATCATCATCATACCAAAAACGACACTGCTCCCACGTTCAATTTGCAAAAAACAAAACCTAGTAAAGTAATCAGTACTCCGATAATGACCCCCATATCGGCGTTATAGATAGTAGGTAAGTAATAAAAACCTCATCTATAGTATAGTAGGGCATGAAAAAGAACGCCATCTCGAATTCATAGAAACAAAAGTCGAGAACGTAATCAGTACCGCGAAAACCCCGAAAATGACTCTCATATTGTCATTATCGGCATAGATAATAGTTAGGTATCAAAACAACACGGTCGACCCGAAAATGATACGCATACGCATATAACATATTAGTAAGTACCAAAAATGACACCGCCCCATCTCGCCTTGCATAAAAGAAAATGTCGCCATCTCGGGTCTTAAAACGGATGTTATATTACTAATTAGCACTCCCGAAAACCGCGAAAAGGACAGCATTGGAGAAAACGAAAATCACGAGCCGAATTTTTGTTGAAAAACAGTTTCTTGTCAAAATTCGTGATTTTCGCTTAAATTTTAAAAAATTGATCTGGACCGGTATCGTTGCAAGAATCTTTTGGTTCTTATAGTATTTTCTCTTGTAAATGATATATTTTCAATATAATTGCAAAAATCGAAAAAACTTCCAAGGAAGATGCCACTCCCGACGGACCATTTTCGGCCAAAAGTTACAGAATCATTCCTCACGACCCATAGAACATATATATATATATATATATATATATATATATATATATATATATATATATATATATATATATATATATATATATATACATTTTTATTGAAATCGGTGTAGTTTGTGAATTTATCGATCGAGAATGCCTATGGAAACTGCAACTTCCGGTGGACCATTTTTAGCTATAAACCATTTTCTTCACTTATAGAACATATACACTAAGTTTTTTCAAAATCCGTACAGCCGTTCTAGAGTTTTAATGTTACAAACACACACATTTTTATATTGTATATAGAGATATGGTATATGATAAATCACTGTTTTTGAGTTATTTGCATCTGTTATAAGATAAGTAATCAGAATCAAGTGTGTTTTTAAAATATATATATACGTCTGTAACTACAGAGAATACGATCGACGGATCGACATGAAATTTTTGTATTAAACGCAAATATACAATAACTAAAAGGATAATTGCTCAACTTATCCACGTTTATTCGTCAATTTTTTAGATTTACCGAAATTTTTGTTGTTTTTCACTTTTCCGACATTTGTAATTATGTCAAAGCTAAGCGTTATTTTTCAATGATGAAAAAATAATTAATTTAAATGAAATAAAAAGTGTAAATTGGGTTTAATTTTAACGTTTTCAACCGATCCAAAGTTTGGGAAATTTTACAGGTTCACATCATTCGAGGCCATTCCTACTCAATGTTACAATAAAAATACGTTTCCCCTGTGAACTTCATATTAGCATATGCAAATGAGCCTGCGTAACAAAATTGACTCATGCATTCATGCGTGTTCGGACAGTAAATTTGTTTGTAGGGATCAGGCTAGACAAGGTACTGCAAAAGCCATTACCAAAAAAATTTACTCACTTTTGCAAATGGTGTCTGTTGTCATCGGAACTTTAACATCTATGAAGTGAACAAAAGTGGAATAGACGTAGACAAACCATGATAGTACACATCCTAGTCTGACTCCTCGCGTAGTATTTGTTACTTTTGTAATCTTTCTAAGCTTTCCCTTGTATATTGAACTCTACTTGCAGCATCTTAAGAGGAAGATAAAAGAGGTCATACGAAAAAGTGAACATCCCACGTGGAGAATTTAGCGTCTTAAGGTTTTAGAGAAGTGTTGGAAAATGCTTGACCTCGAATATGCATAAACTCTGGCGGTTTAATAAACATATAACCAATAAATAGAAACAATCACATTTTATTTGGAGTCCCAATTCACTAAAATAATGAGCAATATAATCAACTAACTTCATTCCGAACTGTGAAGATAATGTTAATTATGTATGCTTCAATATACGAGTATTATATTATGTATATATTATTTGTATTCTAAAAAATTTGAATAAACTAAAATCTTCCATATAAATCATCGTTCGAAACAACATAATAAATAATTTAAAAATAAAATAAAACTTATCTTATCTGATGAAGTACATAAGTGTGGTTACATCTTGATGATACATGATATTCAAACGTCAACTTTTAGCGTTCAAACAAATTGAAAAAATTATATATTTTTTAATTGCCTCCGGTGGTTCTTCAGCATTGTGCTTGCCACGTTTGATGATATACTTTATATATTATGGTATGTACTCGTACATACCTGAAAAATAAAAAAAAATTCTATATGATAGCATAAAAGTTTTACTTTATAACTTTTTGTAGCTGAAAACGGAGTACGGCGCTATTTTGATAAACATGTATGAATATAATTTATGCACTATTACCCAGGGATATGTTTAAACCTTATTTTATAATTGAGTAACGTCATTTCTGCACAATACATGTTTTCTAGTACTGAAGCCCGAAATTAGTACATCAAATATTTCTCACCAACAACACCATACATACATATTGTTAAAGTTAGCCGAAAGTGAAAAGGAAAATAGATAAGAGAGATAGTGTCTCGACTACTTCAACTGAAAGTAAAAAAAATATATATTAAATTTATATATCCCTGCCGAAAGTAAGTAACCTACAAAATCAGCAGAAAATATATGTCTATTCGTACTTATTTATTTATTTATATTGAAATAAGTCTACAAATTTAACTTGAAACATATTAATTTAAGGATACAAAATAAAATAAATCCGCGTTGGATTTGAAAATTTGAAATATAAAAGTAAAGTAACAAGCAAAAGTCACTGGTTGAAACTTTTACACATCATCTTCACTGGTTCATTATCGCCATAGTTGGTTCTGTGTCTATCTAAGTAGTGGAAGTCATGATCTCTTAGTTGTCTACCAGGAACCTTTATTTTAATTGATTTTAGCACATCCGGTGCGTCGATTAAGCCTAGTAGGAGATTACCAATAAATGTACTTTTTTGTAAGTCTTGTACCTGGTTAAATATGGTGGTTTTCGCTGTATATTTACATGGTATGGTAGATCATGGTCACAAACCCATCCGTCTTTCCAGGTCAAATAGCGTATAAACGTTTTTTGAATTTTTTCAATACTCTGGATATGATCTTCGTAGAACGGACACCACACATTTACAGCATATTCCAGCTGGGATAGAACGCAGGCACAATACAGGAGCCTAATTGTTTCTACATCAAAGTTGTCACCCGTCCAACGTTTGACAAAACCGAGCATGGAGTTCGCTCTAGCGATGCACAGCTCAATGTGCTTAATAAAGCTCATGTTTTCAACGAAAGTAGCCCCTAGGTCTTTATTCTCAAGTACTACCTGAAGAAGTACACCATTTATCTTGTAGCCTTGTGTAACATGGTTGGTTTTTCGGTGAAATGATAGAGATTTGCACTTTCGAATATTGAGACTGAGAGAATTAAGCTCGCACCATAACGCTAGATTGTCAATATATTCCTGTAGTTTATTGGCATCGTCGACTGACTTGATGCTTAGTACATTTTGAGGTCAACTGCCCACATCAGGATATTAGAATGCTTTATCACTTCGGTAATACCATTTATGAAGATTGTGAAAATCCATGGGCCACCGTGAGAGCCTTGTGGTACACCAGAGGTTGCTTGTATTCTATTCGACGTTTTACCTCCTATTTCAATATATTGGATTCGATTACTCAAATAAGATTTGAACCAGGCTACGAACTGGCTGGAAAATCCGAACTTGAAAATGTGTTCTAAAGTTTTACAATGGCTGATGGAGTCGAAAGCTATAGCGCGTTTAAGCGTACCAAACAACAAATTAAAACCGCCATTAATCTATCATATGCGTATAAAATGTATACAATGTATACGGGCATAAATTTCAAAAATTAGTAAAACCTAAACGTACAAACTTCAAAAGCTAAAGTAAAAGCTAAGTAAAAACTTAACGTTTAAAGTGTTATGTCTGGAAAATATCTCATTTTAATCGGTTTGTCGATGGTTATCGCTAGAAAATTTCTAATTAATTTAATTTTATCGCTGGAGTATTTCAATTCCCCCACCCCCAATTTTCCAGAACTCCCAGCATGAAACCTGGAAAATTTTCCAGCGATAATCATCGATGAACAAATTCAAGTGAGATCTTGCCCAGATATAACACTTTAAACGTTAAGTTTTTACAAATTTTTGAATTTACACGTGTATTTCACACCCGCAATTTTTTTTTTGTTTAACATAAAAATTTGTGCATTCCATTTAAATCGTTTCCATCCAAAACATAACACTATAACTATAATCATATTAAAATAATTAATATGTTATCAAAAACAAATAATACACTGCGCAAAACAAAAAACGCAACAGTAAATTTTTTAGAAAAAATACCCTATTTTCAAACGTTTGTATCTTGGTGAAATGTCGGTTTAACAATTCTTTTTTTACTTTTAAAATGTAACCAATTTAATCTACTTTCTGACGCTGATGTCCGTTTTTTATTATTTTTGTTTTTTATGACTTTTTTTGAGTCAAACAAGAATGGTTTTAACGAGAAAAAAATCCCAAACTTTAAGACTGCCAACGAACTTCCAGAACGGATGAATCATTCACAAATCCAAGAAAGCCATTTTGTAAAGAATTTAGAAACCTTGAGAATGAGACTATTGAAATGGATGTACAACAAATCGCTGTTGAGTTATTGTAGTTTTAGCGAACTATTGTTAACACCATGAAATGTGTTTTTATTAAGAAGCGTGTTATAACAATTTTTCGTGAAGTGCTTAGTTTACAAGATAAAACTTAAGATAAGTTTACGATTTTTGTCATGTTTTTCGCTAAAACTGCAATAACTCAACAGCGATTTGTGTGTTTGTTGTGTTGTACATCAATTTCATGTTGTACGATCCGTTAAAATCCGGAAGACATTAAATCCTGTCATTTCATAAATACACAATTGTGTGGAGGGACTTAAATTGAAGAACTAAAAATTCTGACCGGAAAAAGGATATACAAATTTTCTGCTTTTTTCTACTATACAACAAAATTTTTACTAATACAAATCAGTAGATACTCCTGATGATGACCTAACAAGTCGAAATCTATCGAGTGATTTTTTAAACTTTTTGGAAATTATTCAAAATAATTCTGCGAAACAAGTGATTAATAAAAAATGTGTTTATTAAGTATAAGTGTGTTTCGCCAAGTGCCTACGGCAAATATCGTAAAAAGTATTCAGCAAAGAGATTAATTTGTACATACAAATCTAAACCACAGGCAAGGGTTCTATGTAAAAGTGCAAATTTGCCTACTTATATTAACAATTGATAACTACATCAACTTCTAAACAAAACAATTTAAAATAGGCATAAATAGCTTAGAAATATAGATAACAATTTAGAGCATATATGAATACAACCTTCCGTAAGTTGAGGCACATAATGTACAATGAACAACCAACAATAACCGCAAACAACGACCTACTCATAACGAACGAAGCCTATTCAAAGTACTCTAATATATAAGAAAATTTATTGCAATATAGTTCCACCGTACCGGACAAGTGGTGCAGTGGTTAGAGCTTCGGCACTTGGACCGGGAGGTACTGGGTTCGAATCCCATCAAAGGCTAAATGCGAATCGAATTTTCATCATCGATTACAATCAGTGATGTTAATATACACAACTAAGACCCTCTGATGGAGTGCAGAATTCAGCGCCGACCCACCGTCCATGTACAGGTTGACATGGAGTTTGCAATGTGCAGGTAGTATACTGTAGTTGTGTGGGTAGGTGAATAGGTGAATGGGTTAATGATGTGGCGTGAATGCGTGGTATCACAATGGGCTAAAATGGCCTAAGTGTCAACCACTGAACCCTAACCTAGTTCGACCATATCCTCGGCACCACTGTGCATATTGATCACACATAAGCATTACTCATCAAACCCAATGCAAAATCTACTTTTAAATTAAATCTGTACATATTTTTACAATAGAGTTAAATAAATCCTGTAGAGTTGAAGCTGTTTTTCCCATATAATATTTGCTATTTCATTTGAGACACGTCAGATGGGTATATAAAAAATGCATATGGTGGTCTCAAATGTCAAAGAAAAAGCTACCTAAACAAGTTTTTGTTGTTGTTATTATCTATATATATATATATATATATATATATATATATATATATATATATATATATATATATATATATATATATATATATATATATATATATATATATATAAAACAAAGTCGGGTTAGTTACACCATTTATAACTCAAGAACGGCTGGAGCGATTTTTATGATCTTTGTTTTGTTGGATTTGACTCCGTTCCGAATAGCATAATAACTAATAAAACATTGGAAAAATTCAACAAAAAAAAAATTATCAAGAAAATTCGTTTTCTCATACATTTAGTACATTTTGTTTTTTTTATTTTGTTCGTCTCAATACAGTGGTGGTTTAGGAAAAAAGAAAAGTCAGAAAAACTCAAAAGGGAAGCCCCAAAAATCTAATAAAAAAACCTTTTTTTATATGAATTTTGTAGGTGTAGTTTCTATGTGACAAGTGGTTCAGTGGTTAAAGATTCGGCGCTTGGACCGCAAGGTACTGGATACGAATCCGACTGGAGGCTGCATGCACATTTCTATTTTACTTGTTTATCCATTTTTTTTCATCTACTTATCTATATATATATAAAACAAAGTCGGGTTAGTTACTCCATTTATAACTCAAGAACGGCTGGAGCGATTTTTATGATCTTTATTTTGTTGGATTTGTCTTCGCTCCGAATAGCATAATAACTATTAAAACATTGAAAAAATTCAACAAAAAAAAAGTTATCAAGAAAATTTATTTTCTCATACATTTTGTATGGAATAGCTTTTGTGATGATATCTAGAGAATGGATTCACTGATTTCGATGATTTTTTTTTATTTTGTTCGTCTTAATACAGTGGTGGTTTAGGGAAAAAAGAAAAGTCGGAAAAACTCAAAAGGAAAACCCAAAAATTCTAATAAAAACCCTTTTTTTATATGAATTTTGTAGGTGTAGTTTGTATGTGACGAGTGGTGCAGTGGTTAAAGCTTCGGCGCTTGGGCCACAAGGTACTGGATTCGAATCCGACTAGAGGCTGCGTGCAAATTTGTATTTTATTTTTTTATAAAATCTTGTTATTTTATCTACTTAGCTATATAATTCATGATGGAAATGGTGGTTTATTTTTCTTCGATGCGCCCGGTGGAACTTGGAAGGCATTCCTCATGTCATTGATTTTAGCCACTGTTCGTTTGAGATCCGATATTGCCGTAGCAGTTGCTCAGCGTTGAAATTGTCGTTAGACCTTCAATCGGCTGAAAACCCGACTTGCAACATTGCGAAACACTCAGCAATGGCGAAAGTTTTGGTAGCAAGTAAAATCATCATCGATTATGAATGTACAATGGCGCACAAATGCGCATTTGAAGAATTCAATTGAACTATGAAAGATCTACGCAATGACTCAAGATGTTTTGAATGATTAAACTGTCCGGCGATTTCCGTCAAAAGATACCAGTCATTCCAAGATCGACCGCTGTCGATGAAATAAACGCTTGCCTCAAATCATCGACTCTGCATGGCGCTATGTGATGAAACTTCAGCTGACAACAAACATGCGAGTTGCATTGTTAAACCATAGACAACCTAAAAGAGATATTTCATCCTCTGTAGACGTAAAAATTTAAACTGCGAGTTCATTTTCTGTAAATAGCCGCAAACAACCAAAAATATTTTGTTTTTTTTTAAATGACAGATACAACGATGACATTGAAATTATCAGAAATATATTTTGTTTTCACTTTTTAGCTCGAACGAAAAATTTAATTTGATTGTCTGTGGTTAAACGATCCATCTACCGAAGATTTCTCCAAGCAATTGCTGACTATCGGTAATGGCCGTGTTCTGGTCTACGAATCGAACGGATTGATTTCGTTTCCTCAGAACTTTTGCAATTTTGTCTCAACGAAGGACGAGCTCATCAACAAAGTGTTCCCGAACATCATTACTAACCACAAAAATCCCAATTGGGTGAGTGAACGAGTAATTCTTGCGGCAAAAAACAAAGATGGAGATCATTTAAATTTCACAATTCAAAATCTAATCGTCGGTCCATCCACTTCATTCCTTCAAATCTATCGATTGTGTGACAAACAAAGACGAAGCAACCAACTATCCAACTGAATTTTTAAACTCATTGGATCTGGCTGGCTTGCCACCGCACAATTTACAACTGAAAGTTGGTGCGGTAATCATCATGCTACGAAACTTGAGTCAACCAAAACTATGTAACGGGACGCGTTTGGTTTTGAGAAAAGTTCAGAGGAGGAAAGTTCAGAGATGAGGAAGTTCTCAATCCGAGAATTCTGATGATCCAACCGATATGCCATTCGAGTTTAAACGAATTCAATTTACAATTCGTCTTGCATTCGCCATTACGATCAACAAATCACAAGGCCCATCCTTGAGTGTTTGTGGCCTGAATCTAGAAAATGAATATTTCTCTCACGGCCAATTGTACGTAGAATGTTCACG
This sequence comes from Nephrotoma appendiculata, assembly GCA_947310385.1. Classification (NCBI taxonomy): domain Eukaryota; kingdom Metazoa; phylum Arthropoda; class Insecta; order Diptera; family Tipulidae; genus Nephrotoma; species Nephrotoma appendiculata. The sequence goes on from OX371223.1 coordinate 187,588,535, forward strand.
TGTCGGCAAACCATTCGCTTTGTTCATTCTCGCATCTGACAATAAAACAAAAAATATCGTATATCACAAGATGCTTTACGGAAGGGAATCGACCCTATTGCAATCCACCCAGCCCAAGAAAGTAGTGCAACAATGCTACGCAAATCATTTCGAATCAATTCAATAAAACGAAAGCCTTGCTGCCACGTGAAATACATTCATTTCAATCGAATTAAAATATATTTTATTTTGATTGTATTTAATTAATTTGGAGTATTCATTTTATCCGCCCCGGAGGTCTCGGGTTCGATTCTCGGTATATAGTGACAAGGAAAAATTGCACGGCTGGTTTAGGATCAATGAATTAATCACTCATTAGTCATTATCCGAAATGAAAATATGATTATGAAACCTCATTTGAGGCGGCCAAATCCCTTGATGGGATATAGTGCCAGAGAGAGAGAGAGTTCAAAAAAAGGGCTTCCCCTGTTCAAGCTAACCTTTGATAAATCCGAGCAAATAGAAAAAATTTACAATATATCTGGCATACTCAACATGCGAGTAAAGATCGAAGCTGTTAAAAGAGGCAGTACAAGAATAGTACAATGTAAAAAATGTCAAGGCTATAACCATACGCAACGATATTGAGCGCGCGATCTAAGATGTGTGAAATGTGCTGAAAAGCACCCAACACAAACTTGCAAACTATCTAAAGAAGAACCAGCAAAATGTATAAATTGTTATGGGCAACATCCAGCAAGCTATCGAGGATGTGAGGTTGCCAAGCAGCTACAGAAAATGAGGGATCAGGCACGCAAACCCCCTCTAAGTCATCCAAACAAGGATCGAGCAAGAAATTAAGCATCTGTGCGTAGGGAGAATTACACATATGCTCAGGCCGCTTCAAATTCGAAAGAAAATGAGATCAACGGTACTGAAAATTTCAAAAATACTGTCCAAGCATTTTTAAAGAGCCTTGAAGAACAGAATAAGCTAAATAAGTTAATTCTGGATCGACTTAATCTGCTGGAAATACCAAGCTCCAAAATAGTTAAACATAAATAATGTATGCAATACATAGTTCAATTCATAATTCCGGAGCAGAAACCAGACATCAAAACTACTCATTAAGAATAGCCATATGGAATGCAAACGGATTAACACAACACCTAGAAGAATTAGAACTATTTTTAAAAACCGAGAAAATTGATATATGCTTAATATCAGAAACACATCTAACCAGCAGCTCCTACGTATCAATCGGGAGATATACTTGTTACCATACCACCCATCCCGCAGAACGAGCAAGAGGAGGGTCAGCTATATTTATTAGAGATAATATCAAACATCATGAAGAACTAAAAATAGAAAAAGAATCCATGCAAGTAACTACCGTGACGGTTAAATTACGTTATCACAACACCTGTAATATATCTGCGATATATTGCCCCCACGGTATAACCTAAAGAAAGAAGACTACTTTAACTTGTTCCAGAAATTAGGAAGTAACTTCATTATTGGAGGTGACTTTAATGCAAAAAATACCTTCTGGGGTTCAAGATTAACCTCTCCAAAAGGCAAAGAGTTACTTGCAGCTGGCCAATACTCAAACTGTGAATTTTACTCAGGAGGGAAACTAACGTACTGGCCAACTGATCCTAACAAAATCCCAGGTCTAATAGATTTCTACATCACTAAAGGCATATCGGAACGCTACATCTTCTTAGAAAATGATGAAAGTGTAACATCTGATCATTCTCCTGTTATTATGACGGTTAGTGAAAATGTAATAGAAAAAACCAATTCACCACAGCTCACAAACAACAAAACAAATTGGGAACTGTTTAGGCAGTTGGTAGAGGAAAAAGTAGAATTTCAAGTACTAATCAAAAGTGAAAATGAAATAGAAGAAGAACTAGACAAGCTCCTTGATGTCATACAATGGTCGGCTTGGGAATGTACCCCAAATTATCATCCAGGAAAGAAAACTCCATTATTTATCCAATAGAAGTAAGAGAACTAGTGCAGGAAAAACGAAAAGCCCGAAAGAAATGGCAGACTACGCGTGTGCCGCAAGATAAAACCACCTTAAACAACTTGTGCATCAAACTTAAGGCACTCATAAAAAAAGTGAAAAATGAAACAATTGGAAAATACCTTTGTTACCTAGCTCCAACTAAAGATACCGACTAGTCCCCCTAGAAAGCAACAAAAGGGTTAAAACGACCAAAAGCGCAGATCCCCTAATCAAAACAAACGATGGGAAATGAGCTAGAAGTGCGAAAGATAAAGCTGACCTGTTTGCTGAACATCTAGAAGAAACATTTCAACCTCTAGGTCAGCAGACCAATGACAAAAACACTGCTGATACGCCCAGAATATCTTATTTCGAAGAGATCAGGCCTGTAACATTAAAAGAACTAAAAGCTGAAATTAGGAACATAAAAGCAAAGTAAGCTCCCGGTTATGATCTGATAACAGGGCAAATAATAAAGGAGCTGCCTGAAAAAGGTACCCGTAAATTACTGCACATAATCAATGCGATTCTCAGGAAAAAGCATGTGCCAATGCAGTGGAAAGTAGCAGACGTAATAATGATTCCGAAACCGGGCAAGCCACCGAATGATAGAAAATCTTACCGGCCAATTTCACTTCTACCAACACTAGCAAAATTGTTTGAGAGGCTGTTGCTTAAAAGATTGAAAAGAACCATAGAACAAAGAAACCTTATCCCAGAATAGCAGTTTGGTATCAGGGAGAAACACTCAACTATTGAGCAGGGCCATAGGCTTACAGATGTCATTGAGAATACATTAGAAAGGAAAAAGGTCTGTTCTAGTATCTTCTTAGATGTGGCGCAGGCCTTCGATAAGGTGTGGCACAGAGGTTTACTCTTCAAACTAGATTAAGATTTACCAAAACAATATTATATGATTTTAAAATCATATACATAGAGAATCGCCACTTTAGGGTGAAATATGAAGATGAATGTTCCGAGCTAAAAAAGATTTTGGCAGGAGTCCCGCAGGGTAGTGTTTTGGGACCTATTCTTTACCTGCTCTACACCAGAGATTTACCTCAATTAAACGATGTTACCATTGCAACATTTGCTGATGACACTGCAGTTCTCTCAGTATAGGAGACACTATAGAGGAATCGACAACGAAACTCCAAGAAGCATGTAACAAAATCATAAAATGGACAAAAATGTGGCGTATCGGGCTCTCTCTCTCTCTCTCTAGCTTCACATCCCATGAAGGGATTTTGCCGCCCGCACTATGGTCCTCCAGCCGTCTCGGTCCATCGCTCTCGTCCTCCAGTTTCGACATCCTAGTGAATGTAGATCTTGTTCGACGTCGTCACGCCAGCGCAGTCGGGGTCTTCCTCTACGACGCACACCGGCTGGTTGTTGATGGAACACTTTATTGGTCATCCGTTGTTGTGGGGACCTTGTAACGTGGCCAAGCCATCTAACTCGATTGGATTTGATGAATCCGATAATATCGCAACCTCCAAGAATTTGCTTTATCTCGTGGTTCATGCGAATCCGATATTCGTTGTTCGCAACTTTAATTGGACCAAAGATTGAACGAATGACCTTCCTTTCGAAAGTTGATAGCAATCTACAATCGTTAGTGGTCATGGTCCAGCTCTCGCTTCCAAAAGCCAGCACAGGTCTTATGAGTGCTTTATAAAGTACGAGCTTGCACGACTGCGATAGATGTCTAGATCGCAATAATTTTGATTGAGCGTAGAAAACTCGATGTGCGGCAGCGATTCGGGCTTTTATATCTGCCTGCATGTCATTTGATGATGTTATAACTGACCCGAGGTATTTGAAGTTTTCAACGCAATCAAAGTTATGGTCGCCAATTCCGAGATTTATCATGGAGATGTTCCTAGGTGTTGACACAAATTTGGTTTTGCTACTGTTCACCTTCAAACCAAGTCTTCTTGCGCAGCGATCGAGCGGCTTAATTAGTTCTGCGGGGATTCCATCGAGACCGGGTGCCTTGCCGTTTTTCAATCGACTAATAGCTGCGTCTACTTCCTCTGCTGTGGGATATTCGACGAAGACCTCATCACCTGGAGGAGCTATTGCTCTAATGGGGGTCACGTCGTCATTCCGATTTAGTAGATTTTGAAAGTAGGTTTGCCATACTGAGAGAACATCAGCCACGTTTGTTCTCAATTCTCCATTCCCGTCTTTGATGGCTGTACTTCTTGGGTGGAAGTCTTTAGTGAGACTCCTGGCATTAGCAAAAAGTCCCTTGAATTTCCTACTTCCGCTTGGAAGCTCATGTTTTCGATGCATAATCTCATATGATCGCGTTTCTTTTGACGAAGGAATTTAGTCGTGGCTTTCCTGGCGCGGAGATATTCTGCATGTGTGCTTCTAGTGTTGCGAGCCAACCATTTTTCACGAAGCTTTTGTTTATTTGCGACGATCAGGCGACATTGATCATCGAACCAATCATTGCGGGGTCTCGGAGGTCTTCTTCCGATAGTGTTTTGCGCCGCGGTGGTAATGGCTGACTGTATTGTGTGCCACTGCTCCTGGATGTTAGAAGGAGCTTCTTCGTTGTTGCTGGGCCGCTCTAGATAGTTAGTGACAGCTGATTGGTAACTCTGCAGTGACGTTTGGTCTTTTAGAGCATCAACATTCCATCGAACGGTTTTTTGTGCTTGTCTATTGAAAGTTGATGACAGTTTGCACTTATATTTAAATACGACAAGCATATGATCGCTATCCATGTCTGCACCCCTGTAGGATCTAACGTCAGATATATTGGTCGAGTGTCTCTTAGACACCATGACGTGATCAATTTGGTTTTCCGTTCTTCCATCATTCGATCTCCACGTCACTTTGTGGATTTTTTTATGTGGGAAAAACGTACTTGATACAACTAAGTTGTACATTAATGCCAGGTCGGTGACGCGTTGGCCGTTGTTGTTACTAGTTAGATGTAGACTGTTAGGACCGATGTGCGATGTATTTTCTGCACTCCTACCGATTTTTGCATTAAAGTCGCCCACGATGATTTTAATGTCGTGGTGCGGTATGTTATTGATGACTTCCTCCAGCTCGACAAAGAATAAATCTTTGATGTCATCCGATTTATCTTCGGTGGGTGCATGCACATTAACGATCGTGATGTTAAATTTCTTTGTGCGAAGTCTGACCGTGCATATCCGCATGTTGATCGGGCGGAAATCGATGATATGGTGCTTCACGCGCCGATGGATTAGGAAGCCAACTCCAAATTCTCCTCCGTTCTGATGGCCGCTGTAGTGAAGAGTGTAACCATTGGTGGTGTCATGGATCCCACTCCCAGACCATCTAAGCTCTTGTAGTGCAAGTACGTCTAATGTGTAACTCTTTGCTTGGTTCGAAAGGTTCTGGAGATCTCCAGGTCTTAAGAGGCTAAGCACGTTCCATGTTCCCATTTTTAAAGCGTTGTCCGTGTACAATTTCCGAGGTCGAGTTTGTAATGAATCCGATATGGTAATCCGAGGCCTTTGTTCAGGGTTCATAACTAAATTGTTTTTATGAGGGAAGGTTGTTGGCCTGCCGCTCAACCCGCTTATTACATGTGTGGGTTACGTACTGGTGAAAATCTTAAGGCATCCAGTCCTACCTTGAAACACATTTATATAGCTAGCCGCTTGATACAAGACAGACGCCCGCTTCAGCCGCTCCTAACCTGGAGAACAGACGCTGGTTTGGTATTGGTTTTAAGGCGCCAATAACCCGCCCTGATATGTAGTGTCCATGACTATAAACAGGTTTTAGTCTGCTCGTCTCCACTACACCGCCTGATTCATTTAGCGTTACCCAGGGAGCACCGGCGAGGAGGTATGGATCTCGGACTTCGCCCCCCAAATCAAATCATAAAATGGACAAAAATGTGGCGTATCGGGCTCAATGAATCGAAATCCACGCATATGAATTTCACCAATCGAAAAGTCAGTTATAAACCTGTAATCATTAACGGTCAGAAGATTCCGTATGCAAATAATGCTAAATATCTAGGGATGACCTTAGATACCAGGCTCAGATGGAAAAAGCACGTTAAAAAGAAAAAAGATGAGCTTAATATCAAATATCGCGAAATGTATTGGCTTCTCGGGAAAAATTCGGAATTGTCAACCGAAAACAAATTGCTATTGTATCAACAGGTGCTAAAGCCTGTATGGACTTACGGAATACAGCTCTGGGGCTGTACAAAGAAAACCAACACCAAAATAATACAAACTTTTCAAAACAAAGTGCTACGTGCTATAGTTAACATTCCGTGGTACATTAGGAATGATGACCTTCATAGGAACCTAAATATCCCGACGGTTCAAGAAGAAATAAAAAAATTTGCAGTAATTCATGAACAACGTATCTATCAACACGTAAATGAAGAGCTTCGTGGTATGTTGGACACTTCACATGCAGTAAGACGATTGCAGAGAACGAAACCAATCGATTTAATGGATTAAGGACACCAGAGCAAAGACACCTTCAGTAAATAACCTATAAATGGAGCTGGCCAAAGGGCCTCTTTTCATACACAAGTGACTAAAATAAGAAAGAAAAATTACTAGATGAATTGTATTCAGTTGTAATAATTTAAATAAAAATAAAAAAAAAAAAAAAAAATGCCTTATAAATATTTCGCATGGTTGTAGGATGTTCATCTCCAAATTTGGTTGCCAGCATTTTGATTATATTCAACATTTTTTGTATATTATTTTTAATGTTTATATGATGTTTATTTAGTGACATTCTGTTCGAGAAAGTAATTCCCAGTATTTTTGTATATGTCTGTTCCGTTTATGTTGATTCGTTTAAGATTTATTGATCTACTTTTATTTTTATTCGTGAATAATCTAATAAAATGTGATTTGGAGGCGTTTAGACTCTGTTTGATCGACTCAAATTTTTGCCTAATTTTAGATAACATATTATTTGCTTTCCTTTCCAAGTTCCTCGTAGTTATTCCCAGATATAATTATAGAGAAATCATCCACATATTGAAAAATCTTAACATCAGCATTTTTAAGTGTATGAATTCATTTGTATAGATGTTGAAAAGTGTAGGGCTTAAACTGCTACCTTGTGATACTCCAGCATTTGTTATTTGTGAAATATCTCTCAAGTTATTTTCGATTAAAATCACCCGGTTCGTCAAAAAATGATAAATCCAATTAATTATATCTTTTGAGAAAGATTTTTTGGTCATTTTTGAAATTAAAATCGATTTATCCACATTATCAAATGTTTTTGAAATGTCTAAATTGATTAATATTTGCTTCTTTTTCAGGCTGTGTAATGTAATAATGTGATTAGTCATTTCTATCGTGTAATCGTCTATGTTTTTCCCTTTCCTAAAACCAAAATTATTCTCATGTAAAATATTATATTTTGTTAAATGTTCATTGATTCTGTTTAGAACAAGTTTATTTAGGATCTTTGACATGATTAGCAGCAAACTAATAGGCCCATAATTCTGAATATCCCTGTTATCAAGTCCCGATTTTTTCAAAGGTATAGCCTTCGTAATTTTCCAAGTTTCTGGATAAATTTGAGATGACCAAATTTTATTCATATATTCTGTAATTATATCATTAAAATCTCTATTTACACTAGTTATATGTTTTAGCAATTTGTAACTAATATTATCTACACCCGGTGGTGTGTTTTTACTGTGTTTTATTATTTGTAATACTTCCGAGTTTTGAAAAACAATAATATTATTCGAAGATATAAGACTTGGGAAAGGCGGGGTGGAAATTTCTATTGAACTAGGAAAATTGTTGTCCTCTAGTATTTGATATATTGATTGCTTTTTATTTTGTATTTTGATAACATTTTTCCATATTTCCATATTGCTTGTGTGTTGATTTATATTTGTTAGGAAAATATTCCATGACTTTCTTTTTTCTTTTTTAATTTGGATTTTTTAAAATTGAGAATATTTTCTTAATTCTAATGCTGTGTAGAGTGTTTTTTGGCTCTTATAAATTCTTTGTTTCTCTAACTTAATTTTCCACAATTTTTCTAAATTTTTATTCCACAATGGTTTGGGTTTATATTTTGTATTTGCTAATATTGTAGTGGTATTTCTGTTTATCGTTTGTGTAATATATTCTTCGATATCAATTATTGGGCTGGATTTTATCGTTTCATTAATAATTTCCTCCGTGATTTTTTTCCATTGGGAAATGATCACTTCCTAAACAATCCATCGATGTCATCTAATTTAATCTGCTTATTAAGTTAGGAGTGCACAAAGTGATATCCACAGCCGATAATGTGTGCCTATGCGTGTCTTGTCTTGTTGATGATCAATCATTTAAAATACAAAGATTACTATCCGTTATGACTTCCGCCATTTTAATTCCTAATGAGTCCGTTTTGGTTCTATCCCATAAGCAATGATGTGCATTGATATCACCCGTAATTGTGGTTTGATGGTTATTATTCTCTTCTATTAATTTCTCAAAATCCTGTTCAATCTCTTCATTTTGTCTATTTGAAGTATTATAAAAAATTGACAAATTTAAATCAATGTTTTTATATTTTATGTTGATCTTTAAAACTTCTAATCTATTATACGTATTAACTTGGTTAATTATCTTCCATGAAATATCTTTTTTAATTAAAAAACCTACTTCCCCATAACCATCCTCTCCATTTTTCATTATCAGATTATAATTGTTAAATTCGATATTTTGAAATGGGTACGTCCAAGTTTCATTTAACAAAACAATATGTACATTGTTCATATTCATAAACTGCTCTAGCAATAATTTATTAGTTTTCAAACTTCTAATGTTTATTTGTATTAAATTCATACTATTTACCCACATTTCTTAGTTTGTTTTGTTTTTTTAATCCGCTATATTTATCAAAACCATCTAATGATTTATGCTGCCTGTTCCCGTTTTCTTGAACAACTCTTGAATATTTTCATGTATTCCATCTCGAGTTTTAACTTATTCTTTTAATTGGTTCACTATATTTCTTAGTGTTTACAATTGCATATTCACTTTTTCTGAATTTTCTTGTGATATAAAATCTGCTTGTTTTGGCACCCTTTGTCTTAACCCAAATAGTGTTTCCTTTGCCCCTTTAAATGACACCTTATTTACTGTTATATATTCTGTTACTTGTCTCTGCGTAAATCTTTCTTGACAATTCATATCGTTTGTGATATGTCCCTCGCCACAAAACTTGCAACTAATTTTCATGTCACACATGTGTGTTTCTGTTTTAATTTTAGCACACGTGATACACGTGTGTGTTTCTGTTTTAATTTTAGCACAATTTTTGTTGTATGGCCGTAATTTAGGCAATTTTAGTAGTGTAACGGATTGGGAATGTAGTACGACACTCTAATCAATATGTTATCATACATCAATCATTATATTATATGGGATATGCTCTGAACGTTAATTTGACTAATTTCATATTAATTGCTATGTTATTCACATTATCCCATCTCGTCATCCTATATTGATTATTTCAACATTCGTTTTTATATTTGCTTCTATTTCTTTTGTTGATAAATCTAATGAAATTGTTTGGTATAAACGCAAAATATTTGTCAAACTTATTGAACTTTCCAGATTCTAGACATTCGTTAGCATCTTGAAAATTTATAAAAGTTATTTTTGCAGTATCTTTATTAAGCTGCTCTACCTCTTCTATATTCTTGAATCTATTTAATTTGAGTGATTTGCCCAAACTTAATAAATTCAAATTTTCTTTCCTCACTAAAACTTTATATGGACCTTTATCTGTTCTACTATATTTGTTTGTTCTCATTGTAATGTCTTCTTTTTTATTTCCATCTATGACGTTTACCTCCTCCATTTTGTCACAGTCTTAGTAGCACTTAGTCTTCACATAACTTTTTTTATTACTCAAATCTAATCTACATTTTTTAATATATTCATCCATATCCGTACCACTTGAAACAGAAAATGTAAGGATTTCATCATATATATGAGTCAAACGAACGGAGTCTCTAAAACTTACCAAATGTAATAGTTTCCAATAATATATTAATGGATAATTAAATACAAAATTATATTTAAATTTAATTACTTTAATTATAAATTTTAGAAGTATGAAAAAACACGTCTGTTCACTACCTTTTCAAAATCGATCTGACAATTCTTTTACACACCCATAGATATTATTTATTACAACTTATTTTGAAGTCCAATATCTGAATAGGAATAATTCCAATATTGAAATAAAAATATAAAAATTACAATAGTTCTTTTTAATTTCAATAGAAAATTATTAAAAATCCCCTGTAAGAGTGCTATGGAAAACTGCTCTATTTGCTTGCGATAAAGTGTGTTAAATTAGTACGGAAATGTATATGGAATATACCCGAATTTCCGATGAAATTCCAACTTATTTCTATTTTGATTTTTCTTTAGTTGGGATTCACACCCACACTGGAATTTTTGTGAAACTGTTCTTTGGCGAGTAGTACCCAATATGCAAAGCCAATGGAATTCCGTTTACATTCGCCTGCAAAAACCACTCTCTTTTTATGGAAAGAACCATGTAAAGTACACGGAAATCCATACTACTCGTCAAAGAAAAGTGTCACTTCCAGTGAGGGTGTGAATCCCGATTAAAAAGAGAAAAATCAAAGTGGAAATAAGGTGGAATTTCGTCGGATATTCCATATATATTTCCGTACTAATTTAACACAATTTATCTCAGGTAAATAGAGCAGCTTTTCATAGCACTTTTACATGAGATTATTAATAATTTTCTATTGAAATTAAAAAGAAATATTTGTTGTAATTTTTATATTTTTACCCAATATGCAATGCCGACGGGATTCCGTTTACATTCGCGTTCAAAACCACACTCTTTTTAAATCTATGGAACCATGTTATGCGCAAAAAAATGGAAATCCTTACTACTCGCCAAAGAAAAGTGTCACAAAAATTCCAGTGTGGGTGTAAATCCCGACCAAAAAGAGGAAAAATCAAAGTGAATATAAGGTGGAATTTCATCGGAAACTCGGTTATATTCCATATACATTTCCGTACTAAATTAACACACTTTATCGCAAGCAAATAGAGCTATAGCACTTTTACATGGCATTAATAATAATTTTCTATTGAAATTAAAAAGAAATATTTTGCAGTAATTTTTATATATTTATTCACATATTTAATACATATTTCTTTATTTAAATTTAAAAAATCCGCCTATGATTTTATAATTAAACTAAATAAAATTAATGTTACTGTTACATACAAACCACTTTTATCCGGAAATCTATTATCCGGAATAAAATCTAATATCAGGAAAAAGTTTTTTCGTATTCTTTCATTTTCTCTTTTATTTACCTTATTTTCCAAAAATGAAATAATTTTTTTACTATGTAATTAACTAAAATAAATTTAAAAGCCTAATAAATGACACTGCAGTTTAAAAAATATTAAAATATGCTGTTTTACTATGAAATTATTAAAAAAATCTTTTATCCGAAAAAATCTTTTATCCAGAATTGTTTACTCCAGTCGTTCCGGATAAAAGAGGTTGCACTGTATAATTAAAAATTATTAAAACTACACGAGAAAATAAAATAAACAAAAACACAAGGAAGCACAATCGTGTTTGTATTCACCCGTCGACTTACCACATGAAACTGAGAAGATATTAATATAAAAGATTCAATATAAAAACAAAACTTATAAATACATATTAATGGGCATTTACATGTAGAAAATTGTTTTCTTCTACAAATTTTTGCAGGTAAATAAGAAGGATCCGCTATATAAAAATATTCAATGTGCCAGAAAGAAATAAACATATACATATAGTAATGGCGTAATTTTTTTTATAGGATCATTATTAATTTATTTTTAATGAATTCAAATGCGAAATTTACATTTTTTTCTATGCCGTCTGTTTTTATTATGAATCCTCAATATTTATAAATGCGAAATAATTTTTTTCTTGTTGATTTTAAAAATGTTGCAACAAAAATACTCGGATCGAATATATTTTATGGCAACATTTTATAGTGGTTTACAGTGTAATGGCTTAAAAATCTTCTGCAAAAATTAGTCGGGATATATTTCTTTTCTTGTCTCTCATGTGCAAAAAGTCAATGTTATATCTTTTTTATTTTGCAGAAGAAAAATGTTGGTCGCCCTGTAAATGGGGCATAACATGAAATCGATATTTTTGTATCTTTGATATTTTGGAGGACGGAATTTAGTATGGATTTTACCCCATTTACATGCGACCAACATTTTCCTTCTGCAAATGAAAGAGATATAACTTTGACTTTTTGCACATGAGAGACAAGACAAGAAACATATCCAAACAAAAATTTTCCAGAAAACTTTTTGATACACCCACCCGCCTAAACTACTATAAAAATAAAAATGTTGCCATAAAATATATTCTTCGATATATCCGAGTATTTTATGGCAACAATTTTTAAATTAACAAAAAAAATTATTTTATATTTATAAATGTTAAGCACTCATAATAAAAACAGACGCCATAGATAAATATGTAAATTTCGCATTTGAATTAATTAAAAATAATGCTATAAAAAAAATATGATAGTACTATGTTTATTTCTTTCTCGCATATTGAATATTTTATATAGCGGATACTTCTATCTACAAAAATGTGCAGACGAAACAATTTTCTACATGTAAATGGTGTTTAAAACAATATTTTCCATACACTGGAAAAATTGCATACTGGGTAGCATATCACCCATCCGCTGAAGCAATTTATCATATGAAACTATAATTAAATATGCCATTGAAAGTTCAGTGTGTAAAAAAAACATTGTATTTTAATGTCAAAATTTTATTGACATTCCGTAAATCAATATAAAACTTTCTAGATGTTTTATAGATCGTGCAATTATATTAATATAATTTCTTAACATAAAACCTTATAATTTACTTTAATTAGTGAGAATCTATTCTGTGTCTAGGTCTTTTGTAAATTATTTAACATGTTAGGGGTTATTGTATCAGGGCGATTGGTAAGAAAATAGCTAATTTAGCTTGTCTCAACTACAAACTTAAATTTTGTTTATCTTTAAGTCTATAAATATTCGTAAACTATATTATAGGCTCAAACTCAATTCATTCAGCTTGGCGAGCGACAATTTTGTTGTAATTTGGAAGATGCCGATAACATAAACCACATTGTTGTATTTTTAACCGGTTCCATGCCCTTGCCTGAGGGTATGATAGCTGCCGTTTATTTTAGCTGGCCCGATACAAATGCACCACCAAATTGGCAATATTTGGGCTACATATCGAACAATAAACCTTCAGCAATTTTTAAAATTTCTCAGTTGAAAAAACTCCACGAAATGGATGATATTAGTGAATCAAATGTTTTTGGATCACAGCCAATATCACATATAGCTCAAATAGGTGTTTCGTTTGAACCTGAATCGTCAATTAACCAGTTGACGCCAGCTACGACAAATACATTATCCACAAATTATGAGTTTGGCCAAAAAATGTTGGAGAGTTTTTTTAATTTTGCATCTAGTTTTGCTATTACCCAGGCTCAAATGGTATCAAACCCGGGAGAAACATATGTGCCATTGTCTACACTACAAACTTGGTTTACAAACTTCCAAAGAAGATTGCAACAAAATCCCAACTTTTGGAAATTATAGACAGCTCAAGCTATGCCTCGAGGGTTAATGATTGCCGTGCAAATTCAATCGAGCTCATCGCTCAATTCAGAATTATTACTATCAAAGTTTGGAATTCTGTATTTTGCATTTTATTTTATTTTAAGAATCAAAATGATTGGAAATAAAAATTATTTAATTACTTACATATATGTATATTTATATATCACTCATGATATGGAAAAGTGACTCAACTCCAAAAATGAATTTTTAGGGTTAATTCACTAGAAAGATGCGCAATGTTAGATTTGACATCCCGCAATAAAAATATAGTTTTTCCTTCACCGAAAATGATAGAGCGCGGTGTCTAATTGTAATTAGTAATTTTTGTTTTTGCTCCTGAAAAATATAAATTGTTGAGTTGTGTCTCTTTTCCATATCATGTGCGATATATACACATTATTTCTCATTGCAACCCTAATATTCTTGCAACCCTACTAATATTGTAAATCGCGCCTCTTTAATTCAGAGTTATTACTATTTTGACATGGAGATGGACTCCATGAAAAAAAAAATCGAGCCCAAACATTGGGAAAAATATGCAGATAAGTACGATCCTATTAAAATAGGATCCATTGATGGTAAGTTTTCAAATACGTAAAATAAATCAGCTGTCTAGAGACTGATTCAGCGAAAATGTATAAACAAAATAGAAGACCTAGCGTCACGTGTTGAATTAGTGGTAGGCATAGGCTTCCAAACGATACTATTTATCTTTAAACTTGTAGCAACTATTAAATTAATTAAGAAGCATTATCTCTACACAGGAACAGATACTAGACCTCACGACAAAGCAATAGTAAAAGCTATCAAAGCAATTTATAAGTTACCTTCAAAGGGATACTTAGGTGATCCTAAACGTACAATATTCGTCGGACGCCTGCACAGTAAATACACAGAAAACGATCTAACAAAATATTTTAAAAAATTTGGTTCCATTGAGAAATGTCGTATTGTACGAGACATTATTACTGGCTTATCAAAGACCTACGGCTTTATTGAATACAAACACCGTGCATCATGTCGGGAAGCTGTTCTGGAAATGAACGACAAGTTTTTGGACAATTGCCAAATTTTAGTTGACTATGAATGTGAACGTTTGTTGCATGGATGGAAACCTAGACGACTAGGAGGTGGATTTGGAGGACAAAAAGAATCTGGACAATTACGATTTGGTTGTACAAGTCGTCCATTTCAACGGCCACTATCGGGTACTATAGATTTACGGGAAGTATTCCGCAAAGAAAAAAGAAAAAAATCACATTGAATATAACAAGAATTATATTGGTAAAGAAAAAATTGTAATAAATCACTTATAAATATAAATTCAACAAAATTTACAGTTTAATTTACAAGACGGCGGCATTTGCAACAACACTTGGATTATTAATTACCTCACCAAGACTTTGTAACACTTCGTTACGATAATCATCGAAATCTCCCTCAATCTCGTTTATAGTTTGCTCCTCGATAACATATAAAGTGCAGTTGGTGTCGCGAATAAGACGCTCGTCGTGAGTTACAATGATAACACCACCTTCATATTCATTTATAGCTTCAGCCAACGCATCAATTGACTCAATATCTAGATTATTAGTCGGTTCATCGAGGATCAATACGTCTGGAGCACTCAAACATAATTCAGCCAACGCAACTCTTGCTTTTTGTCCGCCTGACAAGTCCTTCATTTTTATAGTATGTGCATGACTAACGAGACCAAATGATCCCAGGGCTTTGCGTGCCTTTTCATGTTGCAAATTGAATAATCGTTGTAAGTATTCAGCTGCACTCTCCTCAGCGGTTAAATGTTCACCCGAATGTTGATCAAAACGGCCAATGCGTAGGCGATGATTTTTGCGTTGCTCGCCTTTGCAAGGTTCAATGTCACCGACAAGCAATTTCAAGAAGGTGGATTTCCCAACACCGTTCGGCCCAACAATGGCAATTCGACTGCTCAAATCAATACCAAACTCGGTGTTTATAAACAGCGGCTTTTGAGTTGGAAAATTGAATGTTACACCTTCAACGAAGAAAATCATTAACTAAGTTAGGGTTAGAATACACAATGTTTACTTACCATGCAATCCAAGTATAGGCGGCTGCAGTTGAGCTGGCTCTGGAAAGCGAAATTTAACAATATATTCTTTAGGTTTCAAAAGCAATTCAATTTGCTGATCATCATCGTCATTTTTCGGAGCTTTGCTACGATTCTTTTCTTGTTTTCGCGTAAGGACGTCTTTCTGTTTCTTTTCGGCCACCTTTTTTGATTGCCCAGAAGCCTTCATTTCCTTAATTCGTTTCTCTTGCTTTTCATATTCTTTTATTTGCTCTTTACGTTTCTGTTGCAACATTTTCTTAAACATTGAATAATTTCCCTTATAATAATACAATTTCTTGTTATCTAGATGAATAATTTCGTTACAGACATTATCCAAAAAAGATTGATCGTGAGAAACAATTAGAAGAGTTTTTTTCCATGCTTGAAGGTAGTTATCAAGCCAAATTACGGCATTTAAATCCAAATGGTTGGTCGGTTCATCTAGTAAGAGAAGCGTAGGTTCCATATATAGGGCGCGCGCCAATGAAACTCTCATACGCCAACCTCCAGAAAAATTTTTCGTTGCACGATTTTGCATTTCTTTTGAAAATCCTAAACCAGCTAAAATTCGGCGGGCTCTGGGTTCCGCAGAATCTGCGCCTATTACCTTAAGTTCGTTATAGACTTCATTTAAACGATCTTGAACATCTAAATTGCCAGATTCTACTATCTTTTCTAATTTGTTGCATTCTTCTAGTAATTCTGTACGTTTTACATCGGCCTTTAGTATTGTTTCGACAGCAGTGTGTTCGTCTGCTACAACTTCTTGTTCACAAAGTAGAACATCAATATTTGGAGGGATATCAAACGCACGAGTCGAAATGTGACGAAGCAGAGTAGTTTTTCCATGCCCGTTAGGGCCTACCAAGCCATAACGGCGACCACTTGCTATCAACAAATTGGCATTTACTAATAAATCATTGCCTTTGGCCGAAATGGTAAAATTTTCTATTTTTATATCAACTGCATGTTCTAGAGCTGCTTTTTGCCCTCCTGATTTTTGAGCTTGTGACATTGTAAAATTACTGTCCAGAGTAGAATGACCTTGGCCGCCTTTACGTGTCATGGCCTCAATTTGCTTTTCATAATCCTGCTGCTTTTTAAGTTTCTTTTTTTCTTTATGTGTCAATTTCTTTTCTGCTGGTTCTTCGTTCTTTTTCTCGCCTTCAGGTTCTCTTATTTCAGATTCGAACTCTCTTTCTGTAATTGGCTGGTGATCATCTAGTTCACTTTCCATAATTTGTATTTCCGAAACATTCTCTACCAACATTTCTAAATCACGGTCTACTAGCTCTATAGCCTCATCTTCAACGGCTTGATGAGGCATATTTTCTATGTTGGGAGTTTCATACTTAGAATTAATTTCTGCTGGCTGTTCGATCGTCCCTTCTTCCTCCACAGCTTCATTGTTATCTTGCGAGACATCGCTTTTATCATCTTCATCCTCACTAAAAAATTTTGATTTCTTTTTCTTTTGTTTGGGAGCTTTTGTTTGCTCAATTTCCACTTCGTCTGGCGGAGGTAGATCAAATTTGCTATCTTCCTCATCCTCTGACCATTCAGCTTTCTTAGCCTTTCTCATTTTCTTTTTTGATTGAGCAACAAGTTTTGTCGATTGTACTTCTTCTTCATCATCTTCATAGTCCAGGGTAAATTTGCAAACATCTTCATCATCAGACCAATCCGCCTTTTTAGTTTTTTTCTTCGCTTGTGATATTGGTTTTTTTGGTGCGGGTTGAATTTCATCGACTTCTGCAATTTCCTTTTTAATTTTCCCTTTTGCTCCCTTTTTATTTGATTTCTTTCCACTAGCAAACTCCTCATCCGAATCATCTTTAAGTACTTTTATGGGTTGATCGTCATCACTTTCGTCATTTTTCGATTTTTTTTTCGATTTACTTACTCCTCCAGCTTTCCCTTTTTGATTGGATTTTGAGGTTATCTCCGACTTCTCGAATTCATCATCGTCAAAACCTTGTTTTTTATTACCACGCTTTTTCGACATTTTGAATTATTAATATATTATATGTAATAATATGTATATAAAAGTTTATAATAAATATATTAAATTTTAAATATGCAATTTGTAATACAAGCAATGTTTCTGATCACCAAGGAATGAATTTTCTTACTTTTTGACACATGTCAAATATAAATTGTGAATTGATAGGATGCGTTCTACAATTGCATATTTGGATGTGTTTTTGCCAAAGAAGTTAAAAATACAGAATGAGTGTAAGCAACTGTCAAGTGTCACAAATTCGGAGGGTAGAAGAGAAAGCCTCTAAATCAACGGATTACTACAAAAAAAAACCATAAGAACCCCACGCCAACAACCAAACTTGTTTTATAAATTTTTGCTAATTTATAACTTAAATTATGTATAAATTTACCACAAATCTCTAGCTTCTTAACATAATTTACATTTTATTTTATATAAACACTTGGCAACCTTACTGATGGTAAAATATTCCTTCTTGTATTTCTTAGGCGTATTTTGGCATTTTTTCACGATATACTTCATTTTGCACAAAAGTTTGTAATTTTTGTTATCATATAATGCACCACTACATAAACAAATAACTATTTGATAAGTTTTTATTGTGTTGATGTATTTTAATTAATAATTTTAAAAATTTATAATTTTACTGCGCAAAATTAAATCGTCACTTCATACAACAACAAAAACTGGTTTGACGGGTTCTTATAGCGAGATATGAGTAAGCCATATGGATTTATTATATAACCATCCTGCTCTGGCTTGTGACAGATTAAATATCAAATTGTATAATAGGTAAAATATTGCCATCCATTCTGCAGTATTTTATATTCTTTGGATTTTGCATTACATACACCACTACGTATATGCATACGTCCAAGTTGAAGCAAAATATCCCTTTCCAGTCGAAAACAATTGTGTGGGTAACGCTGTTCGTAAACTTTACATTGTTAACATTGTTACAACTGTCATTGTTAGTATAACGTATGTGCTTAACAATGATTTTGTTACAAATGTCAATGATTTTACAGATGATTAACGATGACAAAAAAAAACTATAATAAAACAGAAAACTAATTTATATTCTCCTCAATATGAAAATAATTATTAAACCAGATATCCGTAGACTTAGAGTATTAAAATTATAATTTTTAAATAATACTCAATTATACGCATAGTACTTTTATCAAACAAATTGACCACATAAAAAAGTTTATTAAAAAGTTATTTTTTTGTGATATTGATGTGAAAAAATATTTTTTTCGCTTGATTGTAGCATAATTAGTACTTTGACAGCTGGAAAGGCAGTCTCGAGTAGGGTTGAGAATGACATTTGTAACAATGTTAAAATGAGTTTACGAACGACAAAAATCACGTGCTCGTTGTTACAATGATAGTTTCATGCTGAATTCACAGAATGGGATTATTTTTTATCCAACTTTCTAGCCAATCAAATCTTTATATTCTACTAAGTCCCGCCCATTTTGATCTCGGTTTAGTTGAAATCTTTGACTATACAATTAATATGGACTGCCAGCAGCTACTTCGTGCATGTTTCTAACATCCGCAGCGCTATCGCTTACCCGTGGGGAATTATCGAACTAAAACGTACGTCGAATTTTAACATACATTTGAAAACAATATATGTATACTTTTTTATCGTACCATATAATGATATATTTAAATAATTTTTCTCTTACATGGTGTTTTATGTTCATTTAATGTAAATTGTTAACCTCCCTCCAAACATTGCGTAACTTTTACGTACAGTTTACGAAGACTTGTTTATACTAAAGTCCTCGTAAACGTTACGCATATACGTAAAGAAAAAGTTGTGTAAACGAACACTTCGTCACAAGAGAAATGAAACTATTTTACGAAGACTTGTATATGTGTTGGTAACAATAATTGTCTTCGCAAATTCCGCAAGTTAGCGTAAAGTTAACGAACGGTTTAAACATGTGAATGCGAACATATTTCATTTCGGGTTTTGCTCGTTTTTACGCGGGATTTATTACCATTTTAGATTATTTTTTAATAAATATTTTTTCAAAAAATAAAAAAACCGAGAATTCTTTTCCAATGTTATTTTTTTTTTTTTTTTATCTTGATTAAATTTATACTTATTACGATAAATATATACATATTAACATTTTAATAAGATTGATTAACAACAAGTGATATGGGTTTTTACCTTTTATAAGCTCCATGATATAGTATCCCTTTACAGCAATATTGCCATGTTAGCCATGCCATGAAAATGTTGATGCTGCTTCGTCTGTGATGATATCCTTCAAACAACCTCTCAAATATTTTTGAAGTGATAAATCACTAATTGCTTTAAAGTGACTGGTCTATAAAAGGTTCGAAAATAAATTATATAAACTTTGTTATTCAGGATGTTAAAATTTAATGTTGCTTACCAAAATATTTTCCTTTTCTAAATTAGTTTTAACTTCACATTCCAGAGCTTTAAATTGTTTTGGTGATGTGGCTGGTATATTTAAAATATGACGCTGCTCTATATTTACTAAAATTATTAGTTATTTTTAATTAAACACAAAAAAACAAAATGGAGATCACAAACGTAATAAATTTCACTAAACAACTTATCCGAATCAAGCACGAATAAAAATATTACATTTGTATTGTATACCATATGCGAATACCATACGAAATAAAAATATATATACATCAAGGTGAGGTTATCAAGAAGATGGAAGAGTTTGGTTTCGAACTAATGAAACATTGAATTTTTTGTATTTAAAAAATTCGGTCGTCTCATCAGACTGCAGTGACCAAACTACAAAAATATTGAAAATACTTTGAACTAATCAAAGTATAATCACAATGCCTTAGCGAATTATAATTCGCTAAGGCATTGTGATTATACTTTGATTAGTTCAAAGTATTTTCAATATTTTTGTAGTTTGGTCACTGCAGTCTGATGAGACGACCGAATTTTTTAAATACAAAAAATTCAATGTTTCATTAGTTCGAAACCAAACTCTTCCATCTTCTTGATAACCTCACCTTGATGTAAAAATACTATCTGGCTATCAATCCAGAATAACCCAAAATTTAAAAATATATATATATAAAAACAAACGAAATAGTTGTACGTGCATTGGTATTCCATTGTTAATGAGTGTACGCATTGATTAATTATGACTTCAGATAATACCACTGCGAATTACAACAACAATTTTTATTTTTTGTTGCTTCTTACACATTGTAAAAGAAGAACACAACTCACTTCATGTAGGTTTAAGAAGAACAAAGATAGACTTAAATAATTCAAAGCAGCTAGAAAGAAGCAAAACATATTTTTAATTTATTTTTACCCACACCACTAAATATTTTAACAAAATTAAAAAAAAATTGAATCAAATGTATTTTAATCTCTCTCAACTGAATATATGAAATATATATGACAAAAATAAATAGACAAAAACAATGATATTGTATTTATGTCTTCATTCTGTTTTCATTTTTTCAGTCGTATTCCAACCATGTGAGTGGAGGTTGTTCATGACGTTTTTACAGATTTTCAGATATAGCGATGAGAATTTTTTTTATTTGCACTGCGACACAATTTGTTTGTTATTATTTTTTTTGATGTTGATATTTTTCGAAACAAATTAAAACTAAGGTTACTCCGTTCAACCATATATTTATTTTGTTACTGATGGTACAATTGTATGTAAGAGTAAGTGAAATAGCAGTCGTAACATTTCAGAATGATATTTTTTTATGTAATAAAAAGTTGATACACAATACATACAAATGCAATTTTTATATGGGAGAAAACAACAGCAATTAAATTGTTCGGTTTTTATGTTGCTAGAAAGAAAAAACCACTCTCGCACAACAATGCTTCTATCTATATGTGACTAGTAGAGACATTAACCAAACGTAGCGGCAAAAATCCGAGTAGTAATATCTTAATGTATTCAATCAACGGTGTACGTAAAGTTTACGTTTTCGTAAAGAATTTAACGTATACATTTTTTTGTTGGGAGGGCTATATTTTTTACTATCCAATGGCTGATGACACACGAGAGTTTTTTGTATTTTGGCATTTTTTTTCTACCAATGTTTTGTTCTGCTCTCTCTTATATAAAATTTTAACTAAAATGAGTCAAAAATGTCCTTGAAATATTTTTTATTTCATTTATGTTTGAGTTGTGTGGTTGAACAGAAAATTTGTTTAAGTCGCAATTAAAACTTGTATCATAGGTAAACGGGGAAAGAAACGAAGAAAAATGGGGCATTTTTTTTTTTACGTGTGGCATGGGCCAATTAGACTTTGACCATCCAATCAGACTTTTTGTTTGTTTTGTTCACTTTTCCTTTTGATTGTGGCCGCACACACGTGCTTTTTGTTTCTGTTTTTTTTCTCTTTTTAGTTGGGATTCACACCGACACCGGAATTTTTGTGACACTTTTCTTTGGCGGGGAGTACGAATTTCCGCGTGATACACATGGTTCTTTCCATAGAAGCAGTGTGGTTTTAGAACGCGAATGTAAATGGAATTCCGTCGGCATTGCATATTGGGGGTAGAAAAATAAATTTTCATTCTCCCTCCTGAGAATAAACTTTGTTTATTTATCTTTAAGCCGTAAGCCGAATACATACGTCGGATGGAAATCCGGGATTTTCACATCTCGCCGTTTTATTCAATCAAATGAAAGAAATAGTACAAAATACACGCCCCCTTTCATCCCAAAAAGTTGACAAAAAATCAACTGTCAAATGTAATAAACTAATAATAAACACAATAATCTCAAAATAATACGAATTTTTAGAACGCTTTACAACACTATTATATATTCACTATTATAATATATTTCAATTTTAGACTTATAGATGGCAAATGTGTAAGAATCACAACAACCGGTTGCGAATGGACGTGATTATTGATTTTAAAAAATCAGTCTTCTCATCAGGTTGTGACGACTGTTGTTGTATTACTTACATAGGAATATTATATATATATATATATATATATATATATATATATATATATATATATATATATATATATATATATATATATATCGAACAATACCATGTAGTTGTAGTACTAGCGAATTACTGTTTAGCCTACGAAATTAGATTCTTTCACATTTTTCATCTATATTTCATTCTCAACTAACTTTTCGTGTTTACGAATTTTTATAATTTTACTTTGGATTTTCGATTGTCATGGTCTTATTGAGATTGTTCCGTACATTAGTCTATTTTTAGTCCTCTCAAGTTGATTGTGTGAAAGTAAGTGTCGATTATGATAGGCGTTGTCACACAGATTGACGCTAAATGGAAGAATTTTCTACCATTGTGTATTTAATTCGTGAGGACTAAAAATTGACTAATGTACGGAACAATCTCAAAAAACCATTACAATAAAAAACAAAGCAAAAATATTATAATATACCTAAGACAAAATGCATGTATAACAATTTATTATACAATAACTTTTTTACTTTTGTAACTTTAATATTTATATAAATAAAAATTTGATGGTGATCAGGTGAACGTATAGGGGGGATCAAGTCGAACGACTTTGTTGTCGGCTCCGTAACCTATTACGGCACTAATATTCCGCCGTTGTGCTGGTCATGTTTTAGGCAACGTTTGGAATTATAGTGGTTACGCTGTGGATTTATCCCAGTGTGATTCGCAAGTGTACGTACTACCTCCAAGCGGTGATCACTGGTAACTAGAGAGAACTTTAGGCTAAAGTACGGCACTAAAGGAGTAAACCTTTTAAAAAAATCCCCTAATCCACGGTGGAACAGCGTACGCCTAGGGATGAATGGTTGGTTGCGATAACTAATCGTTAGTATGCGGACTCAGGATACCGGGCGACCTCCAGTTTTAATTAGCTAAAGGAGTAAACCTTTTAAAAAATCCCCAATCTACTGTGGAACTGCATATGCTTAGGGATGAATGGTTAGTGGGTTAACTAACCGCTAGTATGCGAACTCTGGACATCAGGCGAACTCCAGTTTCAATTAGCCTTCCCCTGGTAATGTGGAGCTCTGCCGGGGGTGACAGTTCTTTCTCGCGCTACTCGTGGGAATCAAAATGGAAAATAATAACATAACACATTGCACCTTACATAACTCAGTTGAAACGACAGACAATAGTGAAGCAATTTTGGCTTTGAGATCATCCGCTGCCGCTTGCTTATTTTTAGCAGCTGCATTAGAAACAAATGAAGAGAAAACTGAAACAACGCGAACCTGTTGGATCAAAGATTATCGAAAATCTCGAAAAATACATGGTGGCACGCAAAATCTAATGATGGAACTGAAGCCAAACTCTGCTGACTACATAAATTTCCTAAGAATGGATGAAGCTTGTTTCAATTTTATTTTATCAGCAATTAGAGCTGATATTGAAAAAGAAAACACTATTATGAGACCGGCAATAACACCGGAAGAAAAACTGGCGGTAACTCTCAGGTTTTTAGCAACGGGGGAAAGTTATAAGGAGCTTGATTACAACACAAAATGTGTATGTGTAAATGTATGTGTGTCGATGGATGTATGTGATGCAATCTTCAAAAAACTTAAAGGCGAATTTTTAAAGGTATAGTTCATTAATATTATAACTAATTTATTTTTTATTAATTTTAAATTACTTAATTTCAGTTTCCGACGTCAGAGTTGGAATGGTCAAAAATTGCAAGCGACTATAGAACAAGATGGCAATTTCCACAATGTTTAGGTGCATTAGATGGCAAACACATTAGGTTTAGACCAGCTAAAAGCAATGCCCCGCTTTTTTACAATTATAAAGGTTTTCATAGCATTGTGCTATTAGGCCTGGCAGATGCTCATAGTAAATTTATTTTTATTGACGTAGGGTGCAATGGTAGAATCAGCGATGGGAGTGTGCTACAGCGATCTGATTTTATGTACATATTAGACAGCCAGAAAAACACCTTCCATCTAAAACCATAATTGGAAATAATCGATTATTGCCATATGTATACGTTGCAGATAATGCGTTTCCTTTATCTGAAAATTTAATGACCCCGTTTACGACAGTCGATGAAAATAAAAAAACCTTTAATCGTCGTTTAAGTAGAGCTCGACAAACCATCGAACGAGCTTTTGGCATATTAACAAATAGATTTACCGTACTCCAAAAACCAATTAACTTGCGCGAGGATTTTAAAAAAATTGTCTTGTGTTGTTGTGTGCTGCACAATTTCCTAATAACGAAAAATCAAATGTATAAAAAGATTATTTCAGTTGACAATCTCACATCACATACTCCGAAACCTACTTCAAGCAATATAAATTCCAAAACCGGTGAAGCTGTTAGACTGGCATGGACTGAATATTTCACTGAAGAAGGGAAAATTTAATTAAAACATAATTTTTTATAGGCCGGTATTACACTATAAAAGATGTTTGACAACATTTTCTTTGATAGTGTAATATATGTACATGTTTTAAAAACAATCACTTTTATAAAATGTTTTTATCAAATTTAGCCTCATGCAGGTAAATTTGATAAATTATTTTTGACATATTGCTTTAGTTTTAATAACAATATAATAATAATCGCATAGTTTATACAGTAAAAGTTGTAAAAATGTAATTTAATTTTGCTCATTGTAAACCATCGATATATGTGTTGACATAAAATCGTTTATTTTTTTATAAAATTATTAAATATGGAAGTTATATGTTAATCAAATTATTATAAAATTATGCTTGTAATAAAACAAAAATTATTTATTAAACAATTGCCAAGGCTATACTATAAATGTTATGTTAATTTTATATGTTAATCAAAAAATACTATAAAATTATGCTTGTAATAAAAAAAATACTTATTAAACAATTGCCAAGGCTAAACATTTTATAAATAAAATAACTAATAAAAACTTATTAAAACTAATATGTTTTTTTGAAAATTGAAACCAATTGAATTTTGATTGAATAAATATAACAAAATTTAATTTTAATGTTTTATTTCTATGAATATTTAGTAAAATTTCAGTATGAGAAATTTTCCCAATACAAACAGCTGATATCCAACTTGGTCTTGCAAGTCTGTATTTACATAATAAGGTAAGAGATTGATAATTTTCGTTGAATTTACCATTTCGAATTTACAAAATTTCCAATTTCAGTTTTGGGATGAACGATATAACGGAGCTAGCAGAAGATTTAAATACTTTACCACCAACTTTATCGTACAGAAATTCTGAAGCTGGTTATGATATTGGGGAATCTGTTTCGGTTAACAAATTTCGTCAAAATGATAATCATAACATAGAAGAAAATGAAGATCAATAAAATGAAAAAAATGTAATGCCATCTCCAAGTAGTGTACCTGTAAAATCAACAAACCAAGGTAAATATTTTAATATAACTGATTATTAAATTTTTATAATAATACAATTTCTTTGAAACTAAGAAATAGAAAGTTGAATACAACACTTGCTGCTATGCTTCCCTCAAAATACGCTAACATTGATGTAAGGGAATTATTTTCGGATTTTCGTCAATACAAAGTTTTGATATTTTCACGATTGTTTGGTCCTGGCAAAGCGAGGAAGAACGCGGCGGTCTAGTGATGTAATCATAAGGTAACACGTTTTATTTCGGTATGTTTGAAATGTTTCCCATTTATATTTATTTATAGTATTGTGACTATCCTGATTCGAAAAGGGACTTCGATGAACCGCGCAGATATCGAAACTGGACGAGCAATTATGTCCCGGATCCACTAAAAGAGCTTTATACATCGGATGATGAAAGATAATTGTTGGCGACTTTAAAGAAAATAAACGAGAATATGACGAATCTGGCATCAATAAACATAAAGTAGCCGATTGGTGTTTTATTCCAGCTCAAGTTTTGTATAATATGTTAGAGGTTACTGAATCGGGTGAGCGTACAATTATGGGCTTAAGTTGAAAGAAACATTCGAGCGGCCATCATCGATAGAAAAAGAACCACAACCAGATCTAAAAGATATTCCGGATGATGCGCATTTCATAATATCTGAATTACATTGGGAAGATGACGTTGTTTGTGATGGCCGTAACCATAAAGTTAATCAGAAATTAAATTCTAAAACAAACGCAGCTGGTTGGTTACTACTTTCGAGTGGTTCAAGAACTGCTGGTGGTTTTAGCCAACCAGGAAAAGATATGCCTATATAGCTAAAACAGTAGGTCTTGGCTCAAAAATGACACCAAATCCACCTAAGTAAGTTAATTTGTTTCAATGTTAATAATATGAATACGGTATTTATAATTGGTATTTTACAGATACAAAAAATTACTAGGCCACCAAGAAAAATCAAATCCCTCATCCAGATGTAAAAAAATAAAAAATATTGCTTGGAAAAGCTGACGTAATTATTGTTCTTGCCGAAGATACCCCACCGCCATGTGTTCGAAAAGGGAAAAGTCCTCCAGAGTTTAACTATGGCGAAGTTGCATTTGCTCACACAAGCCCCTTTTTGGGAATACTTCATCCAGTACAATATATACAGGCTGTTGAAAATAACATATTGTATCGAGCACGTATTTGTCCACATCTAAATTTCTGTAGATTTTCTACTTATTCGCACAAGGACAAACTACTATGTGCGGGAGATTGATGAGGTGTTTACGGGTAGGCAAGGATGCCCTTTAAATGAAGTTCCAGGACCAAATTCAAAATGGGCCAATAATTTTATTCGAGGTTTTTTTCATGTTTTTATACATGGATTGTTCTGGATTGATTATTTTGCTGCAATGCTTCCCTCAAAATACGCTAACATTGATGTAAGGGAATTATTTCTGGATTTTCGTCACAGGCGGCAAAGAGAGGAAGAAAGCAGCGGTCTAGTGAGTGTAACCATAAGGTAACAAATTTTATTTCGGTATGTTTGAAATGTTTCCCATTTATAGTTATTGTAACTTTCCTGATTCGACAAGGGACATCGTTGAACCGCGCAGATATCGAGGCTGGAGGTGCAATTATGCCCTGGATCCACCAGAAGAACTTTATACATCCGATGAAGATTGATAATCGGTTGCTGATTTTAGCCAACCAGGAAAAGGTATGCCTATAGCTAAAACAATATGTCCTGGCTCAAAAATGACACCAAATCCATCTAAGTAAGTTAATTTGTTTCAATGTAATTAAAAATATGAATACGGTATTTATAACTGTTATTTTACAGATACAAAAAACCACTAGGCCACCAAGAAAAATCAAAATCCCTCATCCAGATGTAAAAAATCAAAAATATTGCTTGGGAAAGCTCACACAAGCCTCTTTTTGGGAATACTTCATCCAGTACAATATATACAGGCTATTCAAAATAGCATGTATCGAGCACGTATTTGTTGATTTTCTACTTATTCGCACAAGGACAAACTACTATGTGCGGGAGATTGATGAGGTGTTTACGGCTGGGCGAGGATACCATTTATATGAAGTTCCAGGACCAAATTCAAAATGAGTCAATAATTTTGTTCGAGATTTTTTTCATGTTTTTATATAACGATTGTTTTGGAAAATCACACATCGGATTCGAAAGGATGACATAATCTAATCGAGTGAGATGGCTCGGCCACGTTGCAAGGTCTCTACAACAACGAATGATTTACAAATTGTTCCAGCCGGAGTGCGTCGTAGAGGAAGAGCCCGACTGCGCTGGCGTGACGACGTTGAACAATACCTACTCGTATTAGAATGTCGAAATTGGAGGACGAGAGCGATGGACCGAGAAGGATGGAAGACCATATTGAGGGCGGCAAAATCCCTTCATGGGATGTAAAAGCTAGAGAGAGGATACGAATGGATGACAAAAAAAAAACGTTTCCTGATCATTTTGAAAGCAGTATTTGAAAATGTTTGAAACAATGTGCGGATTTCAAGAGGACTGGCATGGACTGGTTGGTGGGTTATTAAACAAGACTTTCGTTTACCATCGGAAGAGGAAATTCTGGCCATAGTTTCTCCGGAACAATGTTGCGCTTATTTTAGTAAGATTGCGGCCGAACACAGGACTATGTTGAGACATTTATTTTCGCCCAGCAAGAAATTGATGATGAAGAAATTCAACTTAAATTAGACGATGAAGTAACAGTTGCTCCTTGGAATATAACTCATGCCCATATCCAAACTATGAGAGGGAAATGTTTATTGCAATTGACTGGCTCTGCCAATCTCACAGGATATGGTGAAGAATTTTCCGATGTTCGCATACCTAATAAATCAACTTAAACTTAAGAAGAACAAGAATCGCAACCAAAGCGAACCGTGACTGGAACTGATGCAGATTTAAGATACATATTTTTACATACAGTTATGTAGTATAAAAATTATCAAAATTACAAATTTTTTCGGAAATTTATTTTTTTACCAATTGAATTTTGGTTAAATAAATATAATGAAATTTAGTTTTAATGTTTTATTTCTAAAAATATTTACTAAAATTTCAGTATGAGCAATCTCAGTATTAGCAATCGTCTAGCAGGTTTGTATTTAAGAATAATGTAAGTAAATTAAAACACCAACATTCGTTTTTAAATATACATAAATATTTTTAAAGTTGTAAATTAGGCTGGGAAATGACAGACGAATATTATTGTTACAAAGGAGCAGCGTAGTTTAAAAGAAATGTTATAAACTAATTTATTAGTATTTAAATCAAAATGTCTAATTTTCATTCTTAAACTCGTAAATAATGAGCGGCCTATCTGATAAAGGTAGATGCACTCCTCAAAATCGGTACAGAAGCTTTTATTTATAAATTTTAATAAGTATTTTCCGTAAAGTAACACAATCAACCATTTTGGTCTGATAAAACAACGAATCGATTTTTAGCTTATTGTATTGCTTTATGACTATGTTGGAAATTAAATAAATTTGTACGCCTAAAAAAATACTATATTAAATTTTCATGTATTTGTCATAAAAAACTATAATTTTAATATAAATATTAATATATATTCTATCAACTTTTTGATATATAGTATAGGTACTCGTAAAAAAAATTTTTCACGCGTTATCAAAAATTTTTTTAGCTGACGGCAAATTTTTTATTGCCGTCGGCAATTCTTGAAAAACAATTTTATTTTGAGTTTTATTTTATTTTAATAACCATATCGCCCAAGCGCTAAAATAAAATGTACACATACATAGACCAGAGCTGCACTTGAGTTTTGCGTGGACCTGCACTGCAGCTACACGCACTGCAGCCAAACGCACTGTGTGGAAGGGACCAACAACCCAGTCGAAAGGCGAAACAAGTCTCGGTTACAAACCAATTAATTCGCCATAGTTGTCTAGTACTGAGTATAATAAGCTTGGTTTCCGGCATCCGATGGACTGAAGAATCAGGTTTGGGCTCAACCAATCCATCAACCACTGTAACTACATGGAACAACTCGGGCATGTACTTCGACAATATTGCCAAGGTAGAACTTCTTTCGACTAAATGGGAGTTAGTCGTTCGGTACAATTTGTCTAGTTATTGGCAAGAAATCTATAACGTGGAGAAAGGTTTGAGCTTGCTTGACAGGGCCTGCAAAAATGTACACCCAATCAAATGTGATCTCATATTACAACAGCTGCATTGGCAGTTTAACAACATTATCCAAGACAACGAATTGATCACGCATACAGACATTAGTCAACGAAGAACGAGACGTGGAGTAGGCGATACCATTGGGTACATAATGGGGACATTTCGGTGTATTGTCACAAAGAGAGGCAGAACAGTATGAACAGCAGTTCGATCACATACAGGAAAATGAAGCATACACTCTAAAACTGCTAAAAAATCAAACCTCAATTCTTGACAACACGTTGAAATTATTCAAACACAGTAACAACATCACCGCCGAACAATTAAAACAGCTAATGGAGGCCCAACAACATTTCGACTCCGAGTTAGCACTCCTCAATGAGTACCGAACCCATCAAGATAAAGCATTAGCTGTCATTCTTTTATCCCTCCAATTGGGTCTAGTGATAAAACATCTTGAAGATACACAAAAAGGATTAGTGGACGTACTTACAGGTGCGAAACATCAAATTATTCATCCATCGCTATTATCTCCGTTGCAGTTGGAGCAAGAGATGACCACTATACTTAAACACCTTCCGAAAACTTGCACTATTCCAGGACATGGGATTTTAGAGTTACACAACTTGTATCGACTAATGATCATAAGGACAAGAGTAACCAAAAACAACGTAATAATCGTGATACAAATACCCTTGGTGCAATCGTGGGACTATCAGCTCTACGAGGCTATCTCTGCCCCAATTTTTCTCAACGATTCTCAAATAAAAATAAAGCCTACCACAAAATACATACTTGTCGATCCATATCGAGAGCGCTTTGCACCCATCACGGATCAGGAACTAAGCAAGTGCAACGAATTACCTGATGGTTTATTGATATGTGACGTTGCAACGTTGCATACCCAACAAAGCAAACGGAATCAATGTGAGATATCAATGTTTCTCAAGGCAAAGGTCCCACATCCAAACTGCAGCACTGAGGTCACGAAAGCAGCAAACTATTTCATCAAGCTACACGCTGCCAATCAATGGATTTTCGGAGTCAACCAAAGCATCATCGTGGATATAATTTGCAAGTCCAGAATACAGACCACCGCATTAGAGCGTTATGGCATCATACAACTACAGCCAGGGTGTATTCTTAAGAGCAATACCGTACATCTATATGCAATCAGCACCAAAGGTAGTGAGCGGAATGGGTCATACATCCCTGCGTTTAATATATCGGTACTCACGCAGTCGCTTGATAAAGCGCACCGTTTGACATCTGCGCATCAAATCAGCTTCACCATCACCACACCCGACACTACACAATTAGAACAGGAAATAAGAGCTCAACAATTGGATGAATCAGTAGCCATGGATCAACACCACGTCCACCACTACGTGATGACTCATCTCGCATTCTGGACGTTGCTCGCCCTTGGAATCTTCTTACTCATGCGGTGCGTAAAGGGTAGACGACATAGTGCACAAACAACAGGAACCTGTGGCCGGCCCCCAACATGTTCAACAGAACACGGCACCTGTGTATAGTTTGTATAATACAAGGGCATAAAGGGTTCTGACCTAAATATGTGCGATAATATGTAAATCCGCACATAATTCATTTGTTGCATGTTAATGCAAAAATACATTCTTTATCTATATTTATTGTAATTCAATATTCATCTAAAACACATTTTTATATATTCGACACCTAGTTGAATATTGCCTCCTACTCGCTGAGTTAGCATTTAAGTCAATAGTGTAAGCTATAATGTAAAATGTATAAATACCGTGAATATTGTTGGAATAAAACAGAATTAATTAAACCATTCATCACGTTAGTTCTCACTCGATAGTTATTTGGACCTCACCCGCGGTAATCCAAATAATCAAATCCCACCAACATTAAGAAATCTGGATAGAGGGTAGATTTACGACCTACTATCAACGCTGTCCAGATTTACAATGACCATAAAAATGAAAATGTTGCCATAAAATATATTCGATCCGAGTATTTTTATGGCAACATTTTTAAAATCAACAAGAAAAAAAATTATTTTGCATTTATAAATGTTGAGGATTCATAATAAAAACAGACGCCATAGATAAAAATGTAAATTTCGCATTTGAATTCATTAAAAGTAAATTAATAATGATCCTATAAAAAAAATTACGCCATTACTATATATGTTTATTTCTTTCTCGCATTTTGAATATTTTTATATAGCGGATTCTTTCTTATTTACCTGTAAAAATTTGCAGAAGAAAACAATTTTCTCATGTAAACCGAGCATTAGTTGTGTTTATTAACATCAACAATCGTAATCGATGAGGGAAATTCGCTTTTGCATCCAGCCTCTGGTGGGATTTGAACCCAGTACCTCTCGGTCCAAGTGCCGAAGCTTTAAACACTGCACCACTTGTCCGGTAAATCCGGAAGGGGAAAGAAATAAGGAAAGAATCACGACGAAATAGTTGAAGTGTAGAACCGCGGCTTTGATTCTTTCAAGTTGTATCATACGACGAATAAAAATCTCGGATTTTTCAATCCCAGATTTTTTTTTAATTTGTTTCAACTTTTTTGTATGAAAAGAGGCGTGTCTGTTGTATAATTTACGTGACGTAATTGGTTAAAACCGTATGAACAGGATTTCACCTTGATTCTTTCCTCGTTTACTTCCCCATTCACCGGCAAACTAACAACAGCTTGTAGGGGAAGAAACTTGGAAAGAATAACGACGAAAGATCACACTGCATCCCCAATGCAAAATAATTTTTCCTTTAACTTTTTCCTTTAACTTTTTCCTTATGAAGAGCATACCCAATGAATAGGGAAAAGTCAAAGTAAAGCTAACTTCATTTTAAAAAATTATTTTTTGTTTACCTGTTATTTTATATTATTATATTATATATAATTTATTACTTTTTCACAGGACACAAAATACAACCCTAATTGTCAAAAGACAAATATGCATTGAATATTTTTTAATTTGTGACAAGCAGAAAAACAACAACAACAACCAATTTTGCAAATGCAGTTTACTTCATTGTATTTCTCATAAGGAAAAAGTTAAAAGTTTGATACATTTTTCATAAGGAAATCACCAACCTAACAAAAAAAAATTTTTTTTTTCTCAAAATTTTTTTCATACTTTTCTGTAAGGAAAAAGTTAAAGGAATTTCATTGGGGATGCAGTGTCAGTGTGAAACGGCGGTCAGAGCGATTGGCTCATGCCACATGTAAAAAAAAATGCCGCATTTTTCTTCGTTTCTTTCCCCGTTTACCTATGATACAAGTTTTAATTGCGACTTAAACAAATTTTCTGTTCTACCACACAACTCAAACATAAATGAAATAAAAAATATTTCAAGGACATTTTTGACTCATTTTAGTTAAAATTTTATTTAAGAGAGAGCAGAACAAAACATTGGTAGAAAAAAAAATGCCAAAATACAAAAAATGCTCGTGTGGCATGGTTGATTGTCAGACAAAATTTATACATATAATCACCACCGTTTAGTTCATAATACCCTAAAGGCCTAAATCCTACTATAGAGAGCAAGCTTGAAGTTTGTCTATTGGTGAATGTGAATGCCGATTGGCATAAAAAGTTTTTCCAAAAATATTCTTTTGTGATTTTAAATTGTAAATTTTGTAAACTTATTTATTTACTGGGCTAATAATTGGCTCTCTCTGTACCAAAAATGGGTATCACCGTAGAGGACTTAACATTATACGGAATAATTGGTTTTTTGGTTCTTGAAAATATTGTCGAATTGTACTTGGAAAGAAGACAGGTGATTATTTTGCCGAATTAGTTATTCTACATAACCTTAAAAATATATATTTTCCGAATCATTGTTTAGATTAAAGTGTACGAGGGTACACGTAAAGTTCCTACGGAATTGGGTGATGCCATGTCATTGGAAACTTTCGAGAAAGCACGGGTTTACGGGTTAGATAAGGCAAAGTTCTCATCATTTAAAACGCTAGTTGAAGGAATCATCATTTCATCATTGGAACTATATGTTGGACTTATCGCGATATTTTGGTATAAAGCCAAAGAACTTACCGCAACCATTCATTTAAATCCCGAAAATGAAATTCATGTTAGTTGCGTATTTCTACTTTTGATTACCGTAATTGGCACAATTAAAGATCTTCCGTGGAAAATATATGGAACATTTGTGTTAGAGGCTAAACACGGGTTTAATAAACAAACCGTTGGATTCTTCATCAAAGATCAAGTTAAAGCATTTATTGTAGGCCAGCTGATATCTTTGCCAATTGCATCGGCAATCGTTTATATAGTTCAGTGGGGTGGTGACTATTTCTTCGTCTACTTATGGGGGTTCACCGGACTTGTATCATTAGTATTAATTACTGTATACCCAATATTTATAGCTCCTTTATTCGATAAATATCGACCATTGGTTGATGGACCACTAAGAACCTCGATTGAAACTTTATCAGCATCGTTAAAATTTCCATTAACGCAATTATATGTAGTTGAAGGTTCAAAACGCTCCGCCCATAGTAATGCATATTTTTATGGACTATGGGGTTCCAAACGAATTGTGCTTTTCGATACTTTACTGTTGAATAAAGGACAAAAGGATGACACAAATTTAAAAGATGATGAAAAGGGAAAAGGATGCAGTGATGAAGAAGTTTTAGCTGTACTTGGCCATGAATTAGGGCACTGGAAGTTAGGACATATTACAAAAAATTTAATCATAATGCAACTGAATTTATTCATAATGTTTATGGCATTTGGATATTTATTTCAGTATTCACCATTCTATCGCGCTCTTGGATTCCACGATAGCACTCAACCAATACTAGTTGGATTAGTCATTATTCTTCAATATGTTATGGCGGCGTTTAACGCAGTTATCTCGTTCGCCATGACCGTATTATCCCGAAGATTTGAATATCAGGCCGACGAGTTTGCAAAGCAACTAGGGTTTGCCAAAAATTTGTGTAAAGCTTTAATTAAGCTTCATATTGATAATTTGGGATTCCCTGTTTACGACTGGATGTATTCCTCATGGCACCATTCCCATCCAACGTTATTACAACGTATCGATCGATTAAAGGAGGACAAAAAAAGTAAATAAATTTCAAAGTTACCGTAAAGATTAGTGTTTTCTTAATTTTCTATTGTTTATTAGAAGACTGAAACTCGAGAAATGTTTTTATAATTGTATTAATAAATATCTTTGTATTAAATATTATGTATTGTATGTATGAAATTCTAATTATAAACAAACACAGCATATACAACGCTTTCCATTATTAAGGATTACCGTAGACAGTTAATAAAGCAATGGAAAAATTAACAAAAATACATTTAATTAATAAAATACATGTCTTAAAATTGAGCAAGCATTTTATCTACCACAGCTATTAAACTAGGTTGTTGTTAGCCTCACATGTCAATTAGCTTAACGTATTAATGTTGGAAATCAAAAATTTTGCATATTCTGGATTTTACACAACGCTAGATTCTCCAATTTGTGAAACACTCAAAATTTCATTGTCATCTTCATTCTGCAGTTGAACGCCCAAAGAAAGGTTCATACGAGCATTTTCATTTGTTCCTGAGATCGGACTCAAAGGTGGTGGCCGTAATCGTGATGGATCCAACAGAGATTGCAATTTCTGCTGTTTCTTTACTGGTGTTCGATTTGGAGAAGATTTGCGGCTTGTTGAAAGTGACTTCAATAGTTTTGCTCTGTAAAGTAAAATTTTATTAACAATAGAGAAGGAAGTAGTCACGTATATTTTTTTTTTACTAACGCATCAATGAGTTTCATTAATAACCTATGGTGGGCCTCGTACTCATCATTTCCAAATTCGTTGGGATCATGTCGCGCATGCTCGTACATATCACAAAATTGATGAATTAACCTCTGTCCAGATCCATTTAAAGTAGGAGCTAAGGTGGAAACTAGAAAAGCACGTGAACTATCCCGGGGATGACGTGTTCGACCATCTTGACGAGCAATTTCTTTCTCGAGTAGTTTCATATCGTCCACCGCTTTTAGGCGATAATAATAAGGTGGAAGTTCAGAATCTGGTTGCAGAATGTATCTTGAGTCGTCCCAAATCAATTGAGGTTCATAAGCAATTTTTTGTATGCAATCCAATCGCCTCTCGATTTCTTTTTTTATTGACTAAATATATATTGGAATTAACTGTTTGTAACGAATAACGAGTAAGAAAGAAAAAATTATTCTCACCTTCTTCGAATCATGTCCCACTAAGACGTGAGGGCCCCTGCGTGATCTCAGTGTAAATCTCATGATTTGGCGCTTTGCAAATATAAAAGATATTATAAAACCCAAAACTCCTAACCCAATTATAATGATTATTGTGACTCCAGACAATTCTATGGTTTTTGTTGTATCAGCCTTCGTAGGTAGCATTTTTAAAGATTCTTTGCGAGAATCCATTGTTTTTGTGAGAAAACTACAAAGAATTTAAGAAAACTACATACACAAATTAATGTCAAACTTCAAAAATTTGTGCAAGTGTATAATTGATCTACGACGAAGCAAAGGTTTTGTCGGTTCATACCCACAAAACCATATTACATAGCAAAACCGAACACAATCATATTCTATTGCCCGGTTTACACAAGACCAACATTTTTCTCCTGCAAAATGAATAAGATATAACATTCACTTTTTGCACATGAGAGCCAAGAAAAGCAATATATCACGACAAAATTTTGCAGAAGAATTTTTGAGCAAAAATGACCATAAAAATGAAAATGTCGCCATAAAATATATTCGATCCGAGTATTTTTATGGCAACATTTTTAAAATCAACAAGAAAAAAAATTATTTCGCATTTATAAATGTTGAGCATTCATAATAAAAACAGACGCCATAGATAAAAATCTAAATTTCTTATTTGAATTCATTAAAAATAAAGTAATAATGATCCTATAAAAAAAATTACGCCATTACTATATATGTTTATTTCTTTCTCGCATATTGAATATTTTTATATAGCGAATTCTTTCTTATTTACCTGCAAAAATTTGCAGAAGAAAACAATTTTCTCGTGTAAACCGTGCATAAGCCGTACAATAATCGGCTATACACGCGGTAATGCCACTTTTTAACTCCTATTTGATAGTATTGGCCTTAATGCCCGGTTTACATGAGAAATTTGTTTTCTTCTGCAAATTTTGCAGGTAAATAAGAAAGAATCCGCTATATAAAAATAATCAATGTGCCAGAAAGAAATAAACATATATAGTAATGGCGTAATTTTTTTTATAGGATCATTATTAATTTACTTTCAATGAATTCAAATGTGAAATTTACATTTTTATCTATGGCGCCTGTTTTTATTATGAATCCTCAACATTTATAAATGCGAAATAATTTTTTTTCTTGTTGATTTTAAAAATGTTGCCATAAAAATACTCGGATCGAATATATTTTATGGCAACATTTTCATTTTTATGGTCATTTTTGCTCAAAAATTCTTCTGCAAAATTTTGTTGGGATATATTGCTTTTCTTGTCTCTCATGTGCAAAAAGTCAATGTTATATCTTATTCATTTTGCAGAAGAAAAATGTTGGTCTTATGTAAACCGGGCATAAAGCGTTGCCACATACACATCTAATAACAGACGATTCGTGCATAAATTTATTTTGCCTCGCCACATACCAAAAAAAAATACAGACGATTTTTACAACAACAATTCTTTATATTTTGTTTTGAGCTGAATGTTTATACCGCCATTTCTATCCATTTCTATTCATTTTATTAAAATATTAAATTAATGAAAAATATATATTTTGTTTTGGAATTTTTTGACATTTGTTGAAGTTCACAGACAACAGAGAAAAAAATCGTTTAAAATTTTTTGATGAGTTCGGAAATTGTTTTAGATTTTTGTGCGTTCGTTCACGTGTAAAATTATACGGGTAAATAGAAAACGGGTAAATAGAAAATTGATAATTTTTCAATTAAAATTATTAAATAATTCTAAATTTATTATTTTAGCTACTAACTTGAGATATTTTACATATTATCTCATTAATTTGAGTCAAAAATATGCTCTTACTAATTCGTAAATGCGAAATCTGTTTTTAGATGTCGTCCGTAGAAATGTGTATGTGGCATCGCCTTTAGAGGAAAATACTGAAGAGCAGCAACTATTTTTTCCCCATATAAAAATTAATATAATATTTACTATATCTTTTGAGTCACGTGGGAACAGGATGGTTATATAAAAAAGCATGTGGCTTACTCATATCTCAAAATGAAAAACCCCAAATCAGATGTTTGTTGTTATGCGCAGTGACTACGTATGTTGACGACTTAATTTTGTGGTTATAAAATTATTAATTAAAATTCACTAAAATAATAAAAAAATTATAAAATAATTAGTGGTTTATGTAATAGTGCGTGCTAGTGCATCATTTGATAATTAAAATTATAAACAATTTTAAATAAAATGAAGTGTCTTGTGAAATATTGCTAAATGCGCATCGAAAAATTCGAAAAAGAATATTTTACCATCTATAAGTGTTTGTATAAAGTAAAATGTAAATTATGCTAAGAAACAAGTGATTTGTGATAAATTTATCCTTACTTTATGTTATAAATCAGAAAAAATTAAGAAAACAATTTTGGTTGTTGGCGTGGGGTTTTTAGATTGGTTTCTTGTTTTTGTAATCCCATTGATTTAGATGCTTTCTCTTTTACCCTCCGAATTTGACTCGTTTGACAGCTACTCTCATGAATTCTATATAAATAATTTAAATTCTTTGGTATTGGCGTATATTTTTAACTTCTATTTGATGTACACGGCCAATAGAAATCAAATATGACACATTTGTTCTAGATTTCTCGTTTTTGTTTTTACAAACAACAAAAAACAAAATAGATTTGAAGATCAAATATGTGTAGCCACGCCTCGTTCATGCATAAAAAGACTAAAACAATAATGAAAAATAAAAATTAAAAACAAAATCGTGATCGAAATCAGTGCCTTCTATAGTACTGGCCTGTGACAACATTCATTTTTTGCTGATGACGACAACGTAAGTCGACAACCAGATGTCAGCATAATTAAGTAAAAATAATACA
Organism: Nephrotoma appendiculata; assembly: GCA_947310385.1. Classification (NCBI taxonomy): domain Eukaryota; kingdom Metazoa; phylum Arthropoda; class Insecta; order Diptera; family Tipulidae; genus Nephrotoma; species Nephrotoma appendiculata. Next base: position 187,627,990 of record OX371223.1, read on the forward strand.
CTTTGCCTCCTTATTACGACGGCAATAAATTTCACAAACTTAACAAATAAAAATCTGAATTAATATACAATAAATTAATAAATTATGAACAATTTTAGTGTAATTGATTTTCCTAATTCATAAATTGAATTTTTTCGATCCACATTCAAGGAGTTAATGAGAATTTAAAGAAATGCGCCTATTTAGATAACGTAATACAAAGTTCTAGTGTATTCCACTACAAAAATATAAATAAAACCGTGAGAGCAGAGAATATTATGTGATCATTTTGTTTTTATTTTGTCATTTCATTTTTGTATTTTATTGTCATTTTCATTTAGTGTCACCTCACATAATTAGTCGAAGCCGTATGGTACGATGCATTTTTTCGGTATTTTACATGATATCCGTACTTCTTTTCCTATTTTTATTGAATCTACGTACCAATTACAACAATTTTGAATTAGATGATATTACAAATCGACTTATGTTGGATAAAAATGACAAAAAAATGCCAAAATCTAAAATAAAAATGTACATGCATTACTAGAAAAATTAAAAAACGAATATCCTTCGGCTTCAACAGTTTGTTCGAAACTAAACAAATTAACAAAATTACAAAACAACTGGAGAGAGAAACAATATTTTTATTGTTTTGTAATTTTGTATGACGAAATTTATTTTGGTTTTATGAGAACGAGGCGGAGCCAAAAACTAGAAAAAACTGGAAAACGGAAATAAAAAATGAATAACCTTCTACTTCGATGTAATAATTGCAACTAAATATATTTTGTGATGTAATTTTCCTTTTTATAATTTATCTGCCATCTAGTTGAACTGTCGACTTATCGTGTCGTCATCAGTTGGTGTAAGCGGCCAGTAGTTTAGAAGGCATTGTCGAAATGCACTTTTGAATTATATAATAACAAACAAAACACACCCCCTAATTCTAATTTTCCATTTAAACATTTTTTTACGTAAATGTATTTCCGAAACATATGCACAACTTGGAGTAAATAGAGAATAAAATTTCATGTTCGTATACGCACAATACAATTAAACAGAAGTGAAAAATTACATGCGTGTCGCAACAGTACGGCTTATAGAATATGATTGTGTTCGGTTTTGTAAATAGCCATTTATGTATTACATTACATATACTCCTTTTCCTGCCAGAGAAAAACTTTTATTGGCTGATGACACACGAGAGTTTTTTGTGTTTTGGTATCATAGGTAAACGGGGAAAGAAACGAAGAAAAATGCGGCATTTTTTTTTTACGTGTGGCATGGGCCATTAGGTTTATTTAAAGCCGCAGTCACACGAATGCAAATATATACCAAAATTCCGCGGTTCCACACTTTAATTCTTTCAGCATGATTCTTTCTTCGATTATTTCCCCTTCACCCACAAACTAATTTTTTGGCGGGGAAATTGTTGATTCTTTTTTCGTCAATATTTTTTTTTGATTCACTGATTTCTTCGCACTATTACGTAATAAATATTTAAAGGACAGCTTGTTTTTTTGTCTTTTTTGGGTTAATTTTAGTTTAATGTTTGCTTCGAGTGCAAAAAATATATTTTTTCAACCAAGGAAGCAATTTTCGCAGCAAATAATAAATATTTTCTACTATACGAATAAATCCAAATATATAATTTTACGCACATACATAAAAAAAGAACGGCTATAGTAAAAAAAGGGTGTACCAAAAAATCGTTCGGATTGTTTTGTTTGCTTATAATAAAAAATAGAAATAAAAATGATTAATTTAAAATCTAATTTATATTTAATTTAATATATAATTTAAAGTAAAATATATTAATTAAATATTACAGTTTTAAATTATTTATTTTTATTTTTAATATGTATAAGCAAACAAAACAATCCGAACGAATTTTTTGGTACCCCCTCGAAATGCGCAAACAAATCAAATGTGGACGTCGATTAATTTTTTGAAATCGGAGAATCACGCTGAAAGAATTAAAGTGTGAAAAGGCCCATTGGCGTATTTGTGCAAGGTCGTGTTTCAATTGGTTTAAATGCCGCATAAAAAATTAAAAATTTATTCGTGGTAAATATTTTTTAACTTTTTAACTTTTTATCTGTTTCAACTGGGTAAAATTTTGACAATAACATGGTTGCTTATTTTATGTGTAATTGTGAACATAATAGACAATTTAAATATGAAAACATGTAAAATAAATACTTTTAAATATATATTAGTCAATTATGGTCAGTTTACATATATATGTATATCATTGCAATTTTTCAGAAAATTTTTACATGGAAAATTTTTATTTACAAACAAATATTTTTGTCAGCCAAATGTTTTCTATATAAAAATTTTATCAGCTCTTGAAGCGGATAAAAAGTTTGACATTTTTATTCACCACAATTTTTAACTTGTTAACTTTTTATGCGGTATTTAAACCAATTGAAACACGCTCCAAATAACCAATATTGTACAATGTAAATCTCGTGAACGGAGTGTTGTAATAAATATTACAGTTTTAAATTAATTATTTTTATTTTTAATATGTATAACCAAACAAAACAATCCGAACGAATTTTTTGGTAACACAAATGTGTAAAGAAATCAATGTGGACGTCGATTGATTTTTTGAAATCAGAGAATCACGCTGAAATTAATTTCAAAATAACTTTTAATTCTGCCGCATAAAGTAATTATACTTAATTTTAATTCACAAATATTTTATCACATCAAAAAACTCGCATATTATTAAATCCTATGTTCTAAATAGCAAATTATCGTACATTTAGTCTATTACCTGTATTACCCCTAACGACTTTTCATACCTGAAACACAGAAAAAGTTAATTACAAATTTAAAGCATGAAGCTACACATTTTTCTTATCTAATAGAAATGTTTTTTTAAGGCAAAAGTTTGACCAACAATATTATGATCGATTATCTCACATATTCGCAAATATTTTTAATTTTAGACCAATAATATTTTTGTTTCGACATTTTTGAGCCAAAATATTTATAATCTAATAATATATACAGTTGTACACCAAAAAATACCCACCAATTATTCACGAGTTGATTTATTGCACACAAAAACTGAAACTACAACTCAATTTTATAATATAAAATATATAGAAAGAAAGCAAAATATACTGTAACATGTACTGTCAAATATAATATTGCCGAACATTTTTTCGCCAAATTTTTTTTTAATAATGGAACCAATGCACACTAACCCACCATACGGACACTTTTTTCATTAAAAAGTTTAGCTAAGACAACAATTTTTGTGAGACATCTAACGTTACATGAACAAAATTTTACGAACTTTAAATTTTTTTATCGATCTTTATTTTCGACGATTTGCACATGCTGGATGCACATGTTGAAGTATGTGCATATACATACTTGTTGAATAAAAACGTAAACAAGAAGCAAGGCAAGATCAAGTTTGAATTTCTTCAATGGTTTTTGTTTTTCGTAAAATATTTTTTTTTGTTTTGTGTCCTTTTAAAACAAAATTATGTTTTGTGTCCTATATTACCTACGAGTATGTACCTTATGAATGAACTGTGAAAATATTTTATGATACGAGAGACTCCATTAAAAAGAAATTATTGTAAATAACACTGCATTCCCAATAGAATTCCTTATGACTTTTTACTTACAGAAAAGTATGAAAAAAAACTTAACAAAAAAATATTTTTTTTGTCAAGTTTTTTTTTCATACTTTTCTGTAAGAAAGTCATACGAAATTCTATTGGGGATGCAGGTTTAAAAAGTCATAAGAAATTCTATTGGGGATGCAGTGTAAGACTTATTATTATTGTAAATGCAACATTGTTATTCATATTATTAAGCGATAATTTGTTAATCCGTGGATAATTGATAGTAGGGATAATAAATATGTAGATTATATTATTTTAATATTAAATCTAAGGAAGCATGCACGTGTTAATTTTATCTTGTCTTTATGAGTGTGTATTTTAAAAATGCATATGAACAAAATCGACCTTGAACTAGTGTATGAACTAGACATTTTTGTTTTATAAACTTACACTGCATCCCCAATGAAATTCCTTTAACTTTTTCCACAGAAATGTATGAAAAAAATTTTGAGAAAAAAAAAATTTTTTTTTGTTAGGTTGGTGATTTCCTTATGAAAAATGTTATCAAACTTTTAACTTTTTCCTTATGAGAAATACAATGAAGTAAACCGCATTTGCAAAATTGGTTGTTGTTGTTGTTTTTCTGTTTGTCACAAATTAAAAAATATTCAATGCATATTTGTCTTTTAACAATTAGTGTTGTATTTTGTGTCCTGTGAAAAAGTAATAAATAATATATAATATAATAATATAAAATAACAGGTAAACAAAAAATAATTTTGTAAAATGAAGTTAGCTTTACTTTGACTTTTCCCTATTCATTGGGTATGCTCTTCATAAGGAAAAAGTTGAAAAAGTTAAAGGAAAAATTATTTTGCATTGGGGATGCGCTGTTATTCTTAGTGTGGAATACCATCGATGAGGTAAACTAGTTCAGCGTTGCACTTTTTTATTTATTTATTCTTGCATCGATTGGTTTTGATATCGAAAAAATCTGAGAATGATAAAATTTTATAAAAGGGCCCCAATTTTTAAATATAGTCTAGGAAGTAAGAATATTATTAAATTATAGGAGCCTATTATAATGTAAAATATTATTTCGTTAAAGAAACAGCAGCAGATAATTTTTTTTTATGAAAGCTGATATTCGATAGGAACTAGAAGAAACTCGCGTTTATAGTTGATAAATTTGAATTTAGTTTGATTTCGGTTTGTTATTTATTTAGTAGAAATGTGGAAATGGGAATTGAAGGAAGACGAACAAATATGAATATTTATACAAAAAAAAATTTTATTTTTTCCTGTGATGTATGTGCAATAAACTTTCTCGATTCCATTTTGATTCGCTTCCGACTCAAGTGTTATATGCATTTTAGACACAATTATGAATTAGTTTTATGATTCGTTTTACATTCAGAAAACTAATTTAAATATAAATCGGAAAGTTGAAACAGAATAGAATTGCAAAATTAACTCTTTTTCACTACGTAACATTGGTTCAGAATAGATTTGTTTGATCGATCGGTTTTTAAATCGCAAATATATAAAATACATATTATTGACAATAAAAAAAAAAAAAAAAATTCCAATCCACTTTTTGATACATTTTTCACAGCATTTTTATGAGTTTACATTACTTAAGGTTTTGTATTCCACATAATACAATTAACAGGATTTAATTTCTGCCTATTAAAATTATAGAATATTATACATAAAAGATAAATATTAAAAATAAAATCAAAATAGGACTTTTCATTAAACCTTAAAAATTAAAATAGAATTTCAAATTCTGCTAATGAATAATTTTTTGTAACAAACTTACATAGTTAGGGTTTTCCCAATCTCCCACTTGCATAATGGAACCATTTAGTTGCAATTGATACAAATTCACTTGGCTTTGTTGTCGGAAACTTTTTTAACGAACATTCTGAAATTATATAAACAATTTAAGTATCAAAATGAAATGAGGAATTAAAACCGAGTTTGTACCTTTAATTATATTCATAGCTGCATATTCCTGTATTGCCGTTTTACATGTTTTTTGTCATACCATGAATAGCTAAGGGCCATTATCGCGCTTCGACATTGTGATTGATTGTCTAAAATTCCTTCCTGTTAGATGTATTGAAAATATTTATAAAATAATACATAGATTTGTACTATAATATATTTTTCATGATTATATTTACCAGAGTATTGGCTGCACTGATGTCAGAAAATAATTTATTTTCTAATTCTTCGAAATCCTCTTTTTTTCTAAGTATTCTAAGTATTATTTTCTTAATATTAAGCTTCAATTTCCGTGATGACAAAGAAGTTAAATTGTTTTGTTGAAAATGGTTGACGTTTAAATTTCTGAGCTCCTTGTGGAAGATATTTTACTTCCTTTATTAAATTTTCCAACAAAGTTTCTATGTAATGAAACTTATCTTGTTCCGGTGGGCTGTTGATGTCATCATTTTGGTTTTGATTTTTTAGTGCTGTGCTGTTGCTAGCCAGTGTTTTGGATGTATTTGTGACATAATTAGGCTCGATACATTTATGTAATTGGCGGATTATATTTGATTTTCTTTAAAGGTGTTACTATAGGCGTATAGGCAGACGAATGGCGTTTGGGTTTGTTTGTAGAATTACCTGACATTTTACTGTTTTTGTCATTTGTGTACTAAAATTCTGTTGGATCACAGTACAATACATATTCTGCAATAATGCCAAAAATTATTCAATAAACAACATAATTAAATTGATTGTAATTAGCTTTACCTGCGGCTGCAAGTTGTGTCTCTTGCATCTCTGGATCCACGTTCTCGTCACTAATCATTTTCTGATGGGTACATCAAATAATGGAACAAAAACACATTCAATTATTACATTTTTAAATTTAAGAATGTTGAATTCTAATATAGATATATTTTGTTTCTATTGTCAGTTTTACGATTTTCTTAACATTATTGATATTAAATTTCTCTTGTTTGGGTAAGTAATTTTCTATTTTACTGCTCCAAATTTCTAAGTAAGATGAGTTTAAAGTATATTCAAAGAAGTTTTCTGTGATACTAAGAACCTGGCCTATTATAGAATATTTATATCTCGTTAATTTTAAATATTTTCCCATCAGCTAAACAATAATTGTTGGGATATTTGGTGGACAATGAAATGAAGTCTGAATATTTTGGAATTTCAACTGGTTTAATTATTTGTTGAAGAGGAAGTGCGCCTGTTTTACCATTTTCTTTAAAGTATGCATAAAATTTTCAAATTTAAAAGCACCATATTTAATTAAATGTTCGTATTCTTTTACATCTTTTGCCAAGTGAAGCAAACTATGAACGTTAATAGCTCAAATTTTGCTCTCCATATAATACCGAAAAATTATAATAATTTTTCCACAAATTCATTTAATAATTGTGCGGCATATTCATTATTTGCCTTTTAATCATCTGGATCTGAAAGAATTCGAATAGCGCAAAGTAATTGTAAAAAATGATCGTATATTGTTTTTCCAATATGCCGTGGAAGACTACCATTCCAGTATATAACACAAACATTCGAAACTCTACAGCTTTCCAATGTTCTATTTCATTGAAAGTTTGCTGTTTTCGCGCAAATTCTACCGGTAAACAGCTTCGGGTGGTTTTAAGGCGCGCGTTCATTGCAGCTATTGCATTCGTTTCTAATGAAAATGGCTTCTTTTTCATTTTTAGAAATAAGTTTAACATTTGCTGCATAACACCTAATAATACGCAATGCATATAGTCAATGGGGAAACCAGTTACACACCCAATGCCTAGTTCCTCTAATTTCACATTGAAATGAATATGGTGCTCCTTTTGCGTCTTCTGTTTGAAATATTCGTCCATTCGGACTATTGAATCCCGGGAAACACACATGATTTTTTTTGTAAACACCTTTTATAGTGCTTTTTGTGCAGGCATAATAAACAGAATGTCCTTTCACACCGATATTAAAAATAAAATTAAAAAAAAATGTTTACGTAATGTTTGGTTTTATTTAGAACATACCCAATATAAATGATCTGGCAGGAGCGTCACAGGTAAAATAACGTAATTTCGCCGTGGATTTTTGATTCTCAAAAATAATGCCATTGTCAAAAATTTCTTTCAAACTTATCAAAAAAACATAGGCACAAAATGGTTTTTTATGGGCGTGGAAACTTCCAATAAGGAAAACGTAATAATATAATAATACTTCCAAGAATAGGCCATAATTGGCTATTCGAGCTCGTTGCTATGGGAACATCATCAATTCCAATGTCTAAATTAATTATTGGATTTGAAAGTGAATTTAATTTTAAAAAATTTAAGATATTTTTTGACTCTCCAATATGTGTATAAAATCCATTCCTCATTGGCTCAATTTCGCTTGAACTTCGTTCTATTTTTTGTAGTGTTTTGATGTCCTTTGGTAAATTTGAGTGGTATTTCCTTAAAATTTTAAGCAACTAATTGGCTGCTTTGTTGGTAATGAAATTCGCGACACTCCATTCGGCAATATCACTTGCAATATTTTGGATACAAAGGTTTTCGATCTGCGTTGTCATTTCAGATGCGAATGAAGAAAACTCGCTTTCATTACCGCATTCATCACCATAATGAATTCAGCATTTTCCACCACACTTTCATTTACAATACTATATCCAATATTAGCTGGCAAATTTAAATTTTTATCGACTTCACTTTTACTATCTGAAGTAACACATATTTTTTTTGGTCGATTAAATAATTCCCGAACTTCTTAATCGATTTCATAATATTTTTTTTTTTGTTCATATTGCAAATTTTGTTTCTTTATATAATATATAATATATATAAACGTATTTATACACTGGCTATATAAATGTAATGTAAATATATATT